>JASDDO010000012.1:342687104-343287104 GCA_030015575.1 Agapanthus africanus
CATGCCTCGTTTTCCACCATACAAAAATTTTCGGGACGTAACTCGGCCTGCCATGCTACCTACGGAAATGAATTATCCTTCTATAGTCATATTACGGCTGTTATGCAATCATCAAGCAACAATATAAAATATCTAACTAGCACATGTCCAAACTTTGCCATGATAACGATAACGATAATTAAGAGTCAAAGATTCAAATATAAATAAGAAACGATAAACAAGACTTGCCCCTTATGAGATCACAAAAGGAGTTCACAACTAGTTCGATACTGGAAATAAACTAGAGCATAAATAACTAGATAAACACGAAGCTCCTCATTACTCGGCAAACTTCTCGAAGTAATACTGATCTTGTGGTGTTAAAGTCAAGCTATGAGCCATGCAAAACCCAGACGTCAACACGTGATCAATAAAGACATAAGGATGAAGATCGGAAATGAAATATAATAATAGTAGCATTAATAATATGGGATATAATAGGCAAGGCATGTGAAATAACAAGTAATACATAATAGGTCCATCATGTCATGGAAGCATACGATAATATTAGCAAAACAAGTGATATAACAAGCAATAAGTAGTAAAGCAATCATGTTATGTATAACTAGGGTCAATGTATTGATGTATCATTATTCCAGAACAATACCGTTCTTAATGTATTGGGATATACCTTCCCATGTATTGGGATAAACCTTTCCATGATTGGGATATACCTCCTAATGTATTGGGATATACTTCATCATGTATTAGGATAAATCTCCTCAATCAGGAAATCATGTCGTGTCATGTTAAGTCCAAGCAAGTCAAGTAATAGCAATATCAGGAATAACATTATCATATCAATATCATGTCATAAATATCATGGTACAAGTCGGGTAACAAGTCATGTATAGTCAAGTAAGTGTATCATGAATACATTGACAATGGACAACTATTATATGGCATCAGTTCTAACCTGGTAACTAGTGAACACGTTCAAACATAAGTACCAGAGCAATCAAGCACAAGTATTAACAAGAATATCTTGATCAAGGAATACAATAAGAAATCAAGGTGAATACTTGTAATCAATCAGTATACTAGCATGTCATGAATATCATAGGCATATCATGTATAAGTTAAGATAATAGTATTAACAGGAATATAATGGTCAATCAAAATAAAAAAAAATCATAATACGTTTCAAGTAGCGTGTTGTGTATGTGTAACGTGGTCTAGCATTTCATATAACTTATTAGGTTCAATGTCAGGTTGAGACGGCTTAAGTGTCAGACTCTCAACTCCGGAGACATTTTAGGCGGTCATAAATTCAATATTGGCCAATATGGTAAACATGAAAGTTGTAGATCTCGAAGAGATCTTTCCAACGAGTCCAAGAATATCGAAATCGGATCGACCAGGGAGTTATGATGGTTTTACTATGATCTATTTTGTCAGTCAGCTTGGGACGACTCAGAAGTGGTCTGGAATGATTATTTTGTTCTCTGATTGTATGAGACGGCTCAAAGTTGTCTTGAGACGTCTCACGACCTGAAAACCGATACGATTTGACATTTTAATTATGGTTTTCATTCCATACTTCAAGCCTATGATAATGACAATAATTAACTCGATTTTCTTACGTTCCAATATGTCAATCTATCAATAAAAAATGGTAACTTTAGGGTTTCACAATAAGTATTATGGATAGATCAAGTTGTCGACAGTGTTTTAAAAGCGGAAAAGAAAAGCGGAGCGGTCGAGAAGCCAAAACGCTTGAGCATCCGCTCAGAAATCAGAATAGTGGTGTTTCATCAATATTCCTTTTTTGTCAATAAATAATGATTTTCATTACGTTCTAACTATTTTTTGTTGCTTTTGTACTAGCAAGTGCCTAAATTTAACCTAAAATTTAACAAGTTTGCTTAGACAAAATATTATTTGCTAAAATATGCCAAAATAATTTAATGTAAAATTGAAATTTTCTTAGAATTTATTAACTTATATAGTGCTTATAAACTTTTCGATATCCAACATCAAGCATCATATCTAAGATCAATAAAAATACTTAAAAAATTATTAAAAAAGTATCTAAAAGATTGTAGCTCGAAACCAGATGGAGTCAAAATCGAATTGGAATTTTAAGATTGAAATTCAAAAACTACTCGAAATCGAAATAGAAAACTCAAGGATTGCTCGAAATCGATTTAGATCTCGACTTCTTAAAGCTGATAAACCTAAAATTTTGGAGTTTTGAAACCCAAATCCCGAAGTGTCTCAAAACCGGCTCAACAACCGTGGGATTTATCAAGTCGAGCATGAATTATAGAAACGTGGAAAAAGAGAAAAAGAAAAGATGGAATGCTGTATTAATTGGTATTTGTATATTCTTACTCTAATAGCAATACTTATATACCCTTTATAACACTTATGAGGTGTATAAATCAATAAGATAGGTTATGCAATATCACCCGCTTAAGCGGAATAAACAGGAGCGGCGAAATCCGTTCGGTCACTTAAGCGGCCGCTTTTTAAAACACTGGATGTTGACACATCAAGATTCGGATCTTGATATATCACTAGCATATAACCGTAGATCTTCTTTCATGTTAAGCATTTTTTCATCGGACCAGTACTGGCAGAAGGAGACAATTATGTCACTTGGTGAATTGATCGCCGTCTAAATCCATATATCGTACATTGGAGAGTTTGTATGTTATGGTTTGCAAGGAGTGTTTAGGTGCCTTATTTCACTTTTTTATGCGGATCAAATTGGAATCAGTGCAAGGAGCCTTCAATTAAGGTGGAGTCAGGTCAAAGCGGTGCAAAAAGACTTCAATTAAGCTGGAGTTACATGATTCTCAGAGACAGGATGTGGACGTCGATACATCTACAGAGCAAGAGATTGTTTCGGTGGACCAAGAGCCTAAGGAAGATGATCATCACCAAACCCATAAAACCTAAGCAAATGATATAGCACATAGAAGACCACGGGTGCTACGTTGTGTGTACATAGAAATCAATGGATGTGTTAGTTATATGTATGCCCTAGAGGCCATTACTGTACATACGATGTATATTGTAGTGGATGTTTGGACATATATAGGGAGGAATTTCTTGCTCGACATGATAGTACGCTATCTGGTTGCTCTTTATCTTAACATGTACTCTGATTGTCTCTATGTTACATGTTGATAAAGCCCTTAGGATTAGTGCTTGACTACCAGGACTATGATGCGGATCATACTAGTGGGGACAGTGTAGTCGCCAAGTACATCCTTCAAATGTTCCTAGCCGTGGGAGTACCGAGACAGGGCATCGATACTCCAGAGTAGACTAGCGTATGCGCTTCTTGACCCATATGATGGGCGATGGATGATCCCATATCCATTGGTGTTTGACATCAGAGAAGGTATACGGGTGCTCAGTGGAGATTGGGTACACTGGACGGACTCGCCGAGAACTCCCAGATGGTATTATACCTCACGTCAGATGGCAGTTCTCTGGTGACACTGGTACATGTTAGTCTGTAGACCCGAGATCGTCATAGAGTCTTGTGTGATTCCCACTGTGCTTTGATTTCCATCATACCACGTCTAAGAGGGCGTGCAAAAAGGTGGCTTTTGGGTATAGTCCCGAATCACATGGAGGCAATGAGCGATATGAGGGGTTTCGTCTCTCTCAGTATAGGGAGTTGATGTTGCGCTGTGTTTGATTGGCTATAACTGGAAATCCCTGGCCAGGGTTGCTGAGATTTACTGGTAAGTGTTATCAGTAGTTTCTTGAACTGTTATAGACCTCATATCGACACGACTTATCAAGCTACTGGGGTCTGACGTTTACCACCCCTAGACGAGATATGCGACATATCAGACGAAGAGACTGGACTGTACGGGAGTGTTACTGATTGGATTCGCAGGAGAATGTACATGCTTGTTGATCGCTCAATACCTGGGTGGCTGTTACGTTTAGCTGACCGCTTGCAGCTTGTGGATGTTTGATATGATCATCACCTACTGCCGGCGTATTGATGATTCTTTAGAGTCCTACACAGATGTTTCCTGGCTCAGACAAAACGGAGTAGGAGCACATATATGATATGTGCGGGACCGAGAACAATACGAGTGTGTGATACCGTATTAGATTCTCGCGATATGTGATATCGGCCGGGTATATGTGATATAGCCGGGTCATCGGATCAAGTGTTGATTCGATGAATTGATACAAAATATATTAATCGGTTATTTGTGAAATAGCCGGATTATCGGATCAAGTGTTGATTCGATAATTTAATGTATAATTATATATTTGATATATTAAATTACATTAACTAATATAAGCTCACTTAAAGATTCTTTTTCTCACTCGGGTAATACATTGATATATATGTGATATATGTTAATTGTATTATTTTATTTTGTTACAATAAATATTGTATATGTGATATATAATATTGTAACATGTTAGGTTTATAAATGCAACATGCTTTGTGGAGAATAAATGTGGTTATGGTTTGGATTAGGGTTAAGCTTTCATGAAGCTTTCAAGAAGCTTTGACTTTGACCTTGATATTTTGCATAGATATTTCCTTAACCCAACCCAACCCTTTAACCATAGTTGTTTCTCTACATGGGTTAAGTCTTCCTACTTAACCCATGGTTGTATTTCTAACCTCACTTGAGTTTTCATTATTCATCACAAAAGGATTTTGATCTTCTTCTTCTTGCTTGATAAAGATTTCTAGCTTTTTGACTTGTGATGAAAATGAGTGAGAAATTGAAAACAAATGAGAGCTAAATTCCTACTTCATCATCCTCATCTATTCTTGCCACTTAGATTAGGGTGTTTGCTTTGCTAATACTTGATTAGCAAAGCAAGAGCTTGGGTTTGAATTTCTTCAAGGTAGATCATCTTTGTTATCGAAAATCGGAAGCAAGCTTGTATCTTTCTCTTCGTGGAGCCTCTCTAGAGTCGGGGAACTTGATGATCGCAGCGAAGGGACCACAACACGGAGCTTTTGAAGTGAAGGAACGGACTACAAAGGTTGTAATCCCAAACTCTTAGAAGTAAAGTTGTTTACTTGCTATTTGTTTCACTTAATCTCTAGTCTAAGATCTTGGTTAGGGTTCAGCACGTCTAAAATTTAAATCGGGCATGGTTGATGCCTTATAGACCCTTGTGACAGTGCCTAGTAACCATACAGTGGTATCAGAGACAAGCTAGAGCTTTAGGCGAAGTCTAGACGAAGTTTAAAGTCCGATCGAACCCCGAAACGTCGCACAATATCCCCTCTCTGGAAATTTTTAAAATGTTGATTTTTTCTGTATTAAAAATACTCAGAAAAATAAGCAGGGAATTATAAGAATTACTGTGAAGTACGAACCAATAATTCCTTTAAGGGAGCGCGGAATCGCGGCCAAACCAT
Source organism: Agapanthus africanus (assembly GCA_030015575.1). Taxonomy (NCBI): domain Eukaryota; kingdom Viridiplantae; phylum Streptophyta; class Magnoliopsida; order Asparagales; family Amaryllidaceae; genus Agapanthus; species Agapanthus africanus. The sequence continues at coordinate 342,692,509 of JASDDO010000012.1, forward strand.
GGGTTTGGCGGCGGTTCCGCGGCCACCCTTGGGAGCTAGGGGCCAATGCTTCTGGAGTTTATTCTTGGTCAATTTTGCATGCTTCTTGGAATTTTTAATTTTACTCAAGTGTTGAGTTTTCTGGAGATCTTTTGTATTCGTTGATTCGATCGGAAAGTTTAACTTCGTTTAAGTTTTTTCCGAGTAATTTTAGAACGTGTTAAAAAGTTCGAACGGATATCAATAACTCACTTTTTCCCCTGTCGGAAAATTTTCAAGTGTTGGATTTTTTCACTAGTTTGAAACTTCCGGAAAATCATGCAAGCGTATCTGCGGACCCTCTAGAAGAACGTAACCTTAACTCGATTATGTGACCGTCAAAACTGCCACTTGAACTCTAGGGTTTGTGGTACTTTAACGTTGTCACATGTGAGGCGTTGGTTTGACCCTTCAACGGTTGGTTCATTGGGGCTGTGACATGTTCTGGGATTTTTGAATTCCGCTCAAGTGTTGAGCTATTTGGGAAATCTTGGGTGTTTGTTTATTCGATCGGAAAGTTTAACATTGTCTAATTATCTGGATTGTGATACAATATTTGGAATCTACAAATAGTTATGAGATAACTAATTTGAATGTTATAAATCTAGCACTTTGGTCTCAATTGATCGCTTGCCACGGGATTTTGATGCGATCAAAAATCCGTTGTAATCACGTAGCGTACGCGGATACTCGCCGTGTAAACTTAATAGATAGCCAGACCCTATAGCCCCGACCAAGTGACTGTAGGAGAACCCCGTCGCCAAAAGCATCCGTTCGGGTGCTCGCGGCAGCGGTGTTCCGCCTTAGTGCACTTCGTCGACGGCATCGGGGTTGTGGCCGTCTACTAAAGTTTCCGACGAGCATTCGATCAGGAAATCGGGAATCTTGTTGAATTGCCCGACTAGATATTGAAAAGTGTTTTCGATATTGAGACTAAAATGCGGGGTTAATAATTGTTAGGCATGAGATGTCTAAGGAATTCATTTGGTTAGGCATGCGATGTCTAAGGAGGTTGCGGATTCCAACTGTTGTAGTTTTACACTTTCTTTTCTACGACCGTAAGTGTAATATGTGGTGTATCGCCGGTTTCGTTGCTTATGTTATATTGGATCGTCATGTTTTGAATAACCGGGGGTTTTATGTGAGATGAGAGTTTTTCTTTTTCATTCATGTAAAATTCAATTGTATGTAATATTCTTTTATTGGGGCACTTCCGGGCTGAGGATGATGTCACCATTGTATATTATTTACTTTTCTGTATTAGGATAGACCCAAGGCGGGGAGCACAAGTAACCGGGTTCTAGGGTCCAGTGGGAGACCATCTCGAGGAGTCGAGACCGGGTCTCCTAACTTTAGAACTGGCAGGGTTACTTGCCGCTCTTGTAGGGGTCTAGGGATGTGGGTTTGGCTATTCATTGCGACCGTGGAATCCGTGTTTTATACAGGCTTGTATTAAAACACGGACCTCCTAGTATATCCAATATTTCATATATATTCTTCTGCTGCAATGTTCTGTGATGAGATCATATTACTGCCTGAGACGAATGTTTATATTATATATATGAGATATATGTTATATTGCAGATTTCGTTTCAAATGTGATGCTTGTGAAGCATAATAAAATGGGACTTCATTAATGAGATTAATGAAATAAAAGAAACCTAAAGATGTTGTAGAAACTTGTTTAAAAACTGGTAGCTCTAGTTCTTGTTTTGCATAGCGGTATTCCTTGTAGAATATCCAACACCTTATTCGATAAGGAAATAGTCGAGATCCCTTCACCGGGAGTGACCTCTTTAGTGAAACTAGCAGATGCTACAAACACGGTTTGTCTTTTGATTGCTTCTATAGTTTTTGCTTTGCATAGAGGTATTTTCGAAATATCCTGCATCTTATTCGATAAGGAAAGAGCCGAGATCCCTTCACCGGGAGTGACCTCTTTAGCGAAACTAGAAAAGCCTAAAAAACATTCCTTTTAAAATCACTCGATTCTACAACGATATCAAGTTCATTACGCAAAGAGTTTTCTTAAAAACCTATCGTAGCCCTCCGTCATTTCAGAATAAGTACTTCATAGTATTCGTGCTGCGTTTGTTGACCTTGTCAAGGCGTAGTGTGCGGTAGCTATTTATGCTTATCTGTATAAGCATATTATGCGATTGAGTTAGGGTAGTCGTGCGACTTTGTTGACCTTAGCCAAGGGTCGTGCGGGTGGGTTTAATTCAATCGGGAAATGACGGGTTGAACTTGGCTAGCGCTTATGATTTGTTGACCTTAGCCAAGGTCATAAGTTGCTAGAGGCAAAATATTATTGGGAATTTCAAGTGTTGAAATTTGCAATGAGATTGCATACCTTCTTTGAGATAGTTGGATCCCGATACCCGCTGCTAGTAAGAGTTACTCATGGGAGAGTTTTACACATTACAATTAGCCGATCAAGTAGGTGTCTAGAAAGGTGTTAACGGAGTTACACCCCTGGGAAAACGAGGTTTATTTTAATTAGGTCCGTGCGAAAGCACTGGGAACTTCCCTCAAAGTACCGGCACTGGCCTGGCTGAAAGATTGGCGAACTTGTAGGGTGTAATTAATCCCGGTTAGTCTTTCTTTTTAGGGTTTGAAGGAAGATTTGACTAAAACAGTGGGAGACATCCTGATTAGATATATTAATAACCAATCTAAATCTTGCAAGAGCATACGCTGAGTGTTTTCTTCTCTCTCTCTAGGTAGCGAACCTCAGCCTCTCCGCCGATCTAGTAGGGTTCCTCACCCACCTGAGAGATACTTCGGTTTTCTCTATGACAGTGAGAGCGAGGATTGCATCATGAGATGATGACCCAACTAGTTTCGAGCAGGCCATCAGGAGTGGGACTCTTTAAGAATGGCCGGATGCTTAGTGATCTGACATGGAATCCTTATACATCAACAAAGTATGGACTTTGGTTGGTTTATCTGAAGGGTTAAATCCCCATCAGAAGCAAGTATATCTTGAGAAGATTACTTGGTGTACATGGAAAAGTTGAGACTTTCATAGCTATGCTTAAGTCCATCCAGATCCTACATGCCACTGCTATATACCATGACTACGATATCTGGTGGTTGGGTGTCATGACTGCTTTTCTAAATAATAATTTGGAAGAGAGCGTCTATAAATACACAGCCAGAGGGCTTCGTAGATAGTGGGAGCAACGGAAACGTGTGCAAGATGTTTTATGTGATAAAGCAGGCATCGCGGAGTTGGAACGTCTGTTTTGATGTGGTAGTCAAAGAGTTTGACTTCATCAAAATGGTAGATGAACCTTGTATATACGAAAAGGTAGTAGGGAGTATGGTGGTGATCCTCGTATTGTACATGGATGACATATTCTTGATAGGGAAGGAGTTTCCTATGCTACGCTTGGTCAATCTCCGCTTATCACAAGGATTCTCCATATAGGATTGAAACGATACCTCCTGAAACCTGGGTTTTGATCTATGAGATAGATCTAATTGGATGTTAGGATTCTTACTAGTTGTAGTGAGATGGTATCAATTGATCCTAGGGAGAATCACTGGAATGGTTCCAGGGTGATAAGGACGACTGAATGTCAGTCGCAGGCATTGTCTTTACCCTCAGTGGAGGGACGGTATGTTTGAAGAGTTCCAAGCTAGATACCGTGACTTACTAGACGATTAAAGGCAAGATACATCGTTACCAAGGATGCTACCAAAGAGGCAGTCTGGATATATATGAGTTCATGAGATGAACTTCGTTCCAACCATTGTATGACAATGGAGTTATGGCTTTGGCCTAGGAACCCCCGCCTCATCAGAAATCTAGATATAATTCTTAGGCAGTATCACCTGATCATGGAGATGGTTGATCTCCAGGAAGATCGAGGTTAGGAGAGTAGACACAGAGGACAACAACGCGGATCCACTCACAAAGGCCTATTTCCCAGTAAAGACTTTTATGGGATGGTTGTGTATGAGATACTTCAACCACAGTTGATTTTTGGGTGTGCGATACCACAACAGATGGCCCTAGTGCAAGTGGGAGATTGTTAGTTATATGTATGCCCTAGAGGCCATTATTGTACATACGATGCATATTGTAGTGGATGCTTGGACATATATAGGGAGGACTTTCTTGCTCGACATGATAGTACGCTATCTGGTTGCTCTTTATCTTAACATGTACTCTGATTGTCTCTATGTTACATGTTGATAAATTCCTTAGGATGTGTACTTGACTACCAGGACTATGATGCGGATCATACTAGTGGGGACAGTGTAGTCGCCAAGTACATCCTTCAAATGTTCCTAGTCGTGGGAGTACCGAGACAGGGCATCGATACTCCAGAGGAGACTAGCGTATGCGCTTCTTGACCCATATGATGGGCGATGGATGATCCCATATATCCATTGGTGTTTGACATCAGAGAAGGTATACGGGTGCTCAGTGGAGATTGGGTACACTGGACGGACTCTCCGAGAACTCCCAGATGGTATTATACCTCACGTCAGATGGCAGTTCTCTGGTGACACTGGTACAGGTTAGTCTGTAGACCCGAGATCGTCATAGAGTCTTGTGTGATTCCCACTGTACTTTGATTTCCATCATACTACGTCCAAGAGGGCGTGCAAAAAGGTGGCTTTTGGGTACAGTCCCGAATCACATGGAGGCAATGAGTGATATGAGGGGTTTCGTCTCTCCCGGTATAGGGAGTTGATGTTGCACTGTGTTTGATTGGCTATAACTGGAAATCCCTGGCCAGGGTTGCTGAGATTTACTGGTAAGTGTTATCAGTAGTTTCTCGAACTGTTATAGACCTCATATCGACACGACTTATCAAGCTACTGGGGTCTGACGTTTACCACCCCTAGGCGAGATATGCGACATATCAGACGAAGAGACCGGACTGTACGGGAGTGTTACTGATTGGATTCGCAAGAGAATGTAAAGGCTTGCTTGTTGATCTTCTGATCGCTCAATACCTGGGTGGCTGTTATGTTTAGCTGACCGCTTGCAGCTTGTGGGTGTTTGATATGCTCATCACCTACTGCCGGCGTATTGACGATTCTTTAGAGTCCTACACAGAGGTTTCCTGGCTCAGGCTAAACGGAGTAGGAGCACATATGTGATATGTGCGGGACCGAGAACAATACGAGTATGTGATACCGTATTAGATTCTCGCGATATGTGATATCGGCCGGGTATATGTGATATAGCCGGGTCATCAGATCAAGTGTTGATTCGATGAAATGATACAGAATATATTAGTCGGTTATTTGTGAAATAGCCGGATTATCGGTGTTAGTTATATGTATGCCCTAGAGGCCATTACTGTACATACGATGTATATTGTAGTGGATGCTAGGACATATATAGGGAGGACTTTCTTGCTCGACATGATAGTATGCTATCTGGTTGTACTTTATCTTAATATGTACTCTGATTGTCTCTATGTTACATGTTGATAAAGCCCTTAACATATGTACTCGACTACTGGGACTATGATGAGATCATACTAGTGGGGCCACGGTAGTCGACGAGTACATCCTATAACTGTTCCTAGTCGAGGGTGTATCGAGACAGGGCATCGATACACCAGAGTAGACTAGCGTATACGCATCTTGACCCATATGATGGGCGATGGATGATCCCATATCCGTCGGTGTTTGACATCAAGGATGGTGTACGGGTGCTCAGTGGAGACTGGGTACACTGGACGGACTCGCCGAGAACTCCCAGATGGTATTATACCTTACGTCAGATGGCAGTTCTCCGGTGACACTGGTACAGAGTAGTCTGTTGACCCGAGATCGTCATAGAGTCTTGTGTGATTCCCACTGTGCTTTGATTTCCATCATACCACGTCCATGAGGGCGTGCAAAAAGGTGGCTTTTGGGTACAGTCCCGAATCACATGGAGGCAATGAGCGATAGGAGAGGATTCGTCTCTTCCGGTATAGGGAGTTGATGTTGTGCTGTGTTCGATTGGCTATAACCAGAAATCCCTGGCCAGGGTTGCTGAGATTTACTGGTAAGTGTTATCAGTAGTTTCTCGAACTGTTATAGACCTCATATCGACACGACTTATCGAGCTACTGGGGTCTGACATTTACCACCCGTAGGCGAGATATGCGACATATCAGACGACGAGACCGGACTGTACGGGAGTGTTACCGATTGGATTCGCAGGAGTACTAGCGGGCTTGCTTGTTGATCTTCTGATCGCTCAATACCCGGGTGGCCATTACGTTTAGCAGACCGCTTGCGGCTTGTGGGTGTTTGATATGATAATCACCTACTACCGACGTATTGATGAGTCTTTAGAGTCCTACACAGGGGTTTCCTGGCTCAAGCGAAACGGAGTAGGAGCACATATGTGATATGTGCGGGACCGAGATTAATACGATATGAGATACCGTATTCTATTCTCGCGATTCGAGACATTGATCGGTTGTATGCGATATAGCCGGGTTATCGGATCAAGTGTTGATTCGATAAGTTGTTACACATGATATTAGTCGGTTATAGCCGGATTATTAAATCAAGAGTTGATTTAATAATTTAATGTATAATTATGTATTTGATATATTACATTACATTAACTAGTATTGGCTCACTTATGATTTATTTTCTCACAAGTTTGTGCACATTGTTTATATGTGATATATGCAAGTGTACAAGTTTGTATCATGCTTGATGATACATACAAGATGGGTGTATGAGACTTATATCAAGTTTAGGTTAAATTAGGGTTTACTTATTTCCTTAAGAATAACAAAAAAGAGTAGACTGTAGTCAATGTTATCAAGCTTGTAGAAGCTTGTATGCAACATTGACAAAGTCAACTCTTTTGTCATTCGTTAGGATATTAGTAAACCCAACCCTTAACCTAATACTATGGTTAATTCTCTACATGAGTTAAGCATGAGGGCTTAACTCAACCATGGTGCAATAATTCATTGGATAAGTTTTCATTTGGATGAATTATTCACTTCTTCTTCTTCATCATCAAGCTCCATGAAAAGCTTGCTATCTTTAATGGTGCCATGAGAAAAAGTGTGAGAAAATCAATTCTAAAGTGAGCCCACTTCCTACTTCTTCATCCTCTACCACTTGCCATGTAGTAGAGTGTGTTCTTTTCACAAAGTTCATGACCTAGTGAAGGAATAGCTTGAGTTAGTGTCTCCCCGACGTAGATCATCTTCGGCCTCGAAGTCATCGTAGCAAGCACGTTCGTTCTTCTTACGGAGCTTATCTAGAGTCCGGAGTTCACGATCGCAGCGAAGGGGACATCTACACGGAGCTATTGAAGTGAAGGACCGGATCTACAAATGTTGTAATCCCTCTCATTTAGTGTTAAAAGTGTTTTAACATGTTAGTTTTCGCCTAAACCCTAGTTTAAAGATCCGGTTTCGGGTTGTTCGGCACGGCTAAAATTTTAATCGGGCATGGTTGATGGCTCGTAGACCCTTGTGCGCGTGCCTAGCAAACCTACAGTGGTATCAGAGCCAAGCTAGAGCTTTAGGCGAAGTCTGAGCGAAGTTTAAAGTTCGATCGAACCCGGAAAACCCCGATAATACCCTTCTCTGGATATTTTTCAAAAATGCAATTTTTTATGAATTAAAAATGCTCAGAAAATTAAGCAGGAAAAACTAAGAATTACTGTGAAGTACGGACTTTTAATTCGCTGATTTGACCGCGGAATCGCGGCCAAACCATGGGTTTGGCGGCGGTTCCGCGGCCAAAATTTCGAATTAGTCCCTGGAATTTCATATATTTATTTTTAGGTCCTTTCTTGGCAATTTTTTCTGGGATTTTTTTAATTCCACTCAAGTGTTGAGTTTTCTAGGGTTATATTGGGGACTCGTTGATTCGATCGGATAATTTAACTTTGTTTAGTCTTTCCGGATAATTTTAGAAACTGTTAAAAAGTTCGACCGGATATCAATAATTCATTTTTTCCCCTGTCGGAAAATTTTCATAAGTTGGATTTTTTCTCGAGTTCGAAACTTTCGTAAAGTCATGCAAGTAACGCTGTGGACCCTCTAGAAGACAACAAACCTTAACTCGATTATGTGACCGTCTTGAACTGTCTTTTGAACCTTAGGGTTTGGGGCAGTACGGCGTGCCACATGTGAGGCGTTGGCTTGACCCTTCTACGGCTGGACCATTGGTACTGTGGCATGTGATGGATATTTCTGAACTCCGCTCATGTGTTGAGCTATTTGGGAAAACTTGGGTGTTTGATTATTCGATCGGAAAGTTTAACATTGTCTATTTATCTGGAATGTGATACAATATTTGGAATCCACAAAAAGTTATGAGATAACTAATTTGAATGTTATAAACAACAGTTTAGTCTTAATTGATCGGTTGCCACGGAATTTTGATGCGATCAAAAGTCCGTCGCAATCACGTAGCGTACGCGGATACTCGCCGGGTAAACTTAATAGACAGCCATGCCCCATAGCCCCGACCAAGTGACTGTAAGAGAACCCCGTCGCCAAAAGCATCCGTTCGGGTGCTCGCGGCAGCGGTGTTCCGTCTTAGTGCACTTCGTCGATGGCATCCGGGGGTGCGGCCGTCTACTAAAGTTTGCGACGAGCATTCGATCAGCATGTCGGGAATCTTGTTGAATTGCCCGACTTGATATTGAAAAGAGTTTTCGATAATGAGACTAAAATGCGGGGTTTATGGAATTCATTTGGTTAGGCATGCGATGTCTAAAGAGGTTGCGGATTCCAACTATTGTAGTTTGACACTTTCTTTTCTGTGACCGTAAGTGTAATATGTGATATCGCCGGTTTCGTTGCTATACATCAACGACAATCGGGATACGCATACTTTCTTACGTTGATGATATGAGATATTATGTGTTGCTGTGATATGTTATATTGGATCGTCGTGTTCTGAATAGCCGGGGGTTTTATGTGAGATGAGAGTTTTTCTTTTTCATTCATGTAAAATTCATTTGTATGTAATATTCTTTTATTGGGGCACTTCCGGGCCGAGGATGATGTCACCGTTGTATATTATTTACTTTTCCGCATTAGGTAGACCCAAGGCGGGGAGCACAAGTAACCGTGTTCTAGGGTCCAGTAGGAGACCATATCGAGGAGTCGAGACCGGGTCTCCTAACCCTAGAATTGGCAGTATTGCTTGCCGCTCTCGTACGGGTCTAGGGATGTGGGTTTGGCTATTCATCGCGACCGTGGAATCCGTGTTTTATACAGGCTCGTATTAAAAATACGGACGTCCTAGTATATCCAATATTTCATATATGTTTCTTCTGCTGCGATATCTGTGATGTGATCATTTCATATGTTGTGATAGATACTGTATATAGTATATACGATATATTATATAGACGTTACTTATGTTTTACACCCGCGCTAGCCCTGCCCCGCTCTGCCGTTAGTTACCTAACCTAACGGTGCACGAGGGGACATCGAGGCGAATGCGGATGGCATAAGTGTACGTCGTATTTATTTGTGATGTTTAGGTGACTTAAATGATGGGACTTCATTAATATGATTAATGAAAGAAAAGAAACCTAATGATGTTGTGGAATCGAATTTTCAAAAACAGGTAGCTACGGTTCTTGCTTTGCATCGCGGTGTTCCTTGTAGAACATTCTGCACCTTATTCGATAAGGAAAAGGCCGAGATCCCTTCACCGGGAATGACCCCTTTAGCAATGACTGGCAGATGCTACACCCCTCGGTTTGTCTTTTAATTGTTTCTATTGTTCTTGCTTTGCACAGCGGTATATATGATATACCCTGCACCTTATTCGATGAGGAAAGGGCCGACGATCCTTTCACCGGGAGTGACCCCTTTAGCAAAACTAGAAAAGCCTAAAAAACACTCCATTTAAAATCACTCGATTCTACAACGATATCAAGTTCATTACACAAAAGGTTTTCTTAAAAACCTGTCGTAGTCCTCCGTCATTTCAGATAAGTCCTACTTAGTATTCGTGCTACGTTTGTTGACCTCCGTCAAGGCGTAGTGTGCGGTAGCTGACTAGTATTTATCTGTTTATGCATATGATGCAGATTATTTTAGGGTAGTCGTGCGGCCTTGTTGACCTCCGTCAAGGGTTGTGCGGGTGGGTTTAATTCAATCAGGAAATGACGGGTAGAACTTGACTAGCAGCCTATGGTTTGTTGACCTCCGTCAAGGTCATAGGACGCTAGGGGTAAAATATTATTGGGAATTTCAAGTGTTGAAATTTGCAATGAGATTGCATACCTTCTATGAGATAGTTGGATCCCGATACCCGCTGCGAGTAAGAGTTACTCCTGGGAGAGTTTTACACATTACAATTAGCCGATCAAGTAGGTGTCTAGAAAGGTGTCAACGGGGTTACGCCTTTGAGAAAACGAGGTTTACTTTAATTAGGTCCGTGCGAAAGCACGGGGAACCTTCCTCAAAGTACCGACACTGGCCTGACTGAAAGATTGGCGAAGTTGTAGGGTGTAATTAATCCCGGCTAGTCTTTCCTTTTAGGGTTTGAAGGAAGATTTGATAAAAACAGTGGGAGCCATCATGATTAGATAAAATAATAACCAATCTGATCTTGCAAGAGCACACGCAGAGTGTTTTCTTCTCTCTCTCCAGGTAGAGACCATGTCACGCTTTAATCAAGGTAATAATACGGATGTATTGACCGAACCCGCTTGTTATACTGCGCTGGGGAACGTTAGTCCTGCTCCAACTTATAATTGTTATAAGACAGAGCAGGAAATTGGGGATTACCAGAATTCCCGTGCCGCCCAAACGAAGAAAGTGCATGCTGATGCATCATCTTCGGGTGTGTTCATTACAGAGAACTGTTTCTCAGTATCCTTTACGTCCTGGGTATGTGATACCGGATCAGGATCCCGCATATGTAATCTGTTACATGGGCTGCAGACAGATAGAGAATTGAGAACGGGTGATAAGTTTCATGAGATAGAAAACGGTGCAAGTGTTGCAGCCAAGTCTGTTGGTCACTATCACCATGTATTACCAGAATACATTGATTCTGAACGAATGTTCTTAGATACCGAATCTGATATACAACATCATATCAGTCTCTTTATTCGTAAAGAAGGATATAATTTTGTATTGTTGGATAATGTTTTGAATATTTCCTATATCAATAGTTGATCGGTTCAGGCACGTTATCTAAAAGCATAGATGTTCTAAATCAAACTACAGTTCTTAGTATACAGAACACACACAAGAGGAAGAGTTCAGAAATGAACAAATCCTTCTTGAGGTATTGTAGACTAGGTCATATCAATATGACCCGACTAGCTGAAGTTACATATAGATGCATATTTAAATTAGTTTGAGTTTACATCTTGTGAAACTTGCTGGTCATGTCACAGAGATAAGATGACCATAGCTCCGTTTATTAGAAACAGAGAAAGAGTTAGTGAACTCTTGGGATGATACATACTGATGTATGAAGGTCCCCTGTCTACACATACCAAAACCGGTTCTTTGTACTTCATTACATTCTCTGATGATCTCTCAAGATTCAGACATATATTTCTGTTGAAACACAAGTCCGAACCTTTTGAGATATTCACAGAATATAAGTTACAAGTAGAGAACCAAAATAAGGGTATAAGTATTATGTCCTTTGATGAGATCAAGGAGGAGAATACTTGAGCACGGAATTCCTGGATTATTCTAAAGGAGAATGAGATTCTCTCTCAGCATTACTCCTCCGTATACACCATAGCACGATGGTATATCGGGGCGGAGCAATAGCACCCTATGTGATATGGTGTGCTCTATGATGAGTACTACTGAGTTTCCTATTTTCCTTTTTAGGAGTTATGCACTTGAGAAGCTGCATACCTATTGAATAGGGTTTAAATCAAATCAGTTGCCTACTACTTCATATGTGATATGGAAAGGGAAAAGCCCATATCTTAAGTTTGTTAAGATTTGGGGTTTTCCGGACTATGTCTAAAAACAAAATCCGGACAAGCTCGAGGCAAGGTCTGTTATGTAGAACTGGAAAGGTTCCAGCTATACAAACTGCAGCAGATGATTTGGTAGAACCAAAGGATTCAATAGTTTCCAACGAACCTCAGCCTCTCCGCCGATCTAGTAGGGTTCCTCACCCATCTGAGAGATACTTCGTTTTCTCTATGACAGTGGGAGCGAGGATTGCATCATGAGATGATGACCCAACTAGTTTCGAGCTGGCCATCAGGAGTGAGACTCTGTAAGAATGGCTGGATGCTTATCGATCTGAGATGGAATCCTTATACACCAACAAAGTATGGACTTTGGTTGCTTTATCTGAAGGGTTAAATCCCCATCAGGGGCAAGTATATCTTGAGAAGATTACTTGGTGTACATGGAAAGGTTGAGACTTTCAAAGCTAGACTTGTTAAAGCTTTGCATCATTAACCAGGTATGGATTATGATGAAACCTTTTCTAAGTAGCTATGCTTAAGTCCATCCAGATCCTACTTGCCACGGCTACATACCATGACTACGATATCTGGCGGTTGGGTGTCATGACTGCTTTTCTAAATGATGTTTTAGAAGATAGCATCTATAAGTACACAGCCAGAGGGCTTCGTAGACAGTGGGAGCAGCGGAAACGTGAGCAAGATGTTTTATGTGATAATGCAGGCATCGCGGAGTTGGAACATCTGTTTTGATGTGGCAGTCAAAGAGTTTGACTTCATCAAAATGGTAGATGAACCTTGTATAAACAAAAAGGTAGTAGGGAGTATGGTGGTGATCCTCGTAGAGTACGTGGATGACATACTCGTGATAGGGAAGGAGTTTCCTATGCTACGCTCGGTCAATCTCCGCTTATCATAAGGATTCTCCATACATGATCAAAGTGATACCTCCTAAATCCTAAGTTACGGATCTATGAGATAGATCTAATTGGATGTTAGGATACTCACTAGTTGTAGTGAGATGGTATCAATCGATCCTAGGGAGAATCACTGGAAAGATTTGTTTCCCCCAATCAGAGCTATTTGAATTTCAAAAATTCAAATTTTGAAGTAACGCTTCAGATCATCTGCGCTGTGCGCAACGCGCCACTTGTCAGAAGTTGATGCGTCAGCACAGCGCCCAAGGCATTACGTCCAATCAGAGCAAGGCTCTTTAAAAAAATAATAATAAAAGTAAAGGAAGGAACGCTTCAGCTGCGCAAGCGCTGCGCTGCGCGACACATGTCTGCGCAGTCGCGCAAGCACAGCTGCGCAAGCGCTGCGCTGCACGACGCGTGTCTCCGCAGTTGCGCAAGCACAGCGCTGCACGACGCTTGTCTGCGCAGTTGCGCAAGCACAGCTGCGCAACACGTGTCTATGCAGTTGCGCAAGCACAGCTGCGCAAGCGCTGCGCTGCGCGACACGTGTCATGCGCTGGGGCGTTTGCGCAAAACAGAATTGAAATTTTAAAGAAATCTTTTCTGTTCTTGTTAAAACAAGAAGATTTTCTTCTGTTAAACAGAGGCCTTTGGATCAAAGATCCAACGGTGGGGAAAATTCCCCAAATCACTCAGAGAAAGATCTCTTTAACAAATTTAACTAATTTATGAGCACTATAAAAAGGACCCCAGACCTCAATTCAGGAGGAGGAACATTTTTTTGTGAAAAATCAAACAGAGAAGACTCTGAAGAACTGGAGAGAAATCCTCAAGAACAAAGAAAAAGGTAAAAACCTTTAGAAAAAAAGAAAGTTCTCTTATGAACAGATCATTAATCTGAGAACAAGATCAAGGATCTCTAATGAAAAGAAAAATAATAAATAAAAACAGTGCCTTGCACTTCTTTTTATGAACCATCGGTTCTGAATCTAAAAGATTCTCAAGATAACAGTGCCCAGCACTTGCCAAAACTGCACCATTGCGCAAGCCGCCAAGAAGCGCCACGTGTCAGCAGTGCAACAGCGCAGCGCACTGACGCAGCGCACCGCGCTGTTGCGCTTGCGCTCATCAGAACGTGACACGTGTCACCTCCACGAGCGCTTGCGCTCTTTAATTGCGCAAAGCACCTGCCAAGCCATGTGGGGCACTGTCAGAGTATTAAATGCAATGCATTATTAAGGGGCAGAGCCCAATCAAAGGTCAAATGGACCAAATAGAAATACTGCACATTATTTTAAAAAGGCAGAGCCTAATTAAAAAGTCTAAACAGACCAAAAATAACGCTATGCATTGTTTAAAGGGCAAAGCCCAATTGAGAGGTCCAATGGACCAAAAACAAATGCTCTGCATTATAATAAAAAGGGCAGAGCCCAGTCAATGGCCTGAAGTAATGCTATGCATTATTCTAAAAAGGGGAAAGCCCAAACAAAGGCCTAACAGGCCAAATGCAAACAAAATGTGAACATTTTCAACTGGACTTAGCCCAATTTTGGCGGTAAGTCCTTAAATTAAATTGACTGAGCACAACTGCTCTCTTAAATCAATTTATATCCGGTTCGAGGGTACATCTCCGAGCTCCTCTGACACTTATCGTTGTAATCCTTCAACGACGTCAGAGAGGTGACGGGTCCCGACGACCACATATCGATATGGACTGCGGGGTCCTTAAACACGTGGACCGAGACGTCCTTAAACTAATACTGGACCGAGACGTTCTTAAACTAATACTGGACCAAGACGTCTTTAAACTAATATCAGACCACCGCGTTCCTAAACTGTAACGTGGACCACCACGTCCCTAAACTGGAAAACGGACAATCACGTCCTTAAACTGGAACATAGACCACTACGTCCCTAAACTGGCAATGGACCGCAACGTTCTTAAACTACCTATGGACCGCTATGTCCCTAAACTGGAACAATAGAGCCAATTGCTCTTTTGCCGGGTCTAAACGATCCCGTTTAAGTTGATCTTAGCCCCAAATACGGCTAACGTATCCTTAAACATTTAAAAAGACTATAAAACTCCCAATCGACTTTGGTTCAAGGGTACATCTCGGAACTCCTCTGGCACCTATCGTTGTAATCCTTCAACGACGTCAGAGAGGTGATGAGTCCTGACGGCCATATATATTAAATGGATTACCACGTTAAGTCGATCTTAGTCTCAAACGAGACTAACGCATCCTTAACAAACGTTTAAGTTGATCTTTGCCCCAAACACGGCTAATGTATCCTTAAACTAAAAACACCAAACCCAAATCTAAGTAAATACGGATTTGGACTAATCCACGTCCTACGGGCGACGGCATTACTCAGTCTCCGTATACAATCCACGGGCAACCACAAACAAAACAGACATACGCGACACGAAGTGAAATTCTGGAGAAGGAGAAGGTTGTTACCGCGATGCGGTAGCGTAATTAACTGCAGGGGCTTGCGCCTGCAGGGAAGAGCGTCCCCACAATCAAAACCCCCTCAAGCGAGGGGGAATATAACGAAGTCTGCTACATCGGCCGCATCCGTCTAAACCTCCGATACACGGTGTCATAAATCAACTTGGCATCTTCGGAGAGATGGACGGATAAAACCATATAGCATCTGCCTCGAATCTCAGGCAAGACGTCCTCGCGTCGTCGGCCACCATTCGGAGGGGAACAAGGTTCCAGGGTGGTAAGGACGACTGAATGTCAGTCGCAGGCATTGTCTTTACCCTCAGTGGAAGGACGGTATGTTGGAAGAGTTCCAAGCTAGATACCGTGACTTACTAGACGATTAAAGGCAAGATATATCGTTACCAAAGATGCTACCAAAGAGGCAGTCTGGATATATACATATAAGTTCATGAGATGAACTTCGTTCCTACCATTGTGTGACAATGGAGTTGTGACAATGGAGTTGTGGCTTTAGCCGAGGAACCCCCGTCCCATCAGAAATCCAGATATAATTCTTAGGCAGTATCACCTAATCATGGAGATGGTTGATCTCCAGGAAGATCGAGGTTAGGAGAGTAGACACAGAGGACAACAGCGCGGATCCACTCACAAAAGCCTTTTTCCCAGTAGAGACTTTTATGGGATGGTTGAGTATGAGATACTTCAACCACAGCTAATTGTTGGGAATGTGATACTACAACAGATGGCCCTAGTGCAAGTGGGAGATTGTTAGTTATATGTATGCCCTAAAGGCCATTACTGTACATACGATGTATATTGTAGTGGATGCTAGGACATATATAGGGATGACTTTCTTACTCGACATGCTAGTATGCTATCTGGTTGTACTTTATCTTAACATGTACTCTGATTGTCTCTATGTTACATGTTGATAATGCCCTTAGGATATGTACTCGACTACTGGGACTATGATGAGATCATACTAGCGGGGCCACGGTAGTCGATGAGTACATCCTATAACTGTTCCTAGTCGAGGGTGTATCGAGACAGGGCATCGATACACCAGAGTAGACTTAGCGTATACGCATCTTGACCCATATGATGGGCGATGGATGATCCCATATCCGTCGGTGTTTGACATCAAGGATGGTGTACGGGTGCTCAGTGGAGACTGGGTATACTGGACGGACTCCCCAAGAACACCCAGATGGTATTATACCTTACGTCAGAGGGCAGTTCTCCGGTGACACTGGTACAGAGTAGTCTGTTGACCCGAGATCGTCATAGAGTCTTGTGTGATTCCCACCGTGTTTTGATTTCCATCATACCACGTCCATGAGGGCGTGCAAAAAGATGGCTTTTGGGTACAGTCCCGAATCACATGGAGGCAATGAGCGATAGGAGGGGATTCGTCTCTCCCGGTATAGGGAGTTGATGTTGTGCTGTGTTCGATTGGCTATAACCAGAAATCCCTGGCCAGGGTTGCTGAGATTTACTGGTAAGTGTTATCAGTAGTTTCTCGAACTGTTATAGACCTCATATCGACACGACTTATCGAGCTACTGGGGTCTGACATTTACCACCCGTAGGCGAGATATGCGACATATCAGACGACGAGACCGGACTGTACGGGAGTGTTACCGATTGGATTCGCAGGAGTACTAGCGGGCTTGCTTGTTGATCTTCTGATCGCTCAATACCCGGGTGGCCATTACGTTTAGCAGACCGCTTGCGGCTTGTGGATGTTTGATATGATAATCACCTACTACCGGCGTATTGACGAGTCTTTAGAGTCCTACACAGGGGTTTCCTGGCTCAAGCGAAACGGAGTAGGAGCACATATGTGATATGTGCGGGACCGAGATTAATACGATATGAGATACCGTATTCTATTCTCGCGATTCGAGACATTGATCGGTTGTATGCGATATAGCCGGGTTATCGGATCAAGTGTTGATTCGATAAGTTATTACACATGATATTAGTCGGTTATAGCTGGATTATTAAATCAAGAGTTGATTTAATAATTTAGTGTATAATTATATATTTGATATATTACATTATATTAACTAGTATTGGCTCACTTATGATTTATTTTCTCACAAGTTTGTGCACATTGTTTATATGTGATATATGCAAGTGTACAAGTTTGTATCATGCTTGATGATACATACAAGATGGGTGTATGAGACTTATATCAAGTTTAGGTTAAATTAGGGTTTACTTATTTCCTTAAGAATAACAAAAGAGAGTAGACTTTAGTCAATGTTATCAAGCTTGTAGAAGCTTGTATGCAACATTGACAAAGTCAACTCATTTGTCATTCGTTAGGATATTAGTAAACCCAACCCTTAACCTAATACTATGGTTAATTCTCTACATGAGTTAAGCATGAGGGCTTAACTCAACCATGGTGCAATAATTCATTGGATAAGTTTTCATTTGGATGAATTATTCACTTCTTCTTCTTCTTCATCAAGCTCCATGAAAAGCTTGCTTGCTTTAATGGTGTCATGAGAAAAAGTGTGAGAAAATCAATTCTAAAGTGAGCCCACTTTCTACTTCTTCATCCTCTACCACTTGCCATGTAGTAGAGTGTGTTCTCTTCACAAAGTTCATGACCTAGTGAAGGAATAGCTTGAGTTAGTGTCTCCCCGACGTAGATCATCTTCGGCATCGATGTCATCGTAGCAAGCACGTTCGTTCTTCTTACGGAGCTTATCTAGAGTCCGGAGTTCACGATCGCAGCAAAGGGGACATCTACACGGAGCTATTGAAGTGAAGGACCGGATCTACAAAGGTTGTAATCCCTCTCACTTAGTGTTAAAAGTGTTTTAACATGTTAGTTTTCGCCTAAACCCTAGTTTAAAGATCCGGCTTCGGGTTGTTCGGCACGGCTAAAATTTTAATCGGGCATGGTTGATACCTCATAGACCCTTGTGCGCGTGCCTAGCAAACCTACAATCGGATTATGTGTTGATTCGATAATTTAATGTATAATTATATATTTGATATATTAAATTACATTAACTAATATACGCTCACTTAAAAATTCTTTTTCTCACTCGGGTAATACATTGATATATATGTTAATTGTATTATTTTATTTTGTTACAATAAATATTGTATATGTGATATATAATATTGTAACATGTTAGGGTTATAAATGCAACATGTTTTGTGGAGAATAAATGTGGTTAGGATTTGGATTAGGGTTAAGCTTTCATGAAGCTTTCAAGAAGCTTTGACTTTGACCTTGATATTTTGCATAGATATTTCCTTAACCCAACCCAACCCTTTAATCATAGTTGTTTCTCTACATGGGTTAAGTCTTTATACTTAACCCATGGTTGCATTTCTAACCTCACTTGAGTTTTCATTATTCATCACAAAAGGATTTTGATCTTCTTCTTCTTCTTGCTTGATAAAGCTTTCTAGCTTTTTGACTTGTGATGAAAATGAGTGAGAAATTGAAAACAAATGAGAGCTAAATTCTTACTTCATCATCCTCATCTATTCTTGCCACTTAGATTAGGATGTTTGTTTTGTTAATACTTGATTAGCAAAGCAAGAGCTTGGGTTTGAGTTTCTTCAAGGTAGATCATCTTTGTTATCGAAGATCGGAAGCAAGCTTGCATCTTTCTCTTTGTGGAGCCTCTCTAGAGTATGATCGCAGCGAAGGGACCACAACACAGAGCTTTTGAAGTGAAGGAACGGACTACAAAGGTTGTAATCCCAAAGTCTTTGAAGTAAAGTTGTTTACTTGCTATTTGTTTCACCTAATCTCTAGTCTAAGATCTTATTTAGGGTTGTTCGGCACGTCTAAAATTTAAATCGGGCATGGTTGATACCGTATAGACCCTTGTGACAGTGCCTAGTAACCCTGCAGGATGTACCACAAAGGATGAGATATAGATTGCACGCGGGTATTTCAAAAGAAGGTGGGCATTATAGGTCAAGCTAGTGGCCAAAAGATATGTCTGAAAAGAAGGAGATGACTATAACGAGACTTCTTTCATGTTTAAGCATTTTTTCATCAGACTAGTACTGGCAAAGAGTATACTAAAGATCAAGGAGCTGAGATATCGGTTCTGTTTAGAGTGTGACATGAAAGATTTTGGTATGGCAGAAAATCCTAATGATAGAGCAAGATATGAGAAGGTCCAAATCTTTGGTCCAAGTTGGAGTACGTTGTGGTGGTCATGAATGCTCGGAAATAGAGTACGGTGCAGTGATTATGAGTATTCGTGATCAACGATTTGATCGTGATGCTCGAGATGAATACAACGAAGATGGTACGAGGGTTCCTAAGAGATGGAGCAAGATGTATGTGCGAGTTTATCTACGAAAAGGATGAGAACAATGTATCTTTGATTACTTTTAATGGATTTGAGTCAATATAGAGATTGTTGGAGGTGTTTCATATCCCGTTGATCACTGATATGCGGTTCGTGCGGGAGAAGTCTATTCAAACTTGGGCTTGTTAGGCCGGATATCCGTTGGTGTAGGCTACAAAGGATAAGAAGATAAGAGAACACTCAAGGGTTGTATTTAGATTTAAACTAAGATGGAGATCGTTGAGATTTGTTTAAATTTAATTAGTTAGTTATTATAGAGATAAAATAAGATAGGTCTCTTATTTAATTATAGATTTAAATTTTAATAAGAGAAAATATTCTATTAGATCATGATAAAGGAGATTTATATTGATCCTTATCTGATTAGAAGGATTTATATATTATAAGTCGAGAGATGCGTTCATCAAGGAAAATTGGCGAACAAGTTTAAGGCAAAGGATGAGGCGATATGCTAAGAAAAAGTTATGTAATCTCTAGGGTTATGATGATGGATAAAGGAGATTTATATTGATCCTTATCTGACTAGAAGAAGGATTGTTATATACTATATGTCGAGAGATGTTTTCATCAAGGAAAATTGATGAAGCCGAGTTAAAGGCAAAGGCAAAGGGCGAGGAAATAGGCTAAGAATTGTTGGCTATAGTGCCCTCAAGTCAATTATTGGATCGTAGGCATGTGATTTCAATGATTGAGGGAGGACCTATACCGGTAGAACAGTCTTACTCAAGATGATAGTATGCTATCTGGTTTGTCTTTATCATCGTGTACATGCTTCAGGTGACATTACAGATCACTATTACATGTTGATAGAGCCCATAGGATTCTTGCTTGACTACCAACAGTATGATGACGATCATATACGTGAGAGTTGGGTGGTCTATAAGCACGTCCTTAAAGTGTCCCTAGTCGTGGGAGTTTCGAGACTATACATCGATACTCCATGAGTAGACTAGTGTATACGGATCGAGACCCCGACGAGGGGCGATGGCCGGTCTCACAAGCCATTGGTGTCAGTTGGTTCATCTAAGACGTATACAGGTGCTCATTGGGTTATGAGTACACCGGACGAACTCGCCGGGAACATGCTAGTTGGTATTATACCTATTGTCAGATAGCAGCTCCCTGGTGACATGTGTACATGTTAGTCCATCAACCTGAGATCGTCATTTGTCTCGTGTGAGTTCCTACTGTGTTTTGATTACTACCCTACCATGGCTCAAAAGAGTCGTGCAAACAGGTTTTAGTTGGGTACAGTCCCGAACCACATGGAGGCAGTGAGCGGATCGTCAGGGGATTTGTCTCTCCCGGTATTGGGGGTTGATATCGCGCTGTGTTTGGAGAGCCATTACACAGTCCCTGGCCAGGGCAAGTGAGATTTTCTAGTAGGTATTTCAGTAGTTTCTTAGGGTGTTCTGGGCTACACTCCGACGCGACTTATACCGCTATTAGGACTCTGACGTTTACCGTCCCCCAGGCCCGATATGCGATTCTCATAGACGAACGGACCGGAATGTATGAATATTGTCACTGTCAGGCTCAGTAGGGTTTCAGGATGAGTTCGCTCGTCGGCCTCCCTTTCGCTCAATACCTGGACAACTGTTACGTACAGTTAGTGCCACTGACGTGCTTGTGGTTAAACCCACTGCCAGCGTATTGACGAGTCTTTAGAGTCCCACACAGAGGGTTTCCCTGGTTCGGGCGAAACGTTTTAGAGGCCGTATGGTTTTATGGCAGGGTTCCATCATATACGTGCACTTGTGCACGGATCATGATCGGACGGATAATACTAGTGGGCTTTGGTTTAAGCCGGATCCTAGTATTATATTGTTGGATTACTTTCGTCTCGTTGTATTCGTATTTAGTCGGAATGCAGATGCATGTATGTATGTACAGATGAGGGGTATTCTTGTAATTCGTTACGAGTTTACTTTTGAAGATGCCATTTCTTTTCTTTGATTTAAACTTTTGGTTTAAAGTTTATTTGATGGAAATTGTGAGCATAAGTTTTGACCTAGGGCATTCATGGTGCATGTGCTCACTTGGGGACTCATGGTGTTGGGTCTAGTGTGCATTGATGGTGGCACATGTGCTCTTGGTGACTCATGGAGTTGGGTTGGGTGAAATAATTTTGTAGGGATTATTCTTTCTTCACACGCACACACACAATTACTTCACACAACTCAAGGAAAAAATTGATCAGACACTTTTTCTTGAGCTCTTTTTCTTTAGCTCATTTCTTGTGCTCACAAGTTCTTCACTTGGCTTCTTCTTCACCTCCACTCATCCCATCTCATGTGTTGAGAATTATGGAGTGTATTCAGACAGTATTCACACTCTCTACTTCACCTTGGGCACGTAGGCTAGCAAACTAGTTGCTCGAGTTGCTTCGGTTTTTGAAGCGGGGGCCCGTATTACTAATTCTTGAAGCGAGACCGGAGAGCGAACTACATGGGGGCGGCCGCAGGGAGCTTGGATAGAGGTTGAAGACCGAAGGACACGGATCGATCGGTATAACCTCTCTAAACCCCTTTTACAGTTACTAGTATAGGGTTAATGGCATGATCCGGGTTTTAGGGTTACGTTAGCGCCATTTTGAAAAGTTTTTGTTCCGCGTTTGGCCACAGATTGATGGCCGGGACGCTGGCGTAGCCTTACAAGAAAAAGCTATGTAATCTCTAGGGTTATGAGGGTCGTAAATTTAGTCACTTGAGGTGAGATCGAGAGAGTGTATATGAGAGAGATCGAAGGAGATTGAGTGGTTTAACTTGTTTTCATCATGATAAAGGAATCCTTAAGTTTGCCCTGTGGATGTAGGCCGAGTTTGGTTGAGCCACGTTAAACCCTGTTGCCCCTTATGGTTTATCGTCTTGTGTGCTTGAAAGCTAAAGGCTGGATTCCCCCCCCCCCCCCCACCCCCAACAATTGGTATTGGAGGGAAATTTTTTAAACAAAATCAGTATTAAGTCTGTATCTCTTTGAATTAGTTATGAATGAACTTACTAGACATTTTCAGAATGATGTGCCATGATGTTTGTTGTTTGCTGATGATACTGTCTTAGTAAACGAACCTATAAAAGGATAATTTCTAAAGTAGAAAATTGGAAGAAGATTTAAATTCTAAAAGATTTTGAATTAGCAGAACAAAAACTAAATATATGAACGCAATTTTATTAAAACAGTCCGAAGAATTGGGCGTACAGTGCAAATTGATGATCGTGAATTATCTAGGAATAGCCATTTTCGTTACTTGGGATCTATAATAATCAAGATGGGGAGATCTAGCATGATGTATTTATAGGATCAAAGTAGGATGATTGAAATGGAGAAGTGCTTCAGGAATGCTATGTGATCGTAATGTAGCTTTGAAATTGAAAGATTTCTTTTATAAGATGACGATAACATCGATTCTTCTTTATAGATCAATATGTTGGGCAATTAAAAGTAACATTCAAGAAATGAGTTTTTTTGAAATGAGAATGTTAAGATGAATGAGTGCTTATACACTAAAACATAGGATAATAAATGAGTGTATCCATAACAAGATAAAGGTAGCTCCTATAAAAGATAAGAGAATCGATTAAGATGGTTTGGTCATGTGCTATGGAGGCAATCAATGCGTCGGTTTCAAGAAGTGACAAAATTGTGGTTAATGACGCAACTAGGGGACCTAAACGAATATGGCTATAGACAATTAAGAACGATATGTCAATTGTTATTTTAACCAAAGAGACGGTCCTTTACCGAGCTTAATGGAAGAAAATGATTCATATAACCCACGCCAAATAATTGGGATAAAGTCTTGTTGCTGTTGATGTTGTTGTAGTATGATTCCTTTTGGATGATTTGTGGATTATTCAATCCCCTCACATCTTCAGAATCGTTCATGTAGTAAGAAAACTTCAGGATGTGTGAAATGTATTGTCATTAAGTATTTTACATAGAATATCCTAGAAATTAGAGCACACATAAATCTTTTGATTCTATAGATTTCTTTTCTTTCAATCTTAATTAATGCAATCTTTGTTGCTCTTTTTCATGGTGCTACAGTCATTCTTCACAAGATACTGAAGTTACAAGCATGCTAAAGGATGTTCATATTACTTCTTTTTATTTATCGAAATGATCCTAAGTTCATTTTAATAAATGCAGGTTGGTTGGGATGAATCAACTGCTGGTGATAGACAACCAAAAGTTTCACTATGGGAGATCGAGCCATTGACAACGTTCCCCATGTATCCATCCCTATTCCCTTTGAGGCTTAAGCAGCCTTGGTATCCTGGTGTATCTCCTCTTCATGGTACTCTTTTTTCTCAACAACATGAGGCTCATTCTTATTCAATTGCTGAAATACATGATTTCATAGTTTTTTTTGTTTATTATGTTAGCTATTCTCTATATTGCTGAGGTCGAAAGCATAGATGAATTTATTAATGTTTTCTTCTTTCTATGAGTTGCATTATTTTGTTTACTAGCGACAAAGTGAATAATCCATAAGGAGAAAAATAATGCAACATAATCACATAATGCAACATGATATGTTTAGGGTGTGGGATACCTAAATGTAAAAGAAGCCAAAAAATCTTTGCATTGCTTTATCTCTTGATTGATTGCATAGAGTTTCTCAAATGAGATACGTGGGTGGAACTTATGTTGCAGATAAATGCGGCAATAAACGTACCAACAAGCATGAAAATCTCATGATATTTTGTAGACTTTCTGTGTGTTACGGGTTATGGCAACAAGTAGATTGTATTTTTTCAGCTCTAAAATCCTCCAAGCCACAATCCTATCCATCGTTACTTTTTCTTTAAAAATAAAACTTCTATTCATATTGCTACAGGTGTTATATTCACATAATCACATCCTCTCTCCTGCTGTATTATTAACAGTTATGATATAGCTGTCAGATTTTCTTTTATAAGATTTATATCTGTTTAACTTTCCCCTTGACTTATGATCGCTGATGAAATTTTTAGATTTAAACCTCTCTAAACGCTATGCAGTTCAGTTTATAATGCCAATGACAGGCAGATACCCAATTTTTGTTTTTTCTTAAAATTCTATATATCCCTCATCAGCAAATCATTGATCACAACTGAAGTTCTATGATGACTCCTCTTTTCTCCGGAAGCAAATATAAGCCCCCCTAATTGAGCAACTGAAGCAAAAATAAAGGACACCATAATAAAAGGACACCATATGTTGAAGGCACTCAAAATATTCTCCATAATTTTACATGATACCAAAATGTTTTTGAAGTGTGTAAAGAAGTCGAGTTAGGCTTTAGCAATGCTCAAATAATACATGTGCATCTGTAGGTGTTGTCGAGCACTCAATACAAGGTGATGTAATATTGGGACGTGAACTGTTGGAGCCTATACACCGCAATGTAGTGTGAATGTAGAGTGAATCATATCAAAAATCAGTAACAACAATGTAGTAAAGTTTTGAAGAACACGACAATTTTTAACTCTGTTCAATATATCAGATTACAAGGTTGATGGGGGCAATCCTTTCATGTGGATGAGGGGGGATCAATCCTTAAATTTTCGATCACCTGGTATTAGCCCTTGGGTCCAACAGAGGATTGATCCACTACTGGGAAACAATCACGACCAGTACCAAGCCATGGCTGCTGCAACTTTACCCGACATGGGAGGCATTGATGCTCTGAAGCAACAATATATACAATTTCAGAAACCTTTCCAATTCCCACAGCAACCCAGTGTAACAAGTGCATTATTGCAGCATCAATTGGTCCAGCAAGCGCAACTCATGAATGCTCAATCACATTCTGTATCAGAGAATCAGACACATAACATCACAAACCAACAATTGCAACAGCCACATACACATAGTGAGCAGCTAAAACAAGTTCAACAGCCGCATGCCTTTTCAGAAGCATTTCAGATTCCTAGCAATCATATGGAGAAGCAGCAATCAGCTTTTCCCGCTTCTTCGAGCCAAAACTTCTCAAGTAGTGGCCAGAATATGTTAGGCTATTCTAATTACACGGAAGGAAGCCTGAATATTTTGGATTTCTCGAGTCTTGTTCAGCCCATGATGAATGACCAACATCAACAATGGGCCCCTAAACTTGCGAGTTCACAGATCAGTCACTATGGCAACACTGTTTCACTTCTACCATTCCCTGGTAAAGTTAGCTCTTTGGAAGCTGAAAATTGCAGGGTTGATATGCAGAACCGCACTTTATTTAGTGCGAACATAGATACCTCTAACCTCCTGAATAATGCGGTGCCTAATTTGATGAGTTCAAATTCTATTGACACCGACGGTTCCACAGTGCCATATGTTTCCTCATATATGCAGAACTCTTTATATGGCTCCCTAGACGAGTCGTCCAGTACAATGCAAAATGAAGGAGACGGTGATCCCACTACCAGAACCTTTGTGAAGGTGAGCACAGAAAAATGCTTTTCAGCATTATTTATTTATGGGTTGGTTGCAAAATCCCCCCTGTAGTTTACCCCATATGACACGTATACCCCTCAAGCTACTTATTAACGTGGTCACCTCTGCTCATCGAACAATAAAATCACTGAAACTTTATGTTGCGAATACGAGACGATCACGCAGCAAACACACAATCGATAACGAGAAGAAAATCAAACCACAGGCAAGGTTGAAATTGAAATATACTAACTACAAAACAAATAGGTGAAGGCGAAGCTTTATTAATAATCAAATATCCGGAGGAGTACAAATCGATGGAGAATTACAAATCCCTTTCAAACCCTAGATCTCACAGTTATCAATGGGTTCTCTCTAATTAACAAAAGCTATCCAAAGGTATCAATCTCTAGGGTTACAAAATACTATAATATATATAATATACTAGAGATAAGTCGAAATAACTAATTTCTCAACTAATAAATATCCACCTTGCTTATAGATAAGTCTGAACATGTTATCCTTTGCCTTGTAGATAAGTCTGAATCTATGGGAAATCAATAGGGATCGGAATGGAAGGCATATGATTGAATGATTCTTTGTGTCGTGTTTTGAAAATGTATAAAGATCACAATCAAAGAAATTTGTTAACCGCAATCAATAACGGTGTCAATTGTAGGTTCGTTAGCGAGTGCGGACGTCCACAGGGAAAGTGTGATTTGCTCATATTTGTTTTAGTTGAGTCGAAAATTAAAGGAAAAAAAAGAAAATGATTCAAGAATTTTGAAATTTAGTTTCAAGAATTTTAAAGAACTAGATCTAATTATCAAGAACTGCAAAAGATCAAGGAATCAAGAATCAAGAATCATCCAAATGAGTTAGTTATCAAGATTTGTAATGAAGCTCGTAGGAATCGATCGAATCGATAGTGAGGATGAAGACTTGTGATTACGTATTCTTATCCATTGATGATTCGTTGCTAGATCGATGACGATCAACGAGAATTAGGGATCTCTTGCGGAAACTAGGGTTTCATCATCTATCCCTTGTCCTTTTGTTGATTGTCATTCAAATTCTAGCCTCTAGGAAATTCAAGCATCGATCGTTGATCACTAATTAAGAGCGAAAACATTCAAGAAAGTATCGCTTGAAACTAGGTTGCCGAAGATTCAATTTACTAGAGTTTACAAAACTCATAGGACTTAAGAATCGTTCAAGAATGTAATCATCATCATCTATCAATTTTCTCGATTCCTCCACGAGCGGAGTTTTTACTCAAACATCATGACAAAGAACATAATCAAGAATTGAGAACTCATCATAATGCTCAAATATAAAGATAAGCAAGATAAAGAAATTTTACCTTTTATTATTCAACAATTCCGTTACAATTCGCTCAAGAACTACAAGAATTTGAGGAAAGAACTCGATCATCGAATTAGCTTCGCATCGTCTCCGTGAGTCGCGGATCATCTTGGATCACTTGCTCGGTTGAAGCCCGGCGTCGCTTATAAAAGGTTGAAGGCTTGTTGCTTGATTTGTACTCGGAGATCTTGAATTTGGCTTTTGGTAATTGGATTAGGGTTTGGATGCACAAATTGCGTCACTCAACTTGTGGGTAAAAATTGTTGAACAACTTTTGAGAAGAAGCCTTGAGTCCCCTTTTATAGCCCTCTCCTTTAGCTTCCCCTAGAAGCTTGATTAGGATTAGCTTCCTTTAGAAGTTAGGTTTAGTTTAGCTTCTCTTGCATGCTTGGTAGTTGAGTAGAACCTTCTAGAGTTAGTTAGTTAGCTAGCTTCCTTGATAAGCTTGGTTGTTAGGAAGAACCTTCGAGGTTTAGCTAGCTTATTTGAGAAGGTTGGAGGTGTTTAGCTTGTATAAGAAGCTTGGCTGTTAGGAAGAAGCTTCTGGAGATTTCTGGAGACCGAAGTATGTTGAAGAAGTTTGGTCAATGAAAAGAGAAACCTGAGAAATCAATGTGCTGACG
This sequence comes from Agapanthus africanus, assembly GCA_030015575.1. NCBI lineage: Eukaryota > Viridiplantae > Streptophyta > Magnoliopsida > Asparagales > Amaryllidaceae > Agapanthus > Agapanthus africanus. The sequence continues at coordinate 342,720,568 of JASDDO010000012.1, forward strand.
ACTTGCTGAAGCGGCCGCGGATCCGCCGCCAATAGGCGTCTTGGACCGCGGATCCGCGGCCCTTTGGAAGCCTTGGTGCTTCAAACATCCAGGTATTTCCTATGTTGGCTTTGGGACTGTTTCTTGATGTTTGGAATTTCATAAATCTTTCTTGTTTACTTCCAGATCACAAGTGTTGGACTGGCGTATTTTTCTCAGCACTTTTAACAATTATGGCTCTTTTACCTGGAATTTCCTGCACAATACTCGAAACAAGTGTTGCGCTATACAAAAGATCATGCGTGTAGTAATAAACACTCAATTTCCCTCAAAATGCCGGTTATAATGTATAACACAAGTTATTTGGTATTTTATAGTCAAATTGCTAATATGTGCTATATTCATACCGAACACCTTTAGATGATTGCAAATAGTAGGGAAATTGATGTGTTAAAAATGCTATATTTTCGACTGATCAAATTCCCACAACCTTATTTTTGGTCGTCTCGAGCAAACTGTTTTATTAAAGAGAAGGAGAAAATATAAGAAAAAGAAAAAACTAACTAGCATACTTTCGTAGGCAACACGATTGCACTGAGCACGTGCAAACAAGCCTTTAAACCTCTAGGTGTCCCTAGTAGGAGGAGTGTTGTCTCCTGAGGGTTTCTAGCGGATTGCACCCACAAAATCCAATAATAAAAGGAAGATCGTAAAAGTTGCATATAAAGATAAGAATTGTAAAAGAAAGACTTTAAAAATTAGAGTTTCCAACTATACTAGTTTTTCGGTTGTCATGAGCTATATCTTAATAGTCATGAAAAGATGTTAGAAATCACATCATCACTCAATAAAACATCGTCTTTATTCTTCATTCCTATCTTCCAAATATCGATCATATAACCCTACGTGTGTGTAAAGACATCCCTACACTCGGAGAATTCAATTCAAGTTATCATACTCTTGTCCATCTGCCTCGGTACTTTTTAATTGATGAATATTTAGATGGATTTGCTCACACATTTTTCATGCGACCGTTAATATTTCTCGAGGTACTAACCGACCGATTACTCATGTGCTCGCTGATCAGGCGTATTAGTATTTTCCTCGTCTTGCACCACCTAAGGCTTAGCAGTGACTCCCAGACCAGTTGGTCTAAGGCACTAGGTGATGAAGCACCCTCGCTATATTTTTTTATTGCTGTCTTGGCGATAACAAAACCAGTGTTCATTTTTCTATACCATTTTATATTTTTTTATTCATTTTTTATATCCTTCATACTTTGGCTTTTAGACAAGAGCATTTCAAGGTATTCTCTACTATCCCGAGTTTCAAGACGTGTGTAAGTGCGAATAGTAGGGTATCAACGTTCAAATGTTTGGCTTCCAGAATAGGAAATATTTTTCAGACTTATTTTTATCCTCAGATTAGTGACTTCCTTCATCTTACTAACCCTTGGGACGACGGCTCATAACTACTTATTACTAGTTCGTTTAAGAAAACTTCTAATTTTCTTGGTTTTCTTAAATTTTTCTAATCTTTTGGATGTAATTTTTCACTATCTAATATTTTATTATCTTATTTATGTACAATTTTTTTTTCTTTCATTTTTTATATGTTTTGTGCTTATGCAAAGTATGATGCAAATGATGCGCAAATAAGCACAAACCTCTCCCAAACTTGTTTTCAACAGTGTCCTCACTGTTGCCTTCTGCTAGATCTCAAAAAGCTTGTAAGCTTGGGAGCAAATTTATTAATGGGGGTAATAAATATGATCGTGAAAATCCTCCCCCAAACTTATTTTTGGCTCATAATTTTTGAGTAAAAATTTTCTTTTCAGGAGCCAGATTATCCCCCCTAAACTTGAGTTAAGCAATGTTAAACTTTGAAAATCACAAGAGGGGGTCAAAAATTACTGGTCGATGCCAAGCTTTGCAAAGACCGAAGATTTTATCAATATAGTGCTCCGGTTGGTGGAATAAGAAGTAGGGGAAGGGTAAGTGGTGGAATAGAATGTGTTTGTGTCTCATTTTAGAGAGACGACTCAGTGATTGTGATGGATTGCTCGCATCCTTTTTACAGTCCAGAAGAAGGGGTGGAGGTTCAATTTCTTTGTATTGAGGTGGATTCATCTCAACACCCGTGCTTTTCAAAAATGCGAGTTCATCAGCGAAGATCTCCTCAAAAGTCTCATCAATACCCCGAAGAATAATGTCATCACAAAGCGCGGGGTGATCTTCAGACTCCAAAAACGGTTCATAATCAGTGTTAGTTGTTGACCCGGACAACTCGGTTGAAGAGTCCGTATGTGTATGATACATATCTGGGTCAAACAACAACGTATAAAGGAAGTCTGGGTCTGTATCGTGAAGCCGATCAAATTCGCTGCTGTCGACATCCATTAATTCGACAGAACATACTCGAGCCTGAGGATCGGAGGGTTGACTTCCCAACTTGTAAATTTGAGCTCAATTGACCTATTCCCGAAAGATAGGTTCATAGAGCCGTTTCTACAGTTGATTACAGCGTTGGAAGTAGCCAAAAAGGGACGACCTAGAATCACAGGAATTTGGTTCCGTGGGTTTGCTACAGGCTGTGTATCAAGAATAATAAAGTCCACAGGGAATACAAATTCCCCGATTTTTATCAACACATCCTCAAGTTCACCCCTAGGTTTGGTGATTGATCGGTCGGCCATCTGGAGAGTTATGTTCGAGGGCTTTAACACTCCGATACCTAGTTGCTCATAGAATGAATATGGAAGGAAGTTAACACTAGCGCCAAGGTCAAGTAAAGCACGGTTAATGTGTTTATCCCCAATAGAAATAGAAATAGTAGGACAGCCAGGGTCCTTACGTTTCCTTGGTAATTGTTGGGGAAAAGCCGTGTCTACGGTACTTGACATGAACACTTTTTTCGGCACTTGAGTCTTCCTCTTCCTAGTGCACAAGTTCTTAAGAATTTTCGCATAGGACGGAACTTGTTGTATAGCATCTAGGAGAGGGATATTGATGTTAACTTGCTTAAACATTTCCACAAGCTTCTCCATTTGGGCATTGGGTTTGTTGGGGCCTCAATCTTTCTGGAAATGGAGCTTTATCAATAAATGTTGGGTCCCACATTTGTGGAGAAGGTTGTGGGGGTGGAAAGGATGAAGTGGGTGGAGGGTTCGAGCCTTTGAGAAAACGGAGAATAGGCTCGGAAGAATAAACTAGACGAAATAGGGTAAGAAGTAGAAGTGGGAGTGGAAGCCTGGGGTTTAATTGATTCCTCAACATCAATCTGTTCATCCACATGATTGTCTAGCACTCTTCCAGATCTCAACGTAGTAAATGCATCCACATTAGTGTAATGTGAAGGTCCAGGATCAGGTAGGGGTTGAGATGGAACATTCTCTTTCTCTCTAGCACTCATTTCGGCATTTATACGGGCAATTTGTGCTTCCATTGATTTAATACTCTCACTTTGAGAGATAATGATCTTCATCATATTATCGAGGGAAGATTGAAAACTTGCCGTTCCTTGGATGGATTGTTTCATGAAAGTATCCAAGGTTCGTTCGAGTGCAGAGGAATTATCAGTACCGGCCATTTGCAAAGAATTTTCATATGGTGCAGAAGTGTTAGCTGGATTTTAAAAGTTTTGTAATTGGTAGGGGTGCTGACTCAATTGAAGTGGTTGCTATTGTGGTGGAGGAACCCATTGAAAGTTATTCTGGTCTAGATCCGTGTATTGAGTTTGGTGTTGGATCCAAGAAAGATCAGGGTGATTCCTCCAATTGTGATTATATGAGGAAGAAGGATCGTTTCCAAGTATTTGCTGAAATGCAGCATTAGTGTGACCTTGAAACGGTACATTCAAAGGACATTCTTCCGTCAAATGTGATGGATTTGAACAACAGCCACACACGGTTTTGGGAAGTGTGTAATGGTTTAGGGAGGCTGCAGAGATTCTGTTTTCTATAGCGTCGAGTTTCCTTTGTATCGCGGCCATTTCGGCTCTCATTGTGACGGAAACATCGAGCCGATTGATATCTTCCCTAGGCGATGGTGGTCTAACACTTTCCCATTGTAAAGTGTTTTGAGCTAAATCTTCTAGATATTTCCAAGCTTCACCATCATCTTTAGATAGGAATTGGTAATGACACATGGTTTCAAGCATCTGTTTAGTCGTGAAATCAATACCCTCATAAAGAATTCGACACAGATCCCATCAGGGATTCCGTGATAAGGGCATTGCAAAAGAAGATCCTTGAACCGTTCAAAGCATTTTCAAAATGGTTCATTGGGAAGTTGGGTAAATTTGAAGATTTCGCTCCGAACACGGGCGGTCTTGTGATTGGGATAAAATTTCTTAAAGAAAGCTGCAACTAATTCATCCCATTTTGAAATAGAATGTGCGGGTGTGTTGTAAAGCCACTTCTCGGCTAAATCGTACAAAGTGAATGGGAGAAAACGTAAACGCAGAGCATCCAAAGACAGTTGTGACGTTCCAATCATTGCGCATACGTTTTCGAATTTGGAGATAAAAACGTATGCGTCTTCAGACTCAAGACCGTGAAATTTGGGTAACAGTTTAATAAATTGGGGATTGATTTCAAAATTGTTCCCATTGGCTGGTGGTATAGAAAGACAGGTGGGAAATGGAACGCGTGTAGGATAGCATCTCTCTTGGAGAGAAATGCGTGGAGGATTCTGCGCACCTGCGGGCGGTGGCAGAGTGGTGTTGAAGTTTGATGGAAATCCGTCATCGCGGTGGTGGTGGGAAAAAGAAAATGTAGAAATACCGATTTTGGGGTCGATAAGGGAAACGCGGACAAAACGGGCACTAGAATCCCGTGTCCAGCCGAGCTTGCACTAAAGGGTTTAGCACAAGTCGCAGCATTGAGATAATTAAGGAAAATGAAGTGTTTGTTTTGAAAAAAGATACGGATTTTTGAAAAAATGCAAATCACAAACAGTGCACACACAACCCTAGATCTAGTGGTCACCTAGGTCAAGTCTCTAGACCGCTCCTAACTGCCGAAGACAAGTCGCAAGATTAATCCTCTACTGCCTCTTTGTCCCTCCTGTGGCAAGGTAAGTGCCAGGTAAGTGGGAGGTTCTCCACTATGTAAGTAGTGGGCCTAATTAAGTAACCACTTGCCTTAGACACACTTGCCTTAGACACCACAAAAGAAACGCGGATAAGTAATAGATTACCCACGACCTTCTCCTGTCCTAAGTGAGCGTGATGGTCCTTAGAGTCATGTCTAGATATTTTTTAGTTAATGAGGGTAATGCGGATGCAGTTTTGTGATTTTCAGGGCTTAAGAAGGGTAATGAACTCCCCACCTAATCTGAATTTGGTCTTTGCCCCTTAATTTTCGTATTAAAAAAATGCAAACAACCAAGATCAAACACGCACAATTTTTTTTATTTCTGCGGCGCTGCGAATTTTTGCAAAGAAACCTGCAGAAATTGGTTATTGGAGCAGATCAAGGAGGAGATAAGAAAGTCATAAGAAAGTCAGAAAGTCACCGAGCAAATTTGAAGCAGTGAAGCTTTAGCCCCACCGCGAATCCGCTGCCAGATGCGCTTTAATGCCGCGGAAACGCGGTCTGAATGTTTGATCACTGCACAAAATTTCTTACAAACACTACTGTTGCTTCACTGAGCTCTCTGGACTCTTCAGAAAATTTTTCTTCTCGCTCCACCAATTCCAGATTTCCTCACAACAAATCACAACAAATCGTTTAGTGTTTGTGCGAATTTTGATCTAAATTTTTTGATGGAATAAATTTTTCAACTCAAATTTCAAAAACGAAAAAATTAGCACACGATCCCCGGCAACGGCGCCATTTGATTGAATGATTCTTTATGTGTCGTGTTTTGAAAATATATAAAGATCACAATCAAAGAAATTTGTTAACCGCAATCAATAACGGTGTCAATTGTAGGTTCGTTAGCGAGTGCGGATCGTCCACAGGAAAAGTGTGATTTGCTCGTATTTGTTTTAGTTGAGTCAAAAATTAAAGGAAAGAAAAGAAAATGATTCAAGAATTTTGAAATTTAGTTTCAAGAATTTTAAAGAACTAGATCTAATTATCAAGAACTACTAAAGATCAAGAAATCAATAATCAAGAATCATCCAATTGAGTTAGTTATCAAGATTTGTAATGAGGCTCGTAGGAATCGATAGTGAGATGAAGACTTGTGATTACGTATTCTTATCCATTGATGATTTGTTGCTAGATCGATGACGATCAACGAGAATTAGGGATCTCATGTGGAAACTAAGGTTTCATCATCCATCCTTTGTCCTTTCGTTGATTTTCATTCAAATTCTAGCCTCTAGGAAATTCAAGCATCGATCGTTGATCACTAATTAAGAGCGAAAACATTCAAGAAAGTCGCTCGAAACTAGGTTGTCGATAATTCAATTTACTAAAGTTTACAAAACTCATAGGACTTAAGAATCGTTCAAGAATGTAATCATCGCCATCTATCAATTTTCTCGATTTCTCCACGAGCGGAGTTTTTACTCAAACATCATGACAAAGAACACAATCAAGAATTGAGAACTCATCATAATGCTCAAATATAAAGATAAGCAAGATAAAGAAATTTCACCTTTTATTATTCAACAATTCCGTTACAATTCGTTCAAGAACTATAAGAATTTGAGGAAAGAACTCGATCATCGAATTAGCTTCGCATCGTCTCCGTGAGTCGCGGATCGTCTTGGATCACTTGCTCGGTTGAAGACCGGCGTCGCTTCTAAAAGGTTGAAGGCTTCTTGCCTGATTTGTACTCGAAGATCTTGAATTTGGCTTTTGGTAATTGGATTAGGGTTTGGATGCACAAGTTGTGTCACTCAACTTGTGAGTGAAAATTGTTGAACAACCTTTGAGAAGAAGCCTCGAGTCCCCTTTTATAGCCCTCTCCTTTAGCTTCCCCTAGAAGCTTGATTAGGATTAGCTTCCTTTAGAAGTTAGGTTTAGTTTAGCTTCTCTTGCAAGCTTGGTAGTTGAGTAGAAGCTTCTAGAGTTAGTTAGTTAGCTAGCTTCCTTGATAAGCTTTGTTGTTAGGAAGAACCTTCTAGGTTTAGCTAGCTTATTTGAGAAGCTTGGAGGTGTTTAGCTTGTACAAGAAGCTTGGCTGTTAGGAAGAAGCTTCTGGAGATTTCTGGAGACCGAAGTATGTTGAAGAAGTTTGGTCACTGAAAGGAGAAACCTGAGAAATCAATGTGCTGACGACTTGTTGAAGCGGCCGCGGATCCGCCGTCAATAGGCACCTTGGACCGCGGATCCGCGGCACTTTGGAAGCCTTGGTGCTTCAAATTTCCAGGTATTTCCTATGTTGGCTTTGGGACTGTTTCCTGATGTCTGGAATTTCATAAATCTTTCTTGTTTACTTCCAGATCACAAGTCTTGGACTTGGCGTATTTTTCTCAGCACTTTTAACAATTACGACTCTTTTACCTGGAATTTCCTGCACAATTCTCGAAACAAGTGTTGCGATATACAAAAAGATCATGATTGCAATAATAAACACTCAATTTCCCTCAAAATGCTGGTTATAATGTATAACACAAGTTATTTGGTATTTTAAAGTCAAATTGCTAATATGTGCTATATTTATACCGAACACCTTTAGATGATTGCAAATAGTAGGGAAATTGATGTGTTAAAAATGCAATATTTTCGACTGATCAGCATACACACCAAATCTCCATTTTACCTCACATTCCCACAAACTCCATCAAAATTAATAATAGCTCCACCTTCATCACAAAACCCCTCAAGGGCTCAAATGAGTGCGACGCACTCCAATAAAGTTCAAGCAATACTCAAACTTAACAACCGAAAGAGACCTCGTCAACATGTCGGCCAGATTATCCGCTGTACGAACCTTCGTTACAATAATCTCTTCTTTCTCAACGACCTCCTGTACTAACCAGTACCTTACGTCGATGTGTTTCGTCCTCTTATGATGCATCTGATCTTTCGTCAAGTGAATAGCGCTTTGGCAATCACAATAGACTTTTATGGTATCCTTTGAAATACCAAGTTCTGAAAATAGTCCCTTCAACCAGATTGCCTCCTTAACGACCGCAACAACGACCATATATTCCGCCTTCGTCGTAGACAACGCTACCATAGGATACAAAGAAACACGTCAACTAATGACACCCTTTCAAGGAGAATACGTAACCAGCGATCTATGTGCGTTTGTCAAGATCAGCTGCATAATCAGAGTCGCTGAATCCAACTAAATTGTCGTCGTTCCTTCCAAACACCAACTCCATGTTAGACGTATCTCGTATGTATCATAATATCCATTTTACCGCCTGCCAGTGGCTTTTGCCAGGAGATGTCATATAGCGACTAACACTAACGGGGTGTGAAATATCAGGTCGTGTACAAACCATGGCATACTTAACGCTACCCACCACACTTGCATATGGAACATTCGATATATATATCTTTTCTTATCTTTTGTTTGCGGTGATGAATGAGCTAAAAGTTTGAAATGAGCTGCCAACGGAGTACTTACATATTTTGCGTCTGCCATGCCGAAACGCTCCAAAATTTTTTGAACGTATCGTTGTTGAGACAAGTATAGCTTTCCTCCTTTGCGATCTCGCCTGATCTTTATACCAAGTATTTTCTTGGCCGCTCTCAAATCCTTGGTCTCAAACTTACCTTTCAACCGTTTCTTCAAATTCTGAATATCAACCATTTATCTTACTGCTATCAACATAATCAATATAAAGCATCAAATATATGTAAACCATCGGCGAGCTTCTTCGAATACACACAACCGACGCCCATACTTGTCGTAAACCCAATTTCTTTCATAATGGAGTCAAACTTTTTATACCAACGTTTAGGTGACTGCTTCAAATCGTAGAGACTTCTCTAGCAAACAAACGTTGTCTTTGTCTTCAACTTCAACTTTCGGGCTGTTGGATGTATATTTTCTCTACCAAATCACCGTGTAAGAATGCGGTCTTCATATCGAGCTGCTCAAACTCCAAATCTTGTATAGCTACTAAACCGAGCAAGACACGTATAGTAGTGTGTTTAACAACCAGAGAAAATACTTCAGTGAAATCAACTCTCCGCGCCTGTGAATAGACTTAATTACAACCGCGCCTTATATCTCGTATCAACTGCCTTTTGGTCACCTTTTTTCTTGAAAACCCACCTGCAGCCTACTATTTTTTTTTCTTCCTCGGACTTCACGAGCTTTCAAGTCTCGTCCTTATAAAGAGACTCAATCTCTTTATTCATAGCGACCAGCCAGTGAGCTGCTTTATCGGACGAGATGCTTTTTTTTATAGCTTGCCGGTTCGCTACTATCAACTGTCTCTGCAACAGACAGCGCATACGCCACTAGGTCATCATAGCCATATCTCTGTGGCGGTCTAATGTCCCTTCTCTGTCGATCACGAGTGAGCAAATACTCATCATGAGACTGCTCATCCTAAGCTTCTTCAGATGATGATGAAGGAGAAATCTTCTGCGAACCTGAGCTCTCACCGATCTCAATATCAACTCTCGGCTCATTCTCCTTCGAATCGTCTTCAACTGGAGATTCCTTATTGTTTGGCTTCAACATAGCAAATTCATCAAAAGCCATATCTCTGCTAATCATAAATTTAGGCGACTTTGGATCCGAACACAAGCTATAACCCTTAATGCCGGTAGCATAATCGAGAAATATACATTTTTCGCTTGAGGATCCAATTTGCCTTCACGGCAATGTGCATAAGCGGGACAACCAAACACCTTAAGTGTTGAATAATCGGCGTGTTTTTCCGACCATACCTGCTCCGTTATTTTACAGCTTAGTGATGTATGAGATGACCGATTCACAATATAACACGCCGTATTTACTGTTTCTGCCCAAAAATCCTTTCTGAGCACTGCGTTGGACAACATGCATCGTGCTTTTTCCAAAAGAGTGGTTCATTCGCTCCACAAATCCATTTTGCTGTGGTGTATACATAACAGTGTGATACCGAATTATTCCTTCGTTTTTGCAGAAATCGTTGAAATCTCCACCGCAGAACTCTTAACCCGTTGTCCGTCTTCAGTCTCTTGATCTGCTGCCCTGTCTGCTTCTCAAGCAACGTCTTCTATTACTTGAATATAGTTAACAAATCACTTTTGTGTATCAAGAATTAGACCCAAATCTTTCTCGAAAAATCATCAATGAAGGTAAGCAGATACTTGACACCGCTTTCTTTAGAAGCAACTGGAGAGTGTCCCCACAAATTCGAATGGATATAATCAAGAATACCTTTTGTGTTGTGCACCGCCGAACTGAAGCCAACATGTTTCTGCTTCCCAAAAAACGCAATGTTCACAAAATTCCAGTTTCGTCCTATTCTTGCCACCAAGTTGACCCTGCTTGGACAACTCAGCCATACCTCTCTCACTCATATGCCTGAGGCTCGTGTGCCGCAATCTGGTAGTTTCCGAATCCGTCATAGATTTTGATGATGAAATCGTCGCCAATCCGGAAGTCATTGAACCCTACAATAAATACAAGGACCCTTTTTTCAAACTTTTCATCACAGCTAGAGCATCTTTGGTTACCTTCAAAACTCCACCTTCAGCAGAAAACTTGTAACTCTTGTAGTCGAATGCACCTAAAAGGACGAGGTTCTGGTACGTGCTTTATTTCCGCCAAGTCTTCACAACACCATCAAATATCTTGATTTGGATTGTCCCTTTGCCGATAGCTCGACCCGAACTATTATTGTCCATCAAAATCACTCCACCATCAACGGACTCATAGATGATAAACAAATTCCTAGTTGTATACATGTGGTAGGAACAACCCGAATCCATAATCTATCCGTCTTTAGATCTCTGTGTTGTCAATGACCACAAGAATATCCCCTTCTTCTGCTATACTCGTCTCAGCCGAAAACTTCTTCGATTTGTTTTCCTGTTTTAACTTATTCTGCAACTTAAAACAATTGACCTTAAAGTGCCCCTTCTTCATATAATAATTGTAGGTCACGTTCTTAGCCTTTGATTTTGACGTGACTTTTTCCTATTTGCTTTTGGATCTCTTTTTTCCGCTCGTCTTTGAACAAATAATTCAGACGATGAACCATCCGCTTTGGTGGAAGTCAACTCTTTGTCGATTTTCTCTTTGTTCATCAAATTCTCCTTGACATCCTTGTTTGAGATCGCGTCTCGTTCATAAACCATGGTGTCATGGAAGTGCTTATAAGAGGGTGGTAACGAACACAACAAGAGAAGAGCTTGATCTTCATCATCGATCTTACCTAGATCCGTAATGATCGCATTAAACTCATCAATGCGAGAATTTATTGGAGAGCTTTCTAACATGTGAAGTGTGTAGAGACGCTCCTTCAATAGGAGTTGATTCGTGGGAGATTTCCTTAAATATACCTCCAATTTATTCCACAAATCAGCCGTCGTCTTCTCCACCAAAACTTCTTGTAGAATTTCGTTTGTCAGACACAAGTGGATAGCCGTGAGGCTTTTTCATCCATCGCCTCCCAAAATTCCTCCGTCACAGTGGAAGGCTTTTTATCCTTCCTTAGAATCGCCTTCTTCAAATTGTTTTGAGTCAAAACGGCATCCATACGGACTTGCCATAAACTAAAACTCATTTCCATCGAACTGTTCGATATCGAACTTCATGATTGTCGGAGACATGATGTGAGATCAAAATGCCTTGAGTACTCTAAACTTCAAAATTATGATCTAAGAAAGCGGGGAAGAGAACGCAGTTGTCGTTACCCATCGTTGACCTAGATCACAAAATCAAAGACCTAATGGTTCAACCAAAAATCCCACAACAACGCAACAATAGCTCTGATACCAGTTTGTTGCGAATACAAGACGATCACGAAGCAAACACACAATCGATAACGAGAAGAAAATCAAACCACATGCAAGATAGAAATATGAATACTAACTACAAAACAAATATGTGAAAGCGAAGCTTTATTAATAATCAAATATCCGGAGGAGTACAAATCGATGGAGAAATACAAATCCCTCTCAAATCCTAGATCTCTCACAATTATCAATGGGTTCTTGCTAATTAACAAAAGCTATTCAAAGGCATCAATCTCTAGGGTTACAAAATACTATAATATATATAGTATACTAGAGATACGTCTAAATAACTAATTTTCCAACTAATAAATATCCACCTTGCTTGTAGATAAGTTTGAATCTGTTATCCCTTGCCTTGCAGATAAGTTTGAATATGTTATCCCTTGCCTTGTATATAAGTCTGAATTTATGACAAATCAATAGGGTTCGGAATGGAAGGCATACAAAACACTTTACTCTAAACAATTACAAAAATAAGCTCGGGTGTTGAATTAGAGAATTATTTTTTCCACAACGTGTATTGTCCAGGGAAATAATCGAATGCGTCATTGATTTGAAAAGTAGGAGGGTATGGTTTTGAAAGTAGGAGACGGTGTTTGAACTAATTTTCAGTAACTTGAGGGGGGTGTAAATGCTATATGGAACAGGTTTATTTATTTACCTTTTTTTGCAATAAATAAATTTATAATTATCAAACTGATATTTCATTGCACTGTTTCTTGTAGGTGTACAAGTCTGGATCAGTTGGTAGGTCTTTGGACATTGGCCTGTTCAGCAATTATGAAGAACTACGACAGGAACTGGGGCAGATGTTTGGTATTGAGGGTCTGTTGGAGGACCCACCTAGATCAGGCTGGCAGCTTGTATTTGTCGACAGGGAGAATGATGTGCTTCTCCTTGGAGACGACCCCTGGGAGTAAAGTTTGAACCTATGTTATACTTTAATTTAATAATACTATTCATGGATGTCTTCAAAGTGGGCCTTTCCGGTCTATTTGCATCTTGATTTGAATATGTGCTTATCTTAATTCCTGAATGTGCTTTTTTTTCTTTTTGATTTCTTTTTCTTTAATTCTGTCCCTTTTTCTGAGATAAAAGTAGTGGCATGAGTTTGGTAATCCATGCGACTACCCTTAGATATTGATGGAGGTCTTTTTCGGGTCTCCGTCGGATGTTGTCTTCCGTCGATCTTGAAGGTGATCTCCTGTTGCATGTGGGTCTCAATGGGTTTTGAGGAGATTGGTGGTTTTGAGGAGTTTGCGCCGAGTACCTGCAAGGAAGTCCCGGGATGATTTGGTACCACCGAGGACCCTCCGACGATCAAGTTAGCATGAGATCCGAGCAGAGTAACGGCTAAGTGGAGTAAAAATGGCTTACTTGACCCCTCTGTGATGTTGGTTTATACAGTGGCGGCAACACGCAGCAGCGGGCGCGAGAATCTCGCCGGCGGTTACGCTCCCGACGTCATGCCCGCGTAATAAGCGGATCACTCGTTAATGGGGATCGTGATGGTGTGGAACGTGGGATGCTGCCGGCGGAGTATCCGCGCATAGCGAGATTTGCGGAGCGGCGGTTGCGCCTGTGAGTAGTGGAGTTGGTCGGTCGGAGGGATCGAGGAAGTTTACCTCGGCGGGAAAGCTCGGGAACGAGCGAGAGGGCCGAGGTATCTTGGTCCTGTGGTAGCTTGGGGGCGAGCTGAGAGGCCGAGGATGCCAATTTTGCAGGGGCTCTGAGGTGAGCCAGCTTGTGCTTGCAGGTCGGGTACATGGGCGGCCTGGTCGGTCCCTGTGGGCCCTTTCTTCTGAGTTCTGGGACACGTCGTCTGCCACGTGTCCTGATCTGAGAGATCGCCAATATAGAGCATCATCATTAGCCCCCCGCTCTTGTCTCGACCAGCTGGCAGGTCGGGTCAAGAGTGGACTGCCGGGCTGCCCGGGGTGAGCTCTCTCTCAAGTATTCGTTGGGACAGGTCCCCAGGCTGTCAGCTGTCTTTCCTGCCAGCGAATCAGAGCGAGATCTCTGCATTTAAGAAAGGTGCGCCGGTTCGTGCATCCTGTCATTGAAGCGACAATCCGCATGTCAAGTGTCTGTTGGCCGACGCGACGTGTGCAGACCTGCGTCTGATGGCATGCGGCCCAGTGTGAGAACGACAAGTGGAGCGATCGGAGCCGTTGGACGTGAGGAGGCGTTTTGGCGGAAGATGAAGGGCGCCGTTGGATGAAGGCGATTGCGGTGATAAATAGGGGGCACTCCAGGGCCCCTACTCCTTCATATTTTCTCGCTCTAAGTCCTGGTTGCTCGGCGCTCGTCTTCTTTCTTTTGCTTTCGTTTCCCGAGGATCCCTCTTCTCCAGGTTAGATGTCTTCTTTCGTAGAGTCTGTAGATGTCGTAGGAGTAGGTTTTAGGGACCCTCTAGTTGAGCCTGAGTCTTCCCGGGGAGCAGGGATCGGATCCTCTTCCCGGGATCGTGCGGCGGGGGCAGCCCCCAGGGAGGAGGCGGTAGACGCTGCCCTTGGCGTGTCGTGTTGGGTGAGGCATGAGGACGAGCTTGCCAATGCTCGAGCTCGCTTCCACATCCCCTTACGTTATACGCTTCGTCTGGCCAAGAAGGGAGAGAGGGCAGACCAAGTACGGGGTAGGGAGATCGTCCTGTACTTGGAAGCTTTTGTGGGTGGAATGCCCCTGCCCTTCTCTCCCGAGGTCGTCGAAGCGTTGAACTTTTTCGGGTTAGCCCCTGGCCAGTTAGTGCCGAACTCGGGGAGGATTCTCCTCGGGTTCCTGATTCGCCTGAAGTTACAGGCGGTTCCTTTCAACCTCTTTATCTTTGATTCTTCCCTCGTTTTCAAAAATCATCCTGGGGGTCGAGCGGGCGATCCGAGGTGGGTCTACCTCTCTTTTAGAAAGCGACAGGGGGGCGCCGCCGGGACAGGGGTTGTAGTCCTGCCTTCTTCCATTTACGACTGGATTTCTTCGTCGCGCCGCCCGAGGGCGAGGACTGGCCCGTGCCCACCAAGTGGTCGAGGGAAAAATGCTTACCGGGGAACCGGTCCAATGATCCCGCCGCGGTGAGGGTGGCGTCGTGGGAGCCCGTCCCTCGATTCGACGTGCTGCTGTCTGAGAGGGTCTTGAGTTGGGCCGGGCTCAGCCCCGTTGAGCTCGTCGGTAAGTTAGGCTTGCTTTTTGGCTTTTATATTGTACGTGTCGCTGACTTCTTCGCATTTGGTTCTGTGCAGGACCCATAGACATGAACGAGCTCCGAGCCTCCATGCGTCAGCTAAGGAAGGTCACGAAGGCTGGAGGCGCCAGCTCTTGCCGTTCGAAGCCTCCCCCGGCTCCTCCTCCGGCGGCCGCGTCCCATGAGCGTTCGGGGGCGGATCCCGCCCCAGGGCCTAGCAGAGTGCCGGGCCGGAAGCAGGCTCGAATTCTGGAGGACCCGGTCTTGGAGGAGGAGATCGGCTCTCCCTCGGAGCCACTCAAGCGGGGTTCCCGGAGGTCTTCCCGGGGCTCGTCCTCACCGATCATGGTGGAGGAGGGGGGCTTCCAATTCGCGGTGCCCTAGGGGCTATCCGTCGCGGATAGCCTGCTGCACGAAATAGAGAAGTTGGCAGGGGGTAGGGTCCCTGGGGACCTTCAGGGCCCAGATGGCGTCCATCGCCTATGAGTCCGTGCAGGTAAGTGCTCGGTTGTTTGTGAGATTCGGTGCCTCCTTCGTTTTCCTGACCTCTTTCCTATTTTTCAGGTTCTCCAGCACGTCGCCCTTGCCTTACACATGGAGGCTGAGGTGATAGCCCCGACGATGAAGGCTGCGGACCAGCTTGCCTCGCTGGAAGAGAGCTCCAAGCGGGAGCTGGAGGCGGCCATGGCGAGGGTTGCCGCTCTGGAGGGCGAGGTGGAAGCTGGGAAACAGGAGGTTGCCCGGCAACGTGAGGCCGCCGTGGCTGCCGAGGTCAAGTTTGAGGAAGCTCAGGCGCTTGCCGGCAACATGAAGAAGACGATGAGGACCCTCCGGAAGGAACTGGGGGCGGCGGTTGAGGCGGCGAAGTTGGCCGACCTCTCGGCGGTGAAGGCGGTGGAGGGCTATAAGAAGTCGAGGACTTTTACAATGACCTAGCCGTGGCCACCACCCGCATCTGGCACGAGGCCCTCGACGCTGTTATGGTCCGAATGCCGGAGATCGCCGATGAAGAGCTCCGGGCCGAATACCTCCTCGCGGACGCCGATGAGCAGGGGGAAGAGATTCCTGACGAGGAGGTGGTCGAGGACCCTGCTCGACTCGTGGTAGACATCGAGGACCCCGAGGTCGCGCCTGGCCCCGAGGCCTAAAGCCCCCGTCTTCCTTATCTTTTTATTTTGCCGCTTCTGGAATTTTTGTAAGCCTCCGGGCGGTCTGTAAGGCTAGGGAGCCTAAAATACCCTTTGTAAAGACTTCGCTTTTGGTAGTAAAACTTTTTGTTTCATCAGCTTGCACTTTATCTTCTGTTTGTGAAGAATGCTCGTAAAATATCCTTTCTTGCACTGTTGGGCTTCCATGTCAGGTCGGCTATCTGTCTAGCGATCGTTCGTCGAGTTGACTTCGATCACTTGCCAAGTGCTACTGAGAAGGAGGCGTCTCCATGGCCCCGAAGTCGAGGGAGGATTACTCAGACTTGGATAGACCTGATGTCTCTTGTTGGGGCTTCGGATCCGCTGCATGTGATGGGCAGAGGGATGTCTGTTGGGGATGACCGAGCAGGGAAGCTGCTCGGTTGATCTCGGCAAGGTCTTTGATCCCTGCCGGTTGTGGTAGGAAGCTACCAACCGGGGATAGCCGAGCAAGGGTTGGGCTTGGCTGCCTCTGGGAGGACTTTGATCCTTAGCGTTGGAGGGGCCGTAGGAGGCCTGCTAAGGATAACCGGATAGTGAAGCTGCACGGTTGCCTCTGGGCGAGGGCCTTGATCCCTGGCGATGTGAGTAGGGAAGCTACCGGCCAGGGATGACCGAGCAGGGTAGCCGCTCGGTTGCCTCTTGCGAGGCCTTTGATCCTTTAACGTTGGAGGGGCTGTAAGAAGCCTACTAAGGATAACCAGGCAGTGAAGCTGCGCGGTTGCCTCTTGACGAGGGCTTTGATCTTTGGTGTCTTGGATAGGCAACCACCAGCCGGGAATGACCGAGCGGGGTATCCGCTCGGATGCCTCTTGCGAGGGCTTCAATCCCTGGCGTCATGGGTAGGGAACCAGCCGGAGATGACCGAGCAGGGTAGCCGTTCGGTTGCCTCTTGCGAGGGCTTTGATCCTTCAAGACGGGGACCGAGCAGGGTTGCTGCCCAGTGCCTCTTGGCGAGCACTTTGATCCCTGTCGGTTGCGGTAGAAAGCTACCAGCCGGGGATAGCCGAGCAAGGGTCGGGCTCGACTGCCTCAAAGGAGGACTTTGGTCCTTGGCGCGGGAGGGGCTATAAGAAGCTTACCAAGGGCCCTTGGCCGGGCAGTACCTTGCCCGGTGCCTCTTGGCGAGGGCTTTTGTCCTGAAGGATATCCGAGCGAGGGTCGGGCTCGACTGCCTCTGGGAGGGCTTTTGATCCTTGTCGGTCGTGGTAGGAAGCTACCAGCCGGGGATAAGCCGAGCGGGGGTCGGGCTCGACTGTCTCTGGGAGGACTTTTTGATCCCTGGTGTTGCGAGTAGGGAAGCTACCGGCCAAGGATAGCCCAGCAGGGTAGCTGCCGAGCTGCCTCTAAGGGTAGCTGCTTAGCGTTGGAGGTGCCGTAGGAGGCCTTCTAAGGATAACCGAGCAATGAAGCTGCGCGGTTGCCTCTTGGCGAGGGCTTTGATCCCCGGCGTTGCGAGTGGGGAAGCCACCGGCCAGGGATAGCCGAGCAGAGTAGCTGCTCGGCTGCCTCTAAGGAAGACTTTGATCCTTAGCGTTGGAGGGGCCGTAGGAGGCCTGCTAAGGATAGCTGGGCTGTGAAGCTGCGCGGTTACCTCTTGGCGATGGCTTTGATCCCCGGCGTTGCGTGTAGGGAAGTTATCGGCCAGGGATGGCCGAGCATGGTAGTTGCTTGGCGGATTCTTCACGAAGTTTCGCCCGACTCTCCAGTTGCAGGTATGGGGAACAGGAACGGTCGCGGTGAACGTGTGCGTAGCATGCGCATTGAATGTGCGGGGAGACAAAGCGCCAGAGTCGCGTCGTTTCGATTCTGCCAGTGGAGGCTCAATGATCGCTGCGTGGCAGCGACTTTTTGGGCTAAAACGGGCGACCGTTGAGTTCCGTGGGGGCGCAGTGGGCTATATAAAGCCGAGGGAGCGCTGATTCTTCTTTTCTTCACAAACAAATCGTTGAGAATGGAAGATTTCCCCTTTACTATCCCCGACATCATCCACTTCGAAGACGTATACCTCTACGACCAGAACTGCACCGAGGACACGGTGCAGTTGGTCTATAGGAGCATCGAAGACCACTTCGGTCGGCTGCTCCCCCGGCGTTCCCCCCTTCTGCAGCTGCTGATGTACTCCATCTGGAGGGCATCGCTGGGGCTTTACAACCCTTTGTCCGAGCAGCTATACGACGAGGCCGTGGGCAAGCTGTGGTCTCTGAGGCGCTTCGGCCTGATCTCCGCGAGTCGGCTGGCTCGCTCGGTGGCTCTTGTCCGAGTGCTACGAACTGAGGCTCGAGGTCGACGCGCGCGGGGGAAACGAGGGCAGAGGCTGGATCTCGCGAGGCCTCGGCTGGCGGAGATCTTTACCGAGTACCATGAGCAGTGCTCTCTGCATCCTCTTTCCCCGCTGTTGTAATTTTCTTTTTCTTTTTGTATGTATGGCTGAGAAGCCCATAATACCTTTTTGAATAAATAAGACCTTTCCTTCTTTTTCGCAATGTTCCATTGACCTTTTATTAAATTAACAACAAACTCTAGGAAGAGTTTACATTGCGCCCCAAAAAAGAAATACATGCTAATAGATGACCTCATTAGCGCGGCCCGAGCTCCTCGGAGGCTTGTTGTTCTCCGTGCTCGGCGCTGGGTACGGGGCTCCTTGGGCGCCGGACTGGTCATTTGCCGAAACGAGCATGATCTGGCCTATGGTCAGCTCGACGGGAGGGGTATGCTGCTCCTGCTCGCGGTCGGCCTGCCGCTTGTCCCTCAAGTAGGCGGCGATGTGCCCTGATCGGATGAGCTCCTCGATGTAGTCCCGGAGTTGCTTACAATCCTCCGTGACGTGGCCCAGCGTCCGGTGGAAAGCGAAGTAGGGCCCCGGGTTCGCTTCGAGGCCTGACGCGGGATTGGAGGGAACTTGAAGAACCTCTCGCCCAGCGTCCGGTGGAAAGCGAAGTAGGGGCCCCGGGTTCGCTTCGAGGCTTGACGCGGGATTGGAAGGAACTTGAAGAACCCCTTGCCCTAGGCCTTCTCAAGTAACACTGCGAGGGAGACGTTGAGCGGAGTGTATTCCTGGAACTTCGGGTGATGGGCTGCTGACGCTCCGGCCTCTTTTCCCGAGCCCTCTTCTTCTGGTCGGACCGTTCTGCTCGAGGGAGGTTCGCGTTCACCTCGGACTCCAGTTGGACCTCGCGCTCGGTCCACGCCTTGACTTCGGCCATGGTCTTAGGCTGCGCCAATGCGAAGGAGCGCAACCACTCCTTGTGCCTAAGACCAGATCTGAGCGCCGTGATGACAGTCTCGTCCCGGTGCTCGGAGACTTCGAGAAGGGCGTTGTAGAAGCGAGTGACGTAAGCTTTTAATGTCTCCTTGTCCCCGTTCTTAATTGTGAAGAGGTAGTCGACCGTGCGCTTCTGCCGACGGGTCCCGATGAAGTGGCCGAGGAACTGAGTAGCCAGCTCGTCAAAGGTCGAGATTGAGCGAGGCTTGAGTCCTCGGAACCAGTCCCGACCAGAGCGGATGAGGGTGGCTCTGCACTGAGCGGCGTTGGAATGGTCCTGGAAGCTCATTCCCGCGGTGAAAGCATCCAAATGGTCTTTCGGGTCTGTTTTCCCGTTGAGCAGGGAGACTTTCGGGGGCTTGTTGTGTGAGGAGACTTGAACGAGCAGTCCCTTGGTAAATGGCTTGGTGAGCGAGTCGGCGGCGTA
This sequence comes from Agapanthus africanus, assembly GCA_030015575.1. Lineage (NCBI taxonomy): Eukaryota > Viridiplantae > Streptophyta > Magnoliopsida > Asparagales > Amaryllidaceae > Agapanthus > Agapanthus africanus. Next base: position 342,740,470 of record JASDDO010000012.1, read on the forward strand.
CTTAGCCCCGTCGTCCAAGAGGTGACCTTCTCGGCGTATACCCTCGATCTTCTTCTCGAGGGCGTCGAGCCGGCCGTGGTACCCCGAGAATTCAGCGCCTTGTGATCCCTAGCCTCTGCCGTGGGAGATCTGCGTCTGGACGCGGCCCCGCTTCCTCCTGATGAGGTTCCTCAGATCCCGGGCGAGGTGGCCCTTGAGCCGTCGTGGTGAGCCCCTTCTGTGCGACCCCGTCGAGGGAGGGGGTGTCGGTCATGCCTGGGGACAGGCGAGGTGACCGACATCTCCTCACGGGGTGGAGGTCGCAAGGAGGCTCGAGGCGAGGCACTCTGGCGGCGGATCTTGGTGTGGAGCTGCAGGGCACCCAGCGGGCCTCAGAGAGTATCGGCCAGTGAGATCTGTGGCCATGGGACGTAGCCTGCCGGTGGTCAGCCTTGCCGACGAGGGCAGAGTCTTCTGGAGGCGGAGGAGCGGCGATCTGGGGCCCTGGCCCGGCCGTTTGGACACGGATGAGTGCCTCCACGATGGACCGTAGTCGGTTTATTCGGCTGGCGAGGGCGTTGATGACGGTCGCCGGAGGAGGTTCATCCGTGCCTCCGTTGAGGGGGAGGCGGCGGCTGGTACCTGGATCTTCAGGGTGATCGCTTGCTATGTGAATGGAGATCGGAAGGCCAACTTTGCTTTTTTTTTGTGGAGTTTCTTTTCCCATAGACGGCGCCAACTGATGGAGGTCCTTTTCGGGTCTCCGTCAGATGTTGTCTTCCGTCGATCTCCCGGTGGATCTTGGAGGTGATCTCTTGTTGCGTGTGGGTCTCAATGGGTTTTGAGGAGATTGGTGGTTTTGAGGAGTTTGCGCTGAGTACCTACAAGGAAGTCCCGTGGTGGTTTGGTACAACCGAGGACCCTCCGACGATCAAGTTAGCACGAGATCCGAGCAGAGTAACGGCTAAGTGGAGTAAAAATGGCTTACTTGACCCCTCTGTGATGGGGGTTTATATAGTGGCGGCAGCACGTAGCGGCGGCAGCACGAAGCAGCGGGCGCGAGAATCTCGCCGGCGGTTACGCTCTCGACGTCACGCCCGCGTAATAAGCGGATCATTCGTTAATGGGGATCATGATGGCATGGAACGTGGGATGCTGCCGGCGGAGTATCCGCGCATGGCGAGCTTTGCGGAGCGGCGGTTGCACCTGTGAGTGGTGGAGTTGGTCGGTCGGAGGGACCGAGGAAGATGACCTCGGCGGGAGACCTCGGGAACGAGCGAGAGGGCCAAGGTATCTTGGTCCTGTGGTAGCTTGGGGGCGAGCTGAGAGGCCGAGGAGGCCAATTTTGCAGGGGCTCTGAGGTGAGCCAGCTTGTGCTTGCAGGTCGGGTACAGGGGCGGTCTGGTCGGCCCTTGTGGGCCCTTTCTTCTGAGTTCTGGGACACGTCGTCTGTCACGTGTGCTGATCACCAGATATTGAATTACCGGGATGGCTTGCTCTTTTGCCTCCATGAGTCCCTCTTGACCAACAAATTATTATATGCAAAGTGAAAAAGATGATGCCTACCTAGGAATGTATTTTTACATGATTGCTGCCAATTTAGTCAGTTCTTAATGACCGTTATATATGTGAAAGTTGCAGCGTGTTTAGTCATTGTGCAATGTAGAACATCTCACTGCGCAAGTTTACATGGGATTAATTGTTTATTTGGGATAACCTGCAACTTAAGGAATTTCCCTTGCTACTTATTGAGGAACTACAAGGAGACTGCAGACTTTCATTGTAATATCAAGTCACCATCCTTGAAGGCTATTATCTTTCTTGTGTTCTTGTGGATAGTATCTCATCTGATGGCATGCCATATTATGCAGAAAATTATAGCCTTTCACTAATTATTTTTCCCTTAAACATATACTAGATATTTTTCTTGAATAGTAGTTTTCTCGATACATATATCATGGTTGTCATTACTGGTGTCAGCCATTGTCGTCATTGTCATCTTCGTTTTCCAGATCTATTACCATAAAACAGTTGTTGAGGTGAATGGCTCATCATCAATAAAGCTGCACAAAATAATTGACCAATTAGTAGGGGACTGTAGGGTGAAATGTGTCAACCTTGCATAAACCTTTTTACAAAACTGGTTGGTTACGTACTAAATCAGGGCAACTTTGACAGAAATGGTGAAAAGTATTATGAATATAATTAGTTATTAGATATTACATTATTAGCTTTAGTCCCACATCTATTATTGTAGAGGTGTTCTATGACCCTCCATATATATTTGTATGTGGAGACTCATAATTTTTAAGCCAATAAAATTATTTCCTCTTGATTATGTTCATGGTATCAGAGCTTTGAAAATAATTGAGAGAAAACCCTAACCCTAATCCTAATCCTTCCCAAAACCTAACCCTAACCGTAATACCCTCTTCTGCCCTAGCTGCCCTACCCCCTCTCCTTACGTTGCCGCCGACACCTCCAGCCCTCTCGCCCCTCCTCTCCAGCCCTCCAGCCACCTCGCTTCCTTTCTCCAGCACCCACCAGTCCCCTCGCCCTTCTCCAGCCCTCCAACCCCTTCGCACAAGCATGAATAACATCAGTGACAAGTAATATCCGTATGGACTTCAGCACAGGCATTGAAGAAAAAGCTTCATCACAATCCTTTGCGGGTACTTGATGAAAACTCTTTACTACAAGTCTAGTTTTATTAGGTTACTATCTTTCCACTTACATTGATCTCGAAAGTTCTACTTGCTCCTAATGGGTTTTATCCATTCAGAAGCATCCAGCAAATTCTATAATTTGCTGAAGTGCGTGGAGTACAACTTGGATATCTGGCATCTGGCCATCATCCGGAAGTGACCACTTCCCAATGGCCAGCTGATAACTAGTAGAGCCATCATAACCATGATGCAAACTTTCCTGTCACCGTCTATGAGGAAACCGAAATACCTCTCGGGTGGCTCAGATTACCCACTAAATCCGCGGAGCGGCCAACGGTTTGTCGAGTCCAATTAAATCCTTAGGTTCTACTAAAATTTTCTGTAACCGTTTATCGTTCTGGAATACCTTCCAGTTCTACCATACTCCCACTAATATCTTTTACAAAGAAGTCATTTTATAAAAAGATGGCGAGTCAAGAACAAATCAACTTTTGATCTTGCAAAAGGTAGAAGTTAAACCCCCGCGGAAGCTTGGGATAACCCACAAAATTGCCATTACTGAAACGCGCCTCGAGTATATTCGGATTTTGCTTTTAAACAAAAATCGGACAACTCCTTATCTTAATAACTATAAGATATGCTATCATTCTATGTCCATATAGAAGAAAAATGCACTAATTTAGATGGAACCATATTCAAAAGTTATGTAACTGTATCCAATGCATATCCTCAAATGGAAGAAGGCTATACAACATTACTCATCTAGGAGCGCACCCGCAGATGAGTAACCTGTGAGAGAATCAAATTATCAAAATTACCATGACGGAATACCTAGCATAAGTATCCACATCTTCGTTCACTTCGAACAATTTTGATACTTCCAACGTCTGGTTCTCTACTTTATTCTTATACCTATGAAGTTCTTAAAATCTCTGGATTTTGCATTTAAACGAACGTGCGTATAAAACCAGAGAACTCATAGGTAAACCGGAATGAAGTAAGAGTACCATCCCCTTGTCTTAAAGGACACCAGACAACATACATTACGATGTATAAGTCTCAGGAGTATACTAACTTAAACTCCGTGTGTTGTAAGTTGAAAAATGTATTTTGGTTAAGAATGTCTATACCGTTATTCAATGCACCTTACATTATCTTCAACCGATAAAGGTAAATGTCTAGGACACAATTTTCAAAAATTATATTTCAATTTATAAAATAAAGATACAGATGTATCAATTTAAAAATTGGTGCATAACCAACGGTTATTCAAAAACTAAATATTTGCCGTTAGGCAAAATCAGGTGATTGAATCCAATATCATCAATTGTTACGAATTCCGATATTGAGGAACAAATCACCCATTTTTCAATATTCCACCCCTTCTCAGCATCTGTAATGACATACATATATGAGATTCCTAACCGGTATATACATACATTGGAGTCAGAATTAATTGGGAAAACAGTTTTCAATTAAAACTGCACAGAAAAATCGAAACATATAATGTTTCAAGGGGTGGCCGGGTATTCTTAGTAATGCCTTTTCCAATGTCCAGATTTACGACAATAGTTGCAATTTTCTTTGGCCTCATTTCAATCCCTTTATATGTCTCTACATCTTATCTTATGTACACCATATTTATGCTAGTTGGTTTTCTTCCTTCCCTACCTTTCAGTACCAGCCTAAGATTTGGAAGAAGACTATCCAACGAGCATAACTGGTGTACTCTTAATACAAGGATCTCTGAACTTGAGAGAAGGTAAAGAAGGGGAGACAACCGAATTATACAATTCAATTTCTCCAAAATCCATAGCCATCCTCGACCGAAGCAATTTCTTCAAGTTCGTATGCAACTATGCGAGATGGCCATTCCAAGAAATATATATTCGTAGTGATACGAAGTGTTTTGAAGAATGCAAAGAGTAAAGTAGGAGCGGCAAGGATATATGCGATTTAGTCGTGAATCAATGTAAAAAGGTTCGGTAACTTGGTTTACAAGTTATAGTTTAAGGTTAGTCATGATCGTTGCCAAAGAGAAAAAAGAAACACTCAGCATGCACTCTATCAAAATTAGATTGGTTTATTAATATATCTAATCAGGATAACTCCCACCATTTCCTCAAATTCTCCTTCGAACCCTAAAAGAAGAACTAGTCGGGATCATTTATACCTTACAAGTTCGCTAACCGTTCAGCCATGCTAGTGTTGGTACTCCGAGAGACGCTTCCCGTGCTTTCGCACGAACCTAATTAAATAGCCCCGTTTCTGCAGAGACATAACCCCGTTAACATCTTTCTCGACACCTAATGGGTTAGCTAGTTGTCACGCCCCGCTTCCCAGAGTACGCAAGATTGGGTACGCGACATAGCCAACCATGCTACCTGTGGGGAGGAAGTATCCATCCACATTCATATTACGGCTGTAGAGATATCAAGAACAAGATAAAACTATCTAACACATGTCCAAATCCAGAATAACAAGAGTCAATGATAAATAAATGCGGAAGCAAATGATCCAATAATAATAGAAGAGTATGTCCCATAATACGGGCCCACATCTGGAAATAAAATGCGGGAAATAAAACTAACCACTACAGAACTCACAACTCAGCCTGCTGGCTGAAGTACTCCTGCTCGGACATCGACAGTGGTAAAGAATCTGGGCCATGCAAAACCCAGACGTCAGCGCGTCATGTCAACCGATAATATAATATGAACAGTGTAATAGGCAATGCAGAAATAAACATGAATAAAGCAATAGTGTGAAACAAGCAGTGCATGGTAGTGTGCAGTGGGTAACTAAACTGTTCTATCGGGTTTTCTATTCTAAAGTCTTTGAAATCAATTCGAGTAATCCTCCATGTAACTCAAAGGATATGTCCCGTTACCCCCCGGGACCACGGATCAGGAAGATGGGAACCAATAATGGTTCTGTCCCGTTGCCCCCCGGGACCACGGATCAGGAAATGTAAGAGTCACGAATGGCTCTGTCCCGTTACCCTCCGGGACCACGGATCAAGTAATACCCTTTTAAGTTACACTTTAGATTACCCTTTTGATTTCCCCGTACCCCCAGGTTATATGTGTCAGGTCAGGTATTCAGTAGTCAAGGACTAATGCCAACACAGGATCAGGTAACGGGTCAGGTTTGTCTGGATAGACAACAGGAATGGTCCATGAGGACTCCATGTCAGGTTTGTTGGCATTAGGCACGAGATCTGGTAACAGGTCGGGTCATGGTACATCAGGTCAAGCCAGGTAATGTATAAAGGTGTCATGTCATGTCAAGAGTGTACGGTACCATGTCATGTCAAGTAGGAAGTGTAACAGGTCATGTCAGGAAGCACAAGATGTCATGTGGGTGCTCATAATCAAACTATCATAAACATGTGTATAAATAAACAAGCATGAGTACTATCAGAACAATAAACTGGAACATGTAATATGATATGCAAATAGATATAATTTCAAGGATATGGATGCACAGTTATCGATTAGGGTTACATTTATAGTTCCAATATTAATTAGGATGCAATTTATTAAACATGGAGTGTTAATATCACATTATTATGTAGTAATGTGATCTATGGATGCAATTATATGTATCTTAAATGCGATGGATGCAAACGGGTATCCGAAAAGTTATAAAACTATAAAATGGAAACGTGGGATGTACAACTAAGCAATATGTGATATAAATATTAATATGGATAGCATATTCAAAGCGATTAATAACTATAAAAGTGGTATTGATTAACAACACAAGAAAGTTCCGTTCAGAAATTCAGCGTCACTCTAATTTGTAAAATAGCTTAAAAATAACAAACGTTCTCCAAAAGGGACGTGTCTTATACCAAAACGAAGATAATTCAATAAGGTTTTCAGTTTTATAAGTATAAGTATCTCAGGTTGTCCCTACAAAAAGTTATGAATATTCGAAGTTGAAAGTTTGCTGCTGGAATTTCCCTGGACAGCAGTTTGGAGACATTTTCATTTTCATTTTACGTTATTTAAACAATTTATTTTGCAAGTAAATATTTCATACATTTATAGTATTCTGAATTAGCTTCGTAACGAACTAAAGAACCTATACTAATGATTTTTCTATGATTTATAATGAATTTTATAAGATAAGGTGTACAGTAAATTTCAGATTTGTCATATCCGATTTTCCAACGACGTTTCATGTGTAAACTATAAGATTTTCAAATGTATAACATTATAAAATGAAGATTATAAACTAATTAAAGATTATAATAATAAATATTACGACGATATATATTTTAAATGATATGGTTGCAGTATAATGTAATCTAGTATGTCACAAGATAAGTTTTCATGATCTAGATTTAATATGATATAAACGGATGCCAACGGAACATCAAAACGTTATAAAATTAAACATGAGGCACTAGATTTAAACTATAGGGATGGTATTTATTTAAATAGGTATAAAATGAATTATATAGCATGTAGCAAGATTAACTTGCCTTGATGGGTCGCGAATCGGGAAAACGGAACGTTAACCGTCGGCGGGGAAAACTCGCGACGGGCGCACGGTTCACGGAATGAACCCAAACGACGAACAAAGGAACCACACGGGTCGGGGTACCTCGCTGGAACGTTGAGAAGCGTCACCGGCACGACGGAATTCCGGCAACAAAAGAACAATTAAAAAAATTGAGAAACGAGACATGAAGGAAGAAGAGAAAGAATGATAAAGAGAAGTACGAGAGGATATATGAGAGAAAAAGTGGAGAGAGAGAAAGTTGGGCCCACGGGGTTAAATGAGAGGTTGCGATTGGCTGAGAGAATAAATTGAGAAGGATATAAAAGATTGTAAAAATATTATATGGTTAACTTAAAGATTTAAAGGATAGGTAATGAACAGTAAGATATCAGATTAGTTAGAAAAAATATATGCGAAGGTTTTAATAATATTAAAATTTGGGATTTTGGCGCCAAATGAAACATTTCCAAATTGCGCCCGGGTTGGGTCCAAAAATTCGAAATTCAAATAATAGGATTTTAAGCGGGTTCCAAATTTTAAAATGAAATGTTTTATGATTAAAAAAACATACTCCCAAAACGGACACACGCACGTGCACGTAGCCATCCAAACTCGTCCGTTTCACTGAACGGGACGAGAACACAATGCACGGACGCTACCACGAGGCTAAGGGTGTCAAGTAGGCCAAGATGAATATTTTTAATTTTATTTTAGGTGCTAAAATTTGTTATGTGCAAAAATGACTTAGCCAGATAAAACTTTACAGTAAGATCCAAACAAGCAAGATAAATGAAATGAGTACTACCTAATGCTCAACCAGTAACAGAAAATAGTAGTATTGGGCTCGGGTGTTACACTAGTTGTGAAGTAAGAATCTCCCGGGAGTAATACCTACCCATCAATGGGAATTGGGACCCAACGATCATCGCGTGATAATCTTGACGGAAGCCGACCAAAGTCACCATTCCAGAAGGTATGCGCATACTTGGCAAGTTTCTCTTATATTTGAAACTCCCGATATGTTTTTACCTCTAACGACCTATGACCTTGACGCTTGCCAACAAATCGTATGCCGTTAGTCAAGTTCAACTCGTCATTATCTTGATTAACTCAAACCTACCCGTACTAGCCCTTGACGCTTGCCAATAAAGTCGTGCGAATGTCCCGATCAATCACATCTCTATGCTACAGATAAGCAGCACTCAGCTACTAGGCGCTACATGTCTGAAATAACGGAGGGCTACGACTGGTTTTTGGCGAAAACTTTTAATGTAATGAACTTGATATCGTTGAAAGAACTCGAGTGGTTTTCAAAAGGAGTGGTTTAGGCTCCGCTTTTAAAACGATTGGTTTTGTAAAAAAATTTGAGTGGTTTTGATGAAACCCGAGTAGTTTTAAAAATTGGTTCCGACAACATCATTTAGGTTTGTTTACTTTGCATTAAACATATAATACGATCCCATCATTCTATATTTCAAATCCATAACATAAACAACCAAAATTACATGCTTTTATATGCCATCCGCATTTGCCACGAGGTCCTGGGTCATCACTGTAAGGTTACTTGCAGCAAGGCGGGGACATGGCTAGCACGGATGCAAAACATATAGAAGCATCTAATATCATTATCACAGGCAAGCAATAAACATCACAGGTATGCGATAAACAACAAACAAAAATGGAATAGTGGATAAACTAGGAGCCCCATGTTTCGTTTGAGCCACAAACGAAAACCAACGTTCCCTGGTCGTGTGGATAACCCATACAATCTCGAACCAGGACCCCTATGAGTGCGGCAAGTTACCTGCCAATTCTAGAAGTGAGGCAACCTGCACTCAATGTCATGAGTGGGTCACCCGGCACTTCTTGGAATCCGGTAACTTGAGCACTCTTCCGTGGGTCGATCCTAAACCTTACAAGTGCGTGAGCAACCCGCCAATTCTAGAGCAAGGCGGCTCGAACTCATCACCATTAGACGATCACCTTCCGCACTTTAGAACCCGGCTATTCGAGCACTTATCCGCAGGTTAATCTTAGTATAGAAAATAAATATATACAATGGCTACAATGACCTCAACCCGGATGTGTCCCAAAATGAATATACATCAAGCGGCAATGATGGCCATAATTCGGCCGCTAGTCCCGAATAAACAAATACACGAATCAAAACTGTACACACAAATCGCACGGGGGCTATCCAATCATGACAATCCGACTAAATCATCACAAGATATATATCCAAAACATCACAAGTAACCAGTGTATAACCCCGTCTAATCGAACATATAGCAATTAGACGACATTAACAACACACACAAAGATATGGATCATATACGATGCATTAGTTTCGGCCGAAAAGTTTCCCGAACTTGTCTGAATTAAAGATAACACAAACTGAAATTCGAGCGAAAACAAATATAACCAAAAATCAAGTTTCCAAACAACCAAGCCACCATAAAATTGCAGGGACCTAAATAAAAAATTGGGCCGACGAAAGAGGAAAAGTGGCGGCCAAAAGCGGCCAAAATGCCTCGAATTTAATGCCATGTTTTCTTTTCTAAAGAAGAGTCCTCTGGCATAGTTTAAAAAATTTTCAGTTGCCGTTTGAAAACAACAAAAACCTGGATTTCAAAAACTCGATACGGTTAAAATTTCGGTTTCGAAACGTAAATATCGTCTACAACTAGTTAAAGTGTTTGGCATGGCTCTGATACCACCGTAAGGTTCTTAGTGCTCGCGCCGCAAGACTCGCGGCGAAGGCAGAAGCGAAAACAAAAACTTTTAAGCAAACACTAGCGACTAAAACCCTCGAATCGATTCCAAACACTAAACTAGATATCTAAACATACAAGATTAGGAGGCTAGCTATCTTTGTAGCTGTCCGCGCAATTGCGGAAGACCCCTACACCGTTCCAAGGACTCTAGCAAAGCTTCGAAGTCCCCAGGAACAAGCTTGCACGTCGATCTTCCTTGCCAATGATGATCCACCCGAGAGAACTTGAAAACAAGCTTTAGCTTCACACTAAAGTATCAAGGGAAGCAACTCACAAGCTATGCTTGCTAGTGATGGGTTGTGAGGTTGATGTAGTGGTGAATATCTCATGCTTTCTTTTATTTTCTTTTTCTTTGGAAGCTCACATAAAAGAGAAGAGAAGAGAAGAGAAGAGAGGAATTAGTGATAAACCCATAACACAATCCTCCCTTGCTCTTATCCTTGTGAGAAGAGTGGTTGGATTTGTGACTCACTTGACTCACCAAGTAAGTCACAAGCCCACACCCTTCTCACAACATCCAAAGTGTATGTGTTATTATACACACATATATATACATACAACCGTGTATACACAAATGCGTATACCCGTAACCGTATCGAGATACGAATACCGTAACCGTATCGAGATACGAATACCCATAACCGTATCGAGATACAAATACCGTAATCGTATTAAAATACAAATATTTGTACTCGTATAAAAATATGAATACCCAAAAGAGAGATAATTAGAGATATAATACTATCTTACAATGATCCGGTTATTTTTCAAACTTGCTAGTATTATCAAAACGTCCGATTAAAGTATGTACACTAAATACACGTATTTAATCGAATCTGAGTGCGTATCAAAATACGCACACCTTAGATCGTTTCGCCTGAACCGGGAAACTCTCTATGCGGGACACTAAAGACTCGACAATACGCTGGTAGTGGATTTAACCACAAGTACGTCAGCGGCACTAGTCATACGTAACGGCTACCCAGGTATTGAACGAAAAGAAGGTCGACTTGCAAACTTATCTGTATCCCTATAGAGCCTATAAGCAACAATCTCCGTATAGTCCGGTCTTTTTGTCTAAGAGTGTCGTATACCGGGTCTAAGGGGTGGACAACGTTAGACCCCTAATAACCCGAGAAGTCGTGTTGGTGTCAAGCTCATCACCCACCGAGAAACTACTGATCTGCAATCAGTAAATGTTATCTACCTTGGTAAGGGATTTATGGTGATAACCAACCGAATACAACGCGACATCGACTCCCTATACCGGGAGAGAAGAATCCCTGACGATCGCTCATTGCCTCCATGTAGCTCGGCACTGAACCCAACTAAAACCTGTTTGCACGACTCAGTAGAGCCGTGGTAAGATAGCAATCTAAGTACTGCAGGAACCTACACGAGACAAATGACGATCTCAGGTCAACAGACTACCTGTACTCGTGTCTCCAGAGAACTGCTATCTGACGATATGTATAGTACCATCTAGAAGTTCTCGGCGAGTCTGTCCGGTGTACTCACCTCCAGTGAGCACCTGTATACAATCTTAGGTGCAACACACCAATGGCTGTGAGATCAGTCACTGCCTCTTGTCGGGGTCTAGAAACGTATACACTAGTCTACTCTGGAATATCGATGCCCAGTCTCGATACTTCCACGACTAGGGACATTTTAAGGATGTGCTTATGGACTATCTATCTCTCACAAGTATGATCGCCATCATAACTCTGGTAGTCAAGCAAAGATCTTACGGGCTTTATCATTATGTATTAGCGATACCTAATAACCCGTAAAACGTATACACATCAATGATAAATACAAACCCGATAGCATACTATCATATCGAGTAAGATTGTTCTACCTGTATAGGTCCTCCTTCAATTATCATAATCGCGTACCTCAAGGCAATTACAATAATTGTCTTGAGGGCACTATAGCCAACACTTCTAACGATTCATCTGCAGGTACTCTTATACACTCCATTGTTCCTGATTCTCCACCACCGCTGCCTTCAGTAGAAAATTGCTTTCTATTGCCTTACGCAAGAGTAAGCGTTCCTGTACTACTGCACATCCAATTTCTAATTTTGTTTCCTATCATAAACTGATACCATATGCTCGTCAGTTTCTTCCTTTTCTGCCATCACTCTTGCTCTGTTCAGGAAGTTCTTCAGCACCCAGGTTGGCATGCGGCTATGTTAAAGAAGATTGCCGCACTGTGCTTTAATCAGACATAGAAATTGGTACGTCTGCTTTCAGATAAGAAGGCTGTCGGCTGTCGATGGGTCTTTGCTGTCAAGTATAATTCAGATGGAACGATTGACCGTGTCAAAACTTGATTAGCAGCCAAAGGTTTTACTCAGCAGTATAGTTTAGATTATGTTGAGACTTTTTCGCCAGTTGCCAAATTGACCTCGGTTCGTGTTCTTATATTCTTGGTTGTTTGTAAGGCATTACCTCTTCATCAGCTTGATGTGAAGAATGCCTTTCTTAATGGCGATCTTTCAGAGACTATTTATATGTAGCAGCCTTATGGTTTTGAGCGACTGCGGGAGTTTATGGTTTGTCTTCTACAAAAATCGTTATATGGATTGAAGCCATCACCGCATGCCTGGTTTGAAAAGTTTAGTATGATTTTACGACAGATTGATTTCAAACGCAGTTGCGCCGACACATCTTTTTTTTACACGGCGGTTCGGTGACCGAGGAAGATAGGCTTCAAACACGGAGGTTGGATGACTGAGGAGCCGACTTCATATTAAAAAATAAGGCCTGATCTTAATGGATCGGCTTCAAACACGGCGGTTGGATGACTGAGGAGCTGACTTCATATTAAAAAATAAGGCCCGATCTTAATGGATCGGCTTCATTATATACATATATGGATATACATGTATATTATATGAGAATAATAGAGAAAAGAGGCCATAAGAGGGGATTTCCTCCTATGGCGTCGAAAAAATACAACCCCTACCATTTTTTTCGACGATCGGGATCCATCATCATCATCGTTATCATCTAACATGTGCATACACCAAATTTCATGTGATTCCACTACTTTTTCACCGTTGAATTAACAATGTAAAAAGTTCTATTGTCGGTAAACCATTAATTTTGCACCAACTAAATCAACGGTGAAAAAGTTGTAGAATCACATGAAATTTGGTGTACCCACATCTTAGATGATGACGATGAAGATGGTGGGTGCCGATCGTCGGAAAAAACTAGGGATGGGGTATTTTTTCGACGCCATAGGAGGGAATCCTATGGCCTCTTTCCTCCATTATTCTCATATTATATACATGTATATTATATCCATATATGGACCTATCCATATATGGATATAATATCCATGTATATCCATGTATATATATAGGGAAAAATGTTTCTAAGCCGACACCTTAGGGTAAAACCTTAGGAGTCGCTTATGTGGCACTACATGAGAGGCCCTATCTAATAAAAATGCCAATGTAATTAATGAAGGCCTATGCATTTATGAGCTAAAGACATTTATGAAGCGCAAAATGGATGACTCCGTGGGTTAGGGCCACTTGACCCATATATATATATGTTATCGATAGTGTTGAGATGTGTTTGGGAATAGTCCCACATAGGAAAAATTATGAGAGACGCATGGGTATAAAATATAAGATGAGCCAAAGCTCAATAAGGCTTGAGTCTTATTGTTGGAACCCATTTATACCAAAAGCCCATGTGTAAAAGCCCATCACTTCTCAAACTCTTCTCTAATTTTAAACTTTACTCTACTTTAAAAAAACAACTTTAACATCGTATCAGAGCTAGGTTGAGAACATTGGTGGATTTGTATTTTAATAACACCTCTGAGAGAGCCGTCCACATGCCCTTGATAGACGAGCTTCCTTGTGCCATAGTTGCACCTTTTCTTGTGCGGTCTACTAGCCTCCTTGTGCCATAGTTGCATCTTTTCTTGTGTGGTCTACTTGCCTCTGAGAGACTAACTTCTACATGTGTTTGTACGATCTACATGACAACCACGTTGCACGTGAGGGGCAGTGTTATGTGTTTGGGAAAAGTCCCGGATAGTATTTGGAAACAGATCCTACCACTTTCTTTGCTTTTGGATTTGCATTGGGATATGTATTATTAATCGTGTGATTATTTAAAAATATAATTGTTCTCTTCATAATTATGATCTGTTTTCAAATCCCATCGATAGGAATCCTAACCTTTCTCTCTTTCTTTCTCTCTCTATTATAATTTACTCTTTGGGCATAACGAGCTTAGTTATGCCCTGTGAATAATTACTCTACATGCCCTTCATGTATGGATAAAGTAAGAGTAGTTTTTATCATTTGCAAGGAGAGAAGTTAAAAGATCTTGGAATTAATGAGGCAATTGATTAATACAAGGTGAGAGAATCTTATAGGATTTTTACAAGATTCTCCACTTTCTCTTTCCTTATAAATGACAAAAACTACCTTTATTTTATTCATGCATAAAAAGCAAGTGAAGTAATTATCCATAGGGCATAATTAAGCTGGTTATGTCCTGAGAGTAAATTAGCCTTATAATAATAATAATAATAATAATGGAGGAAAGATGCCATAGGAGGAAATTTCCTCCTATGGCGTCGAAAAAATACGCCCTTCAAGAACTTTTTCAACGATTGGCGCCCGTCATCATCTTCATCATCAAAGATGCGGATACACCAAATTTCATGTGATTCCATCACTTTTTCACCGTTGATTTAGTGGGTGCAAAATTAACGGTTTACTGACAATATAACTTTTTACATTGCTAATTCAAAGATGAAAAAGTGGTGGAATCACATGAAATTTGGTGTATTCACATTTTACATGGCAAGGAGGATGATGGGTGCCGATCGTCGGAAAAAATAACGGAGGATATAGATTTTTGACGCCACCTAACGAAAAAGCCTCCGAAGGCCTTTTTTTTGTTATATATATATATATATATATATATGAGAGAGAACCTATGAGGTCTGGCCTCATTTTTTATTTTAAGGTCCGCCTCTCGAACACACAATCCGTCGTGTTTTTCATCGATCCGTTCCGATCATCGTGATCTATGTGTATTAGATATGTTATGTATCAAATTTTACGGGATTTGAAGATTTCTAACTAATTCATCAAATAGACTAAAAAATCGATGGCTTTACGATTCATGAAAAACAAGGTCGCTTGATAGATGTAGAGGTCTCACAATCTTGTAAAATTTAATACATAACATATCTAACACGTAGATCACGATGACCAGTGTGGATCGATGAAAAATACGACGGATTGTGTATTTGAGAAGTGGCCGCAAAATAAAAAATGAGGTCGGATCTCATAAGATCACTCCCACCATATACATATACATATATGAACTCAACACAAGCTACCAGGGACCAAACCTTCCAACTTTTCCTAGAGCAAGGAAGAGTCGTCAAGGAAGGTGAATTCGTTCCAACAAATGTCATTCATCTCAGTCACAGCATACGCTAAAGAAGCGTGTTTACATATCAGTTAATTTATCACAGATGAGCCCTGATGCAGGGTGTGCTAACCTTCTGTGTTGGTCTACCGGGATTATTCGGAGCTAAATTTAGAGATGAAAATAAACAGTTGGATCATTATGCACTCAATCTTAGTACTATTTTTCTTTCCGATGGTATAGACTACTCTGGTTATGAAGAGGCTTGCTATGTGAAAGTAATTGTGCGATTGCTGTATCCTTCTGCCAATATAAAGTCAACACCTAGTTCTTCATTTTTAATGTCTTATTGATGTAATCACCAAATCCAATTCCACTGACAAATTTGAAGCTTAATGCAGGGCTTTTGTGAATAATGTGTGGTACATTAAGATACTTTCACCTGAGGATGTACAGAAGATGGGGAAGCATGGTGTGGAATCTTGTTAATTAATTGTCTTGAACGAAGGGTGCTACACAACGGTGCGTTTTATTACATCCTCATATACATGAGATTCATGAGTACTATATTATTGGCATCAATATTTTGCTCCAATGCTTTATCCTGTGTCTAATTTGCTCTCGTTATTGATAAAACTGTTTATATCTATGTGGTGCAAGTATCATTTGGATTAGCTACTTTACCATTAAAATGCAAGCCTTTTACTTGAAGCAACTGAAATCGAGCATTTATCGTCATCTGATACCAATATTTGCATCTTATAAAAGTAATGAAGTTGGATGGCAGACAGTATGTGGTATACCTTCTTTAATTCCTTACCACATTCTTAATTGGTTGCCTCTCTATGGATTCAGAAATCCATGTTACATGTCTTTAAATCTCAGTGCTTATGGAAATTATAATTGTTGGAGTCAAAAATATTGACTCCTAAAGATCCTAACTACCCATATCGGGTACTCTGTTTAATGAGGATCATAAATCCCCCAAAACTTGAATGATTCAAGTTTTAAATCAATGCAAAGCATCCAGAAACTAAGCTGAAGACTTGGTTAATTTGGGCGGGTACCCCATGTCGGGTGTCTCCAGTTGAAACGGTAGCGGGTACCTCAAATGAGGTTACTTGAAATAGGTGTTTGACATATTTTGTTTTAGGAAGAGGGAGTTATTCCCCCACTTCCCTGAAAACGTGGTAGTAGTTTAATTGCTACTCCCACACATATAAATACCGCTTTAAGGGGCATACAAATCCATCATCTGCTATCAAGAACTCTCGATTTTTTTCTGCATTCAAGAGTTTCGGAAAAATAAGAAGAAAAAGAAAAGAAAAAGGTTAGAACTGAAGACAAAGTTCTTCTGCCTTTCCTCTTCGAATTCCTATCCATCTATTTGGCCTAGGGGGACTATTTGAAGAACTTTTACAAGTTCTTATAGGCAAATGAGTTCCTTTTGGCCGGTTTTCTGTCCTTGGACAAAGACCATGGAAAATCCATGTTCTGAAACAAAGAGAACTTGAAACATAGGAACATCCCTATGTTCTTAAAGAACAAACATAGACATAAGAGAAATCTTATGTCACTTAGGTTGCACGGACACTTCCAACGGGTTGCCGTATCCGTGTTTGCCACGTATTGGACACCGACACTTGCACGACGCAGATTAGACGCGTTGTGTACACACACGTAAAGTATGTATTTTATGCGTGTCATATGCGTATAAATGTATTTTTAGTATATTATTAGCATATAGCATGCCAGACTTGTCAATTTTTCCTTGTTTAATGTTGTTATGATAGCTTGATACTTATTTATCTTTATAAGATTATATATATGGCCGTGTCCCCGTATCCTTTATTTTGGAATTTTTACGTTTCGCCGTATCGCATCGTGTCGTATCCGTGTCCTGTATCCGTGTCCTCGTATCCGTGTCCATGCAACCTTGCTAAGGACTTTTAGACACGGAGGAAACTCTGTCTTAAAACTTGAAAATAAAGGGAAACCCAAATTCTCTCATATGAACTCAAAATAAGGGAAATCATATTTTCTATGAACAAAAACTTGAAAATAGGAGAAATTCTATTTTATTATATAGAACTTAAAATTAGAGGAAACTTTATTTTTCACATATGAACTTGAAAATAGGAGGAAACCCTATTTTCTCAAATGAACTTTGAACATAGAAGAAATTCTATGTTCTCAAATGAACTTTAAACATGATACATATAGTTATGTTCACAACAGAAATGGCACGAAATTGCCAAAAATAGCAATTCTCCCCTTAAAATCCAATTTCGCGTACATCAATAGAGGTACCCGCCACCATACAACCCAAGTCGTGAGGTCCCCGCTCAAAAGAAGTTTACGCTCTTAACCTAATGTGAGTGGGTACCCTTCAGAGGTACCCGTCCATCATCATAGCAAGGCTGGCTCCCACTTGAGTTTCCTGCCCATGCTCCAAAGTCCAAACAATGCTAAAGCGGGGTCCTACTTAGGGTACCTGCCCATGCTTAAAATTGTGCTGGCCCATTTGAAAGTACCCGCCTAAGCCTTAATTAATGTCAATTTGGCATTAAAACCCCCACATGTTTAAATCTACTCAAAAGGTGGCTTTTCTTTCAAACTTTCTCTTTGTACAATGTAAAATATTTGTGTGCTGTATCAAAGTTGTATCCAGAAACCAATGTAACATGACAATATTCTTTGTAATGAATTTTTATTTTTTCTTCTTTGCAAGTACTTTCTGTAATATGATCTCTCATTCTATGATGTGATTTAGAGCAATTTAATAAGGTATCCCGTTTAGGTATAAACCTAAGACAATATGGTCTAATTAACAATACGTGCTTGCACTTATTAGAAGTTACGAACCCATGACCTTTTGGTTAAAATTTTAAACATAAACCTTTTTACTTTGTTTATACACCACCTATTTTAAACGTTGGCTCGTTAAAGGTATTGAAGAGGGTAAACAATAAGAAATATGGATCATCTACAAACCTCTTTCCCATTTGAATTATCAAGGGTGGAAGAAAACAATGGTAGCGCCGTACAACTAAAAGATACTGGATTGTATTTCTAATTGGAAAGAGATGCATATCAAGGGGTTGCTACACACTAACTGGAAAGGATACAAAAAATGTATTAGTTGATCTTAAAAAACAAATTCTATCATGTCTCTTGGTTGCTTCGTGGATCTCTTGCTGATTGGCTGTAATCTGCCTATCTTTTGTGTTTTGAGGGGGGTATGGGTGGGGGGGGGGGGAGTCATGCTTTATCAAGTTTCTTAAAATCTACTTTATGTAAATATATGTTCCATATATTTTCTAGCTTAGTTTATCCATGGCACACAACAAGACTATTAAATATACCTTATGTACAAATCAAACCTTTTTGTCCACCCTTTACTATAATTTGTGGGCCCCTTAATTGTTTTCTTTTGAACATTTGGTATGGTTTTCCTTTCACAGTTTCACATAGCATGATCTAAAGTAGTGGCTTCAGATTTATTTTTTATTATTTTGTTTTTTCCTGCATTCAGTTTTTTTCTTAAATTTTTTTTTCTTCTAGAAAAATCAGAAGTCATAGATGCTGAGTTTATAAGAAAGGACTTAATAGTGAATAAGACTACCTCATAATTGTAAATTCAAATTCAAACAAGAGGTTAACTCTATATGTAGATAATATTATATTACTTGTTGAGTACTCCAAATAATTTTCTTGCTCTTTTCAACGACAAAAATTGATCAAGTCTTTTCTAATATAAATATTGTTAAAATCCTCACAATTTTTTAAAATAATTTTTGATTGTCTACTAAAAGAAATGAAATTACTGATAACATTTCAATAGATATGATTGAAGCTGAATTATTCTTAGTGGAAAAGCGAAAAATACAGCTTTAGAAGTGAACAGCCTGATGTACCACGCACACATGATTTTGCTAAAATTTATCCAAAATTTTGTATATTGATTCTTTTTTACTGACCACACCATTTGCTATTTTGATTTGCATTTATTTTTATTTAATGGTATTAATTCTTTAATTTAAAAAGGTATTTCATAATCTATTCCATAGCCTTTTGGCTCCCCCCCCCCCCCCCCCCCCCCCCCCCCCCGCGAAAGAAGAAATTCCTTGTGCCACTGGCTCTAGATAGGTCCATGAATAAAGATTGCGGTATTGAAGAGCCTTGTTTTCTTCCAGAAATAATGGGGAGAGGTTAAAATTTCATTAGATGGATTCAGATATCTTTATCTTTTATGGATTAATAGAAGAGGACTTAGTCCTAGGAGCAGATGTGAGCATTTGCAAGCATTTTCTTAACAAAAATTATAGCACACAGAATGTTGTAAAGAAGGGATTAGGAGTTTGGTTGGTTGGACGGCGAATAAAGAACATCCAGTGTATACGATGAATTTCTGTTTCTTCGGATTATGCGGTCATCAATATTTTCATAATTACATATAAAAATTCAAAAAATATAAAGATATAGAAAATTGATACACCTATGGCTTAATGGTAAGACGTCCAAACTAAACTGAAAGATTGTTGTTCAAGAAATAAGAATGAGAAGAGAGCGTTTGTGAATAATAAGTTTGGGTCCCACTTATTTTTAAATTAAGTTGTGAATTCCACACTTAATTTTTTAGTTGTTTTTTTTTGTTTGGGCATAATAGGCCAATTTGGCCGAATATTTGCATTAACCGTTCGAATATGCGGTTTATGCGGTGAATATTAGGTTTGACCGCATATTTGACCAAATATTGTAGTTTCTATTCGTTTTGCCACCAAATCCGAATATTCAGCCGAATATATTCCGTCTTTTTTCAACACTGAACACACTTCTAGTCCTAATGGGCAGTTTAATTAAATGACAATATTAAAATTTTCTATAGGCTGATGAGATAACTTAGATTGCTGTCCATTCTGTGGCTTCATCATTAGAGCTGATAATTAGACCGTGAACGTGATAATTATGACATTATTATCAAATTCCCTTTATGCTTGTGGTTGTCTTGTTTCGCTTTCGATTGTCGACGAGAAACGACTACACCCTTATAGGCGAGAAGACCTCTTTATCGCGGTGGCATTTTGTTAGAAAGATGGATATCTAGATGGAGAGAAGTGAAGGCACAAAACCCTAGGTTACTCTATTTAATTAGATTGATGCTAAA
Organism: Agapanthus africanus; assembly: GCA_030015575.1. Lineage (NCBI taxonomy): Eukaryota > Viridiplantae > Streptophyta > Magnoliopsida > Asparagales > Amaryllidaceae > Agapanthus > Agapanthus africanus. The sequence continues at coordinate 342,760,982 of JASDDO010000012.1, forward strand.
ACCCTAACCAATGCCCTTTATACGTAGGCATATGGAAATTGCCATGGACACAGATTCAAGCCCTAGTCTTACTAGGGTATGGTCTTGGACGAATGATGCACACCCGCACCCCTGATGTGACAAGGCACTCGTGCTCTGCTCGGGTCTTTGACCTAAACAACCCACTTGATTAAGTGGTAATCAGGTCGGGTCAGACTCGATGCCAACATAAGTAAAGAATATGTCGGACCCGATGCCAACATAAGTAAAGAATATTGACATGCATCTAGTGAATGCAGGATGGCTAGGAATCCCTCTCGTCATTTTTTTGGGCTTTGTACTAAAAAGCCGCATCATACTTCACTAAATACCCAAAAACCCATACTTGATATTTATTTCAAAGACTAAGTTTCACTAAAAACCCGATTACTAGTTTTCCATTCAAAGTTAGTGCCCCGTTAGGAAGATGGAGCTGGAGCTTGACTTGAGCTGCTATCTTACTTTCAAGGTATTTAGTTAGATATTTCTCCACAAAAAGAACCTACATACTCGTTTAGTTAAAATTGGATTTAGCATTACTAATGAATCGCTCTCCTTTCAAATGAGATTGCCCACGATCTCGAAGCTTGCAATTGAAGGGACAACACTCAGCGAGCTCGTTGCTGATGAAGGTTGAGAAGGACGAGTCAGTTTTTATGATCAATTTGAGAGATATTTGATCAAAACCCTTAACCGGCAATTTGGGAGGAAATTAAGAATTTTGGAAGAAGAGTGGCTGGGAGGTTTTAAAAACCTAACCCGATACTCACCATTAGCCTCCTAACGGAGCAGCGGAAGATGCCGAATTTTTTTTCTCTTTGGTCTGTTAGAGAGTTTTTTAGTTCAACTTAAATGTATGGAGGGTCTTTTAAGTAAATATGAAGTATGATAATTTTTTAGTAATTAGCAAAATATGAGGTTTTTTTTATAGTAAAAATCCCTTTCTTAATAATAAAAATTTGGTAAGATCGACCGAAGTGGAAGCCCTGACTATGTGCGGTAACAGGAAGCCCTAAGGCTTGATCCCGTCCATGTCAGGGGAGATGCCCAATCGTCTCTTCTTTAAACGAACACCCCTCTTGTCATCTGTTGATCTGATTGAAGCCAAATCCGTCATGGTGTAAAACATAAGTTTCTAGTCGACCTTGAGAGAAAGGTTATTTGCTATTATCTGCCAAGCTGCTTAGGTATACATATATATTTTTTTGAAGAAAGAGCAGGATCCCGTGCCATAAAATCTTAAAATTTTATTAAAGAAAACAAACACAAAGATACAAAAGTTTCAGACACTCTGCACCACAAACTTGTGCACATTCACACCATACACCCTTACTGAAGGAAAAAGAAAGTAAGAAAAGATGAAAGAGAGAAAAAAGTGAAAGGGAAGAAGAGCACAACAGTATGTCAATAGATCATGTAGCAGACTTTTAGTAAGCACTTTCGAAGCCAAACTTCACCAATCACCACCTCTGTTTTCATTTTTTGATCAAGTCATTGAAGATTTCATTTGAACCTGGAATATTCATCATAGGCATTCCCTTTAGATCTTAAAAAGAACACTAAATCTCTATCTGTAAGGGCAACAACAACTATCAGCTAGGATTGCAAACATAACCTTGCTACCAGCAACAACACCCATTAACCAGTTCTGTGGTTAACTGAAAAAGAATATATAAGCATTAACCTATCCAAAGTGCAGCAAGTACAAGTATAATGAGTCATTAGCAAATAATCTTATCTAGGTTGAAAACAATCTAAAGGAAAATATTTTATTGGCTTAAGAATTTATGAGTTTTTAAATCCAAATATATATGAAGTGTCATACACCACTTCTACAATAATAGCGGATGTCGGACTAAACATAATAGCTAATATTAAATAACTAATTATATCTTCATAACACTCCCCCGCAAACTGGAGTGTAGATATTAATCAAGCCAAGCTTGGACAGATAAGCGAAAACCGGTCGAAGAAGAGATTTGGTAAGAATATCTGCTAGCTGAGTCAAAGACGAAGTATGTTGAAGTGCAACCATCTTATCTGTCATCTTGTCACGAATGAAGTTGCAATCTATTTCGATATGCTTGGTTCGCTCATGAAAAAATGGATTTTTAGCAATGTGAATAGCGGCTTTGTTATTACAGAAGAGTGTAGTTGGAAAAGAAGAAGGAATCCCAAACTCTGTCAGGAGGGAGGTAAGCCATATCAATTCCGCAACTGTATGTGCCATCGATCTATACTCAGCCTCGGCAGAAGAACGAGCCACTACATTCCGTTTCTTACTCCTCTGAGTAACCAAGTTTTCTTCCGAGAAGACTAGATAACCACCAGTAGAACGACGATCATTAATAGATCCAGCAAAGTCGGCATCCGTAAAGGTTGTGAGCGACATCGTAGATGATGGTTTGCAAAGAACATCTTGTCCTGGAGAACCTTTGATGTATCTCAGAATATGCTCAACGGCCTTAAGGTGAGAGGTCAAAGGATTCTGCATATATTGACTTACGGTGCCAATGACAAAAGAAATATCAGGACGAGTGACGGTAAGATAAATAAGGTTTCCAACTAGACGATATCGTTCTGGGTCAGGTAGTTGAGGTTCTGAAGGAGAGCTCAATCGAGATAGCTTGACTGAGGAATCCATAGGAGTACCTGCTGGTCTACATCTCAAAAATCCTGTCTCGGATAGAAGATCAAGTGTATACTTGTGTTGAGAGAATTGTAATCTATCAGAATTTCGTGATATCTCAATTCCAAGGAAGTATTTAAGTGGCCCGTATGAAAGTGTGTAACCAAATGTTCTTTCATCTTGGAGATACGAGCAGAACCATCTTCAGCAATAATAATATCATCGATATACACCAATACAATTGTCCTGTCCTGAGGACGATTATGTGTAAAAAGAGATGCTGCGTTTGAAACCAATCTGTCATAAAATCATACTGAATTTTTCAAACCAGGCACGAGATGGCTGCTTTAATCTGTATAACGATTTTGTAGAAGACAAATCATAGACTTCTCCGGTCGCTCAAAGCCAGGAGGCTGCTGCATAGAAATAGTCTTCGAAAGATCGCCGTTAAGGACATTTTCACATAAAGTTGATGAAGAAGCCATGCCTTAGAAACAATCAAGGATATAAGAACACGAACCGAGGCCAATTTGGCTATTGGCGAAAAAGTTTCAACATAATCTAAACCATACTGCTGTGTAAAATCTTTGGCCACTAATCTTGCTTTTAGACGGTCAATCATCCAATGTGGATTATGTTTGACAACAAATACACATCGACAGCCACAACTTTCTTATCTGAAGGCAGAGGTGTCAATTTCCAAGTCTGATTAGAACGCAATGCGTCAATCTTCTCTAACATAGCTGCATGCCAACCTACGTGCTGAAGAGTTTCCTGAACAGAGGAAGGAAGAGTGATGACAGATAAGAAATAAACAAACCGACGAGCAGATGGTGTCGGTCTATTATAGGAAACAAAGTTAGAAATAGGATGTGCAGTAGTCCATGAACGTTTATCCTTATGTAAGGCAATAGGAAGAGAGATCTTTGGAAGGCAGCGGCGGTGTAGAATCAGGAACAATATACTGTATAGGAATACCTGCAGAAGCATCGTTAGAAAATCATTGGTTGAAGGGGGCGGGGCACCTTTCTTACGACGGTGATACACTTTTGGAAAAAGGGGCTACAAGCTGAAAACTGGGGAGCATAGGTTGGATAGACGAATCAAGTTCCAGGAAGGCAGGTGAGGAACATGAATAGTAGGAGTGGAGTCCTTAGTAGATAGTGGAAAATAGGATTTATCTTCTAAGAAGATCACATCGCATGAAGTACATACTTTAGATGTGGTAAGATCAAAGTAAACATATCCTTTTTGGGATGTGAGTAACCTACAAACACCATATGGGTAGCTTGAGGATCCAGTTTGTCAATATGAGGACGTAGAACATGGGGATAGTATAGGCAACCAAATACCTTAGGAGGAACATGGAAAAGCTTGTCCTGTGGAAACAAAATAGAGAAAGGAGATTGGTTGTTTAGGACCGGAGAAAACATGCGATTGATATAAAAACAGGTAGCTAAAACAGCAAAGTTCCACAATCGTTTGGGGACGTGCTGTCACGATCCGGAAACGTCACGTGACCGGCACTTGAATCATATGAAGTCTATATGACCCCACTGTAACTCAAGTAAGCAAAAACTCAGGAATCTAAATCTTTTTAAGTAAATAGTGGAGGTGAAGTTTAAAAAAAAGGTATCTATGAAATCAAGTTTCTCCTTTTAAACTATAAGTAAAGTTTGTTGAAATACAAGTGGGTTTTACGACTAAGCTTTGAAAACATTTTTGTTATTTGAAATTTTGGTAGCATCTCGTTTGTAAATTTTGATCAAAACCAATACATAAACAATAATAATATCAGCATCTCCAATCGGGAGCTATCTTATCGCCAATCGGCGGAATCACAACCACCCAGTATATACGACGCTCAAGACGAAGATCAATACAAGAAAAAATGAAAGCAATACCAAAATCATCATCAAAACACAACTATATCAACTCAATATAAAGAATATAACATACAAGTCCCGTCTCTAAATCCAAAAGAATATACAAATCCGTCTCTAAGTCCATAAATATACAAGTCTGGCAAGCGAATACAAATATACAAACGATGGTTATGATCTGTAATGTAAGCCACCTACCAAGCAATCACCCGAAGAAAAAGTGGGCCAGCAAGCCGCTACTGATCCGAGCGGTTGGTCCTGCAAGAAAACTATGGCACATCGGGGGTGAGTTTCCAACTCATGAGTAGAAGACATAAGATAGAAATCGAATGCACAACGACCTACCTAGATCATACTGTATAATAATATCATACTATGTGGTAACGAATGTGTACGTGTGTGTGTATATATATAATATCGCGTCTGTACCAATATGCGGTAACATGTCATTCATAGCATGTTTATATATATACATATAATATCATCCAATGAGCGTCCATCAAAGACACTCGAAATCATCATAAAACACTGAGTGTTCAGTATCGACACTCGAAATCCTCATAAAATCCGTGTCCAACATCGACACGTAAATCCTAATATCTCAGGCGCCGTCTCTCGGATCGGCCCTCTCTCAGACGCTGTCTCATCGGATCGGCCTTTATATCCATCTGTATCATATTACTCCGGTCGATATCCATACTGTTACCGGTAGGTAGTGTTCCCAGTAAGGCTCAACGCCTTTCTATACGATCTTCTTGCTCTTGGGTACCGTACCGGGTCCACCATGTATCCGCAGACGGTGACTCCTCACTTGAATCGGATGATACACAGCTCAGAACCGAGAAAACTCATGGTGGACGCCGAAATATCATATCAAGAGAAAATCGCATTTTTAAAACATTCTCAAGTTTTATAAATTCGTATCCGCGGTTTCTCAAATCTCATAAATCCTATGGAAACAGTATCTTATAAAACATGGCAATGATAAGATAACATATAAAGGCATAGAACAGTAATATAATGCATGCTGATGTGAATTGAGCAGCAATCTAAGGTACTGGCAGAAATATAGTATGCCAAGTGTTCATATAAACGTGTTCGTATAAGCAATGTAAACAAAGTGTAATATCCGGAACAGTACGTGGTGCTGGATATTAAATAGTAATCTATAATGCTAACAGGGTATCATGCGATACGAGTAACATAGAAATTTCTATATATGTAAATCCCCGTTCTCCATCTACAAGAATTTTCTCTGTATTTTCCAAATTCCTGAGATTAACCTTGCCTCGTATTTATTCTGTAGAAGGTGGTTGCTTGAATCCCAAAGTTTATATTTTTCCTTAACCCTAAAAGCCTAAACCCAGGATTTAAATTAAAGCCAGAGTAAATCGAAACCAAAATTTTATCAATAAAATCCTAACCAATTATTTAAAACCCTAAGTTTTATAGCCCATTCCCTCACTCAGCCCACTCTTGTTTTTATAATAAACCCTTTTAAATTCAGCCCCGGCCCGCTGCCCACCAGCCCACTTCTTTAAGAATTAATCGTTTTTATTTTTATTTTTACCGGCCCGTTTCTTTTTGAAGCCCACGAGATATTTAAAGGAAAATGAATCCTTGCGCGGCCTACTACCATTAATCCAAGCCCGCTCCCCGACCCCTTCACTGTTCTTCTTCCCTCTTCAAATTTCTAACGGCTACCCCTTAACTGCGCGCGCGACCCGCCTCCTCCGCCGTCGCTCACGCCCACGCCCACGCAGTACCGTTGCCGCCGTTCCATATCACAACCTCACCTCTCTCTTCTCTTTCTTCTTGGAAACTCCCTGACTCTCATCACTCTTCAAAAATCCACCGAGCACCCAAATTCCTCTCGAACCCATTTTTTTGCCGACCGCTCGACGCCCCATCGACGGCGACCACACCTCGACAACCACCGACGACCCTCTCTCAGCCTCCCTCCTTCACCCTCTACAACTCCACCATTCTTCAAACCGAGCCCTCTCAATTATCCCCTGCACACAACCAATTCAGCCGAGCTCGAGTCATCACCTTATACCCTCGACGCCGGCGAACTCCCCACCACATCGCCGACCTTCCCACAACATCCACACCCTCAGCATCACCCTCACCTCTCCAGACCCGACCCCCACTGCTCCCCATCTCTCCAAATCTCAAAACCCATTTCTATTTTTCCCTCACTGTGAGCTGCTCCGTACTCGCTGCCGGAGCGACGCCGTCGACCGTCGGCAACTCCAATACACTCGCTGTGAATCATCAAACATCCATCAACGTCTAGTGGCTGTGCAGACGACTCCGGGAACTCCGACGTATAACCCGTCCTCGATCGGGGCTCGCGCGAATAGATTCCACGGCGTACAACGCGTGTTCGCTGCATCGTTGCTGCCGTGTGATTCCGAGACATCTTCCAGGCAAGTGTTTACTTGCTTCATGCTATTATAGTCGTGTTACACACCTAGATCACATAGTTTACGAACTTAATGATTATATATATATATATTGACCAAGGTGTTCGATGCTAGCTTTTCATGGATATAGCTGTTTAATTTGACGGAAACCGATACCATCTGTTGGCCCATATAATGTTAAATATAGTGCATGAATTTCACTGGAAAATACGAATGTTTGTAACGAAAACTGATACCCCCAAATATGCCGTTAAAACTGGAATTTTCTCGTACCTGAAAACGAATAAAATCACCATAAATCATATGTATACTGGATTGAGACGTTCGAGGGCTTAAATCGAAGCCGACTCGATGAACTTTAACCCTATGGAAAATCCTAATGATTCCTGTTCTGTAATCATAACGATAACTGGGTCGGAACACGACTCTGGACTGCAGTCCAGAGCGTTTCTGATTGGTGTGTTCTGTCTAAAATCCTGCGTCCCCGTATTTCCTGAAATCGCATGGTACGGAACTTTACAGTAGTTATAAGATATACCTGTTAGTGAAACAAAACAAGTGGTCTCTTTCCGATTCATCGCAGTTTGTTATTTTAAACTTATTTTAAAAAGGCAGAACGTAAAGCTGTTCAGAACATTTTCTGAAACGACATTTGAGATTGAACTGTGTATAACTTTCAAGGTACAGATGCGACTGAGGCTCCGTCTGTTACGTTGAATACTTTATCGAAAACCCTAAATTTCATCTAACTGTGACATCGCCAAGTTCTGAGCCCAACTGGGCGCAATTCGTGTCGCGAAACAGACGTTCTGTTCTGAAATTGAAATTTCAGCCGCGAACACTTAAACTGAAACAGTTATATCTTGAAAACCGAAACTCCGATCGAACTGAAACAAAATTTGATGAATTCCTGACTGATTGTTCTATATATCTTGCCTACATCATATTTGCTGAATTCGTAACATATTAATTTGTGTAATTCATTTTGGTTCGTGACATGCATATTAATTCATAACATACCGAGCTTATATGGTAGTTTACAATACATATATCATATCCTTGTCATATACACAGTGTTAGTGCGTGTGGACATTGCATTATCGTGCGTGATAGATGTTAGTTTAGGAGTGACCAGTATACCAATGGAAAGTGAACATTCGTGACAGTGATTGATACAGTGGATAGTGATGAAACCGTGTCATTGGTATACTTGTACACAACTAGACCAATATCATAAAAAGTGTAACCTGGGGAAAAGGGGAAATCAAAGTGGAAAGAGTATCGTATTTAGCGGGACCGTGATTAGAGGATGATCATTCGAACTGTGATACTTATACGTGTAGGACAGGATCTAGCGATCCGGCTGACAGGGTTATGTCCCGGGCATGTGGGCCGTTGTCTCGGGTATGTACGAGACTCCTGTTAAACATGATCCTCCTTCCACTATGTGATTTCAAACATGACCTAGAGACCGATAGGGACACATAACATATTCTGCATCATATTGTGACATAGTGATTACTTGCATTATTCTCATACCAGTATTACCTCATTTACCTGTTCATCTGATTATAATAATATTATTATTGGTGTCGCTCTGACGACCTGCGTATGCATGCTCAGATTCCGCGGGAGGACCAGTACAGAAGACGGATCTATCCTTTGAGCTCACGGAGATATAGTTTGGTGTACCTTCTTCATTTATTGCTTTCCATAAAAGAGATTGTGAGATCAAACTTGGTTAGTTATTATTCTTATTATCTGTAATTTGTGAACAATGGGATTTTAATGTAATAAATTAGTGATGTGATTCCTTTAATACTGTGCTTTAATTACTGATTACCATGTAGTGCTAGAAGCCGAAGTGTGACTACGGCAGGATGAATCCTTGACCGCAGGAGCATGGCTGGCCTAGTCATCCCTCGTTTTCCGTATTTTGGGAAGCGGGGCGTGACATGGTTTAGTTGGTATCAGAGACAGTGTTTAGTATCAAGGGATGACATTAACTATGCAATATTACGTTATTCTTGTTTCACTACCCTGATTTCTATTCTTGAATCTGAACCTATTCTTTTGAATCTTCCAGTGATATGACGTCCCCGAACGACCCCTCCTCGGACTCCAGCTCTCAGGATCGCACGGAAAGAATACTCAGTGCACTGACCACTCTCGCGGAAGCTCAGGAGAGGAAGACAGATTTGCTTACTGAGGGACTCAGGGCGATTACCGCCGCAGGAGGACCCTCCGCACTGATTACCACCTCCGAGGGCGCTACTCCACCAGCTTATCAGGCTAGGGCTGGTACTGTGTCAGACTTCCGACGGTTACACCCAGCTGCGTTCACAGGGTTAGCTGAACCACTTGAAGCTGAGCAATGGCTGGTGAACATGGAGAATTTATTGGCAGCCGCCAGGGTTCCAGAGGAAGACAGAGTGAATGTGATAAAGATACAATTAGAAGACGAAGCTCGTACATGGTGGTCGGTAGAAGAAAGCAGACTTGAAGAGCCGATTGAATGGGACAAGTTTAAGGAGTGCTTCTTAGATCACTATTTTCCTCCCACAGCCAAGGCAGAAATGGAGGAAAGGTTTATTCTTCTGAAGCAGAATGGACGCCCAGTGGACGTTTATGCGGCAGAGTTCAACCGTCTGAGCCGCTTTGCTCCATACATGGTCAAGTCAGAAGTCACCAGGGCTAGGCGTTTCCTTCAGGGGTTAGATTTTGAGTTGCAGCAGCTGATTGCATCGTTAGATCTGCAGACTTTCGCACAGGTACTCAACGCGGCGAGAGTTCAGGAGCAATTGATTAACAAGTTCAGAAGACCCCCAGTTGTTCCAGCACGTAGCCACGCGCCTTCTCGAGGAGCCATACCGGTTCACAGAGCAGGGACGACGCAAATGAAGCGCCATTTCGTACCACAGCATCGCCCCCAGAGGCAGGGCGTAACTTGCGGATATTGCGGTAGAGGAGGACATACCCAGAAGGACTGTCGCCGCGCTAAGGGACAGTGTCTGATTTGCGGCTCCAGTCAGCACAGGATTAACAGTTGTCCTGAGCGAGCAGAGATACAAGGAAGTTCTGGACCGCCACAGCAGAGGCCGCAGGAACAGAGACAGCCATTTACAGGTCGCGGTCAGGGACGAGCTTTCACCTTGACCGCAGAGCAGGCAGAAGCATCAGGAGATGTGGTTACAGGTACTCTACTCGTACATTCCTTTCCAGCTAGAGTACTTTTTGATTCAGGAGCATCGCATTGTTTCTTGTCTGAGCATTTCACCAATACACACTCAATACCACATGAACCACTAACCAAGGGATGGGAAATTCATACGGGTAATGGCATCATAATATCTAGTCGAGAATGTAGATTATGCCCGGTTGTAGTGTGTGGCAGGGAATTCTATGCGAATTTCCTCCTAATTGGGACAGGCAGTTACGATGCAATTCTTGGGATGGATTGGATGAGCACTTTCCATGCAGTTATTGATTGTCGTGCAAAGAAGGTGATCTTCCGCATTCCCAATCACCCGGAGTTTGTTTTCGAGGGCGGAAGCGAATGTTTGGAACCAGCTAAGTACAGAGCAAAGCCTAAGGAACTGACAGCTATGGAGGTTGATAAGAGCCCACCCCCAGAAATTGTTCGGGACTTCCTAGACGTATTTCCTGAAGATCTACCAGGTCTACCACCTCCTCGAATTTTGGAGTTCTCGATCGATTTGATTCCGGGTACCGCCCCAGTATCCAGGGCCCCCTACAGGATGGCACCAGTGGAGTTGGCAGAATTGAAGAAACAGGTTGAAGAATTATTGGAGAAGGGATTTATTCGGCCAAGCGCTTCACCGTGGGGTGCACCAGTTCTATTGGTAAAGAAGAAGGATGGATCGTTGCGAATGTGCATAGATTACCGGGAGCTGAACAAGGTCACAATAAAGAACAAGTACCCAATCCCGCGTATCGATGACCTATTCGATCAGCTAAGTGGAGCCAAGGTTTTCTCGAAGTTGGATCTCCGTTCTGGATATCATCAAATCAGAGTAGCAGCCGAGGATGTATGCAAGACGGCTTTCAGGACCCGATACGGACATTACGAATTCCTTGTGATGCCGTTCGGTGTTACAAATGCCCCAGCAATATTCATGGATTTAATGAACAGGGTGTTCGCAAAATACTTGGACACGTTTGTCGTTGTGTTTATCGACGACATACTTGTCTATTCGAAGACCCGGGAAGAACATGCTGAGCATTTGCGCACGGTACTGCAGGTTCTTCGGGAAGAGAAGCTGTACGCGAAGCTAAGCAAGTGTGAATTCTGGCTTGACAAGGTTCAGTTTTTGGGACATATTGTTTCGGGCGAAGGCATCTCGGTGGACCCGGCAAAGATAGAATCTGTCAGAGATTGGCCGACGCCAAAATCAGTAGCAGAGATCAAGAGCTTTCTGGGATTGGCAGGGTATTATCGAAGATTCGTCCAAGATTTCTCCAGAATCGCGGAACCATTGACGAGGTTAACACGGAAGGATGTACCGTTTACATGGACAGAAGAGTGCTCTCAGGCATTTGACACACTAAAGCAGAAGTTAACCACAGCACCTATACTTACAGTACCAGATAATTCCGGTGGTTTGGTGATACATAGTGATGCCTCGGGGAAGGGTTTAGGCTGCGTCTTGATGCAGCACGGCCGTGTGGTTGCTTACGCCTCTCGACAACTGAGGAACCACGAGAAGAACTACCCAACGCATGACTTGGAGTTAGCTGCGGTAGTCTTTGCATTGAAGATTTGGAGGCACTATCTATTAGGTGAGAAAGTGGAGGTTTACACAGATCATAAAAGTTTGAAGTATGTTTTCACCCAGAAAGAACTGAACATGAGGCAGCGCCGATGGCTAGAGCTAATGGCAGATTATGATCTGGATCTTCAGTATCACCCGGGGAAGGTCAATGTTGTACCGGACGCACTCAGTCGCAAACCAGCGGTCATGATGTTGACCGATCAGAGGAGTATTATTGAGGATTTCCAGAGACTTGAACTTGAGGTCATTACTCCGAACGCACTCAGCCAATTTTGGCAACTACAGGTGCAGTCTTCCCTGGTGGACCGCATCAAGATTGCACAAGCGGATGATCCTCGATTACAAAAGTTCAGAGAGCAAGTGGAAGCTGGATTGAGAACGGATTTGATTATACATGAAGATGGCTCTCTGAGATTCGGTAACAGACTCTGCGTACCTAAAGGGGATGTACGAGAAGAAGTTTTGGCTGAAGCACACAGTTCAGCTTATTCTGTGCATCCAGGAGGTACAAAAATGTATCAGGACCTAAAGCAGCACTTTTGGTGGAACGGAATGAAGCGGGAGATTGCGAGGTTCGTATCCAGATGCTTGGTATGTCAGCAGGTGAAGGCGGAACATCAGAGAACAGCAGGATTATTACAACCATTGCCGATACCTGAATGGAAGTGGGAGCACATTACTAGGGATTTTGTGACGGCCTTACCACGGAGCCCTAGAGGCAATAATGCTATTTGGGTTATCGTTGATCGCCTCACAAAAGCTGCACACTTTCTACCTTTCCGAGTGGGACAGTCGACAGAATCACTGGCAGTAAGATATATGCAGGAGATTGTGCGACTTCACGGTGTTCCAGTCAGCATTGTGTCAGACCGGGACACGAGATTCTTGTCGCACTTTTGGAAGAGCTTACAGGAGAGTTTGGGAACCCGCCTTAAATTCAGCACAGCTTATCACCCACAGACGGATGGACAATCCGAGCGTACAATTCAGACGCTCGAGGACATGTTGAGAGCCTGTATGTTGGACTTTCAGGGCTCCTGGGAGGACCATCTGCACCTAGTCGAGTTCTCTTATAACAACAGTTATCAGGCTAGTATTCAGATGGCTCCTTTTGAAGCATTATATGGGCGTAAGTGTCGATCCCCAGTATGTTGGGACGATGTGGGAGAACGAAGATTACTGGGCCCCGAACTCATTGTTCAGACAGTGGACAAGGTCCAAATGATCAGGCAGCGTATTAAGACGGCTCAGGATCGACAAAAGAGTTGGGCAGATACCAGCAGAAGGGCACTTGAGTTTGAAGTCGGAGATCATGTGTTCTTGAAGATTTCACCTACTCGTGGAGTTATCAGATTCGGGAGTCGGGGAAAGCTTAGTCCCCGTTTTATCGGACCTTTTGAGGTGCTAGAGCGAGTAGGAGAGGTGGCCTATCGATTGGCTTTGCCTCCATCGCTAGCTGGTGTGCACAATACCTTCCACGTGTCACAGTTGCGGCGTTACGTTCGAGATGAGAACCATGTTCTGGACCATTCAGAGTTAGTTTTGGGGACCGATCTGTCATACGAGGAGCAGCCTACCACCATTCTCGACCGCAGAGAGAAAGTGCTGAAGAATAAGGTCATTCCGTTAGTCCGAGTGTCTTGGGGTGGTCGTTCCCCAGGAGAATCCACCTGGGAGCGGGAGGAAGACATCCGTGATCGTTATCCACATCTTTTTGTTTAGTGCATTGTACTCTTGTATCCTTGTTAAATTTCGAGGACGAAATTTTTGTTAAGGGGGGTATGATGTAAATCCCCGTTCTCCATCTACAAGAATTTTCTCTGTATTTTCCAAATTCCTGAGATTAACCTTGCCTCGTATTTATTCTGTAGAAGGTGGTTGCTTGAATCCCAAAGTTTATATTTTTCCTTAACCCTAAAAGCCTAAACCCAGGATTTAAATTAAAGCCAGAGTAAATCGAAACCAAAATTTTATCAATAAAATCCTAACCAATTATTTAAAACCCTAAGTTTTATAGCCCATTCCCTCACTCAGCCCACTCTTGTTTTTATAATAAACCCTTTTAAATTCAGCCCCGGCCCGCTGCCCACCAGCCCACTTCTTTAAGAATTAATCGTTTTTATTTTTATTTTTACCGGCCCGTTTCTTTTTGAAGCCCACGAGATATTTAAAGGAAAATGAATCCTTGCGCGGCCTACTACCATTAATCCAAGCCCGCTCCCCGACCCCTTCACTGTTCTTCTTCCCTCTTCAAATTTCTAACGGCTACCCCTTAACTGCGCGCGCGACCCGCCTCCTCCGCCGTCGCTCACGCCCACGCCCACGCAGTACCGTTGCCGCCGTTCCATATCACAACCTCACCTCTCTCTTCTCTTTCTTCTTGGAAACTCCCTGACTCTCATCACTCTTCAAAAATCCACCGAGCACCCAAATTCCTCTCGAACCCATTTTTTTGCCGACCGCTCGACGCCCCATCGACGGCGACCACACCTCGACAACCACCGACGACCCTCTCTCAGCCTCCCTCCTTCACCCTCTACAACTCCACCATTCTTCAAACCGAGCCCTCTCAATTATCCCCTGCACACAACCAATTCAGCCGAGCTCGAGTCATCACCTTATACCCTCGACGCCGGCGAACTCCCCACCACATCGCCGACCTTCCCACAACATCCACACCCTCAGCATCACCCTCACCTCTCCAGACCCGACCCCCACTGCTCCCCATCTCTCCAAATCTCAAAACCCATTTCTATTTTTCCCTCACTGTGAGCTGCTCCGTACTCGCTGCCGGAGCGACGCCGTCGACCGTCGGCAACTCCAATACACTCGCTGTGAATCATCAAACATCCATCAACGTCTAGTGGCTGTGCAGACGACTCCGGGAACTCCGACGTATAACCCGTCCTCGATCGGGGCTCGCGCGAATAGATTCCACGGCGTACAACGCGTGTTCGCTGCATCGTTGCTGCCGTGTGATTCCGAGACATCTTCCAGGCAAGTGTTTACTTGCTTCATGCTATTATAGTCGTGTTACACACCTAGATCACATAGTTTACGAACTTAATGATTATATATATATATATTGACCAAGGTGTTCGATGCTAGCTTTTCATGGATATAGCTGTTTAATTTGACGGAAACCGATACCATCTGTTGGCCCATATAATGTTAAATATAGTGCATGAATTTCACTGGAAAATACGAATGTTTGTAACGAAAACTGATACCCCCAAATATGCCGTTAAAACTGGAATTTTCTCGTACCTGAAAACGAATAAAATCACCATAAATCATATGTATACTGGATTGAGACGTTCGAGGGCTTAAATCGAAGCCGACTCGATGAACTTTAACCCTATGGAAAATCCTAATGATTCCTGTTCTGTAATCATAACGATAACTGGGTCGGAACACGACTCTGGACTGCAGTCCAGAGCGTTTCTGATTGGTGTGTTCTGTCTAAAATCCTGCGTCCCCGTATTTCCTGAAATCGCATGGTACGGAACTTTACAGTAGTTATAAGATATACCTGTTAGTGAAACAAAACAAGTGGTCTCTTTCCGATTCATCGCAGTTTGTTATTTTAAACTTATTTTAAAAAGGCAGAACGTAAAGCTGTTCAGAACATTTTCTGAAACGACATTTGAGATTGAACTGTGTATAACTTTCAAGGTACAGATGCGACTGAGGCTCCGTCTGTTACGTTGAATACTTTATCGAAAACCCTAAATTTCATCTAACTGTGACATCGCCAAGTTCTGAGCCCAACTGGGCGCAATTCGTGTCGCGAAACAGACGTTCTGTTCTGAAATTGAAATTTCAGCCGCGAACACTTAAACTGAAACAGTTATATCTTGAAAACCGAAACTCCGATCGAACTGAAACAAAATTTGATGAATTCCTGACTGATTGTTCTATATATCTTGCCTACATCATATTTGCTGAATTCGTAACATATTAATTTGTGTAATTCATTTTGGTTCGTGACATGCATATTAATTCATAACATACCGAGCTTATATGGTAGTTTACAATACATATATCATATCCTTGTCATATACACAGTGTTAGTGCGTGTGGACATTGCATTATCGTGCGTGATAGATGTTAGTTTAGGAGTGACCAGTATACCAATGGAAAGTGAACATTCGTGACAGTGATTGATACAGTGGATAGTGATGAAACCGTGTCATTGGTATACTTGTACACAACTAGACCAATATCATAAAAAGTGTAACCTGGGGAAAAGGGGAAATCAAAGTGGAAAGAGTATCGTATTTAGCGGGACCGTGATTAGAGGATGATCATTCGAACTGTGATACTTATACGTGTAGGACAGGATCTAGCGATCCGGCTGACAGGGTTATGTCCCGGGCATGTGGGCCGTTGTCTCGGGTATGTACGAGACTCCTGTTAAACATGATCCTCCTTCCACTATGTGATTTCAAACATGACCTAGAGACCGATAGGGACACATAACATATTCTGCATCATATTGTGACATAGTGATTACTTGCATTATTCTCATACCAGTATTACCTCATTTACCTGTTCATCTGATTATAATAATATTATTATTGGTGTCGCTCTGACGACCTGAGTATGCATGCTCAGATTCCGCGGGAGGACCAGTACAGAAGACGGATCTATCCTTTGAGCTCACGGAGATATAGTTTGGTGTACCTTCTTCATTTATTGCTTTCCATAAAAGAGATTGTGAGATCAAACTTGGTTAGTTATTATTCTTATTATCTGTAATTTGTGAACAATGGGATTTTAATGTAATAAATTAGTGATGTGATTCCTTTAATACTGTGCTTTAATTACTGATTACCATGTAGTGCTAGAAGCCGAAGTGTGACTACGGCAGGATGAATCCTTGACCGCAGGAGCATGGCTGGCCTAGTCATCCCTCGTTTTCCGTATTTTGGGAAGCGGGGCGTGACAATATATGTATGTGTAACATGCGAGTATGTGCAAGTGCCACATAAATCATCGGTAATGGTGCGCGTGTCCTACCACATGTTAAAAGTATGAATATAATATATATATCGTAAATAATCGAAGCGCGAGCATATGCAGAAATAAGAAAATCGAAATGCGAGCGTATATAGAATAATGAAATCGTAACGTGAAGTATTAAAATATCTAACTACATATGAGCCATATAGTTTTAGTTTAAACTAGCACGGAACGTTGTTTTGGAAATAAATGACTACGATATTTTTGAAATAAATATCATTTGAAAAGTCGAAGCGCACTCTTGACGTTATCATTTTGAAGTACGTAACGAATCAATAGTTTTGAAAGTAAGTATGACTCTAAACATCTCATGAATTCCATTTTGGGATTTTTAACAAGACTCCCCGAGTCGAAATAAATATCGGCCGTAGTCAGTAATAATTCTCATCATATCACGTACGGAATATCTCTCGTATGATATCATCCAATGAAAATGGTACGGATATATAGTCGCGTACATCAATTCATCTCATATTATCCAATATCATCTCATATCATATCATGTATACTTATATTGTATATATCCTCATGTCATCTATATACTTATATCAAAATAGTACTCATAAATATATATGTGTGTGTGTGTGTATCAATGGCTAAGAAATAGATACCAAGTGTAAAACTTCTACCAAGTATACTAACATACGTATATGGTTATACTAAGTATATAATTCTAGTATATATAGTATTCTAACTACTACGGTTGCGGGGGTGCTATACGCCATCCACTCGACTTTCCCCGTCGATATACATATACTCACCTAAACGCCTCGCCCTAGTCGAAACCGACGGATGCCTTGCCTTTCCTCATCGTCTCGGGAGTCCACACGATTCTATCTACAATCGAAAGCATAACCAAAATCGTATAAAAATCCATATCAAAACCGTTACGATGAGCGAAACGTACATAGGTTAGAACCTATACCCAATGCGTGCTAAAACGACAAAATACTACCCGACGTCGACGTACGAACATGGAACGACCAAGTCACATCACGAAAATCCAAAAACCAAATTTCAAATATCGCAAAACATTGCTAAAACTAAGTCAAAATGCTCCCAGATTTTTACTGATGTGATCTGGGAAAAAATAGCATATAAAGTGGGTTTAGTTGGCCGCAAAATAGTATATACCGAGTGAGTGAGCTACAGAACAAACCCCAGACCCTGACTCCACAACTTGGCCGCAAATTGTGGCCCAGGGGATTAAAATTGCCGGTTTGAAAGGGAATTGGGGGTCGGGCTTCTATGGTGGTCTTATACGGGTCCAAGCATCTTACTGTATCCTTAAAATAATTTTCAGAAATCCTTAGTTGCTCCAGATTCCAATTGAACATCAAAAACTCAATGAAAAACCATGTTTGAAACTTCAAAACTCATTTGAACCAAGAATACTATCACTTACATGCCCTATCTATCACTAATGAGCTTGTAATCACGCACTAAACCTCTACTATACCACCACTACAAATTCTATCCACTAAAACTCATTTTAGAATTCTAAGTCTAGAAAACACGAACTTTTAATTCTAAACTAGTTTGTGAAAGCAAGTAATATAAAAACTTGTTAAAAGGTGGGACTTTACCTCATGATAGGGACTTAAGGAAAGTTCCAAGCTAGCAAATGTTCTCAAAGTGGAGACTTGATCACATCTTCATGTTTAGGATGAGAGTATGAACATTTTTTGTGAAGGCTTTAAGGTGTTTTGAGGTGATTTGCATGGTGTATATGGTATGTTGATGAGGGTGGAGGAGGTGGGGAACGGGAAGGAGATGAAGGAAATGAAGAATGAGGAATTAGGATGGTTGCTAACCATAACCTCCCTCTTACTTGCCCATACCCAATATTTTAATACAACCATGCTCACATTTTCTTTTCTTTTCTTTTGAAAAAATATAAAATCATCACTTTAAAATACAAAAAAATGTTAACCCTTCATATAAATATGTCATGGTACTTTAAAAAATGTTTAGCAAAAATCAAGCTTGGTTTAGTGCGCAAAATAGAAAAACATTAATTAACTTTAACATTAAATTAGCATGGATATAATTATATACTAATTTATGAAGAGCCCAATTAAAGAAATGCTTTCATAAATAATAATTCATTTTAAATTTCAATTATTTTCCAAAATAGAAGTATATAATTATACCAATATATGAAAACTCAAATCCATACTCAGTATAATATCCGTAAAATTCATTATATTATTATTTAAATTCTAAAATAATATTTTCCATTTTCTGAAATGTTACACATGCATATGTAAAAGAAGATAACGAGCTACCTTAAGTAAATGTCGGTTCTTTTGTTCAGCAATACCATTTTGTTGAGGAGTATAAGAACACGAAGTTTGGTGCAATATTCCACGTGTCATACAAAAGGTAGTAAACTTCGTGCCGATAGACTCCTTAGTATTATTTGAACGAAGAAGCTTAACCGAAACACCAAACTGATTATAAATCTCAACAACAAAGGTTTTAAAAATAGACAAATGCTTAGACCTACAGCCAAGTCATGCGCGGATGATCATCAATAAATGCAATAAAATATTTATAACCAAACATACTAGGAAATTTAAAGGGTCCCCAAATATCGGTATGAACTAAAGCAAAACGTAAGGCATGTCTCTTATTAACTGGAGAAAAAGAAAAGCGATGATACTTCCCAAGAATACAAGACTCTACTAAATTCTGATAAACTAATAGAAAGTAATATAGTACGTAAAGACGAAATTGGTAGGTGATCAAATCTCCGGTGCCACTGGATAGTAGAGACAGCTATAGACGTACTGGGAAGGTGATCAACGTTAGACAGTCCATGCTTCTCATGCCTCCCATCAATCCGTTTCTTCGTCAGAAAATCCTGTATCACAAAATAAGATGGATAAAAAGTTACAGAGAAGTTGGAATCATTCGTAAGCTGACGAATAGATTGTATATTTTGTTTTAAAGATGGCACAATTAAAGCGTTTTTAAGCTGTGAGATGAAGTGATAAATCAGCAGAACCAGAAACATGTGTAGTATTATCATCAGCCATGCAAATAAGCTTGTGAGGATTAGAAGATCAGATGGTCCATCACGAGACAGGTGATGTGAGGCGCCGGAATCGGCTATCTACGAATCAGAATGAGAAAGTAAAGATATACTTGACGGAGTGGAAAGATTGGCAGGAGCTATAGAAGAGAGGAGACGACGCAACTGGCCCACTCATCACTGAATAACGGTACTTGTCCGGAAGAAGGTTGATCAGTAGCTGCGGGTGTGGATGTTTGGCGAAAGGTAGATGTATTATCATGGTATCCATGCTTCTCCCAGCACCAGTCTCCTCGATGATTAGTACCGCCACAATGAGCACAATAAAAGCCAGATCTGCCACGACCGCGTCCACGGCATCCATGACCATGAGCAATCAGAGGAGGGCGACCTCGCGATGCCCCATGGCCACCAGAAATAGAATTAGAGGAACCATGGCCATACTGAGTGTAGGTCCCACGTCCATGGTCTCGAGTAATAAGTGCGGTCGAGATATGCTAGTAGATGGGGAATAGACTGTGGGCACACGATAAATGCTCGACAGGATACTCGTCAATGATGGAGAACCACTATGAGAAAGAATGACAGAGCAGACACCCTCAAAACTGGGTGGTAGTCGAGCCAAGAGTAACGCGCCAACAAGTGACTCGCGTTGTTTACGAGTGACAGTAGGATCAGTGGAGAAAAGCTGATAGACGTTCCACTGATCAAGAAGCCCACCAAAGAAGGCACCGAAATCCTGAATATCTTCTCCTAGATTAGCCGTGGTATAGGTATGGAAGATATCATAGAGTTTTTGCAAGTTATCTTCAGACGAATATAGAGAATGAAGATGTGCCCAAACTTCCTTTGCAGTTTTCAGAGACATAATAGACGTATAGCAGCGAGAATCCATAGAGTTAGACAACCAAACAATTACCTTATTATCATTCCGGAACATGTATCATAGATGTGATCTTTGGAGTCAAAGGGAGCATCTGTCAAGTGGCGGTGAAGGCCTCTGCTGTTCAAGTCTCGTTCAACAGCACTGGACTATTGGAGATAGTTCTTTGCGCTGGAAAGAGATCGTAGTCAAGCGAAGTTCTGTTTTGAAATCAACGGATGAGAGGGATGACGAGTTAATTTTGTCATCACAGGAATCCATGATGAACGGCACAAAAGTAGATCCTGAGAGAATAAATGTTGCCTAACCCACGACAAGTAAAGAGAACAAGATCTAATAGATCATGAAGACGACAAGAGTTTGAAGAGCAGAAAAGACGATCTTGGGAGCACTGGTGAGGGCTGTTGGTGTTCGATTAGGTCCGGAGAGATCAATGGAAGGGGCTGGAGGGTGATTGCAGGGAGAAAAGACGATCTTGGGAGCACTGGTGCAGGGTTTTTTTCGAGAGGCCTGGAGGAATTTGGAGTGGGGTTGAGGGTATTGAAGGGATTTTCGAAGGAGTTTAGAGGGTACATGAGGGGTTGTGTGGGGCCTGGAGGGGTCGTGAGGGGCCTGGAGGGGTCGTGGCTGCAAGCCGAAGGGAGGGAAGGGGGGTGGTGGTTTTCGAAGGAGGGCAGAGGGTGCAGAAGGTGTTGCGAAGGGCCTGGATGGGACGTGGCTGGAGGTCGAAGGGAGGGAGGGGCTGCAGGGGTTTTTCGAAGGAGTGCAGGAGGGGTTGCGAGAGGCCTGTAGGGTGATTGAGGGAAAGTCGACCTGGCTGGGAGGATTGCGATTAGAGGGGGGAAGGGCGGCCGGTAGGAAAGGGATATTAGGGTTAGGGTTTGGGTTTGGGTTTGGGATATTAGGGTTTTGAATTGGGTTTGGGAAATTAGGGTTTCCTCTTGATTATTCTCAAAGCTTTGATACCATGAAAACAATCAAACGAAAATATTTTATTGGCTTAAGAATTTATGAGTCTTTACATCCAAATATATATGAAGTGTCATAGACGACTTCTACTATAATAGCCGATGTGGGACTAAACATAATAGCTAATATCAAATAACTAATTATATATAATAACTAATTATATCTTCATAACATAGGTAATAAAGGAGTAGTCAGGTATAAGTATAACAATATAGCTTCAGTTAATTTCTCTATGGTATCTCCAAGGATGATTCCCATCATTGTTCACCTATTACAAATTAGCCTATTTTATCTTCACCTCATCATATTAAGTTAGCATCAGCTACAATTATTTGACCATCCCAGACTCGGCAGACTCTTAGTGTATTTGAGAATTATAGGAGGAAGTCTGGGGGAACAAGTAGGGCAAAGAAAATTACAGGATATTTATATGGGCAAACCCAGTGGAAAAACTGGGGTAGAAATAAACTATTAACATCATCAGCTTTATATAAAACACAAGCAAGTATCAAGGGAAAAAAGCCATGTAACAACAGTAAGAATACCTACTAGTCACATTTACTTAAAGAAGCAAAGTTGGTATGCAAGGGTCAGCAATAAACTCTCAATCAAGGATAAACCAAGATGATGTCTTCATTAAAGGTACCAGGAAAATATTTGAGCTCTCCCTCTTTGTTCACCTAATAAAAATGTCCATCTTACCTGACTTCATCTCAAATCACAATGGCTAGCAACACTTTTAAGTTGCTAACAATGGTGTGTGAACAAAGAAAAGCTGGGGGGATACTTGTAAAAGTAAACTCAGAGAAAGGTCATGAGAAAAGGAAGTGGCTATCAGCAACCTTAGCTCATAAAAATTAAGCAAACAGTTAGATAGCAGGAAGGGGATTAAAGGTTCTCTGCATTAGGTTATCCACTTCTCTAGAATAGATATCCTTTTAGCCTTCTAAACTCATCAGAGTTTGTTATAGCCTCACCTCCTATCCAGGTGAAAAAATGGTATAGTGATGTATGTAGCAAGTGTTTGTGAGAGCAGTTAATATCATTAAATTTTTTATTATTTCTTGCTCTCCAAATGTTCTAACAAAGAGATAAAAGCAATGGTATCCACGTACAATCAATGTTTTTAGGAATTTTATTAAGCCTCCAATCAGAAATAGCATTTGTAAAAAGAACTTGGATAAGAGTGTACCTGAAGAGCTTCCAATATGACTTTCCATACCCTTTTTGCTATTTTGCACTCAAAAAAGAGGTGATTTGATGGAGGTTTGGATCTTCTTCAGATGTTATCTTCCGTTGATCTGCTGCGAGCGCTGATGGACGGCTGAGATTGAGTTGGAGGGTTGACTCCTAGAGCGTGTGGATCTCAATGGGTTTTGAGTGATTGCGGCCGAGCTACCTGCAAAGAATTCCCGGGGTGGTTGTGCTACCGAGCACCCTCCGACGATCAAGTTAGACCGGATATTTTAGCAGAGTAACGGCCTAGTAGAGTAAAGATGGCTTACCTCGATCGTCTGAGAGAGGGGTTTATATAGCGGCAGCAATGGGCAGGCGGGCGCGAGAATCACGCCCGCCGTTACGCCCCTCGCGTCACGCCCGCATGATAGACGGGATCCCGCATGGATGACGAGACATGCTCGTTAATGGGGGATTGTGATGGCGTGGCGAGATTCGCGGAGCCGTGGCGGAGGCTCCTGTGGTCGGTGCTGGCGAGATCGAGAAGATGAGCTCGGCGGGAGGGCTCGGGAAAGAGCGGGAGACTGAGACATCTTAGTTCTGTGATAGCTCGGAGACGAGCTGGGTGGTCTGGAAGCCACCGAAGGTCGGGAGATTCCTCGGGCAGGAGTCCCAAGGTCCGATCCCAATTGAAGTTCTTGATCCTCTCGTGTAGGTTCTGGGGTGCGTCACCTCCGACGTGTCAGCATCTGGGGAGTCACGATATCGAGCCTCATCATTAGCCCCCCCCATTCTTGTCTTGACCCGCTCCTGGGTCGGGTTGAGAGTGGTCTAACCGATCCACCGAGGTGAGCTCTCATTGGAAGATATCGTCGGCTTGCATTCCTGGGCAAAGAGTGGTATTTTCTTGACGACGTCAGCGGATCAGGGGAGAGATCTCACATTGAAGGGGAGGCGCCGGATCGCGTGTTCGTTCGTCCAAGCGACAGCTTATGTGTCTGGCGTTGGTTGGCTGGCGAGACGTGTCGCAGGCGTTCCCGTGCTTGGAGGGATGCGTCCAATATGAGCGCGACAGGTGGAGCGTTGTCGGCCGTAGGTTGCGAAACGTCGTTTTGACGGGAGGCGACTGGAGCCGTAGGATGCGTACGCCGGCAGCAATAAATAGAGGTGGGGTCCCCATCGGAGCCCATACCTCTTCATAATTTCCTCGACCTTGATCGTGTCAGCTCGGCGCTCTTCCCCTCAGGTCGGATTTCTTGCTTTTGATTTCTCGAGGACACCCCCTTCGATCAGGTTAGATGTCTTCTTCTGAGGAGTCTGTAGATGTCGTCCGGGTAGAGTCTAGGGAGTCTTCTGGAGCTTCCTCTTCCACTTCTTCCAACTCTGAGTCGGAGTCCCCCCGGGGAGTTAGGGTTGGTAATGCTCTCCGAGGTCGTGCGACGGGGGCTGTCCCCAGAGCACAGGTCGCGGGTGTTCTTGGCATGCGATCCTCGCTGAGGCGTGCGGAGGAGCTCGTCAACATCAAGACCCATTTCCTTATTCCTTCCGGCTATTCGCTTCGTCTGGCCGAGGAGGGGGAGAGGGCAAATCAGGTACGGGGCAATGAGATTGCCGTGTACCTGGAGGCCTTTTAGGCCGGGTTGTGTCTGCCCTTCGCCCCTGAGGTGAGTGCGGCGTTGAAATGTTTTGGGTTAGCCCCGGGCCAGCTAGTGCCGAACTCCTGGAGGATCCTCCTCGGGTTTCTGGTCCGGTTGAGATTGAGTCAAATCCTTTTCGGCCTGAGCCTCCTTGTTTCTTCTCTTTGCTACAAAAACCACCCGGCGCTCGCAAGGGCGAGCCGAGTTGGGTATATATTTCTTTTAGAAAACAACGGGGGGACGCTGCTGGGTCGGGGATTGTCGTAGTACCTTTTTCCATTCATGAATGGAAGAATACGTTTTTCTTTATTGCGCCGTCCGAGGGTGAGGATTGACCTGTGCCCACCTTGTGGCAAAGGGCCAACTGTCCACGGGTGAGGCGATCGAATGATTTCTACGCGGTGGCGATGTCGAAGTGGGAGCCCCTCCCTTGGGTTGATGTGCTGTTGTCTGAGCGGGCCCTCAGTCTGTTTTCTTTTGTTTTATGCAGGACCCATGGATATGAGTTGGGAGCTTTCAGGCGGGTAAGTTGGGAGCTCTCAGGCGACCTGTTTAGACTTGTGTATTTTTTCATTTTTCCCGGCATCGCTGACTCGTATTTTTGTCTTATGCAGGACCTATGGATATGAGCAAGTTCTGGGCGGCAGTGGTTGGTGTGAAGAAAGGGAAGAAGCCCAAAGGCGCCGGCCCTTCTCGCCCGTCGTCCCCTCCAGCTCCGCCGGTGCCCCTTCCACTCAGGCGCCCAAGCGAGCCCCGGGTCCCCGAGTCCAGTCGTGCGCCGGTTCGAAAGTGTGCTCGGGAGAAAGAGCCTCGGGCCCTTGAGGTGGGAGACGAGGAGGGTTCTCCCGAGCCATCCCTCAAGAGGCTTTACAGGAGGGCGCCCTGCTCCCTGGTTTTCCCGATCCTTATGGACGATGGGGAGGTTCGCTTCGAGGTGCCCTTGGGGCTTTCCGTCGTCGACAGCCTGCTCTCGGATATGAAGAGGTCGGCCCGGGGTAAGGTCCCTCGAGGGACCTTCCGGGCCCAAATGGCGGCGATAGCTCAAGAGGCCATGCAGGTTAGTGTTCACACTTCACCTGGTTCTTCATTCAACATTTTTGTTCGCGTGATCGGGTGCTTCCCTTTCCTTTTTAACCCTCTTTCTTTCTTTAGGTCCTCCAGCACGTCGCCCTCGCCGTCAAAATGGAGGACGAGGAGATTATTCCGGCGATGCGGGCCGCGGGCGAGTTCTCCTTGCGGGAGGAGAGCTTAAGGCTGGCACTGGGGGCGGCGATGGAGAGGGGCCGCTGTCCTTGAAGACCGGGTGGAGGCCGGGAACAGGGAGGTCGTCAGGTACTGAGAGGCCGCCCGAGGCTCCGAGACCCGGTTGGTGGACTCCAAGGTGCTCGTCGCCACCATGAAGAAGACGGCGAGCGTCCTCTGGAAGGAGAATGAGGCGGCGAAGGAGGGGATGAGGCGTGTCGAGCTTCGGGCGTCGAGGGCTGAGCTTCTGGCGTCGGAGGCGATGGAGAGCTACAAGAAGTTGGACCTGTTCTACGCCGACCTTGTTGCAGCCGGCGATGTTATTTGGCACGACGCCCTCGATGCTGTCAAGGCTCAGATGCCGGAGTTCCCCGACGGCGATCTCTGGGCCGCGTACTCTCTCGAGGATGACGCGTGGGGGAACGCCCTTGGAGACGATGTCGGGGAAGAGGCCCCCGGCGGGAGCGTTGGGGAGACGTCGGTTCCCCCGGCTACCGGCGCCGAGGCTCCTGTGATGGGTGCTGACCTTAAAGACGCCGCCCAGGTGGTCGCAGTGGGCGTGCGGCTCGTCGAGGTTCTCCCCGGCCCTGAGGCCTGAGGCCCCTCGCCTTCTTATTTTCTTTTGTTGCTCTGAAATTTTGTAAGTCTCCGGGCATTTTGTAAGGCTGGGGAGCCTATAATACCCTTGTAAAGATTTTGACTTTATGAATAAAATCTTTTTGCAGTAGTCTTTGCGTGCGCATTTTCCTTTTGTTTGTGGTAAATACTTCTATTTGCACGGTACTGCTTTCACGTTAGGCCGGTTTTTCGTTAAGCTATCGCACGTCGAGTTGAATTCGACCGTTTGCCAAGTGTGCGAAGACCGGTGAAAGGACGGTATCTCCATGGCTCCGAAGTCGAGGTGGAGATCGCTTGGTAAGTCGTGTATGGAGTTGAGCTTGGTAGCTGCTTTGCAGCCTCTGGTTGAGGGTTTTGGATCCTTGGCGGCGTGGGGTAAGTCATTACCAGCCATGGATGGACCGAGCAAGGGAGCTGCGCAGTTGTCTCTTGGCGAGGGCTATTGATCCTTAGCGCGGGAGGGGCTATAAGGGGGCCTGCTAAGGATGGGCCGGGTAGGGTTGCTGCCCGGTGCCTCTTGGCGAGGGATTTGATCCTTAGCGCGGGAGGGGCCGTAAGGGGCCTGCTAAGAATGGCTGGGCTGGGTTGTTGCCCGTTGCCTCTTGGCGAGGGCTTTGATCCTTAGACCGGGAGGGGCCGTAAGGGGCCTGCTAAGGACGGGCCTGGAAGGGTTGCTGTCCGTTGCCTCTTGGTGAGGGTTTTGATCCTTAGCGCGAGAGGGGCCGTTAAGGGCCTGCTAAGGACGGGACGGGTAGGGTTGCTGCCCGGTGCCTCTTGGCGAGGGCTTTGATTCTTAGCGCAGGAGGGGCCGTATGGGGCCTGCTAAGGACGGGCCGGGCAGGGTTGCTGCCCGGTGCCTCTTGGCGAGGGCTTTGATCCTTAGCGCGGGAGGGGATGTTAGGGGCCTGCTAAGGACGGGTCGGGCAGGGTTGCTGTTGATAGGCGACTGCTCTGATCTGAGTCCGGTCTCATTTCTCTAACAAGATGTCCAGGTTAGTTCGGAGTGCCGAGGTGTTCGCTTCAACGTCGAAGTGCTTGACCCGGTGATTGGGGAGCCCGATCTCTGCTGGGACCATTGCTTCGGTTCCGTAGCAGAAGCTGAAAGGGGTTTTCCCCGATGGGGGGTTTTCTTCGACGTGCGGAGGGCCCACAAGACCCGGGGCAATTCTTTGACCCAACTATCTTGGCGCCCTTCTAGGCGTGTCCGAAGACCTCGGAGGACGTCCCGATTAGGCAACCTCGGCTTGTCCGTTGCATTGGGGATGTGCGACCGCGGCAAATTTCATGAGGATGTGATATTCGCTACAAAATTCCTGAACCCTTTCATTTTCGAAATTTGTTCTGTGATCGGTGATAATGCACCTCAGGATGCCGAACCGGAGTATAACATTGTTCTGCAGGAACTTAATAGTCGTGGTGGCGTCCGGTTTCCTGATGGGGATGGCCTCGATCCACTTTATGAAGTAATCCACCGCGACAAGGACGTACTTGTGTCCGTCCGTACCGGTAGGGAACTGGCCTATCATGTCCATTCCCCACTGGACGAACGGCCACGGGGAGGTTAGGGCGGTTAGCTCGGTAGCAGGGAGGCGAGGTATGCTTCCGTGGAGTTGGCAGCTCTTGCATCTCCTGACCAGTTTCTGGGCGTCCTGATGAATGGTCGAACAGTAATACCACTGGAGTAATGCCTTCTGGATTAAGGTTCGGGCCCCTTGGTGCGCGCCGCCGAACCCTTCGTGGATCTCACGGAGGACGTAGTCGGCTTCGTGGGGGTCGACGCACCGGAGCATGGGCTGAGTGAAGGACTTCTTGTAGAGGTTACCATTGCTCCATAAGAAATGGCGAGCTCTGGCTCGGAGACGGCGAGCTTCTTCTCGGTCTTCCGGGAGAGTACCTTCCCTCAGGAATCCCCTAAGAGGCTTTCTCCGGTCCCGGTCTTCCTCCCGGGTTGTATACACTTGAAGTACCGTCGTCCCGTCTTCCATGCTGGGTCGTAGCAAGACCTCGAAGAGGATGCTCCTCTTGTTGTTGGCTGAGTAGGATGAAGCCAGCTTTACTCAAGGCGTCGGCTTGGGCGTTGAGCTGTCTGGGGATTTGCTCTACCTGGACTTCGTCGAAGTCCTTCCAGACACTTCACTATTAGGGGCTCTCGCGCCTTGAATCGGCCGGTCACTTGGCCAACGATCAGGGCGGAGTCGCTGCGGATTCGAATCGCTTTCAGCCCCAGCCCGGAAGCTATGCGCAGGCCGACCAGCAAAGCCTCATATTCCGCCGCGTTATTTGAGGCCTTGAACCCGAGCCTTAGAGAATACTCCATTTCTGCCTCGTTTGGGCCCCGAATGATGAGGCCGGCACCACAACCTTCCTCGGTCGAGGAGCCATCGACGTAAATGATCCAATTAGGGATTGAGCCGGGCTTCCCATCGACCGAGGGTTTAGCTGCGGGGGCCGGCGTCGACTCCGGCTCCTTGCTGGGGATGGTGCATTCGACGATAAAATCGACTAGGGCCTGTGTCTTGATAACCTGTCTTGGTCGGTATTTTATGTCGAACTGGGACAATTCCCACCGCCACTTCTCCAAGCGGCCGGAGGACTCGGGTGAGGCGAGGATAGCCTCCAGAGGGCGCTCGGTAAGAACAAGGACGGCGTGCGCCTGGAAATAGTGCCTCAGCTTCCTTGAGGCCACGACGAGTGCCAGGACGATCTTCTCTATGGCTGGGTACCTCGTTTCTGCGTCCTTGAAGACGTGGCTCACATAGTACACCGGCTTCTGGACTCCGTCGACCTTTCGGATGAGTACCGTGCCCGCTGTTTGGTCGGATACCGCCAGATATAGCTCGTCCCCTTCAACCGGTTGGATGAGCAGTGGTGGGGTCGCAAGGTGTCTCTTCAATTGGTCGAAGGCGGGTTGGCACTCCTCCGACCACTCGAACCTTAGAATTTTTCTTAGAGACTTGAAGAACGGGAGGCACCTCTCCCCAGACCTCGACATGAAACGCGATAGAGCGGCTACTCGCCCCGTCAGCCGCATGATCTCGACGTTGGTCTTTGGCGCGGCCATGTTGAGGATGTCGTTGATTTTCTCC
The DNA here is from genome assembly GCA_030015575.1 of Agapanthus africanus. NCBI lineage: Eukaryota > Viridiplantae > Streptophyta > Magnoliopsida > Asparagales > Amaryllidaceae > Agapanthus > Agapanthus africanus. The sequence goes on from JASDDO010000012.1 coordinate 342,790,407, forward strand.
GGGTTGGCTTCGATCCCGCGGTGAGTGACCATGAAATCGAGGAACTTTCCCCCGGTGACCCCGAATGCGCACTTGGCGGGGATCAGTTTCATCTTGAATTTGCGGAGGACGCCAAAGGCCTCGCCCAGATCCTTGGCATGGTCGACCGATGAGACCAACTTGATGAGCATGTCGTCAACATAAACTTCCATGTTCCTGCCGATCTGCGGTTTGAACATGCGATTGACCAAGCTTTGGTACGTAGCTCCGGCATTTTTGAGGCTGAAAGGCATTACCTTGTAGCAGTATACCTCCCGGTCCGTTGTGAATGCGGTGAGATTTTCGTCCGTCGGACTCATACGAATCTGATTGTAGCCGGAAAAGGCATTCATGAAGCTAAGTAGCTCGTGACCCGCCGAGCTGTCGACAAGCTGATCTATCCGAGGGAGGGGATAGTTGTCTTTCGGGCAGGCCTTATTGACGTCGGTAAAGTCGACGCACATTCGCCATTTCCCCTAGACTTTTTGACCATGACCACATTCGCCAACCATTCAGAGTATGGCACATTCCGAATGAAGTTGGCGGTGAGGAGCCTGTCTACCTCGTCCTCGATTGCTTTTTGCTTGATCGGGGCGAAGTTTCGCTTCTTCTGCCTGATGGGTCAGGCCGTAGGATCTACCCCGAGCTTGTGAGATACGATTTTGGGGTGGATCCCAGGCATGTCAGCAGGTGCCCAGGCAAACACGTCGGAATTGTTCTTGGGAAATGAACTAGATCGTCCCGCTGAGCCCCCGTCAGAAGTGACCCGATCTTTATGGTTCGTTCGCCGTCCTCTTCAACGAGGGGGACTTCTGCCAGCGGCTCCACCGGGGTCCCTCGGACCTCTTTCTGCTCGTCTCGAGTGTCCAGAGAACCCTTGATGTCACCCTCGCCCTCAACATCGTTTTTTGCCGCTCGGTCGTTGAGGTTGCAGTGAAACAAACCTTCGCAGTTCGTTGTGTGACAATGGAGTTTTGGCTTATGCCAAGGAAACCCCGTCCCATCAGAAATCCAGATATTATTCTTAGGAAGTATCACCTGATCATGGAGATGGTTGATCTCCAGGTAGATCGATGTTAGGAGAGTAGACACAGAGGATAACAGCGCGGATCCACTCACAAAGGCCTTTTTCCCAGTAGAGACTTTTATGGGATGGTTGAGTATGAGATACTTTAACCACAGCTCATTATTGGGTATGCGATACCACAACAGATGGCCCTAGTGCAAGTGGGAGATTGTTAGTTATATGTATGCCCTAGAGGCCATTACTGTACATACGATGTATATTGTAGTGGATGCTTGGACATATATAGGGAGGACTTTCTTGCTCGACATGATAGAATGCTATCTGGTTACACTTTATCTTAACATGTACTCTGATTGTCTCTATGTTACATGTTGATAAAGCCCTTAGGATGGGTACTTGACTACCAGGACTATGATGCGGATCATACTAGTGAGGACAGTGTAGTCGCCAAGTACATCCTTCAAATGTTCCTAGTCGTAGGAGTACCGAGACAGGGCATCGATACTCCAGAGTAGACTAGCGTATGTGCTTCTCGACCCATATGATGGGCAATGGATGATCTCATATCCATTGTTGTTTGGCATCAGAGAAGGTATACGGGTGCTCAGTGGAGACTGGGTACACTGGACGGACTCGCCGAGAACTCCCAGATGGTATTATACCTCACGTCAGATGGCAGTTCTCTGGTGACACTGGTACAGGTTAGTCTGTAGACCCGAGATCGTCATAGAGTCTTGTGTGATTCCCACTGTGCTTTGATTTCCATCATACCACGTCCATGAGGGCGTGCAAAAAGGTGGCTTTTGGGTACAGTCCCGAATCACATGGAGGCAATGAGCGATAGGAGGAGATTCGTCTCTCCCGGTATAGGGAGTTGATGTTGCGCTGTGTTCGATTGGCTATAACTGGAAATCCCTAGCCAGGGTTGCTGAGATTTACTGGTAAGTGTTATTAGTAGTTTCTCGAACTGTTATAGACCTCATATCAACACGACTTATCAAGCTACTGGGGTCTGACGTTTACCACCCCTATGCGAGATATGCGACATATCAGACGAAGAGACCGGACTGTACGGGAGTGTTACTGATTGGATTCGCAGGAGAATGTACAGGCTTGCTTGTTGATCTTCTGATCGCTCAATACCTGGGTGGCTGTTACGTTAGCTGACCGCTTGCAGCTTGTGGGTGTTTGATATGATCATCACCTACTGCCGGCGTATTGACGATTCTTTAGAGTCCTACACAGAGGTTTCCTGGCTCAGGCAAAACGGAGTAGGAGCACATATATAATATGTGCGGGACCGAGAACAATACGTGTATGTGATACCGTATTAGATTCTCGCGATATGAGACATCGGCCGGGTATATGTGATATAGCCGGGTCATCGGATCAAGTGTTGATTTGATGAACTGATACAGAATATACTAGTCGGTTATTTGTGAAATAGCCAGATTATCGGATCAAGTGTTGATTCAATAATTTAATGTATAATTATATATTTGATATATGAAATTACATTAACTAATATAAGCTTACTAAAAGATTCTTTTTCTCACACGGGTAATATATTGATATATATGCGATATATGTTAATTGTATTATTTTATTTTGTTATAATAAATATTATATATGTGATATATAATATTGTAACATGTTAGGGTTATAAATGCAACATGTTTTGTGGAGAATAAATGTGGTTAGGGTTTGGATTAGGGTTAAGCTTTCATGAAGCTTTCAAGAAGCTCCTTGAAGCTTTGACTTTGACCTTGATATTTTGCTTAGATATTTCTTTAACCCAACCCTTTAACCATATTTGTTTCTCTACATGGGTGAAGTCTTCATACTTAACCCATGGTTGCATTTCTAACCTCACTTGAGTGACTTTCATTATTCATCACAAAAGAAATAGTTCTTCCTTCTTTTAGATGGAAAAGCTTACTAGCTTTTTCATTAATGATGATTTTGAGTGAGAAATAAAAAACAAATGAGAGCTAAAATCCTACTTCATCATCCTAATCTATGCTAGCCAATTAGATTAGGGTGTTCACTTCATTTGTGAGTGGGAGTTTGTGTTAAAGAAACTTCAAGGTAGATCATCTTTGTTATCGAAGACCGGAAGCAAGTTTGCATCTTTCTCTTCGTGGTGCCTCTCTAGAGTCCGGATTCTCGATGATCGCAGCGAAGGGGCCTCAACACGGAGCTTTTGAAGTGAAGGACCGGACTACAAAGGTTGTAATCCCAAACTCTTAGATGTTAAAGTGTTTTAACATGCTTTGTTTCGTCTAATCTCTAGTTTAAAGATCTTGTTTAGGGTTGTTCGGCACGTCTAAATTTTAAATCGGGTATGGTTGATGCCTTGTAGAATCTTGTGAGTGTTCCTAGTAACCTTACAGAACGGCAGGGAAGGAAGAAAACCATTAAGCTTAAGGAGTGGTGTACATAAGGTAATGAGTAAAGACAAATAAAGGGATTTGGAGAGATGTCAAGTAAATATACGGTAACCGTCATGAATCTGATAATGGAAGAGGCATTATTAGGAATACCCGGATACCCCTACGAAACATTTTAATGATTCAGTTTCACTGTGCGTTAATAGAAAACTGATTTCCCAATTAGATCCTTACTCCATGGTATGTATTTAGCAGGTATGATTCTCACATCTGTATGGTTTTACAGATGATGAGTGGGAGTAAGTTATTGGGAATTAGGTGATCATTCTCATTATATCGGGATTCATTGTAATTGGTGATATTTGATGAAATCTCCTGGGTTTTTGCCGGATGGAGAATATTTGGTTTTGAATATCCGTTGATATGCACCAATTTGAAACTGATTTATTTGTACGTTTATTTCATAATGTGAGATATAACTTTTTGAAATTATGACCATGACATTTATCTATATCAGTTGATATTTAGGTAAAGAGCATTCAACAACGGTGTAATTCTTCATAACCATAATACAGTTTTCCATCTACGACGCACAGGGTTTGAGTTATTCAACTCAGGGGACTTATACAAAGTATTGTATATTGTCCAGTGTCCATTAAGACAGAGGGGTTGGTCCTCGTACTATATTCTGTTTACTTGTGACTTCTCTAGTTTTTAGACAAGTGTTTCATAGAAATACGAGGTCTAAATTTTGATAAGTTATAGGTACAAGAATAAAATAGAGAACCATGTGTTGCAAGTATCAGGATTCTTCAAGGTGATCGAAAATGTAGATACTTGTGTTTGGTATTCAGTTGATAGTAATGGTTTTGAGAACTTGCTTCTCTTTCAGGTTACTCATATCTGGATGCACTTCTAAGTTGAGTAATGCTGATCGGCCTCTCCATTTAGATGACATGCACTGGAGACAGCTGTATGATTTGAATCTGGTACCAATTAAATCAGTGCCTCTGTTTCTGTATTGTATATAGAATGGATCATATCTTAACGATGTTATGGTATATGGAGTTGTCCGGTTTATGCTTAAAACCAGACTCTGGATAACTCAAGGCACGTTTCTGTAATGGCAGTTTGTGGGTTAACCCGGGCTATGACGAGGGTTAATTTCCTACCATCTGGAAGATCAATAGTGATATTGTTCTTGACTTGCCACAGTTTTAGTAAAATGGACTTTTTCAGAAAACAGTAGTGGGAGTATGGTAGAACTGGAAGTGATTCCAGAATCGCAAACGATTACTGAAAAATTAATAGAACCTAAACATTCTATCAGGTTTGACATTCCATTAGCCACTCCGTAGATATGGTGGGTAACCTCAGTCACCCAAGAGGTACTCCGGTATCCTCAAGGACGGTGACAGGGAGGTTCTTGTTTATCCAGACTTGCCATTACTGATGTTCCAGACTATGAGACCCGGCAGGAGGATGAGTATAGCGTCGTTCTAAACTAGCTTTAGAAGTGTACATGTATATGACTTTGCCAGAGGGTTGTTGTGGTCAGTGGGAGCAGCAGAAGCATAGTGGACAAGTAGCTTATATCTATTTATAGACTAAAGCAGATATAGCGGAGATAAATCATTTATTTTTGATGTGACAGTCATAGGTTTTGACTTCATCAGAATAGGAGATGGATCTGTTAAGAAGGAAGTAGGGTGTGATTTCCTGGTATTTGGATGACATACACATAGTAGGAAGTGAAATTCCTATACTACGATCGGTTATACTGTGGTTGTCACACAGTGGTTTCTCTACATAGGATATGAATATTATATCAGGCATTCTGGTTACTAGATCTATGGTTTTAGATCTAGATTTGGGTAGTTTCCCAATCTGGGTACTTAGACAGTATTCTAAAGATATTTAGAATGGACGACTCCTGGCATGGTGGTGTACCTGCAGGTGATGGAGTCACCCTCTCTAAAGGTGTCTTACAGACTAAAGGGGAGAGGGATGTGCATGATTGGCATATCACTTGCTTAGGCAATTGAGTTGATCATGAGATGTCAAGTACCACACCAGATGTTGGTTTTGCACTAAATGCAATAAGTTGATATTGATCCAATCCTGGAGAAACGTTCGGAAGCAGTTTTAGAACATAAGTGGATGTTTTAGGGATATGATAACGATAGCCTCCTTCGGGAGATGGTTATCATTCCAGGCTTTCAAAGTGACTTGGATGACAGAGTGACTGTCAGAGTTATAGTTTTTCCTTTGACGAGGGGCAGTAGTTTGGACAGGTGGTCCAAGAGGATACTAAGGGAGGCATGGTGCAGAATACTGATTAAATTCAGTTGACGATACAGTCTAAGAAGTTTTCTGGATTTGGAGTTCATTTGTGAACTGGGTCCCATCAGATATCCAAAAGTATTTTTACATAAAACCCCATCAAGTTTACGGATGCTGGTATATATATACGGATGATGGGTATTCTTATAATCCGTTACGAGTTTGCTTTAGAAGATACCATTTCATTTCTTTGTTTAGATTAAACATTTAGTTTAAATGTTTAATATTGTGTTGAGGTGAAGTGTGAGTGCAAGTCTTGGCATAAGGCATTGACTGTGGCATGGTGACTCATGGTGTTGGGTCTTGTGTGTGCAAGTGGTGAGATATTTGTGCGAGTGCTAGATCTTTTTATTGAGCTAAGATTTTCTTTAGTTTCTTCACAAATACCACACACAAGAAAACAACAGATGTTTTCTTGACTTGCTTTTTTTTATTTTGTGCAAAAAGACTTGAGCTCACACTTCCTCACTTGGCTTCTTCTTCAACCTCCATCCATACCCTCTCATGTGGAATCCATGGATGTTATGAGACAAAGTATTCACACACTCTCTACTTCACCTTGGTTATCTCGGCTAGCAAACTTGATGTCCGAGATGCTTCGGTTTAGAAGCGGGAGACCGTATAAAGAATTCTCGACGTGGATCTTCTTCGATGAGCGAGACCGGAGAGCGAACTTCGTTGAGGCAGCCGCTACAACTCAAGGACAGAGATTGAAGACCAAAGGACACGGATCAATCGATATAATCTCGAAAACTCCTTTTACAGTTATTAGTATAGGGTTAATGGCACGATTCGGGATTTAGGGTTACGTTAGCGCCATTTTGAAAAGTTTTTGTTCCGCGTTTGGCCACGGATTGATGGCCGGGGCACTGGCGTAGCCTTACTTGAATGCAAAGGAGCGTAACCACTCCTTGTGCCTAAGATCCGACCTTAGTGTCGTGATGACCGTCTCGTCCTTGTGTTCCGGGACTTCGAGGAGGGCGTTGTAGAAGTGGGTTACGTACCTTTTGAAGCTTTCTTTGTCCCCGCTCTTTATTGTGAAGAGATGGTCGACGGTCCGCTTCTGCCGTCTGTTCCCGACGAAGTGGCCGAGGAATTGGGTGGCCAGCTCATCGAAGGTTGAGATCGAGCGCGGTGCAAGTCCTCAGAACCAATCCCGTCCGGAGCGGATGAGGGTGGTTGGGAAAGCGCGGCATCGGGCGGCATTAAAACAGTCTTGGAAACTCATCCCGGCCGTGAAAGCGTCCAAATGATCTTTCGGGTCGGACTTTCCGTCGAAGAGTGAGACCTTTGCGGGCTTGTTCCGGGAGTAGACATGGACGGCGAGAAGCTCTTCGGTGAAGGGTTTCGTGAGCGAGTCGGCGGCGTATTTAGTCCCGTCGCTTGCCTGGTGACCTTCCTGATGCATGCCTTCGATCTTCTTTTCGAGGGCGTCTAGTCAGCCGTGGTATCCCGATTATTCGGCCATTCTGATCATTGGCTCCTGCTGTTGGTGACCTGCGTCTGGTCGCAGCCCCGGTTCCTTTCGATGAGGTTCCTTAGGTCTCCTGGCGAGGGCGTTTTTGAGCTGCCATGGCGAGTCCCGTCCACGCGGCCCCGTCGAGGGAGGGGGTGCCGGTCATGCCCGGGTGCAGGCGAGCTGAGCGACGGACCTCGGTGTGAGATGTGGGGCACCCAGCGGGTCATAGAGTATGTTGGCCCCGGGGGCCTGCTGCCGCCGGAGGTAGCGAGGTGGTGATCGGTAGTGCCGACGCGGGCAGAGCCTTCTCTCCCTCTGTAGGGGTCTTGCTCCCGAGGTGGTGGAACGACGACCTTGGAGCTTGTCCGGCCATTTGGACACGGACGAGGGCATCCACGACAGACGCGAGCCGATCTATTCGAGCGGCTAGGGCGTAAATGGCGTTCGGGGGGAGATTCGTCCGTGCCTCCGTTGTGCGGGAGGCGGCGGCTAGTGCTTGGATCGTCGCGGTGACCGCTCACCATGTAGTCGAGATCGGAAGATGAACTTTTGGTTGAGTGGAACAACGCTTCCCACAGAAGGCACCAACTGTTGGAGGTCTGGATCTCCTTCAGATGTTATATTCCGTTGATCTGCTGCGAGCGCTGATGGACGGCTGAGATTGAGTTGGAGGGTTGACTCCTAGAGCGTGTGGATCTCAATGGGTTTTGAGTGGTTGCAGCCGAGCAACCTGCAAAGAAGTCCCACGGTGGTTGTGCCATCGAGGACCCTCCAACGATCAAGTTAGATCGGATATTTTACCAGAGTAGCGGCCTAGTAGAGTAAAGATGGCTTACCTCGATTGTCTGAGAGGGGTTTATATAGCGGCAGCAATGGGCAGGCGGGCGTGAGAATCACGCTGGCCGTTACGCCCGCGTGATAGGCGGGATCCCGCATTGATGACGTGACAGGCTCGTTAATGGGGGATCGTGATGGCGTGGAACGCGGGATCGTGGTCAGCGGATATCTCGCGCGTGGCGAGATTCGCGGAGTCGTGGCAGAGGCCCCTGTGGTCGGTGCTGGCGAGACCGAGAAGATGAGCTCGGCGGGAGGCTCGGGAAAGAGCGGGAGACCGAGGCATCTTAATTCTGTGATAGCTCGGAGACGAGCTGGGTGGTCTGGAAGGCCACCGAAGGTCGGGAGATTCCTCGGACAGGAGCCCTGAGATGTGATCCCAACTGAAGTTCTTGATCCTCACGTGTAGGTTCTGGGGTGCGTCACCTCCGACGTGTCAGCATCTGGGGAGTCACGATATCGAGCCTCATCATGATTAGATGTTTCAATCATGCAATTATCACGCATACATGCAGCATTATGAATCCAACCCCTTTTTATCATGCTATCTGTGGTTAAAACCTTGTTTAAAGCTAACAACCATGCAAAAATCTTTATCTTATGAGGAGCAGTATTAGATCATATGATTTTATAAAAAGGAAAAGACTGATTGGTAAAGTTAATAGCCTTATACATCATTTTGATTGCCTATCCATATAAAGTCATATTGATTCAGAGGGTTAAGAGATTGAGTGGAAATAGTTTTCAAGAGATTCTGCAGGCTGGAGTTATCCTCAAGAGAAAGAAATTTAGTAAAAGCAGGTTTCCAACACCAAGAATTATTGCTAAAATAACCCTGTTTGTGAACACAAGCATTGGGGTTCCAAGCCATCTTATATAATGTAGGGAAATCAATAGCAAGAGAGTTTTTTGAAGCCCGGCTTTCCTTTCAGAACAGAATCTGTTTCCCATCCCTAAATTCCAGAGAACATTATCAAAAAAGATATCATTACAATCATGCAAGCCTTTCCAAAAGGAAGAAGAATTATGGTTAGAGCAAATTCTATTATTAATATTGTGAATGGATCTGAGAATCTCCAAGGAGTAGATGTCAGATCTGTATAACGTCCAGATCCATTTACAAAGCAGGGAGATATTCATGTGTTCAATGTTCTCAACCCCTAAGCCTCCCTCCTTTGTGGTGCAAACTCTTCCCCACTCAGACAAGGTTATAACCATTCTTTTTATTGTTCACCCCCTCTCCAAAGAAAGTTAGCTCTAATAGAATCAATTTTATTAATTATCCATTTAGGTAATTTAAAGGACATATAGTACAAAGGTAAAGATGACATTGTTAAATTGAATTATACACGAACGAGAGGGACGATTATATATTTTATTTATATCAGTGTACACGGGCTTTTAATATAGTCGGGCCCCATCAATAAGACTCAAGCCTTGTTGAGGTTTAGCTCATCTTATGTTTTATATCCATGCACTTCTCATACTTTTTTCCAACGTGGGACTTTTTTAATCCATACATCTTGACACTCTTCAAGTGCAAAGTGGTTACGTGAATCGTACAGAGCACGAAGGCTCAAAGTTCGGCACGAAGGCCTGGTTCACACACAAGAGAGCACGGAGGCTCAAGAGATAGTATAAGGCTAAGAGAGCACGAAGGCTCGAAAGCCTAGAGCAGGTGTGTGTTAAAGTACAAATCCGCGAATGTTATCAACCTGTGTTAAAGTACAAATCCGCGAATGTTATCAACCTAATTCTGATACCATATTAAATTTATATATTCACGAACAAGGAGGTGAGACACCACACATCTCAACAGACAGAATAGAGTTGATCAGTGTGAGCCTTCCTCCTATAGATAATGCTTTCCCTTTCCAGCTAGATAGCTTAGCTTGAAATCTGGCTATAAGAGTTTGCCAATTATTCTTATCCACTTTTCCAGCTTTAAGAGGTATACATATTTTATAATGTGGAAATGCCATTTAGGTGTTTTATGCGTTATGTCGATATTATGGGAAGGTACAGGACATTATATGGTTAGATGTGTCGAATTTATTTGTTAATTTATATTTGGATTTGATAATTCGTGTCTATGAGGGAGAGTTAGTGTATTTGACTTTTAAAAGATCTGTACAGTTTGAGTATGGAACTAGCAAAGGCCACATAATTTTGTGAATCTTAGGTTTTCTTGTGTGTATCTGTGTGCGCATGCATACATGTTTATTACTTGTTCTTAAATTAGGGTAAAAAACCTCATATAAAAGTCGTGATTCTCTCGAGTGGACATAATTTTCTGATCACCGCTCTAGTATCTATAACTTGTTAGCAAGGAAGTGCACCGAAAAAAGTCAGAATAGGTTGATAGTCGTTTACTCGAAGAATTTAGATAGACACCATGTCATCTTGAATGCAGAGCTCAGATATTTTAAATTTCTTCTTCTGAAGGTTTATGGATGGAATTAATTACCTTTGAGGCATCTTTTGCATGTGCTGCTCTCCAAAATGCATTCCTTAATCTCAATGTTTGTGGTAAATGATCTTTTCAGGTTCCTCATGATACTTAGGAAATGCCTTTGCCCGAAGGTTCTCCCGTCTCTCTATGGCTACTTTAGTTTTTAGCCTCGTGGATTGGCAAACCTTCGATTTTTATGTACCTAGGCTGATGATATTATTTTTTTCCCCATCATGTACAGACTTATTGTAATCAGTAAAAACTACTTGAAGGATCTATTATTATTAGAATTGCCTTCTACTTTTCTTCATTCATTGATTGTTCATGCCGTTTCATCTTTGTTCGTTAGTGTTAAGCTCTATTTCATTATGTTTGATGTATTCGGAACTAGTTGGCTTCCAAAAACTCAGTTGAAAGGGTTTGTTTATTTTTCCACTTTTTTTATATTGGGAATTGTGTACATATTCAATTTCATTTGAGTATTTCTTGCATTGTTTACTGACCTGTAGTGAGTTCCAGGTAATAAGAAACTTTGATGGGGTTTTGCGTTACTATGTGATCCTCAAGGATTGTTTTGGAGGGATTTTCTTGAACCCGTATCTGGTAAAATTAGATCAAAGCAGCGTCTCAGAACTGAATTTTCAAGAACAGTAAGATTTTCTAATTTTTATCAACCCTTGAGGTTAGTCAGAGAGTTGAGTTCAATTTTTTGGGGTATATTGTGCACAATTCCCAGCCCAACTCAGCCCAAGCGCCTTCACAGCGTTAAAACCCTAGGCCCACTAAAGCGAGCGGAAAAAGCCATTGCTGTGTTTTTCTATCCTAAATGAGGACCCATTTGCGTGTTTAACAGCTGTAAAGCTGAGTTTCAGTCTTGACTACATACCTACCGACTTAAGTGCAATATCTATGGATTTATCTACAAATTTAACTGCAATAAGGATAAGTGTGATATCTACCCTGTTTTTTAATCTGCTTGCTTTCTTGCAATCTCTATGCACTATTTTTGAGTATCTGTTTTCCCCCCTGCAATATCTATGCAATTACCTTATATATATGTTTCTTTTGGAAACAATTAACCAAAAATACAAACCTAACAATCAAATCCATCTACAAGCCACACAATCCAATCCAATTTAATAAGAAAAAATCCTAGTGCACACAAAATCGCATTGAGTGCTATCATCAAATAAGTTTGTATTTTTGGTTAATAGTTAGGATATAAAACATGATTGAAAGTCTGAAAATGATTCAAACAGTACATGAAACAAGATGGCTAGTTATATCAAAAGGGTAGTTGTAGATCTACTTGGTGAGTCGAGAAGTGGTGTTTCACCATCTAAGGACATATCATGGTGGAATGAAAATGTAAAAGCTGGTATTAAAATTAAGAGAGATTCTTATAAACATTTGAAGAAAAGCAGAGATGTGGAGAGATTTGAGAAGTATAAAATGGCTAAAAAAGAAGTTAAGAAGGCTGTTCGGGAAGCTAAAATTAAGGTCTACAAGGAGGTGTATGAGAAGTTGGACACTAAGGAAGCTAAAAATGATATATACTGGATTGCTCGGATGTGGGAAAGAAAGACCAGAGACTTATGTGCGGTGAAGTGTGTCAAAAATGAAGATCAGAAGGTTTTAGTTCGAGATGAGGATATCAAGGAAAGATGGAGATATTATTTTGACAAATTTTTCAATGAGAGCTTTACTAAGAATTTGGATGGACTTGTTATTCAATCTCAAAATATAAACCGTGATTTCATGCGTAAAATAAGACTATATGAGGTTAAAGAGATTTTGAAGAGAATGAGATCAAGAAAAGCTGTTGGTCCAGACAGGATTCCTATTGATGTTTGGAGATGCTTAGGAGAAATAGGCGTTAAATTGCTGACAGATCTGTTTAATAAGATTTGGCAGACCAAAAAGATACCAAATGAATGGAGAAAAAGTATCCTTATACCTATCTATAAGATTAGACGTGACATTCAAAATTGCTCAAATTACCGTGTAATAAAACTTATATGTTACACCATGAACTTTTGGGAGAGAGTGATTGAACACAGGCTAAGAAAAGATGTTAAAATAACAGAAAACCAGTTTCGGTTCATATCTGGACGATCGACGACAAAGACTATTAATTTGCTTCGTCAATTTGTCGAGCGATTTCGAGAGAGGAGAAGAGATTTGCATATTATATTTATTGATTTAGAAAAAGCGTGCGACAAGATATCAAGAGAGTTATTATGGGGGACAATGATGAAGAAGGGGGTCCTCGTCAATTACTTTGACATAATCAAGTATTGGATATAGTGCCCACAAGTCAATTATTGGATCGTAGGCACGTGATTGCAATGATTGAGGGAGGACCTATACCGGTAAAATAGTCTTACTCAAGATGATAATATGCTATCTGGTTTGTCTTTATCATCATGTACATGCTTTAGTTGACATTACAGATCACTATTACATGTCGATAAAGCACATAAGATTCATGCTTGACTACCAGTAATATGATGGCGATCATATACGTGAGAGTTGGGTGGTCTATAAGCACATTTTTAAAGTGTCCCTAGTCGTGGGAGTTTCGAGACTAGGCATCGATACACCAAGAGTAGACTAGTGTATACGGATCGAGACCCCGACGAGAGGCGTTGGCCGGTCTCACAAGCCATTGGTGTCAGTTGGTTCACCTAAGATGTATACATGTGCTCATTGTGTTATGAGTACACCGGACGGACTCGCCGGGAACATGCTAGTTGGTATCATACCTATTGTCAGATAGCAATTCCCTGGTGACATGTGTACAGGTTCGTCTATCGACCTGAGATCGTCATTTGTCTCGTGTGAGTTCCCATTGTGCTTTGATTACTACCCTACCACGGCTCAAAGGAGTCGTGCAAACAGGTTTTAGTTGGGTACAGTCCCGAGCCACATGGAGGCAGTGAGCGGATCGGCAGCGGATTTGTCTCTCCCGGTATTGGGGGTTGATGTTGCGTTGTGCACGGATGACCATCACCAGAAATCCTTGGCCGGGGTAGACGAGAATTACCGATCTAAGATCGGTAGTTTCTCAGGTTCTGATAGGGTTTCATACCGACACTAAATGTCGCGTTATTAGGGGTCTGACTTTATCCACCCCCTAAACTCGATATGTGATACTCATAGACGAACGGACCGGACTGTACGGATATTGGCACTGTCAGGCTCAGTAGGGTTTCAGGATGAGTTTGCTCGTCGGTCTCCCTTTCGCTCAATACCTGGGTAGTCGTTACGTACAGCTAGTGCCACTGACGTGCTTGTGGTTAAACCCACTGCCAGCATATTGACGAGTCTTTAGAGTCCCACACAGAGGGTTTCCCTGGTTCGGGCGAAACGTTATAGAGGCCGTATCGTTTTATGGCAGGGTTCGATCATATACGCGCACTTGTGCATGGATCATGATCGGACGGATAATACTAGTGGGCTTTGGTTTAAGCCGGATCCCAGTATTATATTGTTGGATTATTTTCGTCTCGTTGTATTCGTATTCAGTCGGAATACGGATGCGGGTATGTATATATGGATGAGGGGTATTCTTGTAATTCGTTACGAGTTTACATTAGAAGATTGCCATTTCTTTTTGTGATAAACATTTAGGGTTTTAAATGTTTATTGTTTGGAGAGGTTGACTCATTGTTGGGCATTGATTGTGTTATGACACATTGGTGTGAGTCATGAGTGTTCATTTATTCATGGTGCATGCACTTGGTGACTCACATAGTGAGTCATGGAGTGTTGTGAGATATTTGTGAATGGGGGTAGATCTTTCATGTGCTGGGAATTTTCTTTAGTTTCCAATCACAAATACCTCACAACACAAGAAAAAAAAAGAACAAACACTCATTTTCTTCACTTGGCCAAAAACATGAGCTCACACTCTTCACCACTTGGCTTCTTCTTTCACCTCCACCCATTCCCTCTCATGAGTTGAGAATCCTTGGATGTTTTGAGACAAAGTATTCACACACACTCTCTACTTCATCTTGGGTATCTAGGCTGACAAACTGGATGCCCAAGTTGCTTCGGTTTTGAAGCAGGAGCCCGTATTACTAATCCTCGACGTGGATCGTCTTCGACGAGGGAGACCGAAGATCAAATTTGATCGAGGAAGCCGCGAGGAGCTTGGGGCAGAGGTTGAAGACCGAAAGACACGGATTGATCGGTATAAGCTCTCCAAACTCTTTTCATAGTACTAGTATAGGGTTAATGGTACGATCCGTCGATTAGGGTTCCGTTAGCGCCGGTTTTTAAAAGTTTTTGTTCCGCGTTTGGCCACAGATTGATGGCCGAAGCGCTGCCGTAGCCCTACATGGTATCAGAGCCAACCCATTAACCGCATACTAGTTGTTTAGACGATGTTAAAGTATCGAAACCGAAACAACTCCGAAATATCACTCGATGTATTCTAGTTTCTGTCAAAATTTTCCGAGTCTTCTAAAATTATTTTAGCAACTGCAGGAGATTACTATGGTGACCACTTGACTGCACCCCAAATACGAACCACTTCCACCCTAATTGACCCGGCCACATGTGCATAAAATCTGAGCTGGTCGGCCAGATGAGGGACTTGGGACTTCGTATTTTGTGTGTGGTCTGGTCTCTGGAATATTGGTTCAGTGGTATTGCAAGATTGGCCTAATTTTGATATGGTTTTATCTAGTAGTTTGGGGCTATTCGGGGTTATTTCGAACTCGATATTTCTAACATTGTTTAAAGTTTACAGTACATGCATTTCTATCTGCGACCGTGAATGTCATTAGATCGGTACAATTTGTCTAATTGTTATAGTTCTTTTAGACGGGTTTGCGAACGTGACATTCACGTTGATATTCTGTGTTGTGCTGTGTTGTTGCGGATTCGTCGTGGTGGATAGCTTGGGTGCAATGTTAGTACAGTTTAGTTTTATTTGTACATTTGATATTACGGGGCGAGCGTCCGACATGTGGACTGCCGTCACTGCCTGTTTGTATATTATTTGTTTGGGGCACGACCGGGTTGAGGTCGATGTCACCATTGTACATATTGTTTTCTTTTCTGTACTAGGATTACCCTGCGGTGTAGTGCACGGATAGCCGGGGTCTAGAGGGCAACGGGCCCGCATCTCATGGTGTTGAGAAGGAAGGGCCTCACTCTAGAATTGGCGGGCTATTCGCCGCACTCGTAGATGGTACAGGTTGACCCAAGAAGGGGTGCTCAAGTTACCGGATTTTGTGAAGTGCCGGGTGGCCCATTCACTTTGATGAAGGGGGCTGCCTCGCTTCTGGTTTTGGCGGGTAACTTGCCGCACTCGTAGGGGCTAGGTTTTTATTGCACAGGCTATCCGCACGACCAGGGGAACGTCGGGTTTCACTTGCGGCTCAATGGAAACCCCGGGCTCCCAGATTATCTGTATTGTTCTGTGATGCTTATCGTATATCTGTGATGTTGCATCTATCACGCCTGGAGCGATTATTATATATTGTTATATATATACTAATAGATGTATATGTTTTACACCCGCGCTAGTCCAGTCCCCGCTCTGTCGTTAGTTAAGTAACCTAATGAGTGATGATGGGACCCAGTGGCGAATGCGGATAGCATATACGTGTTGGATATAGTGCCCTCAAAGTCAATTATTGGATCGCAGGCACGTGATTGCAATGATTGAGGGAGGGCCTATACTGGTAGGACAGTCTTACTCGAGATGATAGTATACTATCTGGTTTGTCTTTAGTATCGTGTACATGCTTTAGGTGACATTACAGATCACAATTACACGTTGATAGAGCCCTTAGGATTCTTGCTTGACTACCAGCAGTATGATGACGATCATATACGTGAGAGTTGGGTGGTCTATAAGCACATACTTAAAGTGTCCCTAGTCGTGGGAGTTTCGAGACCGGGCATCGATACTCCATGAGTAGACTAGTGTATACGGATCGAGACCCCGACGAGGGGCGGTGGCCGGTCTCACAAGCCATTGGTGTCAGTTGGTTCACCTAAGATAGTATACAGGTGCTCATTGGGTTATGAGTACACTGGACGGACTCGCTGGGAACATGCTAGTTGGTATTATACCTATATCAGATAGCAGTTCCCTGGTGACATGTGTACAGGTTAGTCTATCGACCTGAGATCGTCATTTGTCTCGTGTGAGTTCCCACTGTGCTTTGATTACTATCCTACCACGGCTCAAAAGAGTCGTGCAAATAGGTTTTAGTTGGGTACAGTCCCGAGCCACATGGAGGCAGTGAGCGGATCAGCAGGGGATTCGTTTCTCCCGGTATTGGGGGTGAGATCACGCTGTGTCTGGAGAGCCATTACACAAAGTCCCTGACTAGGGCAAGCGAGATTTACTGGTAGGTATTCCAGTAGTTTCTTAGGGTGTTCTGGGTTACACTCTGACACGACTTATGCCGCTATTGGGGGTCTGACGTTTACCAACCCCCTAGGCCCGATATGCGATACTCATAGACGAACGGACCGGACTGTACGGATATTGTCACTGACAGGCTCAGTAGGGTTTCAGGATGAGTTCGCTCATCGGCCTCCCTTTTGCTCAATACCTGGGCAGCCGTTATGTACAGTTAGTGCAACTGACGTGCTTGTGGTTAAACCCACTGCCAGCGTATTGACGAGTCTTTAGAGTCCCCCACAGAAAGTTTTCCCAAGTTCGGGAGAAACGTTGTAGAGGCCGTATGGTTTTATGGCAGGGTTAGATCATATACGTGCACTCGTGCACGGATCATGATCGGACGGATCATACTAGTGGGCTTTGGTTTAAGCCGGATCCTAGTATTAGATTGTTGGATTACTTTCGTCTCGTTGTATTCGTATTCAGTCGGGATACGGATGCAGGTATGTATATACATGCGAGGGGTATTCTTGTAATCCGTTACAAGATTTCTTTAGTTGATGCCATGTTCATTTCTTGATGTAAACATCTAGGTTAAATGTTTAATATGGTGGAATTTGTGACTCATTCTTGGCATGACATGGTTTTGTCATGGCTAAGATATTTCTATGTGAGCTTTTAGATATTTTGTGAGTGTGTGAGTGTAGAGATATTTTGTGTTGGAGATAGTGCCCTCATAGTCAATTATTGGATCGCAGGTACGTGATTGCAATGATTACGGAGGACCTATCCCGGTAGGACAGTCTTACTCGAAATGATAGTATGCTATCTGGCTTGCCTTTATCAGTCGTGTACATGTTCAGGTGACTGATTGCATGTTACACTTTGATAGAGCCCTTAGGATCTTGCTTTACTACCAACTGTATGATGGCGATCATATACGTGAGAGTTGGGTAGTTTATATGCATATCCTTAATTGTGGTCCCTAGTCGTGGGAGTTTCGAGACAGGGCATCGATACTCCGGAGTAGACTAGTGTGTACAGTCGAGACCCCGACGAGGGGCGGTGGCCGGTCTCACAAGCCACTGGTGTCAGTTGGATCACCTAAGATGTATACAGGTGCTCATTGGGTTATGAGTACACCGGACAGGACTCGCCGGGAATCTGCTAGTTAGTACTATACCTATCGTCAGATAGCAGTTCCCTGGTGACATGTGTACAGGTTAGTTCATCGACCTGAAGTCGTCATTTGTCTCGTGTGAGTTCCCACTGTGCTTTGATTTCTACCCTACCACGGCTTAAAGGAGTCGTGCAAACAGGTAGCTTTTGGGTACAGTCCCGAGCCATATGGAGGCACGTGAGCGGATCGGCAGGGGTTTCGTCTCTCCCGGTATTGGGGGCGAGATCGTGCTGTGTCTAGGAGAGCCATTACGCAAAGCCCTCGGCCGAGGCAGGAGATTTACTGGTAGGTATTCCAGTAGTATCTCAGGGCGTTCTGGGCTACACTCCGACACGACTTATACTGCTATTGGGGGTCTGACGTTACTAGCCCCCTAGGCAGATATGCGATAATCATAGACGAACGGACCGGACTGTATATACATTTTCACTGTTAGGCTCAGTAGGGTTTTCCGGATGAGTGCGCTCATCGGCATCCCTTGAGGTCAGCCCATAGGCAGCCGTTACGCATTGCTAGTGCCGCTGACGGTTTGTGGTTAAACCCACTGCCAGGATGCTGACGAGTCATTAGAGTCCCCCACAGGCAGTTTCCCAAGTTCGGGCGAAACGTTGTAGAGGCCGTATGGTTTTATGGCAGGGTTCGGAAAATGCACGTGCGTTTACGCACGTGTCGATTTTCGGACAGATGATACTGGTCGGCTTTGGTTTAAGCCGGATCCGAGTATTATATTGAGTAGGTATAATATCTTTGTCTCAGTTGCATTTGTATTCGGTCGTAATACAAATGCGGGTATATTTATACAGTTTCGGGGTTGTTCTGAAATTCGTTTCAGGATCACTTTTGGAAGTTGCCAGTTTCCAGTTTTCTATCAGCCGTCTTTTAACATTCGGTTAAAGACGGATTTGTTTTTTCTTGAGATGAGTGTGGATTCTTCTAGAAGGTTCTAGATGAGGTGGCTAGGATTAAATGGTGTTAAGTTTTCATTGGTTGCATTTAATGGTTCATTAATGCTTGATGAGGTGTTATTAGTGATTCATGCTTTGTTATTAATGGTTTTGGATTGCTTAAGATATTTTTGAAGTGAGAAGCATTCTCTTATGGTCACCCCCCTCTCCTACGGTCACCTCCCTCTTGCTATATATGGCTTGCCCTCTCTCTCTCCTCATTCTCACTCTCACTTGATGTTTCATTTGTAGAAAAAGATTATGATAGTATTCGGGGTGTATGGAATTTTACAGTTCATTTCATTCCATCACCCGATTTCCACGGCAACTTCATTAACCGATCGTCCACGGATTTGGACGAAGTGAGACAAAGTCATCTACTCATTCTCTACATCAATCTTGGTCGTCTCTTTTAGCAAACTTGACGATCGAGTTGCCTCGAGTCAGAGGCGGGAGCCCGTTTAAAGAACCGATCATGTGGTGCCACTTCGACGAGGACATCGGAGATCGACGAGATCGGAGCAGCCGCAACGGAGCGTGGGATGATGGTTGAAGAACGAAGGACTCGGATCGTTCGGTATAACATTCCTACACTCTTTACAGTTTGTTAGTTTAGCAATAATGGCAGATCCGGGTTAAAGTATACGATAGCGCCAGTTTAAAAGTTTTTGTTCCGCATTTGGCGTCTGTAGACGGCCGGGGCGCTAACGTAGACTTACAGTGGTATCAGAGCCTAACCATTTTGCTATACTAACTTGTGCTAACGTGTTCAAAACTTCGATCGAACCGAAAAACCAAAATTGCAAAAATCCTACCTGACAGTTTCTGTTAATTTTAAACGGTCTCAAAATTTATTTCTGGATGTCTTAAAAATCTGTGCAGGGAATTCTAAGAGCCACGACAAAATTTGGGGTTGTGATCCCTCCAAGCTGCCGCGGAAGGGCGGCCAAACCCATGGTTTGGCCGCGCAACCGCGGCCACGTGGGGAGCACGTGCTCCCAAATTTTGTCAGGATGTTCTGTGTTGGATTTTGGGGTTTTTGGTATATATCATTTTGGCCCAGGTTTTATTACTGTTCACCAGTAAGCAGTGGGGCCCACTTTTTGATAATTGGTCTTTGGTCGATCGTAATTTAAACACGTTAGTTTACAGTGCTTATATTATATCTCCGACCGGGAATGTCATTTGATCGGTAAACCGCGTCTGATTGCTATAGTTCTTTTAGACGGGTTTGCGAACGTGACATTCGCGTTGATGTTCTGTGTTGTGCTGTGATGTTGCGGATTTGTCGTGATGGATAGCAGTATGCAATGGTAGTACAGTTTGAGTTTATTTGTACATTTGATATTGCGGGGCGAGCGTCCAACTTGTGGACTGCCGTCACTGCCTGTTGTATAATATTCTTTTGGGGCACGACCAGGTTGCGGTCGATGTACCTATTGTACTATTTTTCATTACTGTACTAGGTTTTACCCCGCGACGGAGTGCACGGATAGCCGGGTTCGGGAAAGCAACGGGTCCGCATCTCATGGCTTTGAGAGGCAGAGGGACCCCACTTCAGAATTGGCAGACTATTCGCCGCACTCGTAGGGGGTACAGGTTGACCCAAGGAGGGGTGCTCAAATTACCGGATTCCGTGAAGTGCCGGGTGTTCCATTCACTATGCTGTGGGGACTACCTCGCTTCAGGTTTTGGCGGGTAACTTGCCGCACCCGTAGGGGTCTAGGTTTCATTGCACAGGCTATCCACACGACAAGGGAACGTCGAGTTTCAGCAGCGGCTCTGTGAAACTCGGGGATCCCAGATATCTGTATTGTTCTGTGATGCTTATTACTTTTCTGTAATGTTGCATATTATCACGCCTGGAGCGATTATGTATATTGGTTTATATACTATTAGATGTTGTATATGTTTTACACCCGCGCTAGTCCAGTCCCCGCTCTGTCGTTAGTTAAGTAACCTAACGGGTGATGACGGGACCCAGTGACGAATGCGGATGGCATATACGTACATTTTATTTTCGTTCTTTTCTGGTGTGATTGATTGATGGGACTGCGTTGATTCTGATCAACGCAAAGTAAAAACAAACCCGTATACAGTTGTTGGAACAATTTAAAAAGTGTTGTTACAAAGACGTTTCCTTTTGTTATGCATAGCGGTATTCAGTGGAATATCCTGCACCTCATTCGACGGGGCAAGGGCTGATATCCCTTCACCGGGACTGACCCCTTGGGCAGAAGTTTGCGTCAGCGTAATAACTGCACTATAGTCGATTACAAGTTGCTTTGCATAGCGGTATTCAGTGGAATATCCTGCACCTCATTCCACGAGGAAAGAGCCGAGATCCCTTTACCGGGAGTGACCTCTTTAGCAAAAGGTTTTCGCCACTATATTTTAAAAAGCTATCAGGTTCCTTCAGCGATATCAAGTTCACTACGCTAAAGGTTTTTCGCCAAAAACCAGCCGTAGCCCTCCGTCACTTCTTTTGGGTATTTAGTAGTATTCAAGCTATGCATTTTAGCCAAAGTTAAGGCATAGTGTTTGGTAGCTGCTGGGTATTCAATTGTTGCATAGATAGATGAGTTAGTTTGGGACAGTCGTTCTGCCGATTGGCCAAAGTCAGGGGCATGTGCGGGTGGGTTCAAATTGACAAGATAGTGATGGGTAGAACTTGGCATGTGACTTATGACATTTTGACCAAAGCCAAGGTTATAAGAGCATGGGGCAAAAACAATATCAGGAGTTTCTAAAGAAACTGAAACTTGCCGAGTATGCGCATACCTTCTGGAGTATGAGTAACGTGGATGCATTCCATCACGTTATCATGCGATGAGAGTTGGATCCTGATTCCCACTGATGAGTTGGTTTACTCTTCGGGTGATCCCGATTGATTCTTCTTTAGGTTTGGAGGAGAATTTGACAGGACAGTGGGAGGTTTCCGGATTAGATAAAATGATGACCATTCTGATCTAGGTTAGAGTGCACGCAGAGTGTTTCTTTTCTCTCTCTCTTTGGCAGCGACCTTTGACCGACCCTAGACTATGACTCAGTGACCAGGTTGACCGAACCTTCTTAAAATACTGGCTTTTGGATTGTCTGAGTTGCATAAGTCATTGCCACTCCTTCTTTTACCCTTTGCATTTCTCAGAACACCCGTATTACTACGGATATCCACTTCCATTGGATAGATCCATCGTATGGTTATATACGAACTCGAAGGGACTTCTTCGGGGATGGATCCAGGTTCAGGAGAAATAGAATTGGTTTATTCAGTTGTCTTTTATTATCACCTTCTCTCAGGTTGCGAGAGCTCCTTGGTTTAGGAGAGTACACCTATTACGCCTATTGGATAGTCTTATTTCAAACCATAGGCTAGTGCCGAAAGGTAGGGAATGAAGAAAACCAATTAGCCTAAGTAGGGTGTGCAGATGGTAATATGTAAAGACAAAATAAAGGGATTAGAAAGAGGGCAAAGTAAATTGCGACTGATATCATTCACGACCAAAACCGCGTACTTCATCGCCACTCCTATTTCACTTTAAAAAGAATAAGGTATTATTCAGTTGTCTTTTATCGTCACCTTCTCTCGAGATGCGAGTACTCCTTGGTTTAGGAGGGTACACCTATTATGCTTACTGGATAGTCTTCTTCCAAACCATAGGCTGGTGCCGAACGGTAGGGAAGGAAGAAAACCAGTTAGCCTAACGATGGTGTACAGAAGGTAACGACTAAAGACAAATAAAGGGGATTTGAAGAGATGGCAATAAAATATACGGTTGAAGTCATGAATTGGATTATGGAAGAGGCATTGCTATGGATACCAGGATACCCCTACGAAACATTTTCATGTTTCAGTGCATTGTTAAAGGAAAAACTGTTTTCCCGATTAGACACTTACTCTAAGGGTATGTATTTACCAGGTTTCATTCTCATATCTGTATGGTTTTACAGATGATGAGTGGGAGTAAGATATTGGGAATTAGGTGATCATCCTCATTATATCGGAATTCGTTGTAATTGGTGATATTTGAGGAAATCGCTAGGGTACAGTTTTCCACCTACAACGCACAGGTTATGAGTTGTTCAACTCAGCGGACTTATACAGAGTATTGTATGTTGTCCAAGTGTCCATCAGGACAAAGGGGTAGGTCCTCGTACTATGTTCTGTTTACTTATAACTTCTCTAGTATTTAGACAAGTGTTTCGTAGAAATACAAGGTCTAAGTTTTGAGAAGTTGTGGGTATAAGAATAAAGTGGAGAACCAGGTGTCACAAGTATCGGGATTCTTCAAAGAGATCGAAGATGTAGATTCTTGTGATTGGTATTCAGATGATAGTGATGGTTTTGAGAAACGTGTTTCTCTTTCAGGTTACTCATAATTGGATGGATTCCTAAGTAGAGTAATGCTGATTAGCCTCTTTCCATTAAATTGATATGCACTGGAGACAGCTGCATGGATTGAATCTTGGTTCCAATTAAATAAGTGCCAAAGTTTCTGTATTGGATATAGAATAGTTCGTACCTTAAAAGAAATTAAGGTACGGGGAGTTGTCCAGCTTATGATTAAAACCAGACACTGGATAACTCAGGGCACGTTTCTGTAATGGCTGTTTGTGGGTTGACCCTGGCTATGACGAGGGTTGATATTCTACCATTTAGAAGATCAACAGTGATATTGTTCTTGACTCGCCACAGTTTTAGTAAAAATGGATCTTTTTCAGAAAACAGTAGTGGGAGTATGGTAGAACTGGAAGTGATTCCAGAACCGCGAACGATTACGGAAAAATTTAATAGGACCTATACATTCAATCAGGTTTGACATTCCAATAGCCACTCCCCGGGTATGGTAGGTAACCTCAGACACCCGAGAGGTACTTCGGTAGCCTCAAGGACGGTGACAGGGAGGTTCTTATCTACCCAGACTTGACACTACTGTTGTTCCAGGATATGAGACCCGGTAGGAGGGTTGTCGTAGTCAGTGGGAGCAACGGAAGCATGGTGGGCAAGTAGCTTATGTCTATTTATAGACTTGAGCAGTTATAGCGGAGATAGATCATCTAATTTTGATGTAACAGTCATGGGTTTGACTTCAATCAGAATAGGGGATGGATCAGTTAAGAAGGTAGTAGGGTGTGATGTCATGGTATCTGGATGACATACACAGAGTGGGAAGTAAAATTCCTATACTACGATCGGTTGTACTGTGGTCGTCACACAGTTGTTTCTCCAGACAGGATATGGATATAATATTTGACATTATGGTTTCTAGATCTATGGTTTTAGATATGGATTTGGGTAGTTTCCCAATGAGGGTACTTTGACAGATATTCTAATGGTTTTTGGAATAGTTGACTCCTAGCATGGTGGTGTACCTGCAGGTGATGGAGTCACCCTCTCTAAAGGTGTCTTACAGACTAAAGGGGAGAGGGATGCGCATGATTGGCAGATCACTTGCTTAGGCAATTGAGTCAATCATGAGATGTCAAGTACCACACCAAATGTTGGTTTTGCACTAGATGCAATAAGTTTGTATTAATCCAATCCTGGAGAAACATAAGGAAGCAGTTTTAGAACATTAGTACATGTTCTATGGATTTGATAACGGCAGCCTCTTTCGGGAGACGGTTATCATTCCAGGCTTCAAAGGTGACATGGATGACAGAGTGATTGTCAGAGTTATAGTTTTCCCTCTGACGAAGAGGGACAGTATTATGGACAGGTGGTTCAAGAGGATACTGTGGGTGGCATGGTGCCGGATACTGATTAGGTTCAGTGATCCATACAGTCTAAGAAGTTTGGATATGGAGTTCATTTATGAACAAAGGTCCCATCAGATATCCAGACATATTCTAAGACAGGTACTACTCAATTCGGGAGATGGCTTTCTCCACGAACTTGAGATTAAGAGAGATACAGAAAGAAACTTCTAGGCGGATCCACTCACTGAGGCTATTTCTCGAACACAATAGTTTTACAAACGGGCTTTGTGAAATTGATTAGTAGAGGAGTTGGATGTTCGGTTTCACACGGGTTGTGAGTAGTCGACATCGCAATATTAGCCTTGAGTGCAAGTGGGAGATTGTTGGAGATAGTGCCCTCATAGTCAATTATTGGATCGCAGGTACGTGATTGCAATGATTGCGGAGGACCTATCTCGGTAGGACAGTCTTACTCGAAATGATAGTATGCTATCTGGCTTGCCTTTATCAGTCGTGTACATGTTCAGATGACTGATTGCATGTTACACTTTGATAGAGCCCTTAGGATCTTGCTTTACTACCAACTGTATGATGGCGATCATATACGTGAGAGTTGGGTAGTTTATATGCATATCCTTAATTGTGGTCCCTAGTCGTGGGAGTTTCGAGACAGGGCATCGATACTCCGGAGTAGACTAGTGTGTACAGTCGAGACCCCGACGAGGGGCGGTGGCCGGTCTCACAAGCCACTGGTGTCAGTTGGATCACCTAAGATGTATATAGGTGCTCATTGGGTTATGAGTACACCGGACAGGACTCGCCGGGAATCTGCTAGTTAGTACTATACCTATCGTTAGATAGCAGTTCCCTGGTGACATGTGTACAGGTTAGTTCATCGACCTGAGGTCGTCATTTGTCTCGTGTGAGTTCCCACTGTGCTTTGATTTCTACCCTACTACGGCTCAAAGGAGTCGTGCAAACAGGTAGCTTTTGGGTACAGTCCCGAGCCATATGGAGGCACGTGAGCGGATCGGCAGGGGTTTCGTCTCTCCCGGTATTGGGGGCGAGATCGTGCTGTGTCTAGGAGAGCCATTACGCAAAGCCCTCGGCCGAGGCAGGAGATTTACTGGTAGGTATTCCAGTAGTATCTCAGGGCGTTCTGGGCTACACTCCGACACGACTTATACTGCTATTGGGGGTCTGACGTTACTAGCCCCATAGGCAGATATGCGATAATCATAGACGAACGGACCGGACTGTATATACATTTTCACTGTTAGGCTCAGTAGGGTTTTCCGGATGAGTGCGCTCATCGGCATCCCTTGAGGTCAGTCCATGGGCAGCCGTTACGCATTGCTAGTGCCGCTGACGGTTTGTGGTTAAACCCACTGCCAGGGTGCTGACGAGTCATTAGAGTCCCCCACAGGCAGTTTCCCAAGTTCGGGCGAAACGTTGTAGAGGCCGTATGGTTTTATGGCAGGGTTCGGAAAATGCACGTGCGTTTACGCACGTGTCGATTTTCGGACAGATGATACTGGTCGGCTTTGGTTTAAGCCGGATCCGAGTATTATATTGAGCAGGTATAATATCTTTGTCTCAGTTGCATTTGTATTCGGTCGTAATACAAATGCGGGTATATTTATACAGTTTCGGGGTTGTTCTGAAATTCGTTTCAGGATCACTTTTGGAAGTTGCCAGTTTCCATTTTTCTATCAGCCGTCTTTTAAAATTCGGTTAAAGACGGATTTGTTTTTTCTTGAGATGAGTGTGGATTCTTCTAGAAGGTTCTAGATGAGGTGGCTAGGATTAAATGGTGTTAAGTTTTCATTGGTTGCATTTAATGGTTCATTAATGCTTGATGAGGTGTTATTAGTGATTCATGCTTTGTTATTAATGGTTTTGGATTGCTTAAGATATTTTTGAAGTGAGAAGCATTCTCTTATGGTCACCCCCTCTCCTACGGTCACCTCCCTCTTGCTATATATGGCTTGCCCTCTCTCTCTCCTCATTCTCACTCTCACTTGATGTTTCATTTGTAGAAAAAGATTATGATAGTATTCGGGGTGTATGGAATTTTACAGTTCATTTCATTCCATCACCCGATTTCCACGGCAACTTCATTAACCGATCGTCCACGGATTTGGACGAAGTGAGACAAAGTCATCTACTCATTCTCTACATCAATCTTGGTCGTCTCTTTTAGCAAACTTGACGATCGAGTTGCCTCGAGTCAGAGGCGGGAGCCCGTTTAAAGAACCGATCATGTGGTGCCACTTCGACGAGGACATCGGAGATCGACGAGATCGGAGCAGCCGCAACGGAGCGTGGGATGATGGTTGAAGAACGAAGGACTCGGATCGTTCGGTATAACATTCCTACACTCTTTACAGTTTGTTAGTTTAGCAATAATGGCAGATCCGGGTTAAAGTATACGATAGCGCCAGTTTAAAAGTTTTTGTTCCGCATTTGGCGTCTGTAGACGGCCGGGGCGCTAACGTAGACTTACATTTTGTGAGTGTGTGAGGCTTATTAACACAACACAAAATATCAAAAACACTCACTCACTCATAAGAGGGCAGCCATCTCATTTGTTTTGGTGTTGGTTTTTTTTCTCACTTGTTTTCTTTCCTTAAGCTCCCAACTTCCACCATCGGCATCTTCTTCAACCTCCACTCTATCCCTCTCATGTGTTGAGAACCCTAGAGTGTATTGAGACAAAGTAATCACACACTATCTCTACTTCATCTTGGTCATCTCTTTTGGCAAACTTGATGTCCGAGTTGCTTCGGTTTGAAGTGGGAGCCCGTATAAAGAATTCTCGACGTGGAACCACTTCGACGAGCGAGATCGGAGAGCGAACTTCGTCGGGGCAACGGCGAGGAGCTTGGCGCAAAGATTGAAGACCGAAGGACACGGATCGATCGGTATAATCTCTCCAAAATCTTTTACAGTTTACGGTTAATGGCACGATCCGGGTTTTAGGGTTACGATAGCGCCATTTTGAAAAGTTTTTATTCCGCATTTGGCCTCGGATTGACGGCCGGGCGCTGTCGTAGCCTTACATGGTATCAGAGACAAACCATTAACCACATACTAGTTGGTTTAGACGATATTAAAGTATCGAAATCGAAACAGACCCGAAACAATACCCAAAACATTGCAGTTTCTGTCGATTTAAAAAGTGTCGTCAAAAATTATTTAAACAACTACAGAAGAGTCATAAAGTGACCACTAGAAAACACACCAAATACGAGCCCCAGATTAAAAATTTGGACCGGCCACATTGGGCAAAAATCCGAGGAGACCGGCCTTAGTTTGGGCTATGGACTTGAATTTTGTAGTGTGCTTTAGTCTTTGTAATGTTGGTTCAGTGGTATTGTTGTTTAGCCCAGTTTGGATATGGTTTTATCTAGTTGTTTGGGGTTATTCGGGGGTTATTTCGAACTCGATAATTTCTAACATTGTTTAAAGTTTACAGTACTTATATTACTATCTGCGACCGTGAATGTCATTTGATCTGTACAACTTGTTTAATCGCTATAGTTCCTTTTAGACGGGTTTGCGAACGTGACATTCGCGTTCATGTTCTGTGTTGTGCTGTGATGTTGCAGATTCGTCGTGGTGGATAGCTTGGGTGCAATGTTAGTGCAGTTTGGGTTTATTTGTACATTTGATATTGCAGGACGAGCGTCCTACATGTGGACTGACGTCATTGCCTGTTTGTATATTATTCTTTTGGGGTACGACCGGGTTGAGGTCGATGTACCCGTTGTACATATTTTCTTTTCTGTACTAGGATTACCCCGCGATGGAGTGTACGGATAGCCGGGTTCTAGAGGGCAACGGGCCCGCATCTCATGGCTTTGAGACGGAGGGGGCTTCACTCTAAAATTGGCGGGCTATTCGCCGCACTCGTAAGGGGTACAGGTTGACCCAAGGATGGGTGCTCAAGTTACCGGATTCCGTGAAGTGCTGGGTGGTCCATTCACTTTGTTGAAGGGGCTGCCTCGCTTATGGTTTTGGCGGGTAACTTTCCATACTCGTAGGGGTCTAGGTTTTCATTGTACAGGTTATCCACGCGACCAGGGGAACATCGGGTTTCAGTTGCGGCTCAAAGGAAACCCGGGGCTCCCAGATTATCTGTATTGTTCTGTGATGCTTATTACTTTTCTGTGATGTTGCATTTATCATGCCTTGAGTGATTATTATATATTGATATATATACTAGTAGATGTTGTATATGTTTGACACCCGCGCTAGTCCAGTCCCCGCTCTGTTGTTAGTTAAGTAACCTAACGGGTGATGACGGGACTCAGTGGCGAATGCGGATGGCATATACGTACATCATATTTTCGTTCTTTTCTGGTGTGATTAATTGATGGGACTACGTTGATTCAGATCAATACAAGGAAAACAGACCTATTTGATGTTGTTGGAACAATTTTCAAAAAAGCTGTTATTGCAAGGACGTTCTCTTTTGTTTTGCACAGTGGTATTCGGTTATGAATATCCAGCACCTCATTCGACGAGGCAAGGGCTGAGATCCCTTCATCGGGAGTGATCCCTTGGACAGAGGTTTGCGTCAGGGTAATAACTTCACTATAGTCGATTACTTTTTGCTTTGCATCGCGGTATTCAGTTTGGAATATCCTGCACCTTATTCTACGGGGAAAGAGCCGAGATCTCTTCACCGGGAGTGACCTCTTTAGCAAAGGTTTTCGCCACTATATTTTTGTAAAAAGCTATCTGGTTCCTTCAACGATATCAAGTTCATTACGTTAAAGGTTTTTCGCCAAAAACCATTCATAGCCTTCCGTCATTTCAGACGGGTAGCACTTACTATTCATGCTATATTTGTTGACCTTCGTTAAGGCATAGTGTATGATAGCTGTTTGTTACCTTTCTGTTGCATAGATAGATGCGTTGGTTTGGGACAGTCGTACAACCTTGTTGACCTTCGTCAAGGGCTTGTACTGGTGGGTTCATATTAACCTGGATAATGACGGGTAGAACTTGACATGTGACTTATGATTTGTTGACCTTCGTCAAGGTCATAAGAGCATGGGGTAAAAATCACATCGGGAGTTTCAAACATACAGGAAACTTGCCAGGCATGTGCATACCTTCTGGAGTGTGATAACGTGAGCGGATTCCATCACGTTATCATGCGATGATAGTTGGATCCTGATTCCCACTGATGAGTTGGTTTACTCCTCGGGTGACCCCGACCAATTCTTCTTTCAGGTTTGGAGTAGAATTTGAGGATACAGTGGGAGACATCCTGATTAGATGAAATGATTAACCATTCTGATCTAGGTTAGAGTGCATGCAAAGCGTTTCTTTTCTCTCTCTCTTTGGCAGCGACCATGTCCTGACCCTAGACTATGACTCAGTGACCAAGTTAACCGAACTTTCTTAAAACACTGACTTTTGGATTGTCTGAGTTGCATACATCATTGCCACTCCTTCTTTTACCCTTTGCATTTCTCCAGAATACCCCGTATTACTACGAACATCCACTTCCATTGCATAAATCTATCGTATAGTTACATACGAACTCGAAGGAACCTTTTCCAGATTCGAGGATGGATTCTGGTTCTGGAGAGATTGAATAAGATTATGCGGTTGTCTTTTCCTTTTACCTTCTCTCAGGTTGTGAGGGTTCCTAAGATTAGGAGAGGGTACACCAATTACGCTTATTGGATAGTTTTCTTCCAAACCATAGGCAGGTGCGAACGGTAGGGGAGGAAGATAACCAATTAGCCTAAGTGTGGTGTACAGAAGGTAATGAGTAAAGACAAATAAAGGGATCAGAAAGAGGGCAAAGTAAATTGCAATTGCTATCATTCACGACCAAACCACGTATTTCATCGCCACTCCTACTTCACCTTTACATTTCTCCAGAACACCCTGTATCACTACGAACATCCACTTCCATTGGATAAATCCATCGTATAGTTATATACGAACTCGAAGGAACTTCTTCGAGGATGGATTCTGGTTTTGGAGAGAATGAATAGGACTATTTAGTTGTCTTTTCCCTTTATCTTCTCTCAGGTTGCGAGGGCTCCTAGGATTAGGAGAGTACACCCATTACGCTTATTGGATAGTCTTCTTCCAAACCATAGGCTGGTGTCGAATGGTTGGGAAGGAAGAAAACCATTAAGCCTAAGGGTGGTGTACAGAAAGAAATGAGTAAAGACAAATAAAGGGATTTGGAGAGATGGCAAAGAAATATATGGTTATAGTCGTGAATCTAATAATGGAAGATGCATTACTAGGAATACCCGGATACCAGTTTCACTATGCGTTGTTAATAGAAAATTGATTTCTCAATTAGATCCTTACTCCAGGGTATGTATTTACCAGGTTTTGATTCTCACATCTGTATGGTTTTACAGATGATGAGTGGGAGTAAGTTATTGGGAATTAGGTGATCATCTTCATTATATCGGGATTCGTTGTAATTGGTGATATTTGAGGAAATCGCTTGGGTTTTTGCCGGACGACAAATATTTGGTTTTGAATATCATATATCTGTACGATTATTTTATAAAGTGAGATATAACTTTTTGAAATTATGTTTGTGACATTTACCTATATCAGTTGATGGTTAGGTAAGGAGCATTCAACAGCGGTGTAATTCTTCTTAACCATAGTACAGTTTTCAACCTACGACGAACAGGGTTTGAGTTATTCAACTCAGAGGACTTATACAAAGTATTGTATATTGCCCGGTGCCCATTAGGACGGAGGGGTTGATTCTCGTGCTATATTCTGTTTACTTGTGACTTCTCAAGTTTTAGACACGTGTTTCGTAGAAATACAAGGTCCATGTTTTGAGAAATTATAGGTACAAGAATAAAGTAGAGAACCACGTGTTGCAAGTATCAGGATTCTTCAAGGTGGTCGAAGATGTAGATACTTGTGTATGGTATTCAGTTGATAGTAATTGTCACGACCCGAAAGAGCACGTGACTGGCACTTGAACCATATGAAGTCTATAGGACCCCATCTGATCCAAGTAAGCCAAAAGCCCAGAAATCTAAAACCATTTTGAAGAATAAGTAAAGAAACTGGTTTAAAGAAGTGAAGGAAACATGTTTGAAATCAAGGTTTTTAAATAACTAAGCCGAAGGTGCGTTTTAAAAACAGTAAGTCTTTTCTAAAAATTTCGGCAGAGTTTCTTTTGTAAAACTGGCCCCGAATGGGGTACAACAAGGATAACAATATATATATGCAATGATAAAGGCATCCCCAAGCGGGAGCTAACTCTTCGTCAATCGACGGTCACAACCACACAATGATGATAATATACAACGCCAAGTGGCGAGGATCAAATCCAAAAGAAAGCTCAAAAGCAATAAGAAAACCGCAATACTACTAGCGCGACTCTAAGGTCGAAATAATACAACACTGGTCTAAGTCTGAAACAATATACAAGTTTTGGTTGATGGACAATTCTAGATACAATAATAATACATGAACAACGGCGGTTCGGATACAAAGAACCCACCTAACCAAGCAGTCACCCAAATGAACAGTGTGCCAGAAATGCCGCTATGGAATCTGTACGGCAAAACCTGCAAGAACTGGGGCACAACGGGGGTGAGTTGCCAACTCGTGAATAGAAAGATATCTACAAGCAGGAATCGAATGCATGACCATCCTAGGTCAATACGATCAGATATAAATAAACCTCAATACGAATAAAGCTGAATCATGCTAAACTGGCAATGAAATCTCTATACATGAGTGTAATGACAAGTAAACGTGTCAGTGCCTCAGGTAATAGCATGTCATGAATATGAGGTATAACCACTGTAATCACATCTGCACATACGTGGATCCCGTCCACTCGTCACCCACTGACGATAAACATCATGCAAGTAAATATCACAAGCCTGTGCATGGAAATATACTATGAGGATATAACCAACCGTGTCCCTCGCGACACATCAAATCATGGAACCAGGGTGCCCAGCATCGACACCCGAAAACATCATGAAAACCGTGCCCAGCATCGGCACGTAAATCCTCATATATCGGGCCCCGTCAGTCCGGATCGGCCCGCGGCCCCCGGCAGTACGCCCATCTCTCGGCTCCAGGCGGTATCCCCCGGATATCCGCCGAGCTCAAATACAATCACCGGTAGGTACTCGCCCGCCTCCAGGCTCAATCGGCATAACCCATCGATCATCTCGCCGAGGGGAACCATACCGGGTCCACCATGTACCCGCAATCGGCTCATCCGCGCCTCGATTCGGGTGTCACATGTCGCTCTCAGCACCGAGAAAACACATGGTGGACGCACTGAAATATCATATCAAGGGAACCGGGTTTTTAAAGTAATAATATACTCTCTTTTTTAAAACATCCTCGGTCCCCAAATCCAGAAATATCATAGAACCACATATCTCAATGCGTATAATCAAGCATGAAGTATGCCACATGTAAAGGAAGGTATGTACATCATCATGTCATGCAAGGATCATATACTGAATGCAATAGTACTACAGTGTAGTGACATGGCAATTATCGATGATGAGTGTGTGAGCCGGCAACAAGTGTACGTGGAACATATACATCATCGATAATGGTGCTGGTGTCCTAGCAGCATGACTGAATATCACAACAATACAAGCGATGCAATGCGGATAGCAGGAATAATGCGGAAACAATGATCAACGCTACAGCACAGAACCTGTCCCAATAGAAATGTCATGCAACCTTGCCTTTTGAAATAAGACGAATCAGGGCTTTTGGTAAAGTAAGGGCTACGGTGTTTTAAGAAAAGATGTATCATTTGAAAATACCCGTATAACCCTTCTGCTTATCTTTAAAATATTCCCGATTCGTTAGTTTTGAAAAAGGTAAGCCTCGGTCTAATCCAATGTCACACTATTTCATTACATGTCAGGTGTCACTATCGCCAGATCACACATCTGGGGTACTACAGTAAGTCTAGTACAAATCGATACCACCAATAAGAATAAGAATGCGGGTAAAGCACACGTCCAAAAGCCCGCTAAACTATCATGTCACACCTCAAGGCAACTATGTCACATCGCCGATCTCACGGCCTCACATCAAGTGTCATCACAAATCCACGTATCATCCTCAATCCCGTATATAAACACATAGTCCCATACCCATGTGTAGATATACACACCATCATATGAGTGAATGAATGCAAGAATGTGTATAGGTATATGTGTAAGTGTAGGTATAAGTGCAATCGCTACCCTAGGGTTCGCACTATACTACACCAATATAATCTGAGTATCAAAGCTACCAATATCAATATCAATGATCCTAACAACATATAATAATTATACGTGTGTATACGTATTCGTATACAACACCACGGACTGCGGGGGTGCTATACGCCATCCACCCGACTTCTCCCCGTAGATATAAATCTACTCACCTGCATCCTGCGTGTCGGTATCGATATCACCGTCATCTTCCGCATCGCCTCGGATCGTCGCGGTGTACCTACACATATCACACGTATCGCATCGCATCAAAACCAAATCAACACTTGAAACGATACGCTAAAACCAATACGATACGCGAAAAGGCCTATAGGTTAGAACCTACGGCCAGCCTTCGCAAAACAACCCGGAATCACTTGATATAGACGTACAAACGTCACACGATCGAGATAACACACAAATACCAAAATCACCAAATCAAAATACGCAAAACCAATTCACATTTCAAAGCAGCAACCCAAGAAAATGGTCCCAGATTTCGTCTCAGGCCAAAACAGGTCAAACCAACAACTCTAGGGTGCTATGCAGGGTATATTTGAGATACTGGATCAACCCCGAGGCAATCCACCACAACTTGGCCGGCCACATACACTGTTTGGCCGGCCAGGCCGGCCCAGGTAAGGAATTGGGGGCTCGTCTGGTCAGGGTAGTCTCCTATTGTCTCAATTGGGTCCCTGGTGTTGCTACTTTTTCCTAAAAAGGTCTCAGTGTGCTCCAGATTTTCCTGCAAGTTCCAGGTTCACAAAAACCGACATGGAAGTCCCGTAATTCCGTATTTTTAGTTTTCCAGTGGGATTGGTCTGGTTTTCTAGTCCGTATAGGGTCTAAGGTCACCTTCTAAGCTCAATTGCAAAGTCGCAACTCAACTTTCCCCTTATCCTCTCTAGTTTTGTCCAAAGTGCACAAAATCACACGATATCGATATGAAACTTGAATTAAACCTTAAATACAACAATTAACACTCTAATTGAGAAGAAATTACCTCACATGAACCTCATGAATCCTCAACAGCACCAAACACCACTTTTCTTAGTCCAAAGCATAGATCTTGGGCTTGTGGGCAATTTTTGTGAAATGAGGGTAGGGTTTTGGGATAGTTTTCTTGATGGATCTAGGGTTTGAAGAGGGGAGGGAATGAGTGGCAAGAGCAGCAGCAGAAATTGGTGGAAGAGGGAGAGAAAATGAGGGTGAAAATGATGAAGGCATGGTTTCAAAAGTAAAAGGGTTGACTATACCTACCCTCTCTCTCTCATAATTACATACTTTTTCCTTTTTCTTTTTCTTTTCCTTTATCCAAACCCTCTCACACCAATAGTATCCCCAAAGCAACATGGTAGAAAAATGCAACACAAGTCCAAAAAATGATATGTGCACAATTTTGCACAAAAAGCCATAAAAAGCCGATTAGCGATTTTTAATCGCGATTAGCGCTAAATTAGCATATAAATGATCACAAACACTTAAAAATGGCATAATTTCATTAAATAACCCATTTTAGAATTTTCCATAATTTTCCTCCATTTATTTGCATTTAAATATTAATTTAATATTAAAATAATCAATAAAATAATATTAAATCATAAAAATTCCTAAAAATAATATTTTATTATTTTGGAAATGTTACAGTAATGGTTTTGAGAACTTGCTTCTCATTCAGGTTACTCATATCTGAATGCACTCCTAAGTTGAGTAATGCCGATCGGCCTCTCTCCATTTAGTTGACATGCACTGGAGACAGCTGCATGATTTGAATTTGGTTCCAATTAAATCAGTGCCTCTGTTTCTATATTATATATAGAATGGATCGTATCTTAATGATGTTAAGGTATGTGGAGTTGCCCGGCTTATGCTTAAAACCAGACTCTGGATAACTCAAGGCACGTTTCTGTAATGGCTGTTTGTGGGTTAACCTGGGCTATGACAAGGGTTAATTTTCTGCCATCTGAAAGATCAATAGTGATATTGTTCTTGACTCGCCACAGTTTTAGTAAAATGGTTTTTTTTTCAGAAAACGGTAGTGGGAGTATGGTAGAACTAGAAGTGATTCCAGAACCACAAACGATTACTGAAAATTTAATAGAACCTAAAGATTCAATCTGGATTGACATTCTATTAGCCACTCCGCAGATATGGTGGGTAACCTCAGGAACCCGAGAGGTACTCCGGTATCCTCAAGGACGGTGACAGGGAGGTTCTTGTTTACCCAGACTTGCCATTACTGTTGTTCTAGACTGTTTCCTGATTTAAAATCAGGAAAACTTATGGAGGAGGCATCACGTGCTAGCACGTGACCAGCGGTCACGTGTTGACACGTGACATTTAGAAGCAGCGGCAAAAGGCAGATCCGCTCCCTGTTTAAATCAGAGAAAAGGCTCCAGAGAAGGTCACGTGCACACACGTGACCAGGGGTCACGTGTTGGCACGTGACGGCTGAGCAGCGGCCAGAGAACAGAGCACAGAAGGAGAAGAAATGCCCGTTCCAGGGGTCACGTGCCTACACGTGACCAGGGGTCACGTGGCCACACGTGACCAGGGGTCACGTAGCCACACGTGACCGGCTTTCGAAGCCTCTTTATTTAACAGAATTAAATTCCGAAAGCATTCAAATCTTTCCAAAAGAGAATGATTATTTGGAACCGTTGGATTAAAGATCTAAAGGTGATTAAATGTCACCTATTTCTGGAAAAATCTTGAACTTGGAAAGATTTCCCCTTAAAATCTAACAGAAATAACAAAGGGATATCTTTGGATTTGAAATCCAATGGTGAATAAAATCCACCTAATAATCCAAAGGTCCAGATGAATGATGAATGTAAATCAAATCTCTCAATAAACAAATCACATATTTCAATTGAAGATTCACTAAAGCTGGTTGATTTTCTTCCTTCTCCTATAAATAGGAGCCAGGGATATACAGAAAAAAAAAGAGAGCCTTGAGATTTTGGGAAGAATTTGATCCTCTGCAAAAGAAAACCTTAGGTAAGAAGGGAAAGGCTTAAAAAGGAGAATTTAATTCTCAAAGAGTTTAACTCTTATACAAAAGAAGAGCTTAGTTATTTCTCTAGGAGAGGATCTGCAAAGTGCACATCTCCCCATAAATTGAGAATTTAATTCTCATTGGGTTGAGATCCTGCCATGCAGATCCAAAGCATAGAAGGGGAATGGAAGTTTGAGAATTTAATTCTCACAGAACTATAGGAATTCAATTCCTTTGAGATAAAATTAGGGTTCAACCCTATATTTTGGGAATTTAATTCCTTCAAAATGGACAGAACCAGGGTTTAACCCTAATTAAGAACTTAATTCTCTCAAAATCATAGGAATTTAATTCCCTTAAAAGAAAGAAGAAATTAGGGTTTCACCCCATGCCAGAATTCAATTCTTTACACATATGAGGGATTTAATTCCCACAGAAAAGAAATTAGGGTTTAACCCTATCTAAGAATATAATTCTTCAGGAGAAAACAAGAATTTAATTCTTCTAAAGTTTATTGCTAGGATTTAACCCTATGAAGAATTTAATTCTTAAAAAGTTAAACACATCTTCAAACAGGCAGATTCACGTGCTACCACGTGACCCCTGTAAAGTTCCACAGAGAAGAACTTTGAGGCAATGCCTCACGTGCTCCACGTGACCCCCAAAGCGCGCAAAGAAAAAGAAAAAGAAAAGAAGCGTTAGGGCGCCCTCACGTGTCACCACGTGACCCATAATGAACATCCTAACAGATCAAAGCGTGAGCCCCCATCACGTGCCCACATGTGATGGCCTTCAGAATTAAAAGTGTTAAACACTTATCTGTAGAACAAAATAAAGGGGATCTGGCCCCACCTTTTGGATGCCATCACGTTCCCCCACGTGATCTCTGCTCTTACAATATTTAGCATCAAACTGATGATCTGTTCCCAGTGTTTGACACTGATTTCCATAGTGTTTAACACTAGTTTGAAAACTCCATTTCCAGTGTTTAACACTGATTTTCTTAGTGTTCAAACACTAATTTGGAAAATTTTGTTCCCATTGTTTAACGCTGATTTGTCTTAGTGTTTAACACTAATTTGAAAACTCTGTTCCCAGTGTTCAACACTGATTATCTTTTAGTGTTTAACACTAGCTTGCTAATCTTATTCCCAGTGTTCAACACTGTTGGTCTCTAGTGTTCAACACTCGCTTTAGCCCAATTGGCTAAGTTTCTAGGGGCAAAGCCTCTCCTGCAATGGACCAACAGAAAGCCAATATTCTAAACATGATTGGACTGAGCCCAAGCTGGCGATAAGTCCTCAATTCAAACGTAACTGGGCTAATGGGCTCATAACATAATTAATTGGTCTTGGTCCCAAATTGGGCCAAAGATTATTTGATCTACCTCGGTTTAAGGGTACATCTCTTCACTTCTTTGATATTTGGCGTTGTAATTCCTCAATGTCTTCAAAGAGGTGAGGGGTCCCGATGACCACACATTGATACGGACTGTGGGGTCCTTAAACTCATGGACTATGAGGTCCTTAACCTTGACCGGGATGTCTTAAAACTAACAATGGACTATGAGGTCCTTAACCTTGACCGGGATGTCTTAAAACTAACAATGGACTATGAGGTCCTTAACCTTGACCGGGATGTCTTAAAACTAACAACGGACTATGACGTCCTTAACCTTAACCGTGATGTCTTAAAACTAACATTGGACTGTGGAGTCCTTAAATCCACGGACCGCAATGTCCTTAAACTACCTACGGACCGCAATGTTCTTAAACCACTTATCGACCGCAATGTCACTAAACTAAACAACAGGGCTCCCTTAATTGCTCTCTTGTTGGATCTAAACGATCCCGTTAAGTTGATCTTAGTCTAAAAACTAGACTGACGTATCCTTAACTGACGTTTAAGTCGATCTTAGTCTCAAACGAGGCTAACGTATCCTTAAACCCAAACCCCCAAACCCAAATCTAAGATAATACGGATTTGGACTAGTCCACGCCCTACGGGCGACGACATAACTCAGTCTCCGTATACAATCCACGGGCAACCAAACACAAAACAAACACACACGACACGAAGTCACCACATGGAGAAGGAGAAAGTTGTTACCGCAATACGGTAGCGTAATTAACTGCAGGGGCTTGCGCCTGCAGGGAAGAGCGTCCCCACAATCAAAAACCCCTCAAGCGAGGGGGAATCTGACGAAGTCTGCTACATCGGACGCATCCATTTAAACCTTCGATATATGGTGCCATAAATTAACTTGGCATCTTCGGAGAGGTAGACGGATAGCACCAATTAGCATCTGCCCCGAATCTCGGGCAAGACGTCATGTCGCGCCGTCTTTCGGAGGAGAACAGATTCTGGCACGCCCGGTGGGACCTTTTCCTCTTTCCACTCCACACTTCGTGTGTCGTGTTCGCGAACCAAACACGGCTCGCTAATGGTTGCCCTTGGGTTTCAAGGTACTAAGATTTGGCGTTTTGCTTATTGCAGAAAGCAAAGAATCAATGGCTTCCACTTGTGCGAAACGCTCCAACTGCAACTGCAACCGGCGCTCCGCCTCGCCAGGAGGTATAGCCTACGGGCCCCAAGCTGCTTCGCTGTTCACAATGCCCGTGGAACAGGTCACTCAAGCCACCACCGGGTTGTTTTTCGGGACCATGCTCCCGCCAACGAGCTTCACCACTCCTGTGCTGACACCGGAAGCTCCCAAGAAGTCGGTCTTTGATCGGCCTACACCTACCGCGGCCTCTCTCAACGGGTCGCCCAACACCAGCGCCTCGGTCTTCTCCAGACTGGGCCAGAACTCCTGTGGACCCGCAATGGGGCCTACAATCCCAGAGAAGGCTGCTCCTAAGAAAATAACCAATCCTGCTCCTGAAGTCGTCAAGGTGGCTTCTCCTGCCAAAAAGTCGGTCTTTACAAGATTGACTGTTCCAGCTCCTGCTCCTGCTACCCAAAGGACATCGGTCTTTAACAGGCTGACACCAGCAGCGACCTCCCACATACAC
Source organism: Agapanthus africanus (assembly GCA_030015575.1). Taxonomy (NCBI): domain Eukaryota; kingdom Viridiplantae; phylum Streptophyta; class Magnoliopsida; order Asparagales; family Amaryllidaceae; genus Agapanthus; species Agapanthus africanus. The sequence goes on from JASDDO010000012.1 coordinate 342,830,393, forward strand.
AGGGGGCAAGACGAGGCTATCGCCCCTACCGATCCGATTCCATCAGCACGACACGCTCGACGTCGGTACTGGCGCCGAGTGAGGAAGGCCGGAGGCAACTCCCCTTCTGGGCTAACTCCTCTTGCCCCGATGACAGAAGTTAATGCTGCTGTTCCAACTAAGAACAGCTTTGAGATGCTGAATAAGGTGCGTAGGAATTCTCCTACCGCGGCACTAAAGAGGTCTCCCCCTCCGCTGAAAAGGGACGCGGAAATAAATCCAGAATAGCCCCAATCTCCTCAACGGCTGTCTTCTAAAATCTATAAAGTCTGGCGGCAGACCCGAGACTCGGTGATCGATCCAAATTTCTCCCGCCAACACAAAAAGCTGAATATTCAACAGGAAGTTAGTCATCACGCTAAGCCACGAAAAGCTGTCTGGGTGCCCACCTCAAGGGTCCCCTCAACTTCCACTGCTCATAAAAAGAGGAGGCCGGAGAAGATCCCCGGGCCTGTGACGAGAGCCAAAGGCGTTGAGCCCAGACACTCTAAGTCTGGGGGCATGATGGTCCATACTGTATACATGGCGTCGGGGAAGGAAGATAGCCGTGCGTCTACAGGGCATAGACCGCTTACGCGGTCAGTGATCGAAGCTCAGGAGCAACAACAGAAGCTCCAAGAAATGATGACCGCGATGGCCGCACTTACTGGGCCGAAAGAAAGCCCCGAAGCGTCATCTGATCAACGCCAGGAGGAAGAAACTGACGCTGAGTTCCTTCGTAGGATACTGGAGAAGAAGGATAAAGAGGCTGCTGAAAAAGCAGCCAATATACAACGAATGGCTCTCCTGTTCCAGGACATGGTGGGTATGATGATTCAACAAGAGCCCCCTACTGAAGATCCTCCAATCGTTCTTGAAGACGACAGGGGAGAAACGTCAAATCCTCCACCCGCTCTGTCAACAGCCAAGGAGGAGACAATCTGCAAGGCTGACCTGGATGAATACATAGCCTAACAGATACACGTTCACCAAGCGACTGAGGTAGCCGGTCAAGTTGTCAGGACAGGAAGACCATATCCGAGCTGGTATGACCAGATCAAATACCCTCCGGGCTACACAATACCAAAATTCCATGTCTATAAGGGGACAGGCAATCCCCATCAGCATGTGGCCCAGTTCAGGGCGCTCTGTGGCAACACTGGTGGCGACGATAAGCTCTTGCTTCGACAATTCGTCGGCAACTTATCAGAAACAGCGTTCGAGTGGTATTCTTAGCTCCCGAATGATTCCGTCAAGACGTTCGCCGAAATGGAACCGCTATTCACCCAGCGATTTGCAAGCGCCAGCGAACGCACTCCGATAACAGCATTAATTAATGCCAGGGTGAAACCAGGCGAAACGTGGGTCCAGTATGCTATATGCTGGCGAAATTTGTGGTCGAAATGCGAACAACGCATTGAGGAAGCGCCCGCGGTGGGCATGTTCGTGGGAACCTTAGACCCTCATGCGACTATCTCCCAGTTCATGATGTTCTTTAAGCCAACCACGTTCCAGGCTTTAATCGACAAGTTGGCCCAGATGGACCAGATGGTTCATAGACCATCTCCCCCGAAGCCGGAGCCTCGGAGTGACAAGGGTAAAGGGAAGGCAACCTTCGTCGCGAATGCTCAGCAGCAACCCAGTGCCCCAAAGCTGGCGAACCAACTGGAAGAAAGACGCCGGTATTATAATGAGAAGATGAAGAGCCCCTACTCGTTCACACGGGATAAGACAAAACGGTTATTCGAGCTGGCCGTACGCAACAGGCTTATCAATTTGCTAAACCCAAGGCGACCGCCACAATCCACTGAGGTGAATAATCCTAATTATTGCCCTTACCATCAAACAGTAAGCCATCCGATTGAGGATTGCTTCGTCTTCAAAGGATGGATTGAGGATCAATACCTCCAGGGAAAGTTTGCGCTGTCCGAAAAGTGGAAGGTGAACCCGCCACAGCCGCATACTCCTAAGAAGACAGACGCACCAGGGGCAACTTGTTTCTTTATTGAAGAAGCTCCATGGGAGGTCGTGCTATCAGCTAAAACCAAAAGGATGCTGAGTGATCTTCATGCGTGCCCAGTAGTCGAATGGAAGAACCCGCTTGAACCTCAAATCGTCAAAAGGATGCTGAAGCCGTGTCCAACTACAAAGAGCAGTGGTGATGGCCCAAATACTCATACCCAACCGTCAAAATCTTTGAAGAAAAAGAAGAAGTCCAAGAAGCCCGTGAAGCCTGGAGACAAGCGCATGGACTTGTAGAAACAGATTGACGCGCTGGAGGAGTACAATCAAAAGGCGCGGACTCCCGTCACACTGCAAGAGTTCCTCAACCACGTCTTTCAGGAGTAAGATGATGGAGAAAGCTCGTCGGATGAATCCGATGGTTATGTGGCGAGTTGTCATGTGATCTCCCACTCGTTTACAGACAATGACAAAACTCCTGGCACTAAGAAACTGGGGGCAGAGCCTGAGCCGGAGCTTGTGCGGCCAACAAAAGCAATGATTGACGCCTTTCTAGACGAGATTCGTTTGAAAAGTAAAGCCGACCAAGAGCGTGAGATGGCCGCGTCAGAAGGAGACAACTGCAAGAGACTAAACGAAAGAGTCAAAGCACTCCCGCCAGATCAAAAGACATCTCATGCGGGTAAAAACATATTCAAGACGAGGAAAAGGTTTGCCAAGGCCATGTCGATGGGAATGAAGCTACCACCCTCGGAAGAGAACACGCTCAATGGGGCGGAGAGGCACTCTAATTATTGCTCATATCATCGGAGGATTTCGCACCCCACTGAGGAGTGCGACGCTTTTAAGATGTGGTGGCAAGGATATGTTGCTCACCGGCAATATTTTAAGCGCATGAAACGCAAGACTCGTTGGGAACAAAAAGTACGATCGAAAAGCGCAAAAGGACTGCCGGCAACTGTTACATGATTAACGCCGGAGGATCACAAGTTCTCACCTTTGGGAGCGACTCTGATGAAGAAATAGCTCTGGGCCCTCTCTTTAAAGAATCCGTTTTAGGGAAAGAGGAAGAACCAGAGGCCTGCGAAAACATTCAGCTACGCAATCGCACGCTCCTGGAAAAGAATCTCGGACCCGCAAATAGAAAAGATAAAGGAAAGGAGAAGGTCACTGAGGATACCACCTTAGATGACCAAGTCATGAAAGAGTTGACTGCCAAAGACCCTCCTAGGAAGGGTAAGGTGGACTATAACATCCTAGCACACCTAAGGAAACTACCTTCACAGCTCAGCATTCTCGACGCCCTCCTGTTATCAAAGGAAGCGAGAGATTCATTAATCAAGGCGTTACAAGAGCCCGAACAATTCCAAGCCTTCCTCGCCGAAGAAAGGATGAAGGATGAACTGGAAGAAGTGCACATGGCCGATATCACTTTCGGTGACGAAGACCTGCTCCTTGGGACGTGCGACCACAACCGTCCCCTATACGTCTCTGGATATTGCCACGATATCAGGATAGGCAAGATCCTGGTTGATAATGGATCTTCCGTCAATCTCCTTAATGTTCGGGTGTTGAAGGAGATCTGAATGAGCGTGCAGCACCTCGCTCGTGACAAAATTACCATCTCCGGTTTCGATTCCCAGTCATCACGGACTCTGGATCCGTGATATTAACATTACGCTTCGGACTACTCGTTACGGACATCAAGTTTCACGTCATTGACGCCAAGACCTGCTACAACGCCTTGCTCGGTCGTCCTTGGTTACACTAGTACAACATCATCCCTTCTACACAGCATCAGTGTATGAAGTACTTTAAGGATGGTTTTCAGTATACCGTAACAGGTGAGCTGAACCCATTCTCCGTGAACGAAGTCCGCAAGTATGAAGACGCAAAGTACTTTTTGCCAGACTTCGAGGATACAAAAAGGTGTCGCAAGCCGGAGAACAAAGCCGCCGCCACCATCCCTGTTTTCGGAAGCGATACCGAAGAAGAAGAAGAGATAGTTTACGCTGGTCCGTCTCGACGTAACAACCCGGGACCGTCCGCCCCCATGTTGATCTTCGGAAGTGACTCGGAAGATGAGGTTAATGCCGTATTCTTTAGTCGGTCGTCAATACAAACATCCCCTGGCGATAATCAGAGTTTGCAAATCACCATGGTGCCGTGGGAACACTACAAAGACCTTGACGCACTTGAAGCTTACAATATGCAGGACCTGCAGGAGTTTTACGTCCCCCCAGGCGAAAGGGTGAAAAGGCGATCTTGTTCTATCGATCCTCGGAAACAAGAGTGGAGAAAGAGATCTGGCATGGCGCGGATTCTGCACTTGACAAGCTTCAACCCATCCGTTTGCCCAGATACTACACAAACGGACTAAAAGGTGGATGTGAACTACATCGCTTACGAATGTAAAGTCATATCCCTCTCTTGAAAGTGAGGACACTGATATGATATTACAAGTCAAACTAGGTACATACAGACAGTTACGTAGAATCAATATCTGCCCACTTGTCAAACCCTCTCCTCGTCAGTCTTAGGAGACATCTTCTTGGAGAGGGTAATTCCGTGCAATGCGGGTATGTTACCGCGCTTGGAACCCTCCATACTAAATCTTTTTAGTACGGTCTCTATGTACCTGGACTGTGAAAGTCCCAACAGTTTCTTGGATCTATCTCTATAGATCTTGATCCCCAGAATGTACGAGGCATCACCCAGGTCCTTCATGGAGAACCTTTGTGACAAAAACAGCTTGACCGATTGTAGCATAGGAATGTCATTTCCTATCAAAAGAATGTCGTCCACGTACAAGACTAGGAATACGATAGTTCGTCCTACAATCTTCTTATATACACAGGGTTCATCTTCGTTCTTGATGAAATCAAATTCCTTGATTGCCTCATCAAAACAGATGTTCCAGCTCCGTGATGCCTGCTTTAATCCATAAATGGATTTAAGCAACTTGCACACCCTTCCGCTGCTCCCACTGTCTACGAAACCTTCTGGTTGATCCATGTAAACGCACTCTTCCAAACAACCGTTTAGGAAAGCCGTCTTAACATCCATCTGCCAGATTTCATAGTCATGGAAGGCAGCAATGGCAAGTAGGATCCGAATGGATTTGAGCATAGCCACCGGAGAAAAAGTCTCGTCATAGTCCAAACCAGGTCTTTGACGAAAACCTTTTGCAACGAGTCTAGCTTTATAGGTTTCCACCTGCCCATCTACACCAAGTTTCTTTTTGTAGATCCATTTGCATCCAACGGGTTTTACCCCAGGTGGAGCAATATCCAAGGTCCACACTTTATTGGCGTACATGGACTCTATTTCGGATTGCATTGCTTCCTGCCACTTATCAGAGTCCCTACTGATAATGGCCTGCCTGAAACTGGTAGGGTCATCTTCTTCCAAGATGCAATCCTTTCGATCCCCGTCTATGAGAAAACCGTAGTATCTCTCGGGCGGATGAGAAATCCTACCAGATCTGCGGAGTGGCTGAGGTTCTTCTGGGGTTATTGAATTCTGAGGTTCTGTCAAATTTTCAGTTTCATTTTGTGGTCGCTGAATTTCTTCCAGTTCTACCGAACTCCCACTTGTTTCTTTTGCAAGAAATTGCCACTCTAAAAAGGTGGCGTGGCGAGATACAAACACCTTCTGTTCCTCGGTGTGGTAGAACAGATATCCTGCGGAGTTCTTAGGATATCCCATAAATTTACATAGAACTGAACGTGCCTTAAGTTTGTCCGGATTTTGTACTTTTACATAGGCCGGACAACCCCATATCTTAATGCGTTTAAGATACGGCTTCTTACCATTCCATATCTCGAACGGTGTCTTAGGCACAGATTTAGACGGAACATCGTTCAATAGATATGCAGCTGTCAACAGCGCATGTCCCCAAAATGAAAGAGGCAACTCGGCATTACTCATCATGGAGCAAACCATATCCAGAAGGGTACGATTCCTCCTCTCCGATACACCGTTGTGCTGTGGTGTATAAGGAGGAGTAAGCTGAGAGAGAATACCATTCTCTTTTAAGTAATCTAGGAATTCCGTGCTTAAGTACTCCCCTCCCCTGTCAGACCGGAGGATCTTGATACTTTTTCCTGTCTGGTTCTCTACTTCGTTTCTAAATTCCTTGAATTTCTCAAAAGCTTCAGATTTGTGTTTCATCAGATACACATATCCGAACCTAGAGAGATCGTCAGTGAATGTGATGAAGTACGAGAACCCACCCTTTGCATGTGTAGACATTGGACCGCATACATCACTATGTACGAGTCCCAAGAGCTCTGCTGCTCTTTCTCCATGTCCGGTGAACGGAGATTTGGTCATCTTCCCTTTGAGACAAGACTGACAAGTTTCATAAGATGAAAACTCGAACGCATCCAAGAGTCCATCTTTATGCAACTTACTCAGTCTTTTCTCTCCGATATGACCAAGTCTACAATGCCACAAGTAGGATTCATTCGTATCTGAATTCTTCCTTTTGCGTGTGTTTTGTATATTGAGAACTGTATTCTGATTTAGAACGTAGATACCATTACACAGTGTACCCTCTGCAACCAGTACCTTATCAAGGTAAATGTTCATGATATTCTTTTCAAGAACAAAGTTATATCCATCTTTATCGAGTAAAGAAACTGATATGATGTTGCAAACCATGGAGGGTACATAGTAGCAATCGTTCAAAATCATAGTCTTGCCATTTGGCAATACTAGGTGATATTCACCGACGGCTGCCGCATTAACTTGTGCTCCGTTCGCTACTCTGAGCGACATATCACCCGGTGCAACTTTCCTACTTTTTCTCAGTCCCTGCAATAAATTACAGATATGAGATCCTGATCCGGTATCAAGTACCCAGGAGGTAGGGCTGACCGTAAAACAGTTCTCAATTACAAGAACACCTGAAGTAGATGCAAAACCATGCTTCTTCTTCAACTGGGTGTCCTGGAAATCCATACAATCCCCTTTCCCATTCTCATGACTGTTGTCACAAGTTAGAGCTGAACCAACTTTCCCCAGTCCCGAATAAGAATTCGGATCGGTCAAGCGATACATTTTATTATCTTGATTAGGGCGTGAAAAGGTTGCTGCCTGGAGAGAGAGAAAAGAAACACTCAGCGTATGCTCTTGCAAGATTAGATTGGTTTATTAATTTATCTAACCAGGATGTCTCCCACTGTTTCCTCAAATTCTTCTTAAAACCTTTTTTAAAAGAAGAACTAGCCGGGTTTTAATTCACGTCACAATACTTGCTTAACCTTTCAGCCAGGCTAGTGTCGGTACTTCGAGGGAGGTTTTCCAACGCTTTCGCGAAGTTCCTTAATTAAAGAACCTCTTTTCCCTGGGGGCATAGCCCCGCTAACACCTTTCTAGACACCTACTAGGTTTATAGCATTGATCGTTAAGTGAAATAATCTCCCGAGAGTAAACCAACTCATCAGTGGGATCGGGATCCAACTGTCATTGTGTGATAACCTAGATGGAATCCACTCTAGTCACCATACTCCAGAAGGTATGCTAAATCTGCAAGTTTCAGTTCTTTTGAAACTCCCGATGTGGTTTTTGCCCCTAGGACCCAAGTGACCTTGACTGAGCCAACATATCAAAGGATCCTAGTCAAGTTCAACCCGTCATTATCTTGACTGCATTAGACCCATCCGTAAGAGTCCTTGACTGAGCCAAAATGACCGCACGACTGTCCTAACCAATCACTTTGTATCCTACGGAAAAATATTACATAGCTACCGTTCACCACGCCTCGGCTGAGCACGAAATACGTAGCACGAATACTAAGCAATATCAATCCGAAACGACGGAGGGCTACGACTGGGTTTTGGCGAAAACCCGTTAACGTAATGAACTTGATATCGTTGAAGGAACATGATACAGTTTTTTTTGAAAATATAGTGGCGAAAACCTTTTGCTAAAGAGGTCACTCCCTGTGAAGGGATCTCGGCTCTTTCCTCGTCGAATGAGGTGCAGGATATTCCAAATTGAATACCTCGATGCAAAGCAAGAATAATCGACTATAGTGAAGTTATTACCCTGACGCAAACTTTTGTCCAAGGGGTCACTCCCGGTGAAGGGATCTCGGCCCTTGCCTCGTCGACTGAGGTGCTGGGCATTCACAACCGAATACCGCGATGCAAAAAAAAATGAACGTCCTTGCAATAACAGCTTTTTGAAAAATTGTTCCAACAACGTCTTTTAGGTTTATTTTCTTGCATTAGTTCTTTTAATGCGTCCCATCATTTAATCCTACCATTGCAGAAAACAACCAAAATATGACGTACGCTTATGCCATTCGCATTCGCCACGGGGCCCCGTCATCACCCGTTAGGTTACTTAACTAACGACAGAGCGGGGGCTGGGCTAGCGCGGCTGTAAAACATAAGCAACGCCTAAATAGTTATAAATATAGCAATGATAGACATTACAGATCACAGATGAATACATTGGATATACTAGGAATCCGCAATCCGTTCGAGCCTGCAACGAAAAGCGGATTACACGGTCGCGGTGAATAGCCAAAACCCCACCCAAGACCCCTACGGGTGTGGCAAACTACCCGCCAAGTACCCGGTAGTTTGTGCACCCCTCCATGGGTCTATCCTAGGAGCAAAAACAGTAAAAAGAATTATACAATGACGGCTACAACCCCGATCCGGTTGTGCGGCCATACAAATAATAATATTACATCAATTTATATATTACAAATGAATGAAAGAAAAACAAAAGCTCATCTCACATCCACCCCGGATATTCACCCGCGACAGTCCAACACATTCATATACACATTCCAATATCAAACACAGATCACAGAGATATATAACCCCGACAAATCGACTTATAGCGATTAGCCGACGTTCAATACATACAAACATCACAGATATAACCAACATAGTCAAAGTGTAGTGAAGTTCGGAAAAAATACGGAATTATAGGCCCCCAAAAACAAATTTCTATTCTGGAAAATCTGGGCACATATAATATATCTCAAAAATCCTAAAGCCAATCCAGAGATACACTGCACCAAAATCGAGGCAGAGAGGAGACAAGACGGCCGCGGATCCGCGGCAACATAGCTTGCTGTTGCCGCGGAAACGCGGTCGTTTGGTCAGATCTCTGGCTCGTTTTTCGTGGTTATCTTTAAAAAACCCTGAGATGATTTTAGGTGCATAACAAATTTTGTTTTGACCAGAAAAAAATTTAACAGAAACTAGGGTTTTTGAAAAGTTTGGTTTTTGGATTTTTCGGTTCCGAACTTCGTTACACTTCACTACCTAGCTAGTTTATGTTTAGTTAGGCTCTGATACCACTGTTAGGTCCACGTTACCTCTCCCGGTACTTTCGAGGTTGCGGAAACGGTAAAACAAAATTTTTTGTAACATGGACCGTAAAAGCCGGATCTTTGCTAAACAATACACTAGCATCCTAACATGAGATGTGTCTACTCGGTTAGGGGTTATACCTCAACTTGAACCCCTTCTCTTCTTGTTGTCCTTCTTCTTTGTTGTTCTTCTCTTCTTGTTGTTCTTCTCTTTGCTTGCTCAATGGTTGATCCGGACTTCGGTCACCTCCGCGGCCTCTTTGAGTCGAAGACGATCCACCCGAGAGATGTGCACCGAGCTCCACCTCAAGCCAAGGTAACTAGGGCAAGGAGATTGCTAATCTAGAAGCCCTAGGATGTGTAGAGGAGATGTATGGATGTGTTTGTCAAGTGGAATCCTTTTTCTCTCAACACATGAGATCAAAGGAGAAATCAAGAGGAGGAAGAAGAAGGAGTTTTCTTGCTACCATGGAGCTTCTCATTTCAAGAGAGAGAATGAGAATAATATTATGATACAAAAGAAAAACAACCATGGTTGCAAATAATGCAAAACAACATCATTACTAATCCCATCAAGATAAAGTTGATGGCTACTTTGAAATGACCATTATCATAATCCAAAAGAAAAAGGAAAAGAAAAGAAGAGTGTGGAACCCTCTTGAAAGTCAATGGTCAACCCGGTCAACCGGTCAACAAAGTCAAGAGAGGTCAACGGGGTCAAATGGTCAATGCAATTAGCCATCATAAGATTATCACTAATAGGATTAGTAAATGATGTTCGCGGCTCATAATGGTTTTGACCAAACGAACTGTCAAAACCCTCATGAGTCCGCCTCAAAATGGTTTTGACCGAATCAACTGTCAAAACACTAATGAGCCTGCCACATAACGGTTTTGGCCGAAACAACTGCCAAAACCCTAATGAGGCACCTCCTCCTTCATCACTCCGAAAAACTGTGCATACACACCTGCATCCGTATTCCGTAGAATGCGGATGCACAGAAGACAAAACAAATCCATCCGTGCAATACTAGGATCCGTCTTAAACCAAAGCCTACTAGTACTGCCTGCCCGAACACCATACGCACACAAGTGTACGTAAGTGATCGCAGCCCTGCCGTAAAACCATACAGCCTCTACACGTTTCGCTCAGTGCAGGGAAACTCTCTGTGTGGGACTCTAAAGACTCGACACTACGCTCGCAGTGGGTTTAACCACAGACCGCAAGCGACACTAGCTGTACGTAACGGTCCCCAGGTAGATGTCGATAAGAAGGCCGATGAGGTAAACTCATCCGAACTCCTACTGAGTCTGTATGTGACAATCTCCGTACAGTCCGGTTTGTTCGTCTGATACATCGCATGTCGGGCCTAGGGGGGCGGCAAGCGTCAGACCCCTAATAGCGGTACAAGTCGTGTCGGAGTGAAGCCCAGAACACCCTGAGATAACACTGGAACCTACCAGTACATCTCGCTTGCCCTGGCCTGGGACTACTTGTGTAATGGCTCTCCTAGACACAGCGCGATGTCAACCCCCAATACCGGGAGAGACGAATCCTGTCTAACCGTCACTGCCTCCAAGTGCTTCGGGACTGCTCCCAACTACTACCTGTTTGCACGACTCAGTAGAGCCGTGGTAGGGTAGCAATCAAAGAACAGTGGGAACACACTCGAGGCGAAGTGACAGTGTCAAGTCAGCGGACTAAGCTGTACTCATGTCACCTGGGAACTGATAACTGACGATAGGTATAATACCAACCATCAGTTCCCGATGAGTCCTGTCCAGTGTACTCGTAACCCAACGAGCACCCGCATACTATCTCAAGTACGACGTACCGACGGCTGTGGGACAGACCGTCTCCCGTGCTGGGATGAGAAGCGCATACGCTAGTCTACTCCGGAGTATCGATGCCCTATCTCGATACTCCCACGACTAGGGACGTGTATAAGGATGTGCTTGTAGATTACCCAGCCCCCACGAGTGTGATCGCCATCACAACGCCGGTAATCAAGCAAAGATCCTAAGGGCTCTACTAATGCGTATAGGTGATATAATAAATAAACACACATCTACACATTTAAAGCAGAGACAAACCAAGTAGTATACTACTATATTGAGCAAGATTGTCTGTACAACTGTGAATATCCCAAGCTTCCATCAAGTAATATACATACTAGTATGATACAGTAATGGCCTCTAGGGCATATACACTAACAGTTTTGCTTTGCACAGCGGTATATATGATATATCCTGCACCTTATTCGATGGGGAAAGAGCCGAGATCCCTTCACCGGGAGTGACCTCTTTAGCGAAACTGGAAAAGCCTAAAAAACACCCCTTTTCAAAAATCACTTGTTTCTACAACGATATCAAGTTCATTACGCAATAGTTTTTCAGAAAAACCTGACGTAGCCCTCCGTCATTTCAGATATGTCCTACTTAGTATTCATGCTATGTTTGTTGACCTCCGTCAAGGCGTAGTGTGCGGTAGCTGACTAGTATTTATCTGCTTATGCATATGATGCAGATTGGATTAGGGTAGTCGTACGGCCTTGTTGACCTCCGTCAAGGGTCGTGCGGGTGGGTTTAATTCAATCAGGAAATGACGGGTTAAACTTGACTAGTAGCCTATGGTTTGTTGACCTCCGTCAAGGTCATAGGACGCTAGGGGCAAAATATTATTTGGAATTTCAAGTGTTTCAATTTGAAATGAGATTGCATACCTTCTATGAGATAGTTGGATCCCGATACCCACTGCGAGTAAGAGTTACTCCTGGGAGAGTTTTACACGGGACAATTAGCCGATCAAGTAGGTTTCTAGAAAGGTGTTAACGGGGTTATGCCTCAGGGAAAACGAGATTTATTTTAATTAGGTCCGTGCGAAAGCACGGAGAACCTCCCTCAAGTACTGACACTAATCTGGCTGAAAGATTGATGAAATTGTAGGGTGTAATTAATCCCGGCTAATCTTACCTTTTAGGGTTTGAAGGAAGATTTGATAAAAACAGTGGGAGACATCCTGATTAGATAAGATAATAACTAATCTAATCTTGCAAGAGCATACGCTAAAGTGTTTTCTTCTCTCTCTCTCCAGGTAGCGACCATGTCAGGCCATAATCAAGATAATAATATGGATGTATTGACTGAACCCACTTATTATACTGAGCAGGGGAACGTTGGTCCTGTTCTTTCTTATAAGAGTTATAAGACTGAACAGGAAACAGGAGAATATCTGGATTTTCATGCCGCCCAAACAAAGAACATGCATGCTGATGCATCTTCTTCAGGTGTGTTAGTTATTGAGAACCATTTCTCAGTTCACCCTACGTCCTGGGTATTAGATACCGGATCGGGATCTCACATATGTAAATTGTTACATGAGCTACGGAAAGGTAGAGAACTGGGAAAAGGTGATCATTCCGTACAAGCAGGGAATGATGCAAGTATCGCAGCCAAAGCAGTTGGCGAATATCACCTTGTATTACCAAGTAGTAATATATTGATTCTGAATGAGTGCTATTATATACCGAACGTGATGTGCAACATTATATCAGTTTCTTTATTAAGTAAAGAAGGATATAATTTTGTAGTACAGGATAATGTTATGAACATCTTCCTAGATCAAAAGTTGATTGCATCAGGCTCGTTACATAATGGCATATTCATTCTCAATCAAAATACAATCTTTAATATACAAAACACACACAAGAGGAAGAGTTCAGAAATGAACGAATCCTTCTTGTGGCATTGTAGACTTGGTCATATCAATGCGACATAGCTAGCTAAGTTACATAAGGATGGATATTTGAATCCGTTCAAATTATCATCTTATGATACTTGCTATTCATGTCTCAAAGGTAAAATTACCAAAACCCCGTTTAGTGGACACGGAGATAGAGTTACCGAACTCTTAGGACTGGTACATAGTGATGTATGCGGTCCCATGTCTACGCATGCCAGGAACGGTTCTTCCTACTTTATTACATTCACTGACGATCTCTCAAGATTCGGACATGTGTTCCTGATGAAACACAAGTCTGAAGCTTTTGAGAAATTCAGGGAATATAAGCACGAAGTAGAGAACCAAACGGGCAAAAGTATTAAGATCCTTCGATCTGATCGAGGAGGTGAATACTTAAGCAATGAGTTCCTAGATTATCTAAAAGAGAATGGGATTCTCTCTCAGCTTACTCCTCCTTATACACCACAGCACAACGGTGTATCGGAGCGGAGGAATCGCACCCTATTAGATATGGTGCGCTCTATGATGAGCAATGCTGAGTTGCCTATTTCCTTCTGGGGGTATGCGCTTGAGACAGCGGCATACATACTGAATAAAGTTCCTACCAAATCTGTGCCTACCACCCCATATGAGATATAGGAAGGGAAGAGACCATATCTTAATTTTGTTAAGATATGGGGTTGCCCGGCCTATGTCAAAAGACAAAAACCGGACAAACTCGAGGCAAGGTCTGTTTTATGTAAGTTTATTGGATATCCCAAGCATTCGTGAGGGTATATTTTCTACCACAGTGAGGAACAAAGGGTGTTTGTTGCTCAACACGCCACCTTTTTAGAAAAGGAATTTCTTGCAAAAGAGATTAGTGGCTCTGAGGTAGAACTGGAAGAAGTTGCAGCAGAACAAACTACAACAGAAAATTTGATGGAACCAGAGGATTCAGTATTACCCGACGAACCCCAGCCTCTCCGCCGATCTAACAGGGTTTCTCACCCACCTGAGAGATACTACGGTTTTCTCATTGATGGTGGGAGCGAGGATTGCATCATGGAAGATGATGACCCGACTAGTTTCGAGCAGGCCATCACGAGTGGTGACTCTGTGAAATGGCTGGATGCAATGCGATCTGAGATGGAATCCATGTACACCAACAAAGTATGGACTTTGGAAAATGCTCCTGAAGGGGTAAAACCCATTGGGATCAAGTGGATCTTTAAAAAGAAAATTGGTGTAGATGGAAAAGTTGAGACTTTCAAAGCTAGACTTGTTGCAAAGGGTTTTCGTCAACGACCATGTGTGGATTATGACGAAACCTTTTCTCCAGTGGCTATGCTTAAGTCCATCCGGATCTTACTTGCCATTGCTGCATACCATGACTACGAAATCTGGCAAATGGATGTTAAGACCGCCTTTCTAAACGGTGATTTAGAAGAGTACGTGTACATGACTCAGCCAGAGGGCTTCGTAGATAGTGGGAGCAGTGGAAATGTGTGCAAACTGCTTAAATCCATTTATGGGTTAAAGCAAGCATCGCGGAGTTGGAACATCTGTTTTGATGTTGTAGTCAAAGAGTTTGACTTCATCAAAAATATAGATGAACCTTGTATTTATAAGAAGGTTGCAGAGAGTAAGGTTGTATTCCTCGTATTGTACGTGGATGACAAACTCTTGATAGGAAATGATATTCCTATGCTGCAATAAGTCAAGCTCTTCTTATCATAAAGATTCTCAATGAAAGATCTAGGTGATGCCTCCTGCATATTGGGAATCATGATCTATAGAGATAGATCTAAACGGATAATGGGATTGTCCCAATCCAGGTACATTGACACCATACTAAAGAGGTTTAGTATGGAAGAATCCAAGCGTGGGAACCAACCCACGATCTCTGGACTCACTCTCTCCAAAGAGATGTCTCCTAAGACTGATTTGGAGAGAGCTCGCATGCAAAGGATACCCTATGCTTCGGCAGTAGGCTCTATCGTGTATGCGATGCTATGTACGAGACCCGATGTAGCATACTCACCAAGTGTAGTGGGTCGGTATCAAGCAGATCCTGGAGAGAGTCACTGGACAGCTGTGAAGAACATTCTCAAGTACTTGCGAAGGACTAAGGAGATGTTCTTGGTGTATGGTAATGGAGAACTCCAGGTGGAGTCCTTTACCGATTCCAGCTTCCAAAGTGATAAGGACGACTCTAAGTCGCACTCGGGATTTGTCTTTACCCTCAATGGAGGGGAGGTGTGTTGGAAGAGTTCCAAATAAGATACCGCTGCAGACTCGACGATGGAGGCTGAATACATCGCTGCCAACGATGCTGCCAAAGAGGCTGTCTGGATAAAGAAGTTCATTAGTGAACTTGGTGTGGTTCCATCCATTGAGCATCCAATACCTCTGTATTGTGATAACAATGGAGCTGTGGCTTTGGACAAGGAACCCAGGTCCCATCAAAAGTCCAGACATATTCTGAGGCGGTATCACCTGATCAGGGAGATAGTTGATCGCCGGGAGATCGAGGTCAGGAGAGTAGATACGAAGGACAATACCGCGGATCCACTCACGAAGGCCATTCCCCAGATATAGTTCGAGAGATTATTCGGGATGCTAGGTATGAGATACTACAGCAGCTGGCCTTAGTGCAAGTGGGAGATTGTTAGTTATGTATATGCCCTAGAGGCCATTGTTGTACATATGATGTATATTATAATGGAGGCTTGGATATATATAGAGAGGACTTTCTTGCTCGTCATGATAGTATGCTATTTGGTTTTCCTTTATCTTAACATGTTGACTTATATTAGTTTACTGTCTTACTCTCACATGTTGATAAAGCCCTTAGGATCTGTACTCGACTACTGGGACTATGATGAGATCATACTAGTGGGGTCACGGTAGTCGATGAGTACATCCTATAACTGTTCCTAGTCGAAGGTGTGTCGAGACAGGGCATCGATACACCAGAGTAGACTAGCGTATACGCATCTTGACCCATATGATGGGCGATGGATGATCCCATATCCATCGGTGTTTGACATCAAGGATGGTGTACGGGTGCTCAGTAGAGACTGGGTACACTGGACGGACTCGCCGAGAACTCCCAGATGGTGATATACCCCACGTCAGATAGCAGTTCTCCGGTGACACTGGTACATGGTAGTCTGTAGACCCGAGATCGTCATAGAGTCTTGTGTGATTCCCACTGTGCTTGGATTTCCCCCTTACCACGTCCAAGAGGGCGTGCAAAATGGTGGCTTTTGGGTGCAGTCCCGAATCACATGGAGGCAATGAGCGATAAGAGGCGATTCGTCTCTCCCGGTATAGGGAGTTGATGTTGTGCTGTGTTCGATTGGATATAACTGGAAGTCCCTAGCCAGGGCTGATATAGAGATTTACTGGTAAGTGTTACCAGTAGTTTCTCAACCCGTTATGAGCCTCACATCGACACGACTTATCGGTTACTGGGGTCTGACGTATACCATCCCTAGACTAGATATGCGACATATCAGACGAAGAGACCAGACTGTACGGGAGTGTTACTGATTGGATTCACAGGAGAATGTACAGGCTTGTTTGTTGATCTTCTGATCGCTCAATACCTGGGTGGCTGTTACGTTTAGCTGACCGCTTGCAGCTTATGGGTGTTTGATATGATCATCATCTGCTACCGGCGTATTGACGATTCTTTAGAGTCCTACACAGAGGTTTCTTGACTCAGGCAAAACAGAGTAGGAGCACATATGTGATATGTGCAAGACCGATAATGCGATATGAGATACCGTATTATATTCTCGCTATATTTAGATATGAGCCGGGTCATCGGATCAAGTGTTGATACGATGAATCGGTACATGATATATTAGTCGGTTATATTCGATATAGCCGGATTGTCAGATCAAGTGTTGATTCGATAATTTAATGTATAATTATATATGTGATATATTACATTACATTATCTAATATTGGCTCGCTTTATTGATTCATTTTCTCACCGGATAATACATTGATATATGTTAATTGTATTATTTTCTTTTGTTACAAATATATATTATATATATGATATATAATATTGTAACATGATATGATTAATAATGCAACATATTTAGTGGAGATTAAACAAGGTTATGGTTTGATTTGGGTTAGTTCTTTCTTGATGCTTCTAGAAGGTTTTCTTTTGTTTTGAGCTTAAGATATTATGGTTGATATTTTAAGTGACTCATTCCTTAACCCAACCCAAACCCTTAGCCCTAGTTAAATCTCTACATGAGTTAGCCGTGTCATAGTTGACCATGGTTGCATTTGTAATCATATATCATTTCATTATTCATCACAAAAGAATTAATCCATTTTATATTCTTCTTCTTCCTCCTTTGAGCTTTGAGAAAGCTTTCTAGGTTTTCATTTGGTGATGAATTAAAGTGAGAATTTGATAATAAAAGAGAGCATAAATACTACTTCATCATCCTCGTCTAATCTAGCCAATTAGATTAGGGTGTTCACGTCATTAGAGAGAGAGAGAGAGAGAGAGAGAGCTAGAGTTATAGAAACTTCGAGGTAGATCATCGGAGAAAAGGAAGACTACAAGCTAGCATGGATCGTTCGGGTTGTGGAGCCTCTCTTGAGTCCGGGAGATCGTGGATCGCGGCGAAGGGACTTCTACTCGGAGCTTATGAAGCGAAGGAGCGGACTACAAACGTTGTAATCTCTCACTCTTAGTTGTAAAGATGTTTACTTGCATTTTAAACCCTAATTATCTAGCAAAGATCCCGGCTTTTGGTTGTTCGGCACGTCTAAATTTTTATTCGGGCATGGTTGATGCCTTATTAACCCTTGTAAGAGTGCCTAGGAACTTAACAGTACACTGAACGGACTCACCGAGAACTCCTATGTGGTTTTATATCATACGTCGGATAGCAGTTCTCAGGTGACACTGGTACAGGTTAGTCTGTAGACCCGAGATCGCCATAGAGTCTTGTGTGTCCTCCCACTGTATCTTGATCTCCACCCTACTACGACTCTACTGAGTCGTACAAACAGGTGGATTTTGGGTACAGTCCCGAGGCATATGGAGGCAATGAGCGATAGGAGGGGTTTCGTCTCTCCCGGTATTGGGGGTTGATGTTGTGCTGTGCACGATTGGCTATAACAGGAAGTCCCTGGCCAGGGATGCTGAGATATTACTGATAAGTGTTATCAGTAGTTTTTCGATCTGTTGTAGACCATATACCGGCATGACTTATTGAGTTATTGGGGTCGACGATTCCATCACTAGACTCAATATGCAGCATATTTGACGAAGAGACCGGACTGTACGGTAAGTGTTTCCAGTTGGATTGATGGGAGTTTTGACAGGTTCGCTTGTTCTTCTTCTAATCGCTCAATACTCTGGTGGCCGTTATGTTTAGCTGACCGCTTGCGGCTTGTAGGTGTTTGATGTGATCATCACCTACTGCCGGCGTATTGACGAGTCTTAGAGTCCCACACAGAAGTTTCCTCGCTCAGGCAAAACGATGTGGTGTGCATATAAGATATGCGCGGGAGCTCGATTAAATACGTGTATGAGATACTGTATGTTAATAGGGTGTTTGCTATTGGTCGGGTCGTATGTGATATGACCGGTTTATTAAATCAAATGTTGATTTAATAATGACTTTTAGCTCACTTTTATTAAACCCTATTCTTTTGATGGATGCATGCATGTATATGTACATGTTGATGTGCATACACACATACATACATGCATATGAATCATGGTTGTTGATATATTGAAGATGGCAATGCAAGACTCATATGGTTCATATTAATATATAGTTTTTGTTTTAAGATAAATGATAAAGGAAATTAACTAATGACTCATTTTTTTACAAATGACTCATAGTTTCCACACTCTTCTTTGTTTGACCATTGACTAACCCATGGTTAATTTCCTTTATTCTTTAACTCATCACAAAATATCTAGATATTTATATTAACCATGGTTTGTTGTGAGAGTGTCTCACATATATATTCTTTTTGTTTTATTTTTAAAACATAAGAATTATCATTATCTTCAAAAAGCTTTGCTATCTTCATCTTCCTCCTTCTTCAAGCTCTTTTGAGATTTGTTTAGAGTGAGGAAAAGAAAAAGAGAGGGTTTTTAAGTGAGAACATAAACCACTTCATCATCCTACACATCTCTAGCTCTTTTGTGTAGGGTGTTTGCTTCACAGATTTGAAAGAACAAGTGAAGCAACAAGCTTTGAGCAAAGGACTTCGGGTGGATCGTCGTGGACTCGGAAGTGTTCATGTGAGCCTTTCCAAAACCAAGGAGATCCAAGGAGTCACTCAAGAAGATCTACAAAGGTTGTAGTCTCACCACTTAGTGATAGATTAACTTTTACATGTGATACTATTAGTTGTTACTCAATATTTCTAGTTCGATTCCTAGTTAAGTTTGCTTAGCACCTCTTAAAATCAAAGTTGTGGCATGTGTGATGCTTCCAAACCCTATATGAGGTGATAAGGAAACCCTACAGTGGTATCAGAGCCAAGCTAAAGCTTTAGAGTAACCTAGACGATGTTAAAATCCTCGAACGAACGAAAATCGACGCCTGAAGGGTGCTTTCTGGACATTTTTCAAAAACGTGGATTTTTCCACATTAAAAATACTCAGAAAATCGTGCAGGGTATTTTATGGGCCCACAAGAAGAACGAAACCCTAACTCGACTATACGACCGCGGAACCGCAGCCAGAATGGTTATTCTGCGGCGGTTCCGCGGCGCCGTTGGTGAGGCTTGGACTGTGCCTTCTTGCGCTGGCCCGTATGTACTTATAGCAGTATCTGGTAAATTTTAAAACTGCTCAAGTGTTGAGCTTTCTGAGAAGTCTTTGGGTGTTCAATCGTTCGATCGAATGTTTTAACTGCGCCTAGTTTATTAGTATGTGATACAATAATTGGAATCTACAAATTTGTTTGTTGCGTGTAAATCTAGCAGTTCGGTCTCGAGAATAATCGGAAATCTTGTTGAATTATCCGACTAGTGTTGAAAAGGTGTTTTCATGGGTGAGACCTAAATGCGAACTTTACATTGTTAGGCATGAAATCTTGGATATGTGATATTCCGGGTTTGTGTTGTCTAAAGGCAGTTACGATTCCAATTGTTGTAGTTTTTCATTTTATTTCTCTGTGACCGTAAGTGTAGTATGTGGTGTATCGCCGGTTTCGTTGCTATACATCAACGACAATCAGGGTACGTATACTTACTTACGTTGATGATATGTGATATTATGTGTTGCTGAGATATGATGTGCATGATTGTCGTGATTGAATAGCCGGGTGTTTTATGTAAGATGAGAGTTTTCTTTTCATTCATGTAAAATTAAATTATATGTAATGTTCTTTTATTTGGGGCACTTCCGGATTGAGGATGATGTCACCAGTGTTGTATATTATTTACTTTTCCGCATTAGGATAGACCTAAGAAGGAGGGCACAAGTGACCGGGTTCTAAGGTTCAGTAGGAGGCCATCTCGAGGAGTCGAGACCAGGTCTCCTAAACTCCAGAATTGGTAGGGTCGCTTGCCGCTCTCGTAGGGGTCTAGGGGTGTGGTCTTGGCTATTCATCGCGACCGTGGAATCCGTATTTTCTATTGCTAGTTAAATACAAAATATGGACCTCCTAGATATCCTATATTAAATGTGCTTCTGCTGCTTATATTATGTGATGTGATCATTTAATATATATCTGAGACGAATGCAATATTATATATATGATATATAATAGACGTTGCTTATGTTTTGCACTTGCGCTAGCCCCGTCCCGGTATGCCGTTAGTTAAGTAACCTAACGGTGCATAACGGGACACAGTGACGACTGCGAGTGACATAAGCGTACGTTATATTTTTGTTTCTTTCTGTGATGGCTTTAGGACTTAAATGATGGGACTACATTAATGAGATTAATGTAAAGAAAAATGAACCTAAAAAGATGTTGTAGAATCGGATTTAAAACACACTCGGCCTTTTATGAAAAAGCAAGTTTCAAAAATCGGAGCTTAAGCCACTCCTTTTTTAAACCCATTAGATTCTACAATGATATCAAGTTCAAAGCGTTAAAAGTTTTCTTAAAAACTATCCGCAGCCCTCCGTCATTTTAGGAAGTAGAGTACTTAGTATTCGTGTTGCGTATTTTGACTTTAGTTAAGGCGCAGTATACGGTAGCTAAGTGATGTCTTCCTACACTGCATATGATGCAGATTAGTTAGGACATTCATATGATTGTGTTGAATTTAGTTAAGGGTCATGTGGGCGGGTCTAGTTAATCACGAAATGACTGGAAGAACTTGACTAGTACTTATGATATGTTGACCATAGTTAAGGTCATGAATACTAGGGGTAAAAATAATATCGGGAATTTCAAGAGTTGAAATTTGCAATGAGATTGCATACCTTCTATATGATAGTAGGATCCCGATCCCACTGTGAGCAAAAGTTGCTCCCGGGAGAGTTTTGCACTTTACAATCAGCTAACCCATTAGGTGTCTAGAAACGTGTCAAACGGGGCTACGTCTCTGGGAAGACGAGGTTTATTTTAATTAGGTCCGTCCGAAAGCACGGGGAACCTCCCTCAAGTACCGACACTGGCCTGGCTGAACGGTTAGCAAAGATGTAGAATGTAATTAATCCCGGCTAGTTTTCTTTTTAAAAGGTTTAAAAGAAAATTTGATAAAAACAGTGGGAGACATCAATTAGACAAGATAATAACCAATCTGATCTTTGCAAGAGCTTTCGCTGAGTGTATTCTTTTCTCTCTCTTAATGGCAGATACCAATGACAGGACTCAAGCTTCTACTGATAAAAATAAACTGAATGGGACCAATTATAAAGACTGGCTGAGGAATCTCAACATTGCCTTGACTTATGATAAGGTATCATATGTCCTCACGGCTTCCACCCCGCCCATCCTAGGTCCTAAAACTTCAGTTGCAGATAAGGAAATCCGCAAGACATGGGATGCTGACTGCGCCACAGCTAAATGCCCCGCGCTTGCATCGATGGATAACACACATTAGAAGCAGCACGAGAATATGGACGTCAAATCCATATTCCTCCATACAAAAGAGTTGTATGGAGAGCAATCTCGCGTATTACGATACGAAGCATCCAGAAAGTTGTTTCAGATGCGAATGGCCCCTGGCACAGCAGTAGGAGACCATCGTTCTGAAGATGATAGCTCTCATAGAAGAGCTTGAGGACCTTGGGTGGACAATGGACAATGAGCAATATACGGATATTATTCTGCAGTCTCTTCCCTCCACCTTTGCTCAATTTATAGTTAACTTCAACATGCACAACATGGAGAAGGAACTACCTGAACTCCTTAATATGTTAAGGAGTGCAGAGATCACGCTGAAGTCAGTGAAGACTCCCGTTTTGAGTGTTGGGCCATCTTCCTCCTCTCGTCCGAAGGCTAAGGCCAAGGGAAAGATGAAGAAGAAGCCCACCAAACCTAAGGGTGGAGTCAAAAAGGTTAGGGGAAAGACAAGTCCAAGGTTGGGGAATCGGGGAAAGGAGAATGTTTCCACTGCAAAAGGACGGGACACTGGAAGCAGAACTGTACTGAGTACCTTGAACTCAAGAAGAAGCATGGTGATGCTTCAACTTCAGGTGTGTTCGTAATTGAAAACTGTTTTTCTATTAACTCTACTTCCTGGGTATTAGATACCGGTTCGGGTTCTCATATTTGCAATTCTGTGCAGGCGTTGAGGAATAGCAGAGTTTTGAAGACAGGTGATCATACTCTCCAAGTTGGAAATGGTTCCAATGTAAATGCAGTTTTAGTGGGAGAGTATCACCTAGGGTTGCCGTCGGGTTGTATATTGGTTTTGAACCCATGTTATTTTGTGCCAAGTATGCTTTGTAATATTATATCCGTTTCTTTGTTAGACAATGAAGGATATCATTTTGCTGTGCAACACAATGTTATGAACATTAGACTTAATCAAGAGTTGGTTGGTTGTGGTACACTTAATAACGGGATAGACGTCCTTAATCAACACACAGTTTTCAACATTCAACACACAAGTAAAAGAAAATTTTCAGATATAAATGAAACTTTTCTTTGGCATTGTAGACTTGGTCATATTAATGAAACAAGACTAAACAAGCTTCATAAAGATGGATATTTAAATTCTTTTGAGTATAAATCTTATGCAACTTGCCAGTCTTGTATCAATGGTAAAATGACCAAAACCCCGTTTACTGGACACGGAGAAAGAGCTACTGAGCTCCTAGGCCTCATACATAGTGATGTATGTGGGCCAATGTCTACACATGCAAGAGACGGTTTTTCTTACCTCATAACTTTTACTGATGATTTCTCAAGATTCGGTCATGTGTTTTTGATAAAGCATAAGTCTGAAGCTTTCGAGAAATTTAAGGAGTACAAACTTGAAGTAGAAAACCAAACAGGAATGAGAATCAAGATACTTCGATCAGATCGAGGTGGAGAGTACTTAAGTACTGAGTTCTTGGACTTCCTAAAAGAGAATGGGATTCTCTCTCAGCTCACTCCCCCTTACACACCACAGCACAACGGTGTGTCAGAGCAGCGGAATCGTACCATATTAGATATGGTACGATCCATGATGAGTGATTCTGATTTGCCCCTCTCCTTTTGGGGGCATGCATTGGAAACTGCAGCTTTTCTGTTAAACAAAGTTCCAACCAAGACCGTGTCTACCACTCCATATGAGATATGGCATGAGAAGAGACCATCTCTTAAACGAGTTAAGATTTGGGGTTGTCCGGCTTTTGTCAAAAAGCAGAATCTAGACAAACTAGAGACACGATCGGTCAAATGTAAATTTATGGGATATCCAAAACATTCGTTTGGGTATCTTTTCTACCACAAGGAGGAACAAAAGGTGTTTGTTTCTCAGTATGCCACATTTTTAGAAAATGAGATTTTTCCAAATAATACTGATGGAAATGTGGTAGATCTCGAAGAGGTTCTAGAAACACAAGTTACAAATGACGACTTGGCTGAACCTGATGTTGTAACAGAATCTAATGAATCTCAGCCACTCCGTAGATCTGGTAGGACTTCTCGCCTACCAGAGAGATACTACGGTTTTCTCATTGATGGTGATAGAGAAGATTGCATCATGGATGATGATGATCCTGCCAGTTTTCATCAAGTTATCACGAGTGGTGACTCTATGAAATGGCTGGATGCCATGAGATCCAAAATGGACTCCATGTACACCAACAAAGTATGGACTTTGGAGGATGTACCTTCCGGGATAAAACCTGTAGGCTGCAAATGGATCTTTAAAAGAAAGATCGGTGTAGATGGACAGGTAGAGACCTATATGGCAAGGTTGGTAGCGAAAGGTTTTCGTCAAAGACCAGATTTGGACTATGACGAGACTTTCTCCCCGGTAGCCATGCTTAAATCCATTCGGATCCTACTTGCTATTGCTGCTCACTACGACTATGAAATCTGGCAGATGGACGTTAAAACTGCATTTCTAAATGGTGATTTAGATGAATGTGTTTATATGGATCAGCCAGAGGGCTTCATTGACAGTGGGAGCAGCGGAAAAGCATGTAAGTTGCTTAAATCCATTTATGGATTAAAGCAGTATCACGACCCGAAATAGCACGTGACTGGCACTTGAATCATATGAAGTCTATAGGACCCCATCTAATCAAGTAAGCCAAAAGCCCAGAAATCTAAAACCATTTTAAGGAGTAATTAAAGAAAACTAGTTTTTAAGAAGTACGGAAAACATGTTTTAAAAAACAAGGTTTTTAAATAAGTAAGCCGAATATGCATTTTTAAAATGTCTCGTCTTTTCTGAAAATTTCGGCAGAGTTTCCTTTGTAAATACTGGCCCCAAACGGGGTACAACATGAATAATATATATAGAATGATAAAAGGCATCCCCAAGCGGGAGCTAGTTCTTCGTCAATCGACGGTCACATCCACGCAAGCAGTATAATATACAACGCCGAAAGGCGAGGATCAAACTCAAAGGAAAACTTAAAATCAGCATGAAAACCATAATACTACAACGCGCGACTCTAAGGTCGAAATAATACATAACTGGTTTTCTAAGTCTGAAACAATATACAAGTTTGGTTGATGGAATTTCTAGATACAACTGAATAATACATAAACAATGGTGGTTCTGATGCAAAAGAATCCACTTACCAAAGCAAGTCACCCGTAAGAGAAGCAGTGTGCCAGAAAATCCGCAATGAAACCTGTACGGCAAAACCTGCAAGAAACTGTGGCACAACGGGGGTGAGTTACCAACTCATGAATAGAAAACATCACAAAGCAGAAATCGTATGTATGACACAATCCTAGGTCAATACGATCAGATATATATATATAAACCTCAAATGAATAAGTCTGAGCATGATAAGGTGGCAATGTAACATCTATACATGAGTGTAGTGCCAAGTGCTTGTGCCAGTGCCTCAGGTAATAACATATCAACAATATGAGGTATGATCAATGTCGACTATATCATGAAGTCTATAAGTATGTGGATATCATCCAACTATGTAATCAATGTCATCATGTATGTGGATCTCGTCCAACTATGTGATCAATGTCATCCATATCAGCTATATGTATGTGGATCTCGTCCAAGTGTCACCCAATGACAATAACATCATGCATGTAAATATCATAAAGCATATGCATAGAAGTATGAGGATGTAAATCAACATGTGTCGCTCGCGACATATCAAAATCATGGAACCTTAGTGTCAAGCATCGACACTCGAAAACATCATGAAACCTGTGCCTAGCATCGGCACGTAAATCCTCATGTATATATAGGGCTCGATCGGCCCGTATCATCTCTCAACTCCGGTCGGTATCCACCAGATATCCGCCGAGCTCAAATACAATCACCGGTAGGCAGTACTCCCCTGCCAGGCTCATCGTCTAACATATACGAGTCTTCTTGCCCCAGGGTACCTTACCGGATCCACCATGTACCCGCAGACGGTGCCTACCGCTCCTCGAATCGGGTTTCACATGCCACTCTCAGAACCGAGAAAATACAAGGTGGACGCACTGAAATATCATATCAAGGGTAACCAGGTTTTTCAAACAATACATACTTTCTTTTAAAATACCCACGGTTCCCAAATCCAGAAATATCATAGAAACAACATATCTCAATGCGTATAATCAGAAAGCATGATGTATGCGACATATAAAAGAAATGTAAGCATATCAGTAAATCATGCAACATGGAATAGTAATATGCACATATTTAGGGAAGACCGCTTCTTTAAAATGAATCAGTTTTAGAAAGTATCTTGCGGTTCCCAGATCTCCAAGTCAAACCAGAATCATCTATGTATGTGCAAATATGTATGTGTACAAGTATGAGTGTACAACAGGTAGGTGCACGAGTATGAGTGTACAATATATAAGTACACGAGTATGAATGTACAATAGGTGTGTGCGCAAGTATGAGTGTACAATATGTGAGTACACGAGTATGAATGTACAATAGGTGTGTGCGCAAGTATGAGTGTACAATATGTGAGTACACGAGTATGAATGTACAATAGGTGTGTGCGCAAGTATGAGTGTACAATATGTGAGTACACGAGTATGAATGAACAATAGGTATGTGCACAAGTATAAGTGTACAATATATAAGGGCACGAGTATGAATGTACAATAGGTGTGTGCACAAATATGAGTGTACAATATGTAAGTACACGAGTATGCCATGCAAGGGTCATATCCTGAATGCAACAGTACTACAGTGTAGTGACATGGCAATTATCGATGATGAAGTGTGTGAGCCGGCAAGCAGGTGTACGTGGAACATATGCATCATCTATAATGGTGCTGGTGTCCTAACAACATGGATTTGATATAACAATAACATATCTAACATACAATGCGATGCAACAGTAAGAATATGCGGCAAATGAATAATAACACAACAGTGCAGTATCTACATCAATGTATCTATGTCATACTCTTTTGCCATTTGAAAGTAGACGAATCGGGGTTTTTAGGAAAATAAGGGCTACGGTGTTTTTAAGAAAAGATGTGTCTTTTGAAAATATCCGTAGAATCCCTTTGCCTGTCTTTAAAATACTCCCGATTCGTTAGTTTTTGAAATAGGTATGATATCGGCCTAGCCTAACATCTACTAGCAAAACTACAACTCCAACTAACAAGTCAATCAGGAGGGGTATGGAAACCACTTAAATCTGAGTCGATATATAAATATATATATATAAATATAATAGCCGGTGATCCCGCCTCAAAGGTACCGTGTACGATACAAAATCATATGACATCCTCGAGTCATGAGTGCGGATCTATCATCAATATAAAGCTCGTACGGTAAATCATCGTACGGCATCCCAAAAGCTGGGTACGGGTCAATATCACATTCCTCTCATCAAATATCAGGTATCGTTATCATCATATCACATGATCTGGGGTCACGACCCGAAATTGGCACGTGACGGCCCTAATACTACACAACGTCTACAGGCGTAACGTAGTAAAAGAAAGCCAAAAACCCAGCAATCTAAACCGTCAAAAGTGGTAAGAAAGTGATAATAGCATTTTCGAAAACCTTTGAAATCTCAACTCAAATTCTTTAAAGTACAACTTTTCTTCCTTTAAAATTTTGACAGCACCTCCTTTGTAAAACAAGCCCCCAAAAATGGGTACAATATTATATATAAGTAAAAGCATCCCAAACGGGAGAAAAAATCTACGCCCAACGGCGGAAAACAATCACCACAACAGATATACGACGCCGTAGCGAAGAAAGAGACGATATAAATAAAACTGCATAAAAACCTGCAAGTCACAAAATAATTTACAATATCGTCCTCACATCAAGTCTAAGTCATATAAGATAATGGTAGATGGAGAGTACAGGATACAACGAATATACAAACAGCAATGTCGGATAACCGCAAAACCTACCTAAGCAAAACTGCACACTGTCAGGTGAAGCGGTATCCGCAGCAAAAGATGATACGATGGATGGAAATAGCCCGGCCTTTGACTATCCTGAGGAACACCTGCAAACACTGTGGCACAACGGGGGTGAGTTGCCAACTCGTGAATAGTAAAATAACATATGCAGGTAATCGCGAATATGTACATACAGCGCGAATCTAACATAACCATTTAATAGCAATGAATGGTCATATGTAATGCATCAATCATGAAAGGTACGCTAGCAGGTACTACTTGTAGGGTTTCCACAACACCTCTATTAGGGTTTTGAAGCATCACACATGCTATAACAATAAAATTTTGAGGTGCTATGCAAACTATACTATGAATCGAACTAGAATATATGAAGTAACTATTAATAGTATCATATTTTAAGACTTAAGTTATACTAAGTGATGAGACTACAATCTTTGTAGACCTCTTTGGAAGACTCCTTTGCTTTGGAAGGGTTCGCTTGATCAACTCCTCGTCCACGACGATCCACCCGAAGCACTTTGCCCTAAGCTTGATGCTTCCTTCGATCTTTGAAAATCTTGAAGCACAACACCCTACACAAGATAGCAAAGGTTGTGTAGGATGATGAAGTGGTTGCTATTCTTATTTAATACCTTTTTCTTTTTATTTCTCTAACTCTATTTTAACTATTAAAAGAGAGCTAGAGTGAGGAGGAAGAAGATGGCTCTCTCTTTTTCTTTTGGAGTGAATAATGATAATCATGAAAAAAGAAAATGAGAGAGAGAGAGATATATCTTATCATAACCATAACTATAGTTAAAACATATCTTGATATTTTTATTTAGGGTTAAAGGCAAAAGGAAAAAGAACCATGGTTGAGTTAAATTCAACCATGGAAATGTGTAGAAAAGTGTAGAAGGAATGACTCATAAATCTTTTTCTTTTACCTTTAACTTTAATGAAAATATCCATTCATCTACAATATGATTCTTATATTGCCATCCTCTTTGTATCATCAACCATGATACATTTCATGTATGTATGTGTGTATGCACATCATCATGTACATATACATGCATGTATCCATAAGAAGAAAAGGATTTAAATAAATAATATAAAAGTCAATATTAAATCAACACTTGATTTAATAAATCGGTCATATCTTATACGACCCGACTAATATTAAATGCCCGATTAAAATACAGTATCACATACTTTTATTTAATCGAGCCTCCGCACATATCTCATATGCGCACCACTTCGTTTCGCCTAAGCCGAGAAACTTCTATGTGGGACTCTAAGACTCGTCAATACGCCAGCAGTAGATGATGATCATATCAAACACCTACAAGCCGCAAGCGGTCAGCTAAACGTAACGGCCACCCGGGTATTGAGCGATCAGAATAAGAACAAGCGAACCTGTCAAAACTCCTGTCAATCCATCCGGCAACACTAACCGTACAGTCCGGTCTCTTCGTCAGATATGCTGCATATCGAGTCTAGGGATGGAATCGTCGACCCCAATAACTCAATAAGTCATGCCGGTATATGGTCTATAATAGATCGAGAAACTTACTGATAACACTTATCAGTAATATCTTAGTAGCCCTGGCCAGGGACTTCCCGTTATAGCCAATCGTGCACAACACAGCATCAACCCCCAATACCGGGAGAGACGAAACCCCTCCTATCGCTCACTGCCTCCATATGCCTCGAGACTATACCCAAAATCCACCTGTTTGTACGACTCAGTAGAGCCGCAGTAGTGTGGAGATCAAAGTACAGTGGGAGGACACACAAGACTCTATGACGATCTCGGGTCTACAGACTAACCTGTACCAGTGTCACCTGAGAACTGCTATCCGACGTATGATATAATACCATATAGGAGTTCTCGGTGAGTCCGTTCAGTGTACCCAGTCTCACTGAGCACCCGTATACTATCTTCGGTGTCAACACACCAGACGGATATGGGATCATCCATCGCCCATCATATGGAACAAGAATGGTATACGCTAGTCTAAACTGGAATATCGATACCCTATCTCGATATACCTACGACTAGGAACATTTCAAGGATATGCTTATAAACTACAGATGTCCCACTAGTATGATCCGCATCATAATCCCAGTAGTCAAGCTAATATCCTTAGGGCTTTATCAACATGCACTAAATGAATATAAACATGATCAAGTGAACATATGATAAAGTAAAACCAGATAGCATACTATCATGTCGAGCAAGACTGTCCTCTGAATATATATATACATATCAGTACATACACTATCTCATAATGGCCTCTAGGGCATACATATATCCAACACTACTAACACATGAAGCAATAATATGACAATCTGTATGCAATAATCATGTAAGGTACTCTATCAGATACTACTAATACATGAAGCAGTGCATAAACAATAAATGTAGAGTATGGAATAAAACATGTCATTTCCACGGAAATCCTAACCTCGTGGTAGGACCAAAATCCAATAAGACAATCAAATTCCCAATTTCCACAAATCAGCCCCCAAATTGGCTCTCATATCATATAAGTCTCATATATCCTTAATGTGCAACATCAAGCAAATCTCATATATCCTGAATGTCCAACATCAATATATCTCATATATCCCAAATGTACAACATCAATATATCTCATATATCCCGAATGTACAACATCAATATATCTTATATATCCAATGTGTACAATATCAGTATAAAGTAAGTTTCATATAAGGTGAGTGTCTAACATCGACACCCAAAACAATATGAAACAAGTGTCCAGCATCGACACCAAAATACTGATCTCTGAGGCGCCATCACCTAGGACTGGCCCTCCAATGTCATGTACGTACATCCTCATAACCTGGGTAAGCACCACCCGCAATCTGCAAGGCATGTACGTACATAACCTCGATCGATATCCCCCAGATATACGTCGAGTCCAAATACTGTCACCGGATGGCAAACGCCCCCAGCCGGGCTCAACGGCATGGACCTTCGATCTTCTTGCCCCGGGGAACCAACCGGGCTCCACCATGTACCTGCACACGGCCCACGACTCCTCCTCGCATGGGGTATATATAAGCTCAGAACTGAGAAATCTCATGGTGGAAGCTGAAATATCATATCAAGAGAAACCGGGTTTTTCAAATAATGCATAATTTCATGAAACAACCACGGTCCTCTAATCCAGAAAACATCAAGTAGTGAATATGTATGAATGCATGAATCAATACACATATATTAGCGTCCCATTCCACTAATATTGGTGTAAAGGCATATATAACAGCGTCCCATTCTACTGTTATATATACATAGTAGTAAAAATATCAGAGAACATCATATGACATCTATAAATATAGTATATGCAATATGAATCAGTAATATGATCATATAAAGGAAAACAACTATTTAACTGCAACAAGTTACTAAATATATCACGCGGTTCCTGATTTCCCTGAAATCAGATGCAACAATATAGACAGGTGAACATGTAGCTATAACAAGGTATGCGTAACCATGTCGGTATAGCAAGATATGTGTGTCCATATGTAAGTATGTATGATGTCAAAGTATCTGTCACGACCCAAGTTTGGATGTGACAGGCACTTAGATTGTATCATATCTAAAGATATGCACAAGTCCAAGTAAGCCAAAAACCAAGATCAAAATACCTTATTGCGGAATTATTTATGAAAATTTAGTTTTTAAGTAAAAATCTCAAGTTATGAATTTAAATCATTAAACAATTAATAAGGTTAAGTTTAGTTGCATTCCGGGTTGGAATCAACAATATTAATAATAAACATGAATATAAACATATAGAACATCACTGAATCTCATAAAGAAAAAAGCTATGAAACTGATCAACCGATCTCAACTGTACATATACATACCATCTCTCATTTCTAAGTCAAATACAAGTCTGATGGAGTCTTTCTAGATACAAAAGTACAAAATGGAAGGTTACTACACATGTAACCTACCTATCAAAAGATGGAAAACAGCTGCAAAAGTATCTCCGTCTCACAACTACCCGTCCACTCTATCCCTGCAAGGAACTGTGGCACAACAGGGATGAGTTGCCAACTCAGTGAATACGACTAATATATAACGGCGAATAAAGTAAATATGCCGATTTATAGTTAATATCAACAAAGATGAACATGATGCATACTAACATGTAGAAGCATAAATCTGTAATGTTCCATATATAAATCCAAAACTGAAATCTCATCACTTGCTTTCCAAATATGATTCATTTTCTTTCCGTGTCCATCATCGACACAAATCTTCGGTATTTCATCAGGCATCATTCCCCGAATGATCCTGTCAATCCATAACACCGGTCGGTATATCCCAGATATCCGCCGTGTTTACCACTGACTCCGGTAT
Source organism: Agapanthus africanus (assembly GCA_030015575.1). Taxonomy (NCBI): domain Eukaryota; kingdom Viridiplantae; phylum Streptophyta; class Magnoliopsida; order Asparagales; family Amaryllidaceae; genus Agapanthus; species Agapanthus africanus. The sequence continues at coordinate 342,862,813 of JASDDO010000012.1, forward strand.
CGGGTATCCTCGCTAGGCTCACCGCCTACACTGCGGCCCCTGCCCCTCGGCCCCGACCGGGTCCACCATGATCCGGCTGTATAGCTACCCCACCCAGCTCGGATATACGTAATAAATTCCGCAACCGTATAGCTACCCCACCCGGTTCGGAATAAAACCAAATCAAAAAACGACATTCATGGTGGACTTGTCACAATCATCATAAAAATCCTGGATTTATGTAATAGTATTTAAAACTCAAAACCATAAATCCTCAATTCTGCATTTATCTCATATATAACATAAAACAGGCATAAAGTAACATGATGTCAATGATGCAATCTACCATTATATTAGATATATGAAATACGATGTCATCTATTGTAACATATATGATAATTAAGTGTATGTGACATGGCAATATCGACGAGGTGTGTGTAGCATATAAATTGTGCACGTGGCATGACTCGTCGATAATTGTGAAGTGTTCTAGCAACTAAGCAATTTACAAGTATTGAAATGAATGCAATTATGACATTTAAGCATGACGATGTAAATATCAAGTTAAATAAACTACGGGCGAAACACGCCATCTTTACAAAATTTCCCGGTAGATGTTTAGTCTACTCACCGGAAAGTCGAATCTACTCCGGAATCGCTAATCCTTTCCCTTTCCTCGCGGCTTCCGTACTTCTCGTATCCGCGTCTAAATATACCAAGTTACGTGTATAAGCAAAACGACTATTCCGATATAACGGAAATAGAAACACGTTATCCTAATTACTAGTTATCTACTATTTGATTATATCAAGTTATTAAACACTTAGTTTTGCTGGATTTTAGCCTAAAACTGCACTGTTTCAGAAATTAAAACGCGACGTGATTTCGTCGTGTCGTATTTAGCGTTTTACGATTCCTTTTCCGATATATTATCCCAGATTTTAAATACAGTAAAACTAATTTAAATCAACAGTACCAAATTAGCCTAAATTGTATACTGTAGACACCCCAATTGACCAAACCCCCAAAGCTTCCAACATGGCCGGCGACGCCGGCCAAATTCCTTCTGTCGCCGGCCCAAAACCGGCCCCCTGTGGTCGTTCTCTTGTGGTTTATTCTAGTTGATTCCTACATCAGTTTTACTCTGTTGAATTTATTTAATTATCTTCTAGATTAAAGCAGATTCTTACAGACTCTGAATTTAGCTAAATACGATATTATGTGACTTATCTAAACTTTAATCGATTAAACTACAGAGCTTAATTTACCTACTATGATTAAGAATCTTACCCTCCTATATTGCTGTAGGAATAACCCCCAAAGAATAATCAACTCCTCTTAGCTTGATGGTGAACTTATCTCCAAGAACAAGCTCCTCATTTACCTTCTTCCTCTTGTTCTCCCATTTTTCTCTTTTACTTTTCTTTTTCTTTAATTTATTTCAGTTTGATTCTGTGATTTGAACTGAAAATGAGCTATATATGTGAATGGATAAAGTGATAAGGGAAGGTGGAGGTGTCATATGATGAAGTGTGCATGTTTCATGCAAGGAGGAGGTGGAGATGAGAGGGTGCAAGAAAGCATGAGGTGGTTTTGCATTATCTTTACATTTTCTTTTGTTTTATTTTGAATTTTACTTCAGAACTGAAATGATTTCAATTATTCACTTAAACCCTTGACAAAACCCTATTTGCATAAAAACTTAACTTTACAATTTAACCCCTCACAACTTAACTTATTATAAAACACATCTTTTATTAAAATGAAGCTAAAATTTTCATTAAAACCCTTATAACTTATTTAATTTACATTCAAAAATTCTAATTTAATTTGTATTACATATAACTTATGAAGATTGACATATTTGATTTTAACTGTTTTAACTTATTTAATTTACATTCAAAAATTCTAATTTAATTTGTATTACATATAACTTATGAAGATTGACATATTTGATTTTAACTGTTTTGTGATTTATCAGCTTATTCTTAATTTAATTAAATTTATTTATTTTCTAACTTTTTCCTAATTGTTACAATATTCCCCCCTTAAAAAAAATTCGGTCCCCGAATTTAAACTAATTACTAGACATACCTATGAAAAGATGTGGAAATTTCTTCCGCATCGCGTCCTCCGTTTCCCAAGTAATCTCCTCGCGATCCTTTCCTTGCCATAGAACCTTAACAGACGGCAGTATCCTTGATCGTAGTTGCTTTGCCTGCCTGTCCAGAATAGCGACTGGCTGCACTGTGTAGGATAGATCTGGCTCAAGCTGTAGAGTCTGATGCTTAATCGCATGAGATGGATCGTGAAGATATCTGCGAAGCATCGAAACGTGGAACACCGGATGTACGTCGGGAAAACCAGGTGGAAGTGCTAACCGATAAGCCACAGCGCCCACTCTCTCTAAAATCTTGTATGGTCCAACATATCTGGGGCTGAGCTTCCCTTTCTTCCCGAAGCGCATCACACCCTTCATTGGAGATACTCGAAGGAACACATGATCTCCCACATCAAACTCAAGTTTACGCCGTCTTCGATCTGCATATGACTTCTGTCTGCATTGGGCCGCTTTCATTCTATCTCGTATCAATTGAATCTTCTCTGTAGTTTCCTGTACTATCTGCGGTCCCAATATACCACTCTCACTAAGTTCCGTCCAGCAAACCGGTGATCTACACTTCCTTCCATACAAGGCTTCAAAGGGTGCCATCTGGATCGTCTCTTGAAAGCTGTTGTTATACGAGAATTCTACCAAAGGTAGGTGACGATCCCAACTACCACCGAAATCTAAACTACAAGCCCGAAGCATATCCTCTAGTATCTGAATGGTCCGCTCCGACTGACCGTCTGTCTGTGGGTGGAAAGCTGTACTAAAACTCAGTCGTGTACCAAGAGCGTCCTGAAGTTTCTGCCATAGCCTGCTCGTGAACTGGGTACCTCGATCTGATACTATGCATGTCGGAACTCCATGTAGACGTACAATCTCATCGATATAAACCTGTGCATACTGAGCAAATCCATATGTCGTCTTCACTGGAAGAAAATGAGCGGCCTTCGTCAGCCTGTCTACAATCACCCAAATGGAATCGTACCCTCTGCTAGTCCTGGGTAGACCCACTACAAAATCCATGGAAATCTGTTCCCATTTCCACTCTGGAATGGGTAAGGGTTGTAGCTCTCCGGCTGGCCTCTGGTGTTCTTCTTTGACTTGCTGACAAGTCAAGCATCGTGAAACAAAATCCGTAACATCCTTCTTCATTCCTTCCCACCAATAATTATCCTTCAAATCACGATACATTTTGGTGGAACCAGGATGAATACTGTATACTGATCTGTGGGCATCCTCTAAAATCTCACGCCTCAATCCGTCAGAATCTGGCACACAGAGACGAGTCCTAAAACGTAATACTCCATGATCATCAATCACGAACTCCGTCTCCTTGCCCTGCCTAACATGATCCATAATCTCCATCATGCGAGTATCTGTAGGCTGCGCATCTCGAATACGATCCAATAGCTGAGGTCTGGTGCGAACATGTGCCAACTGACCTCCTGCCGACGTAAACTCAAACTGTATACGACTATCACATAAAATCTGCCAGTCTGTAGAAGACTGTCTCTGCAAAATGCTTAAATGAGATAAATTACCTCCAGGCCTCCGACTCAAGGCGTCTGCTACCACATTTGCTTTGCCTGGATGGTACAAAATCTCAAAATCGTAATCTTTCACCAGTTCCATCCATCTACGCTGTCTGAGGTTCAGATCCTTCTGCTGAAAGATATACTTTAAACTTTTATGATCTGTGAAGATTTGACACGTTTCTCCATACAAGTAATGTCTCCAAATCTTCAATGCGAATACTACAGCAGCCATCTCTAGATCATGAGTGGGGTAGTTTTGTTCATGCCTCTTCAACTGTCGAGAAGCATATGCTATAACCTTGCCGTGTTGCATCAACACACAGCCTAAGCCAACTCTAGAAGCATCGCAATACACGACGAAACCCCCTGACCCGGAAGGTAAAGATAATACAGGTGCAGTCGTCAAACGCGTCTTCAACTGTTGGAAACTCTGCTCACACGCATCTGTCCACTGAAAAGGAACTTCCTTCCTAGTCAATCCTGTCAAAGGTGCCGCTATCCTTGAGAAATCCTGTATGAAGCGTCTGTAATAACCTGCCAGACCTAAGAAACTCCGAACCTCCGTAACTGACATAGGCCTGGGCCAGTGTTGTACCGCTTCAATCTTCTTTGGGTCTACGCATATACCTTCTCTCGTAACTATGTGACCCAAGAACTCCACACTATCGAGCCAAAAAGCACACTTAGAAAACTTTGCATATAACTGATGCTCTTTCAAGGTCTGCAACGTGATACGTAAATGCTGCTCGTGCTCCGTCTGACTCCGAGAATATACAAGAATATCATCTATGAATACTATAATAAACCGATCGATAAATGGTCTAAAGATACGGTTCATCATATCCATAAAAGCTGCTGGAGCATTGGTGAGTCCGAACGACATCACCAGAAATTCATAATGCCCATATCTCGTACGAAACGCTGTCTTTAGAATATCGTCCTTCCGAACCCTCAACTGATGATACCCTGACCTCAAGTCAATCCTTGAGAAGAATCCGGCTCCTTGCAACTGATCGAACAAGTCATCTATTCGTGGTAATGGATACCTGTTTCGCACAGTGACGCGATTCAGCTGTCGGTAGTCGATGCACATTCTCATACTACCGTCCTTCTTCTTTACAAATAACACAGGAGCTCCCCACGGTGAAACACTAGGACGAACCAGTCCTCTATCTAACAACTCTTGCAACTGGCCCTTGAGTTCTTTCAATTCCGTCGGTGCCATTCGATAGGGTGGTATAGAAATAGGCCCTGCACCCGGAATCAAGTCAATGCAAAATTCAATATCTCGATCAGGTGGCAATCCTGGTAACTCTGCAGGAAATACCTCAGGAAATTCTCGTACGATCGGGATTTGGTCCAAAGGAACTTCAGCGACCCCTATGTCCTGAATAAAAGCCAAGAACCCATGACAACCCTTCTTCAATAGTCGTCTCGCACCAAAAGCAGAAATCATGTTGACAGGGGTTAACTTGCAGTCCCCCTGCACAACAAATACCGGTTCACCTGGAAAACAAAATCTAACCGCTTTTCCTCTACAATCTACATAGGCATGACAAGCGGCTAACCAGTCCATCCCGAGAAGTATGTCAAAATCTAACATGTCCAGAAGAATCAAATCAACAAACGAATCTCTATTACCAATACGCACCGAACACGATCTGAATACGTGCCGAGCTATAAAGGAATCTCTAACTGGAGTAATCACTACCAAGGGTAACTCTAATAATGACGACTCCTTCCCCAATAAAAGTGCGAATCATGAAGATACATAAGAATGTGTAGAACCGGGATCAAATAAGACATGTGCCTCTAATGAGCATACTGTAAGAGTACCTGTCACGACTGCATTTGATGCCTGGGCATCCTGTGGAGACAGCGCAAAAACCCGTGCCTGGCCCCTGCCCGCATCCTGTCGTCCTCTACCTCGATCTCCTCTACCTCTCTGAGCACGTCCTGCATAGCCTCGACCTCGTGGTGCAACTGCCTGGCGTGTAGCGCCAACTGGGGGAGGAAGTAAAGCCATCAGTGTAGGAGGTGGAAGGGGTAAAGCAGCCTGTGGAGTAACGGTCCCGCCCTGAGATCTACAATCTCGCGCAAAGTTTCCGGGAAGTCCACAACTATAACAGGTAGATGGTGGTCTCTGATCACCAGGATAAGAACTAAACATCTGGCCCTGTGTCCAACCTCGTCCAACACTGCGGCCTGGAGTATATCTACCTGGATAGGACCCTCTACCTCGGCCAAACTGTCTATTTGTCGGCACGAATGGTCTACTCCTCTTTGGCTCCGGAACAACTCCTGACTGGCTCAAACGCTCCTCTACTCGAATCGCCGCATCCATAGCCTGTGCATATGTATCAAAATGCTGGGAGCCTATCGCCAGATACAACTGTGTGTCCAAACTCCTTAGGAACCTTTTCACCCGAAGCTCCTCTGTAGGTACTAAGTATGGGGCATATCGCGACAGCTGGGTAAATCGTAAGTCATAATCTGCTACTGACATACTTGCTGATTTCCTCAACGCTTCGAAACTGCTAGCTCTAGCGTCCCTCACACTCTGGGGAAGAAATCTGGCAAGAAAGACTGTAGAAAACTCGGTCCACGTTATCGGAGGAAGATTCGTAGCTCGCCCTCTCTCCATCGATTCACACCACTCTTGTGCAAGCCCTTCCAAACGAAAGCTAGTCAGCTCAACTGACCTCGCATCAGAACATCGCAATGATCTGCCAATTCTCGCCATCCTATCAAGAAAAGACTGAGGATCTTCCGCCACATCGGTCCCTGTAAATACTGGGGGTCTCAATCTCATAAACTCTGCAAGTGATACTTCCATCACTCTCGTATCTACTGGTGCTGCCGTCTGTGTAGGCTGTACCTCGGACTCTGCTACAGTCGGTGCTGGATCTGATCTCAAAGCTCGAGTGGTCTCAGCTAACTGTCCTACCACTCGCTGTAATCCCAACATACCCTCCTCAATCCTAGTCATGCGATCTGGAGGAGGAGGATCAACATGCTCATGCACCTCCTGCACGTCTGGTGTACCAGTCGTCATCACAGGCGGACTCGCCCTAGCTGCATTCCTGGCTGCGGCTCGCCTAGCCCGCGTAGCCATAGCAACTGGAACAAGAAACGAGAGTTGATAAGGTGTGGGAACAGAAGTAATCAATAACGGAGAATCAACGGAAGAATAGATCAAGATAAACATCCTAAGGTTAGTTAGGCTGAATACGATAACGTAAATATGCCGTGGAACATACGTACGGTACTGCATTCGTCCTAATTCACCTACTCCATCAAACCAAAGGTCATCCTAACTCTCAGACTTACATCAACCTATTGAAATCCCTTACTGAATTCCGTAAGGTTACTCCTAAGCTCTGATACCAACTTTGTCACGACCCAAGTTTGGATGTGACAGGCACTTAGATTGTATCATATCTAAAGATATGCACAAGTCCAAGTAAGCCAAAAACCAAGATCAAAATACCTTATTGCGGAATTATTTATGAAAATTTAGTTTTTAAGTAAAAATCTCAAGTTATGAATTTAAATCATTAAACAATTAATAAGGTTAAGTTTAGTTGCATTCCGGGTTGGAATCAACAATATTAATAATAAACATGAATATAAACATATAGAACATCACTGAATCTCATAAAGAAAAAAGCTATGAAACTGATCAACCAATCTCAACTGTACATATACATACCATCTCTCATTTCTAAGTCAAATACAAGTCTGATGGAGTCTTTCTAGATACAAAAGTACAAAATGGAAGGTTACTACACATGTAACCTACCTATCAAAAGATGGAAAACAGCTGCAAAAGTATCTCCGTCTCACAACTACCCGTCCACTCTATCCCTGCAAGGAACTGTGGCACAACGGGGATGAGTTGCCAACTCAGTGAATACGACTAACATATAACGGCGAATAAAGTAAATATGCCGATTTATAGTTAATATCAACAAAGATGAACATGATGCATACTAACATGTAGAAGCATAAATCTGTAATGTTCCATATATAAATCCAAAACTGAAATCTCATCACTTGCTTTCCAAATATGATTCATTTTCTTTCCGTGTCCATCATCGACACAAATCTTCGGTATTTCATCAGGCATCATTCCCCGAATGATCCTGTCAATCCATAACACCGGTCGGTATATCCCAGATATCCGCCATGTTTACCACTGACTCCGGTATCGGGTATCCTCGCTAGGCTCACCGCCTACACTGCGGCCCCTGCCCCTCGGCCCCGACCGGGTCCACCATGATCCGGCTGTATAGCTACCCCACCCAGCTCGGATATACGTAATAAATTCCGCAACCGTATAGCTACCCCACCCGGTTCGGAATAAAACCAAATCAAAAAACGACATTCATGGTGGACTTGTCACAATCATCATAAAAATCCTGGATTTATGTAATAGTATTTAAAACTCAAAACCATAAATCCTCAATTCTGCATTTATCTCATATATAACATAAAACAGGCATAAAGTAACATGATGTCAATGATGCAATCTACCATTATATTAGATATATGAAATACGATGTCATCTATTGTAACAAATATGATAATTAAGTGTATGTGATATGGCAATATCGACGAGGTGTGTGTAGCATATAAATTGTGCACGTGGCATGACTCGTCGATAATTGTGAAGTGTTCTAGCAACTAAGCAATTTACAAGTATTGAAATGAATGCAATTATGACATTTAAGCATGACGATGTAAATATCAAGTTAAATAAACTACGGGCGAAACACGCCATCTTTACAAAATTTCCCGGTAGATGTTTAGTCTACTCACCGGAAAGTCGAATCTACTCCGGAATCGCTAATCCTTTCCCTTTCCTCGCGGCTTCCGTACTTCTCGTATCCGCGTCTAAATATACCAAGTTACGTGTATAAGCAAAACGACTATTCCGATATAACGGAAATAGAAACACGTTATCCTAATTACTAGTTATCTACTATTTGATTATATCAAGTTATTAAACACTTAGTTTTGCTGGATTTTAGCCTAAAACTGCACTGTTTCAGAAATTAAAACGCGACGTGATTTCGTCGTGTCGTATTTAGCGTTTTACGATTCCTTTTCCGATATATTATCCCAGATTTTAAATACAGTAAAACTAATTTAAATCAACAGTACCAAATTAGCCTAAATTGTATACTGTAGACACCCCAATTGATCAAACCCCCAAAGCTTCCAACATGGCCGGCGACGCCGGCCAAATTCCTTCTGTCGCCGGCCCAAAACCGGCCCCCTGTGGTCGTTCTCTTGTGGTTTATTCTAGTTGATTCCTACATCATTTTTACTCTGTTGAATTTATTTAATTATCTTCTAGATTAAAGCAGATTCTTACAGACTCTGAATTTAGCTAAATACGATATTATGTGACTTATCTAAACTTTAATCAATTAAACTACAGAGCTTAATTTACCTACTATGATTAAGAATCTTACCCTCCTATATTGCTGTAGGAATAACCCCCAAAGAATAATCAACTCCTCTTAGCTTGACGGTGAACTTATCTCCAAGAACAAGCTCCTCATTTACCTTCTTCCTCTTGTTCTCCCATTTTTCTCTTTTACTTTTCTTTTTCTTTAATTTATTTCAGTTTGATTCTGTGATTTGAACTGAAAATGAGCTATATATGTGAATGGATAAAGTGATAAGGGAAGGTGGAGGTGTCATATGATGAAGTGTGCATGTTTCATGCAAGGAGGAGGTGGAGATGAGAGGGTGCAAGAAAGCATGAGGTGGTTTTGCATTATCTTTACATTTTCTTTTGTTTTATTTTGAATTTTACTTCAGAACTGAAATGATTTCAATTATTCACTTAAACCTTTGACAAAACCCTATTTGCATAAAAACTTAACTTTACAATTTAACCCCTCACAACTTAACTTATTATAAAACACATCTTTTATTAAAATGAAGCTAAAATTTTCATTAAAACCCTTATAACTTATTTAATTTACATTCAAAAATTCTAATTTAATTTGTATTACATATAACTTATGAAGATTGACATATTTGATTTTAACTGTTTTGTGATTTATCAGCTTATTCTTAATTTAATTAAATTTATTTATTTTCTAACTTTTTCCTAATTGTTACAGTATCAGTAGCAAGGTACATCTCTATGTCTATCCATAATATCCTCCAGGTATATGTATGTATATATGCCAGAAGTACATGTAGCTATGTCTCACATGTGTATAAACCTATCACTAATGGTACACTACCCTATAGGTATCTGGTTAACTAGTAGGTAAGCATGTCAGGGCATATATGTAAGCATGTAGGTATACAGGTATGCTATAAATCATGTGCATAAAGATTATGAATCAATGCCCCTCATCAAACAACATCATATCTATAAGGGTGTTGTGCATGTCATGGCAATTATTGACGGTGTGAGTGGCATGCAAATAGTGCTCGCGCAACATAAGCCGTCAATAATAATGCAGTGTCCTAAGGATACTAGTCCAAGCACAACAATTAACGAAGCAGTAGGGTGAATACGCAATTCTAAATATGACATAGAATATGCGACAAGTCCAACCATTTCTAGCCCAGACGCATAACGCCATGCGGGCGATTCCCCTGTAGATGTTAAATCTACTCACCACGTCCTGGCTAAGTGAAGCCAACCACTTGTTTTCCCCTTGTAGCAGTGTCCGAAGTCCCCGCCTGCGAATCTATAACATTAAAACAATAAAGCAATTATATGTTAATAATATACCCAAAACACGTACAAACTACATTTTACCGACGCAACAATACAAAACATACTCTCAAGTGTTCGTATTGTGGCTAACGTGTGTAGCGACACGACGAAAATAACTTAAGAGTAAAATCACACCAAAAGCACGATCCGTGTCGTATAACGTATCGCACGGACACAAAACACTAGTTTATAGGAAAACGATCACAGATTTTGCATACTGTAATTACTAAAAAAGTAAACAGTACCAAACACCCCTAAACCACAGCAGACAACTACCCACAAAAACCAAGCCCCAGCACTTCCCTCAATAGCCGGCGTCGCCGGAATTTCTCCTTGGGCCGCCGGCCATGGCCGGTGGGGTGGGTCTCGTGTCTCAGGTGAGGGCTTAGGTTCACTATTACATCACTATAAACTTATTTGGTTACACAGTAAAATTTCCAGGTCACAGCAGTTCACAGAGACACTAAAAAGACACTAAAAACACGATATTGGCACGAAACGATATTTAAAGTGTTCTAAACCAAAACCAACTAGCTAAACATCAACAAAACTCCTATTTAACAGATTAGGGATCATACATATCCTCAAGAACTCAAAGATCCTAGCTTCCCTAGCTCCAAGTGATCAAAGAGGCAAAAACAAGTCTTGGGTATTTTTTTGTGATTTATTTGGGAATTTTGGAGATTTATTTGCTTGGATTAATGCAAAAGAGGAAGGGAAATGATCAAGAGCAGTAGGATGAAGAAGATTTCGGCCAAGGGAGGAAGAATGGAGAGTTGTGTGGAGTTTTCTAGCCATTTCAATCAATAAATGCAATTTAATGCATTCACACACACATATGCACACATGCATGCACCTCATGAAAACAATTTCTTTTCTTTAAAAACTTAATTCTATTAGCCCAAAAGATCTAGATACTATTAGCCCAAAAGATCTAGATACTAAGAGGAAAGTTTTTGTTTTACCCAACTTGATATATTTGAAAAGATTCCAATTCTGGAGAAATTTCCCAAAATGTAAATACCACATTAAAATAATATTAAAATTGGGAAAAATTCAAATTGAACCAAAACGTCCCATATACCCTCAAAGCTTGCGCACTAGCTTTATTTTTGCTAAACTAGGCGCTGGCAAGTCTATATGGTCGTTTGATCACAGTCGGGTTAAAATGGAAAAATTCGCATAATGAATTCTAAAACGTTACATCTGGGGTACTGATCTAAGTCTAGTACAAATCGATACCATCTATATAAATATAAATGCGTGTGTGAAACACACGTCCAAAGGCCCGCTACAATCACAGGTCGTATCCCAAATACGAATCACATCATATCACCGATCTCATGGCACTATGCCCGATATCATCGACTCATCTCCAAATATTATCCACTATCCTCATCATCAAGGTATAAGTATAACAAGCAAGCGTGTGTGTGTGTGTGGGTGTAAACCTATTCTAGGGTTCGCAACTAGGAACTATACTAGTTCACTTCTAAACTCTAATCTATCCATAGTACACCTAATCACATCTAGAATATTCAAAACATACTTAACTCTATCATGCGTATACATATAGTATATATATATAGTATACTAAGTATCGAACTGCGGGGGTACTATACGCCATCCACCCGACTTCCCCCGTAGATATAATTTACTCACCTTGATCTTGCTTGCCGATGTCGATGTCGCCACCATCTTCTTCATCATCTCGGATCACCGTGGGGGTACCTACATGTCACACGTATCGCATCGCATTAAAACTAAATCGAAATCAAAACGACACACGAAAACCAAAACGATACGCTTAAGAGCTTATAGTTTAGAACCTATGGTTAGCTCTCGCAAAACAACCCGATATCACTCGATATAGACGTACAAACGTCACATGATCGAGATAACGCACAAATACAAAAATCTAGAAATCAAAATACGGAAAAACATAACTCAATTCAAAACAGCAACTAGGGAAAGTGGTCCCAGATTTTGACTCAGGCCAAACAAACAACTCTGGGGTGATATATAGTGTGAATATGACCTACCGAAGCAACCTGGGCACCTAGTTCATCATGGGGGCCGGCCACATTCAAAGGAAAATCCGGCCAGGCCGGTTTGGACAGGGAGTTAGGGGTTCATGTTGCCAGGGTGTCTTCCTACGGGTCCCACTAGGTCTCTGGTATTGTTTACTTTTCTAGTTTTGGCCCCGGATCATTCCAGATTTCCCTGCACGCCAAAAACCTTCACAAAACCTATATGCAAAGTTTCTGTTTTTCCGTTTCAGGTTCCAGTTTGGGTTGGTCTGGGTTTGCTAACAATTGGGAGGGGTTTAAGGTCACTAATAAGGCTTATTACACCATCTCTACTCCAATCAAACCCTAGTTCCTAACTTGAGTTCTCAAAGCTCATTAAACTTCTCCAAAACGATATTAAACTTGAAATGAGGCTAAATCACTTGAAATACTACAATAATTGTGAAAGGGTTTACCTCATTTAGATCTCAAGAATCCTTTACAGCGTCAAAATCAAGTTTTTCTTGGTCCATTGGGTAGCTAGAGGGCTTGTGCACTTTTTTTGTGAAATGAGTGTGAGGTTTTGGAGTTGTTTTGGAGATGAAGTAAGTGGATTTGTGGAGGGGAGTGCAGGGTTCCTAGGCACCCTAGTGAGGTCTCCCAAGCCATCAACCATGGCAATTTCAAAAAATATGGTGCCTACAAACCCTAGTGTACGGATCGTTTGCTAGATATCTAGGCGAAACAATCAGCTAGTTAACAACTTAACTAAAGGAATACGGAAATACAACCTTTGTAGATCCGTTTGTCCACCTCCATGGCTCCGCAACGAAGTGCCTCCGCTGTCCATGTGAACTCCCGGGCTCTAGCGTCGGCTTCGTCGAAGAATGAGCGAGCTTGATCATCGGTTCAATGCCGAAGATGATCTACGTCGAGATATCGCAAGAACAAGCTCCAACTTCACCAAGTCGGAAAAACTTGTGAAGGAAACACCCTATACTACTTGGCAATAGATAGAGGATGAAGAAATAGGAAGTGGGTAAACTTTAGTTTTGGATTTCTCACACTTTTCCATTACTTGCCATTGGAGTAGCAAGCTATATCCATGGAAGAAGAAGATGAAGAAGAAGAAGATATGATAACTCCTTAATTAAAATAGAAAAGATAATACAAATACTTATCATATCTTTGACCATGGTTTAGTGTAGAGACTTAACCTAGGTTAGATAGTGGTTAGGGTTAGATAAAAGTCAAGAATGGTGGACTAAGTTCAAAGCTTCAAGAAGCTTTCAAGTAAAAGACAAAACTAGCAACCATTCTTATCACTTTATCTTTTCTTTTTCCAAAATAAATAAAAGGAATAAATAAATGATTAAGTAAATGAAAAAGAAACCCTAATCACTAATTAACCATGGTTTAACACTTTACACAAAACCAAGCTAGAATGTATCATCAAACATGATACAATCATGTGCACAAAACTATATCGAATATACAATGTGCACATCCGTGTGAGAAAATCCATTTAAAGTGAACCGACACTAGTTAATGCAAAGCAATATATCAAATATATATAATTATGTATTAAATCATTAAATCAACACTTGATTTAACGATCCGGTCATATCGCATATAACCGGCTAGTATCCAATGTGTCGGCTTATCGAATCAATCCTTGATTCGATAACTAGGTTATATCACATATAACCATTCGATACATTGATCGCGAGAATCAAATACGGTATCACATACACGCATTATTCTCGGTCCCGTACATATCTCATATGCACTCCTATTTCGTTTCGCTTGAACCAGGAAACCTCTGTGTAGGACTCTAAAGACTCGTCAATACGCCGGTAGCAGGTGATGATCATATCATGCACCCACAAGCCGCAAGCGGTCTGCCAAACGTAACGGCCACCCGGGTATTGAGCGATCAGAAGATCGACGAGCAAGCCCGCTCACACTCCTGCGAATCCGACTAGTAACACCACCGTATAGTCCGGTCTGTTCGTCTGATATGTCGCATATCTCGCCTAGGGGTGGTAAACGTCAGACCCCAATAGCTCGATAAGTCATGCCGACTTGAGGTCCATAACATTCGTGAAACTACTGATAACTCTTACCAGTATATCACTGCAACCCTGGTCAGGGATTTCCTGTTATGGCCAGTCGAGCATAGCACAACATCAACCCCCAATACCGGGAGAGACGAATCCCCTCCTATCGCTCATTGCCTCCATGTGAATCGGGACCGTACCCAAAAACCACCTGTTTGCACAACTCAGTAGAGCCGTGGTAGGGTGGAAATCAAAGCACAGTGGGAGACACACAAGACTCTATGACGATCTCGGGTCTACAGACTAAGCTGTACCAGTGTCACCAGAGAACTGCCATCTGACGTGAGGTATAATACCATCTGGGAGTTCTCGGCGAGTCCGTTCAGTGTACCCAGTCTCTACTGAGCACCCGCATACGATCTTCGATGTCAAACACCAATGGATATGGGATCATCCATCGCCCATCGCATGGGTCGAGAAGATATGCGCTAGTCTACTCTGGAATATCGATGCCCCGTCTCGATATTCCCTCGACTAGGAACAATTCAAGGATGTACTCATGGATTACCCAGGCCCCACTAGTATGATCTACATCATAGTCCTGGAAGTCGAGTACACATCCTATGGGCTTTATCAACATGTAATCAGAGAGACAGAAAGTATACATGTTAAGATAAAGAGCAACCAGATAGCGTACTATCATGTCGAGCAAGAAAGTCCTTCCTATATATGTCCCAGCATCCACTACAATATACATCCCATGTACAGTAATGGCCTCTAGGGCATACATATAACTAACAATCTCCCACTTGCACTAGGGCCATCTGTAGCAGTGGTTGCAGTATCACATACTCAACCATCCCTTAAAAGTCTCTCTTTGGGAAAAGGGCCTTCGTGAGTGGATCCGCCGTGTTGTCCTCTGAGTCTACTCTCCTAACCTTGATCACCCTGGAGATCAACTATCTCCATGATCAGGTCAAGCTGCCTCAGAATATGTCTGGGTCACTGATGGGACCAGGGTTCCAGGGTCAAAACCACGCTTCCATTGTCATACAATGGCAGGAACCTAGTTCATCTTATGAACCACTATACACCCAAACAGCCTCTTTGGTAGTATCTTTAATAGCGATGTTACCAGCCTTTATCGTCTAGTTTGCCACGGTATCTAGCTTGGAACTCTTCCAACATACCGTCCCTTTACTGAGGGTAAAGACAATGCCTTTGACTGACATTCAGTCGTTTTTTTATCACCCTGGAACACTTCCAGTGATTCTCCCCAGGATCGATTGATACAGTCTCACTATACCTAGTGAGAACCCTAATATCCCTTTAGATCTATCTCATAGGTCCAAAACTCAGGATTTAGGAGGTATCACTCTGATCCTACACGGAGAATCTTTGTGATAAACGGAGATTGATCGAGCGTAGCATAAGAAACTCCTTTCTTATCAAGAGTATGTCATCCACGTACTCTACGAGGATCACCACCATACTCCCTACTACCTTTTTGTTTATACAAGGTTCATCTACCATTTTGATGATGTCAACTTCTTTGACTAACACATCAAAACAGACGTTCCAACTCCGCGATGCCTGCTTTATTAGATAAAACATCTTGCACACGTTTCCGCTGCTCCCACTGTTTACGAAGCCCTCTGGCTGTGTACTTATAGACTCACTCTTCTAAATCATTATTTAGAAAAGCAGTCATGGCACCCAACCGCCAGATATCGTAGTCATGGTATGTAGCCGTGGCAAGTAGGATCTGGATGGACTTAAGCATAGCTACTTGAAAGGGTTTCATCATTATCCACACCTGGTTAATGATGCAAACTTTTAACAAGTCTAGCTTTGAAAGTCTCAACTTTTCCATGTACACCTAGTAATCTTCTCAAGATATACTTGCTCCTGATGGGGATTTAACCCTTCAGATATAGCAACTAAAGTCCATACTTTGTTGGTGTATAAGGATTCCATCTCAGATCGCTAAACATCCAGCCATTCTTACAGAGTCTTACTCCTGATGGCCAGCTCGAAACTAGTTGGGTCATCATCTCATGATGCAATCCTCGCTCCCACTGTCATAGAGAAACGAAAGTATCTCTCAGGTGGGTGAGGAACCCTACTAGATCGGCGGAGAGGCTGAGGTTCGTTGGCATCTACTGAATCCTTTGGTTCTGTCAAATCATCAGTTGCAGTTTGTATAGCTGGAACATTTCCAGTTCTACATAACTGACATTGCCTCGAGCTTGTCCGGATTTCGCTTTTCAGACATAGGCCGGACAACCCCAAATCTTAACTAACTTAAGATGTGGGCTCTTCCCTTTCCATATCACATATGAAGCGGTAGGCAATGATTCGATTCGAACCCTATTCAATAGGTATGCAACTTCTCAAGTGCATAACCCCTTTAAGGAAAAAGGTAACTCAGTAGTACTCATCATAGAGCACACCATATCAAATAGGGTGTATCTGCTCCGCCCCGAAATACCATCGTGCTATGGTGTATACGGAGGAGTTATTCTGAGAGAGAATCTCATTCTCCTTTAGAATAGTCCAGGATTTCCGTGCTCAAGTATTCTCCTCCTTGATCTCATCAAAGGACATAATACTTATACCCGTATATTGGTTCTCTATTTCTCACTTATATTCTGTGAATATCTCAAAAGGTTCGGACTTGTGTTTCAACAGGAACATAGGTCTGAATCTAAAGAGATCATCAGAGAACGTAATGAAGTATAAAGAACCAGTCCTGGTATGTGTAGACAGGGGACCTTACATACATCAACATGTATCATCCCAAGAGTTCAGTAACTCTTTCTCTGTTTCCAGCAAACGGAGCTATGGTCATCTTATCTTTGTGACATGACTGGCGAGTTTCACAAGATGTAAATTCAAACTGATTTAAATATACATCTTTATGTAACTCTAGCTAGTCGGGTCATATTGATCTGACCTAGTCTACAATACCTCAAGAAGGATTCGTTCATTTCTGAACTCTTCCTCTTGTGTGTGTTCCGTATATTAAGAACTGTAGTTTGATTTAGAACATTAATGCTTTTAGATAACGTGCCTGAACCGATCAACTTTTGATATAGGAAATGTTCAAAACATTATCCAACAATACAAAATTTTATCATTTCTTTACTAATAAAGAGACTGATATGATTTTGTATATCAGGTTCGGTATCTAATAACATTCGTTCAGAATCAATGTATTACAATACAGGGTGACAGTGACCAACAGACTTGGCTGCAACACTTGCCCCGTTTTCTGTCTCATGAAACTTATCACCCGGTCTCAGTTTTTCTACCCTGTTGTAGCCCTATGTAACATCTTACATATCTGGGATCCTGATCCTGTATCATATACCAAGGATGCGGAGGATACTGAGAAACAGTTCTGTATAACGAACACACCCGAAGATGATGCATCAGCATGCACTCTCTTCGTTTGGGCGGCACGGGAAATCTGGTATTCCCCAAATTCCTGCTCTGTCTTATAACAATTATAAGTTGGAGCGGGACCAACGTTCCCCAGCTCAGTATAACAAGCGGGTTCGGTCAATAATCCGTATTATTATCTTGATTAAGGCGTGATATGGTCGCTACCAGGAGAGAGAGAGAAGAAAACACTCTGCGTGCGCTCTTGCAAGATCAGATTGGTTATATATTTTATCTAATCAGGATGGCTCCCACTGCTTTTTATCAAATCTTCCTTCAAACCCTAAAAGGAAAAACTAGCCGGGATTAATTACACTCTACAAGTTCGCCAATCTTTCAGCCAGGCCAGTGTCGGTACTTTGAGGGAGGTCCCCCGTGCTTTCGCACGAACCTAATTACTGTAAACCTCGTTTTCCCAGAGGCGTAACCCCGTTGACACCTTTCTAGACACCTACTTGATCGGCTAATTGCAAAGTGCAAAACTCTCCCAGGAGTAACTCTTACTCGCAGCGGGTATCGGGATCCAACTATCACATAGAAGGTATGCAATCTCATTGCAAGTTTCAACACTTGAAACTCCCGATAAAGGTTTTTACCCCTAGCACCTATGACCTTAACTATGGTCAACAAATCATAAGTACTAGTCAAGTTCTACCCGTCATTTCGTGATTAATTAGACCCACCCACATGACCCTTAACTAAGGTCAACAAAGTCACGCGACTGTCCTAACTAATCGCATCATATGCGGTGTAGGAAGACATCACTTAGCTACCGTACACTGTGCCTTGACTATGGTCAACAAACACAGCACGAATACTAAGTACTCTACTTCCTAAAATGACGGAGGGTTGCGAATGGTTTTTGTGAAAACCTTTAACGCTTTGAACTTGATCTCGTTGCGGAATCAAACGGTTTTTAAATGGAATGCTTTTCGAAGCTTTTCTAGTTTTGCTAAAGGGGTCACTCCCGGTGAAGGGATCGTCGGCCCTTTCCTCGTCGAATGAGGTGCGGGATATATCATATATATCACTGTGCAAAGCAGAAACTATAGAAGCGATCAAATACAAACCGAGTGTGTAGCATCTGCCAGTTATTGCTAAAGGAGTCACTCCCGGTGAAGGGATCTCGGTCCTTTCCTCATCGAATAAGGTGCAGGATGTTCTATAATGAACACCACGATGCAAAGCAAGAACTGTAGCTACCTGTTTTTATTTTGAAATTCGATTCCACAACATCAATTAGGTTTATTTTCTTTCATTAATCTCATTAATGAATATCCCATCATTTAATTTACCTAAACATTACAGATAGATATGACGTACACTTATGCCATCCGCATTCGCCTCGATGTCCCCTCGTGCACCGTTAGGTTAGGTAACTAACGGCAGAGCGGGGCAGGGCTAGCGCGGGTGTAAAACATAAGTAACGTCTATATAATTTATCATATATACTATATATAATACCTGTCACAGAACATCGCATGATCTCAGATAAAACACAGCAGAAGAAACATATGAAATATTGGATATACTAGGACGTCCGTGTTTTCAATACGAGCCAGTATAAAACACGGATTCCACGGTCGCGATGAATAGCCAATCCCACACCCCTAGACCCCTACGAGAGCGGCAAGCAACCCTACCAATTCTAGGGTTAGGAGACCCGGACTCGACTCCTCGAGTTGGTCTCCCACTGGACCCCAGAACCCGGTTACTTGTGCTCCCCTCCTTGGGTCTATCCTAGTGCAGAAAAATAAATAATATACAAACGGTGACTACTTCCGCAACCTGGAAGTGCCCCAATAAAAGAATATTACATACAAGTTTTTACATGAATGAAAATGAAAAACACTCATCTCACATAAAAACCCCCGGCTATTCAAACACGACGATCCAATATAACATATCCAGCAACACATAACATCACATGTCATCAACGTAAGTAAATATGCGCATCCCAATTGTCGTTGACATATAGCAACGAAACCGGCGATATCACATATTACACTTACGGTCACAGAAAAGAAAGTGTAAAACTACAACAGTTGGAATCCGCAACCACCTCAGACATCACATGCCTGACCAAATGAATTACTTAGACATCGCATGCCTAACAATTATAAACCCCGCATTTTAGTCTCATTATCGAAAACACTTTTCAATATCAAGTCGGGCAATTCAACAAGATTCCCGACATTCTGATCGAATACTCGTCGCAAACTTCAGTAGACGGCCGCACTCCCAATACCGTCGACGAAGTGCACCAAGGCGGAACACCGCTGCCGCGAGCACCCGAACGGATGCTTTCGGCGACGGGGTTCTCCTACAGTCACTTGGTCGGGGTTATGGAGTGAGGCTGTCTATTAAGTTTACCCGGCGAATATCCGCGTACGCTACGTGATTGCGACGGACTTTTGATCACATCAAAATTCCGTGGCAACCGATCAAGTGAGACTAAACTGCTACGTTTATAACATTCATTCAGTTATCATATAACTATTGTGAATTCCAATTATTGTATCCCATTCCAGATAAACAGAAAATGTTAAACTTTTCGATCGAACAATCGAACACCCAAGTTTTCCCGATACAGATCAACACATGAAACAAGTCTAACAACATTCCGTTCGTGCCTCAGTACCAACGGTCCAGCCGTAGAAGGGTCAAGCCAACGCCTCACATGTGGCACGCCGTACTGCCCCAAACCCGAAGGTTCAAAGGGCAGTTCAAGACGGTCACATAATCGAGTTAAGGTTTGTTGTCTTCTAGAGGGTCCATCGTGTTACTTGCACTACTTAGAACGTCGTTAAACTACGGAAAAATCCAACACTTGGAAATTTCCCGACAGGGGAAAAATCGGGTATTTATATCCGGTCGAACTTTTTAACATATTCTAAAATTTATCCGGAAAACACATGGACAGAATTAGACTTTCCGATCGAAACAATGATTCCCAAAACAACTCAGAACAACTCAACTCTTGAGTTCAGTTTAAATATTCCAGGAAAATGAGCATTGAATTTTAGAAGTTACAGTGAAATTTGACACGTGTCGGCTTCTTATTGGCGGCGCTTCCGCCGCGCAAACCCCCTTTGTGCGGCGCTTCCGCCGCGCTTTTGTGGAATCAGGGTACCAAATTTCACAGTAATTCTCAGAAAAGCCTGCTTGTTTTTCTGGATATTTTTAATCATGAAAAATCCACATTTTTAAAATCGGGACAGAGAGCATTTTTTGCTTTGGGTTTTCGGGTTCGATCGGGTTTCTAATTCCGTCCGGGGATCGCCTAAGGCTCTAGCTAGGCTCTGATACCACTGCAGGGTTCCTAGGCACCCTAGTGAGGTCTCCCAAGCCATCAACCATGGCAATTTCAAAAAATATGGTGCCTACAAACCCTAGTGTACGGATCGTTTGCTAGATATCTAGGCGAAACAATCAGCTAGTTAACAACTTA
Organism: Agapanthus africanus; assembly: GCA_030015575.1. Classification (NCBI taxonomy): domain Eukaryota; kingdom Viridiplantae; phylum Streptophyta; class Magnoliopsida; order Asparagales; family Amaryllidaceae; genus Agapanthus; species Agapanthus africanus. The sequence continues at coordinate 342,884,152 of JASDDO010000012.1, forward strand.
ACTAAAGGAATACGGAAATACAACCTTTGTAGATCCGTTTGTCCACCTCCATGGCTCCGCAACGAAGTGCCTCCGCTGTCCATGTGAACTCCCGGGCTCTAGCGTCGGCTTCGTCGAAGAATGAGCGAGCTTGATCATCGGTTCAATGCCGAAGATGATCTACGTCGAGATATCGCAAGAACAAGCTCCAACTTCACCAAGTCGGAAAAACTTGTGAAGGAAACACCCTATACTACTTGGCAATAGATAGAGGATGAAGAAATAGGAAGTGGGTAAACTTTAGTTTTGGATTTCTCACACTTTTCCATTACTTGCCATTGGAGTAGCAAGCTATATCCATGGAAGAAGAAGATGAAGAAGAAGAAGATATGATAACTCCTTAATTAAAATAGAAAAGATAATACAAATACTTATCATATCTTTGACCATGGTTTAGTGTAGAGACTTAACCTAGGTTAGATAGTGGTTAGGGTTAGATAAAAGTCAAGAATGGTGGACTAAGTTCAAAGCTTCAAGAAGCTTTCAAGTAAAAGACAAAACTAGCAACCATTCTTATCACTTTATCTTTTCTTTTTCCAAAATAAATAAAAGGAATAAATAAATGATTAAGTAAATGAAAAAGAAACCCTAATCACTAATTAACCATGGTTTAACACTTTACACAAAACCAAGCTAGAATGTATCATCAAACATGATACAATCATGTGCACAAAACTATATCGAATATACAATGTGCACATCCGTGTGAGAAAATCCATTTAAAGTGAACCGACACTAGTTAATGCAAAGCAATATATCAAATATATATAATTATGTATTAAATCATTAAATCAACACTTGATTTAACGATCCGGTCATATCGCATATAACCGGCTAGTATCCAATGTGTCGGCTTATCGAATCAATCCTTGATTCGATAACTAGGTTATATCACATATAACCATTCGATACATTGATCGCGAGAATCAAATACGGTATCACATACACGCATTATTCTCGGTCCCGTACATATCTCATATGCACTCCTATTTCGTTTCGCTTGAACCAGGAAACCTCTGTGTAGGACTCTAAAGACTCGTCAATACGCCGGTAGCAGGTGATGATCATATCATGCACCCACAAGCCGCAAGCGGTCTGCCAAACGTAACGGCCACCCGGGTATTGAGCGATCAGAAGATCGACGAGCAAGCCCGCTCACACTCCTGCGAATCCGACTAGTAACACCACCGTATAGTCCGGTCTGTTCGTCTGATATGTCGCATATCTCGCCTAGGGGTGGTAAACGTCAGACCCCAATAGCTCGATAAGTCATGCCGACTTGAGGTCCATAACATTCGTGAAACTACTGATAACTCTTACCAGTATATCACTGCAACCCTGGCCAGGGATTTCCTGTTATGGCCAGTCGAGCATAGCACAACATCAACCCCCAATACCGGGAGAGACGAATCCCCTCCTATCGCTCATTGCCTCCATGTGAATCGGGACCGTACCCAAAAACCACCTGTTTGCACAACTCAGTAGAGCCGTGGTAGGGTGGAAATCAAAGCACAGTGGGAGACACACAAGACTCTATGACGATCTCGGGTCTACAGACTAAGCTGTACCAGTGTCACCAGAGAACTGCCATCTGACGTGAGGTATAATACCATCTGGGAGTTCTCGGCGAGTCCGTTCAGTGTACCCAGTCTCTACTGAGCACCCGCATACGATCTTCGATGTCAAACACCAATGGATATGGGATCATCCATCGCCCATCGCATGGGTCGAGAAGATATGCGCTAGTCTACTCTGGAATATCGATGCCCCGTCTCGATATTCCCTCGACTAGGAACAATTCAAGGATGTACTCATGGATTACCCAGGCCCCACTAGTATGATCTACATCATAGTCCTGGAAGTCGAGTACACATCCTATGGGCTTTATCAACATGTAATCAGAGAGACAGAAAGTATACATGTTAAGATAAAGAGCAACCAGATAGCGTACTATCATGTCGAGCAAGAAAGTCCTTCCTATATATGTCCCAGCATCCACTACAATATACATCCCATGTACAGTAATGGCCTCTAGGGCATACATATAACTAACAGGGAGAATGGGGGCAGCAGCAGCAGCTAAAGGAAGAGGGAGAGAGGGGAGAAAATGAGGGGAAGAAATGATGGGGGATGGCTCATAATAAGGGTTGACCCCTCACCCATCTTTTTCTCTCTCTAATCATACCTCCATATAATACTCTTTTCTTTTTCTCCTCTAATTTTCTTCTCTCCACAACAGTAACCCCAAAATAACAAGCCATGCAACCAAAACATGTAGGAAATTGCCACAAGTGTTAAAGAAAAGATATGGTGCATGTTTGCACAAAATACGCTTAAAGCGCGATTAGCGATTTTTAATCACGATTAGCACTAAATTAGCATATAATTAATCATAAAAACTTAAAAATTGCATAATTCACATGAAACACCCTATTTTAGTAATTTCTATAATTTTCAAAAAAAATTCCCCAATTTATCGGTATTTAATTATACCGAAATATTAAAATATTCATTAAAAATTAATATTAAATTATAAAAATTCCCAAAAATAATATTTTATTCTTTTGAAATGTTACAATCTTCCCCCCTTAAAGAAATTCGGTCCCCGAATTTTAATTTAAACCCCCAAATTCTAAAACATTTCAAATAAAAGTCCAAGTCGTCGGGGCTCCGAAATCATCAATACATAAAACGCATCATAGCGCAATACATGCGCATTAGAAATGAGCAGATAACTCAAAATCAAAACTCCATCAAGCATCCCGCAATCATCGGAGTCATGGTAAAGACACAAATGTCAAATCCAAATTAAAACCAATATGATATAAATCAGAACTATACATGTAAACATCAAATCTATACATGTAAATAGCTGAAGTAAATGCATGCCAAATCTCTTTAAGTCGCTGTGCGATGCGCATAACACTGCACAGTGGCGGATGTCTATTATAAGAAAATAACCATATAAATATATATCCTTTGTTTAATATGTACGTTCCGCCGTTTTGAAAAACAATTTAGAAGGGTTTCCTTGTTTTAAACGTTTCGTGTCATATCGGACACGTAGGTAAATACTGAGACTATACCTCCCTTTTTTTGGAAATCCCTTCGATAACTGTCAATGCATGCAAAATATATCCAGGTACTGTCCTCTGACTAGTCCTGCTCAGTCCGAAAACCAATAGCAAATATCATATAAACGTACTGGTCCATAAGGAATAAATCCTAAAATGTATATAAGAATACCCCATGCGTCTGGTGCGCACGGAAATAAAAATCCATATATGTGCCATACATGTGCACAAAAACAACATCCAGGTGCAACGGGTGTGCACGAAACATCTGTCATAGGCAACGTGTGTGCCTGACAGCAAAATCGGGTGCATCTGACATGCACGAAGAATCTCGATTTAGTGCATCTGGTGTGCACCAAAATCGTATCTCAAAACATGCACCCAACATGCGCAAAAATCCAAATCGGTACATCCATCATGCACGAAATCACAAAATCAGCATCAAAATCAGAATCGAAATCGACGGTATACAATATGGCTCAATCAAAATCAGGTATACCGCGGTATATAAGCTCACAACCATGTGCATCAGCGTGCACAAATCAAATCAAAACACTAAAAGTGCATGTAAACGATGCCGAAGGCATAAGTCAAATCGCATGCATAACATAGGCATGAAATCAAAATCCATATGTCGAATGACATCAAATCGAAGTCAGGTGCAATCGTGGTGCACGAAATATAGATCCGATGCAACAAAGGCACGAAATATAAATCTGGTGCGATAAACGCATGGAATATAAAACTGGTGCGACAAACGCAAGAAATATAAAACTGGTGCGACAAACGCACGAAATATAAAACTGGTGCATCCTGTGCATAAAACCCAAACAATAACTCAAATGCGTAAATAGCAACACCGAGTGTACCAAGGTGTAAAAATCATAAACGTGTGCAGCTGCGTGCACAAAACACATATCAATGCACTACAAGCACATATAAGCTATACCGAGTGCAAAAAACAATCGTGTGCGTATCATATGCACAAAATCAACTCAACTGTATGAAATCCATGAAGTCATAAACATGTGCAGCCAAGACACGAAAACGATATCAGGTGCAATAACTGTGCACAAATCATCAATCTACACAACGGTGTATAAAGCACATCTCAAGTGTAATAACCATGCGCAAGATATAAATGTCCAATAGGTGCAACCATGGTGCACGAAAACAAATATCATAGAACTCAGCCATCAAGACTAAATCATGCGAATAAATCACCAAAAATACCGAAATCCAAGGTGACGGATACGTGATAATCGAATCACAAAATCAAAAATCATAAATACCGCCGTCGATATTTCCTCCTTCGCAGTCGAGAAGGTGTCGGTGCATCCAATGCTAGCAGCGCAAGATATCTACTTGCCTCTTGCTCACGGTCTGGCGTCCTCTATCTCTAGGCCCTTATCTTCTCTGTGGATTACCAATCTCGCAATCCATCGGCTCATCGGTCCTGTCAGGTGTGCTAACAGGGACGATTCCGTTATGGCACTTCTCTGGTCATCTCTCGGTCAATCCTCACGGCCACTCGTGAAGCACCACGTCACCGGCGTCGGCCTCTGGTCCTCTGAATGCACATCACACATCTACTCCTCGGTGCAAATCTTATTGTAGCAGTGTCCTGGAAGGAATCCTGCTTAAGGTCTCTTCCGATCTCGCCTACGCCGAACTGTACGGAGGCTGGTACTCTTGCATAATCTCTTCTCGCTCTCTGGACATCTGCGTCCTCAGCACAACATTTCCTCGGAAGCTGGTCGCGTCCCAACGCATCTGTAGACATATCCGACCTTTAATCTTAATGGGGAGTAACAATAGCTCATCAGCATATCGCACGAACCTCTTGTCCCATTTTTCTGCATCATCGTCCACTTCGACGTCACGTCTCTATCTGCTATCTGCGCACTGCACATGTTCTCGGCTACGGTCAATCCGAAGTCTTTCACACGGACTCGAAATCACGAACTCGGTATCTTCATCACTCTGTGGAAGATATCTGGCCAAACACGTCCTTAGAAACTCGTTCCAACTTGCGGAGGTATACTCCATACTCGTCCATTCTTGATCAATTCACCACGCATCTGCTTGAGGTCCTTTATCCGAACCTGGTCAGCTATCTCGTCAACGATGCCGAACTCTGGCCTGCTAGGTGTGCGCAATATGACCACTCCTGGGTCCAAGTCTTCTCGTATAGTATTCCAGAAAGGTCCTGTCGAGGTCTCTCTCAATTCTCGTTTCTACCGAATTGCCCGGAAATTACCACCTTTACTATATCTGGTTCTTGTTCCGGAATGGCTGTATACTCATCGCGACTCCTTCTGGAAGGTATATCCATATACAACGCCTCTGCATGCATATCGCATCTCTGATGTCCGCGGAGTGGAACGTCATCTCGTCGAAATCTCGTGCGAACTCTTTACTTCACTCTGCTCCAATGTGGACTGATTCGGATTCGTCTTCTTGTGGCTGCATGGACTGCGCTCCAACGGCTATGCTCGTATCTGGAGTCTCCCAAGGAGTGTGTCCTATCACATGATATCCGAATGTTGTCGAACCATCCGATCGACTCTTCAGAACCTCGTAATCCCCCAAGAGATCAACATCTTGAGTACAGTTCAATAGTATTCCGGTACATACCACAGCACATGTGGACCAACTGTAGAAGGGCAAACCAAAGCCTCACAAATGGCACCGCTAAACTGCCGCAAACCCTAAGGTTCGAAGGCGTTCCATGGTCATTACGTCGAGTTAGGGTTTCATTCATCTAGAGGGTCCATAGCATTACTTGCATTGTCTTCCGAATACTTTAAACTTGGAATCGGGTCCCTGACATTCGATCGTCTCCATCGACTCTCAACGAATCTGCGTGAAGTCATCTCTAGCTGGAATCAATCTATCTGATGACCTCACATCGTGGTAAGCGAACGAACCACATGTCCTAGTCATTCATCCTCGGATGACTAGCGACCTTCCATCACATCTCTAAGTATATGCTCATGCTGCAGCAGCTCCAACATCTGGGCGATATCTCGTCATTTGTAGCAACAACGGGCTCATTCGTCTGTACGCTGAACAGCGTCTCAATCATCATGAATAAGCGATACATCAATGGTCATCACATCCTGGCTGACCTCTAGCAGTAGCCTGATCCTCTGGTGCCGATCTGCACGTCCGAGAAATCTCGTAAAAGCGATATGTCAAACGCTCATGGAGCGAAAACACAATAAAACGAAGCCTCTATGCAATCGTACGTCTCTGGAATCACGCCTTGGTCAGTCCTCGTCCGTGATGAGCTCATGCTGATGCAACTCTAGTTGTATCTCTCTCTGCCCGTGTGATCGTGGCAGCAAAATCATAACCAATACCGATGATGATAGATCATAAGAATGAATATAATACCGTGCAAGGAAATGTACATCCTAAGGTTTCTTAACCGGAGTGGCGTATCGTAAGTATGCCGCGAAACATACATACGGTACATCACTCTACTCAAGCTACCTACTCCATCAACCAAGGGTCATCCCACGCGATGAAAGTTCGGGTATAATACCCCCTCGACTAAGTCTAAGTTCCGTAAGGTCAAGCCTAAGTTCCATATATATATATAAACGCTCTAGGCTCCACATAGTCAAACTTAGACTTGAACCAAGGTTAACCTAGCGCTCTGATACCAACTTTGTCACGACCCGAAATAGCACGTGACTGGCACTTGAATCATATGAAGTCTATAGGACCCCATCTAATTCAAGTAAGCCAAAAGCCCAGAAATCTAAAACCATTTTAAGGAGTAATTAAAGAAAACTAGTTTTTAAGAAGTAAGGAAAACGTGTTTTAAAAAACAAGGTTTTTAAATAAGTAAGCCGAATATGCATTTTTAAAATGTCTCGACTTTTCTGAAAATTTCGGCAGAGTTTCCTTTGTAAATACTGGCCCCAAACGGGGTACAACATGAATAATATATATATAATGATAAAAGGCATCCCCAAGCGGGAGCTAGCTCTTCATCAATCGACGATCACATCCACGCAAGCAGTATAATATACAACGCCGAAGGGCGAGGATCAAACTCAAAGGAAAACTCAAAATCAGCATGAAAACCATAATACTATAACGCGCGAATCTAAGGTCGAAATAATACATAACTGGTTTTCTAAGTCTGAAACAATATACAAGTTTGGTTGATGGGATTTCTGTTAGTTGTATGTATGCCCTAGAGGCCAGTATTGTACAGATGATGTATATTATATTGGATGCTTGGACATATATAGAGATGACTTTCTTGCTCGATATGATAGTGTGCTATCTGGTTGCTCTTTATCTTAACATGTATACTAGTCTCTTTAAACTGTCTTATAGTTACATGTTGGTAAAGCCCTTAGGATGTGTACTTGACTACCTGGACTATGATGCAGATCATACTAGTGGGGACATGGTAGTCCATAGGTACATCCTTCAAGGTCCCTAGTCGTGGGTGTATCGAGACGGGGCATCGATATACCAGTGTAGACTAGCGTATACGCTTCTCCGCCCATGAGATGGGCGATGGATGATCCCATATCCATTGGTGTTTGGCATCAGAGATGGTATACGGGTACTCAGTGGAGACTGGGTACACTGGATGGACTCGCCGAGAACTCCCAGATGGTATTATACCTCACGTTAGATGGCAGTTCTCAGGTGACACTTGTGCAGTTTAGTCTGTAGACCCGAGATCGTCATAGAGTCTTGTATGATTCCCACTGTACTTTGATCTCCACCTTACCACGTCCATGAGGGCGTGCAAAACGGTGGTTTTTGGGCACAGTCCCGAGTCACATGGAGACAATGAGCGATAGGAGGGGTTTCGTCTCTCCCGGTATTGGGAGTTGATGTTGCGCTGTGCTCGATTGGCCGTAACAGGGAAGTCCCTGGCCAGGGCTGATCAGAGATTTGCTGGTAAGTGTTACCAGTAGTTTCTCGACCCGTTATGAGCCTCACATCGGCACGACTTATCGGTTATTGGGGTCTGACGTTTACCACCCCTAGACTTGATATGCGACATATCAGACGAACAGACCGGACTGTACGGTAAGTGTTACTGGTTGGATTCACAGGAGTGTGAGCGGGCTTGCTCGTCGATCTTCTGATCGCTCAATACCCGGGTGGCTGTTACGTTTGGCAGACCGCTTGCGGCTTGTGGGTGCTTGATATGATCATCATCTGCTGCCGGCGTATTGACGAGTCTTTAGAGTCCTACACAGAGGTTTCCTAGCTCAAGCGAAACGAAATAGGAGCGCATATGAGATATGTGCGGGACCGAGAATAATGCGTGTATGTGATACCGTATTTCATTCTTGCGATGAATGTTTCGATTGGTTGTATGCGATATAACCTAGTTATCGAATCGAAGATTGATTCGATAAGTCGATACATTGTATACTAGTCGGTTATGTGCGACATGACCGGATCATTGAATCAAGTGTTGATTTAATGATTTAATGTATAATTATATATTTGATATATTACTTTGCATTAACTAGTATTGGTTCACTTTAAAAGGATTTTCTCACTTGATGTGCATATTGTATATGTGACATATTTTTGTGTGCACTTGATTGTATCATGTTTGATGATACATGTTAACTTGAGTTTGTGTAAAGATTAAACCATGGTTATATGAATGGTTAGGGTTTTGTTTACTTATTCATTTATTGATTTTGATTATTTATTTTGGAAAAGAAAATGAAAATGGTGGCTTTCTTTGTTTCTTTCATGAAGCTTCATGAAGAGTTGAAACTTTGACCATTTTTGTTTTCTTCTCTTAACCTAACCATTCACCTAACCTTAGTTTACTCTCTACACTTGACCATAGTTAGTATATGATAAGTATTCATATTATTTTCATTTTAAATGTAACACTTATCATATTCTATCTTCTTCTTCTTCCTCTTGATCAAGAAGAAAGCTTGACTCCATTAATGGCATCTTGAGTAAAAGAGTGAGAAATCCAATTCTAAAGTGAACCCACCTCCTATTTCTTCATCCTCTATCTCTTGCCAAGTAGTATTGGGTGTTTTTTTCACAAGTTTATTGCTTGGTGAAGTTGGAGCTTGATCTTGTGTTGCCTCGACGTAGATCATCTTCGGCATCGAAGCCGACGACCTAGCCTGCTCATTTCTCCGATGAAGCCGATGCCAGAGTCCGGGATCCGATATAGACAGCGAGAGGACGTCTACGTGGAGCTAAGGAAGTGGAGAACCGGATCTACAAAGGTTGTAGCCTCTTTCTTTTAGTTAAGATGTTAACTAGTTTCACTTTTCACCTAAACTCTAGTCAACGAATCCGTATTAGGGTTTCTCGGCACTTGTAAAATTTGAAATTGGCATGGTTGATGCCTTGTGAGACCTCCTTAGCGTGCCTAGGAACCCTACAGTCGTATCAGAGCCTAGCTAGAGCCTTAGGTGAAGTGTAGACGACGTTTGAAACCCGAACGAACATCGAAACCCTAATCCAAAATGCTCTCTGGAAATTTTCTGAAAATTTGGATTTTTGTCAATTAAAAATATGCAGAAAACTAAGCAGGAATTTCTAAGAATTACAGTGAAGTACGATCACGTGATTCCATCAAAGTGCGGCGGAACCGCGGCATTAGCATGGCTAATGCGGCGGTTCCGCGGCCACTTTGTCTCTTCTCCCATTTAGTTCTGCACAGTAATTCTTATATTTGAATGCTATATTTTCTGGGTATTTTTATTATGACTCAAGAGTTGAGTATTCTGGGGGTTGTATTGGGAATCGAAGATTCGATCGGATTATCAAACTTTGTCTATGTATTTTTCCGGATAATTTTAGAATATATTAAAAAGTTCGACCGGATGTAAATACCCAATCTTTCCCCTGCCGGGAAATTTCCAATTGTTGGACTTTTCCGTAGTTTAATGACGTTCTAAGTAGTGCAAGTAACGCGATGGTCCCTCTAGAAGACAACAAACCTTAACTCGATTATGTGACCGTCTTGAACTGCCCTTTGAACCTTAGGGTTTGGGGCAGTACGGCGTGCCACATGTGAGGCGTTGGCTTGACCCTTCTACGGCTGGACCGTTGGTACTGAGGCATGAAGTGAATGTTTTTGAACTTATTTCATGTGTTGAACGGTTTCGGGAAAACTTGGGTGTTCGAATATTCGATCGGAAAGTTTAATATTTTCTATTTATCCGGAATGGGATACAATAATTGGAATTCACAAACAGTTATTAGATAACTGAATGAATGTTATAAATCTAGCGGTTTAGTCTCACTTGATATTGAAAAGAGTTTTCGATAATGAGACTAAAATGCGGGGTTTATAATTGTTAGGCATGTGTTGTCTAAGTATTTCATTTGATTAGGCATGCGATGTCTAAACAGGTTGCGGATTCCAACTGTTGTAGTTTTACACTTTCTTTTCTGTGACCGTAAGTGTAGTATGTCGATATCGCCGGTTTCGTTGCTATACGTCAACGACAATTGGGGTACGCATACTTACTTACGTTGATGACATGTGATGTTATGTGTTGCTGGATATGTTATATTGGATCGTCGTGTTCGAATAGCCGGGGGTATTTATGTGAGATGAGTGTTTTTCATTTTCATTCATGTAAAAACTTGTATGTAATATTCTTTTATTTGGGGCACTTCCAGGTTGCGGAAGTTGTCACCTTTTGTATATTATTTACTTTTCCACATTAGGATAGACCCAAGGAGGGGAGCACAAGTAACCGGGTTCTAGGGTCCAGTGGGAGACCATCTCGAGGAGTCGAGTCCGGGTCTCCTAACTCTAGAATTGGTAGGGTTGCTTGCCGCTCTCGTAGGGGTCTAGGGGTGTGGGATTGGCTATTCATCATGACCGTGGAATCCGTGTTTTATACTGGCTCGTATTAAAAACACGGACGTCCTAGTATATCCAATATTTCATATAATATTTTCTGCTGCAATGTCTGTGATGTGATCATTTGATATGTTCTGATGGATACTGTATATAGTATATATGATATATTATATAGACGTTACTTATGTTTTGCACCCGCACTAGCCCTGCCCTGCTCTGTCGTTAGTTACCTAACCTAACGGTGCACGAGGGGACATCGAGGCGAATGCGGATGGCATAAGTGTACGTCGTATTTATCTGTGATGTTTAGGTAACTTAAATGATGGGACTTCATTAATGTGATTAATGAAAGAAAAGAAACCTAAAAGATGTTGTAGAATCAAATTTTAAATAAAAAGGGTAGCTACAGTTTTGCTTTGCATAGTGGTATATATGATATACCCTGCACCTTATTCGATGAGGAAAGGGCCAAGATCCCTTCACCGGGAGTGACCCCTTTAGCAATAACTGGCAGATGCTACACACTCGGTTTGACTTTTGATTGCTTCTACAGTTTCTGCTTTGCACAGAGATATATATGATATATCCCGCACCTCATTCGACGAGGAAAGGGCCGACGATCCCTTCACCGGGAGTGACCCCTTTAGCAAAACTAGAAAAGCCTCAAAATCACTCCATTTCAAAACTTCACTTGATTCTACAACGATATCAAGTTCATTACGCAATAGGTTTTCAGAAAAACCTGACGTAGCCCTCCGTCATTTCAGATAAGTTACATATAGTATTCGTGCTACATTTGTTGGCTTTCGTTAAGGTGTAGTGTGCGGTAGCTATGTGCTGCGTATCTGTTGCATATGATGCGACTGTATTAGGGTAGTCGTACGGCTTTGTTGGCTTTCGTCAAGGGTCGTGCGGGTGGATTTAATTCAGTCAAGAAATGTACGGGTTGAACTTGACTAGCGGGCTGTGGTTTGTTGGCTTTCGTCAAGATCATAGCACGCTAGGGGCAAAAGCATTATCGGGAATTTCAAGTGTTGAAATTTGCAATAAGATTGCATACCTTCTATAAGATAGTTGGATCCCGATACCCACTTCGAGTAAGAGTTACTCCTGGGAGAGTTTTGCACATTACAATTAGCCGATCAAGTAGGTGTCTAGAAAGGTGTCAACGGGGTTACGCCTCTGGGAAAACGAGGTTTACTTTAATTAGGTCCGTGCGAAAGCACGGGGAACCTCCCTCAAAGTACCGACACTGGCCTGGCTGAAAAATTGGCGAAGTTGTAGGGTGTAATTAATCCCGGCTAGTCTTTCCTTTTAGGGTTTGAAGGAAGATTTGATAAAAACCAGTGGGAGCCATCCTGATTAGATAAGATAATAACCAATCTGATCTTGCACGAGCATACGCTAAAGTGTTTTCTTCTCTCTCTCTCCAGGTAGCGACCATGTCATTCCCTAATCAAGATAATAATATGGATGTATTGACCGAACCCACATGTTATACTGTGCTGGGGAACGTTGGTTCCGTTCTTTCTTACAAGAGTTATAGGACTGAACAGGATATAGGGGAATACCAGGATTCCCATGCCACTCGAATGAAGAAAGTACACGTTGATGCATTTTCTTCGGGTGTGTTCGTTACAGAGAACTGTTTCTCCATTTGCTCTACGTCCTGGGTATTAGATACCGGGTCAGGATCCCATATATGTAATCAGTTACATGGGCTCAGGAAAGGTAGAGAACTTGGAGAAGGTGATAAAGACATTAGAGTTGGAAATGGTGCAATTGTTGCAGCTAAGACTGTCGGGGAATATCACCTTGCATTACCGACTGGTAATACATTGGTTCTGAACGAATGCTATTACATGCCGAACCTGATATGCAACATTATATCGATTTCTTTGTTGAGTAAAGAGGGATATAATTTTGTATTACAGGATAATGTTATGAACATTTTCCGTAACCAAAAGTTGGTTGGATCAGGCACGTTGTGCAATGACATTTATGTTCTAAATCAATCAACAGTTCTGAACATAACATTATCCTTCTTGTGGCATTGTAGACTCGGTCACATCAATGCGACACGACTGGCTAAGTTGCATAAGGATGAATATTTGAAACCATTCGAATTTTCATCTTATGACACTTGCCAGTCATGTCTCAAAGGTAAGATGACCAAAACTCCGTTTACGTGACACGGAGAAAGAGTTACCGAACTCTTGGGACTAATACATAGTGATGTATGCGGTCCCATGTCTACACATGCCAGGGATGGTTCTTCGTACTTCATTACATTCACTGACGATCTCTCAAGATACGGACATGTGTACTTGATAAGACACAAGTCTGAAGCTTTTGAGAAATTTAGAGAATATAAACGAGAAGTCGAGAACCAAACCGGAAAAAGTATTAAAATCCTTCGATCTGATCGAGGAGGTGAATACTTGAGCAATGAATTCCTGGACTTCCTAAAAGAGAATGGGATTCTCTCTCAGCTGACTCCTCCATATACACCACAACACAACGGTGTATCAGAACGGAGGAACCGCACCCTATTAGATATGGTGCGCTCCATGATGAGCACAACTGAGTTACCTATTTTTCCTTCTGGGGGTATGTGCTTGAGACAACCATACATCTATTGAATATGGTCCCCACCAAATCTGTGCCTACCACTCCATATGAGATATGGAAAGGAAAGAGACCATGTCTTAACTATGTTAAGATATGTGGTTGTCCAGCCTATGTCAAACGACAAAATCCGGACAAACTCGAGGCACGGTCTGTTCTATGCAAATTTATAGGATATCCCAAGGATTCACAAGGGTATATCTTCTACCACCCTGAGGAACAAAGAGTGTTTGTTTCTAGGCATGCCACCTTTTTAGAAAAGGAATTTCTTGAAAAAGAGATTAGTGGTCATGAGGTAGAACTGGAAGAGGTTCCAGCTACAAAAGCTACAACAGAAGATCTGGTGGAACCAGAGGATTCGGTAGTTCCCAATGAACCCCAGCCACTCTGCCGATCTAGTAGGGTTCCTCACCCACCTGAGAGATACTACGGTTTTCTTATGGATGGTGGGAGCGAGGATTGCATCATGGAGGATGCTGACCCAACTAGCTTCGAGCAAGCCATCACGAGTAGGGACTCAGTGAAATGGCTGGATGCTATGCGGTCCGAGATGGAATCCATGTACACCAACAAACTATTGACTTTGGAAGTTGCTCCTGAAGGGGTAAAACCCATTGGGAGCAAGTGGATCTTCAAGAAAAAACTTGGTGTAGATGGGAAAGTGGAGACTTTCAAAGCTAGACTTGTTGCAAAGGGTTTTCGTGAAAGACCAGGTGTGGACTATGACGAAACCTTTTCTCCAGTGGCTATGCTTAAATCCATCCGGATCATGCTTGCCATCGCTGCATATCATGACTACGAAATCTGGCAAATGGATGTTAAGACCGCCTTTCTAAACGGTGATTTAGAAGAGTGCGTGTACATGACTCAGCCAGAGGGCTTCGTAGACAGTGGGAGAAGCGGGAAGGTGTGCAAGCTGCTTAAATCCATTTATGGATTAAATCAAGCATCGCGGAGCTGGAACATCTGCTTTGACGTCGTTATCAAAGAGTTTGATTTCGTCAAAAACCCAGATGAACCTTGTATCTACAAGAAGGTAGCAGAGAGTAAGGTTGTCTTCCTCGTATTGTACGTGGACGACATACTCTTGATAGGAAATGATATTCCTATGCTGCAATCGGTCAAGCTCTTCTTATCACAAAGATTCTCAATGAAAGATCTTGGTGATGCCTCCTGCATATTGGGAATTAGGATCTATAGAGATAGATCCAAACGGATATTGGGATTGTCCCAATCCAGGTACATTGACACCATACTAAAGAGGTTTAGTATGGAAGAATCCAAGCGTGGGAACTTGCCCACGATCTCTGGAGTCACTCTCTCCAAAGAGATGTCTCCCAAGACTGATTTGGAGAGAGCTCGCATGCAAGGGATACCCTATGCTTCGGCTGTAGGCTCTATCATGTACGCGATGCTATGTACCAGACCCGATGTTGCATACTCACTAAGTGTAGTGAGCAGGTATCAAGCTGATCCTGGAGAGAGTCACTGGACAGCTGTGAAGAGCATTCTCAAGTACTTACGAAGGACTAAAGAGATGCTCTTAGTGTATGGTAATGGAGAACTCCAAGTGGAGTCCTTTACCGATTCGAGCTTCCAGAGTGATAAGGACGACTCTAAGTCGCACTCGGGATTTGTCTTTACCCTTTACGGAGGGGCGGTTAGCTGGAAGAGTTCCAAGCAGGAAACCGTGGCAGACTCGACGATGGAGGCTGAATACATCGCTGCCAACGATGCTGCCAAAGAGGCTGTCTGGATCAAGAAGTTCATTACTGAAATTGGAGTGGTTCCATCCATTGAGCATCCAATACCTTTGTATTGCGATAACAATGGAGCGGTGGCTTTGGCCAAGGAACCTAGGTCCCATCAGCGATCCAGGCATATTCTGAGGCGGTATCACCTCATTCGGGAGATAGCTGATCGCCGGGAGATCGAGGTCAGGAGGGTTGACACGAAGAACAACACGGCGGATCCACTCACGAAGGCCATTCCCCAGATACAGTTTGAGAGACTCTTCGGGATGCTCGGTATGCGATACTACAGCAGCTGGCCCTAGTGCAAGTGGGAGATTGTTAGTTGTATGTATGCCCTAGAGGCTATTATTGTACAGATGATGTATATTATATTGGATGCTTGGACATATATAGAGATGACTTTCTTGCTCGATATGATAGTATGCTATTTGGTTGCTCTTTATCTTAACATGTATACTAGTCTCTTTAAACTGTCTTATAGTTACATGTTGGTAAAGCCCTTAGGATGTGTACTTGACTACCTGGACTATGATGCAGATCATACTAGTGGGGACATGGTAGTCCATAGGTACATCCTTCAAGGTCCCTAGTCGTGGGTGTATCGAGACGGGGCATCGATATACCAGTGTAGACTAGCGTATACGCTTCTCCGCCCATGAGATGGGCGATGGATGATCCCATATCTATTGGTGTTTGACATCAGAGATGGTATACGGGTGCTCAGTGGAGACTGGGTACACTGGACGGACTCGCCGAGAACTCCCAGATGGTATTATACCTCACGTCAGATGGCAGTTCTCAGGTGACACTTGTGCAGGTTAGTCTGTAGACCCGAGATCGTCATAGAGTCTTGTGTGATTCCCACTGTGCTTTGATCTCCACCTTACCACGTCCATGAGGGCGTGTAAAACGGTGGTTTTTGGGCACAGTCCCGAGTCACATGGAGGCAATGAGCGATAGGAGGGGTTTCGTCTCTCCCGGTATTGGGAGTTGATGTTGCGCTGTGCTCGATTGGCCGTAACAGGGAAGTCCCTGGCCAGGGCTGATCAGAGATTTGCTGGTAAGTGTTACCAGTAGTTTCTCGACCCGTTATGAGCCTCACATCGGCACGACTTATCGGTTATTGGGGTCTGACGTTTACCACCCCTAGACTTGATATGCGACATATCAGACGAACAGACCGGACTGTACGGTAAGTGTTACTGGTTGGATTCATAGGAGTGTGAGCGGGTGTAACGTTTTGAAAATCGTTTCGGTGAAATTTCGAAAAAACGGTAAAATAAGGGGGTTTTCTGTAAAAAGTCAAAATGCAAATATCTTTATTATAAAATTAAATATACATATTCTAGCTATCTAATTGCTAGTATTTGGTGTTTATTGAGCCACTGGTGAAATTTCAAATTTTCTGAAAAAAATATTATTTTAATATTATTTTAAGCTGTCACTAATACATTTAATTAGGGAAAATTACAAATTGGAATGAGTTGAAACAAATTTTGTGCATCATAAAACATTAAATAAAATTTTATCATGTGGTTTTTGCAATGAAATCGTTTGCCAAAACGGTTTAGAAAATATCGAAGAAAAAGGCTTTTTTCGGTGAAATTAGTGTTAATAGGAATTGGGGTAATACATTTATCTTTTTCCCTCACCCACACTCACCCACACCCTCTCTCCCCTCTCCAAATCAGCAGCCCTAGTGCCCCCTCATTTTCCCCACTTGTTTTGCTAAAGAAAAGAAAAGAAAACAAAAAGAAATGTATAAGAAAAGAGATATGGTTGTGTTGACCTTTGACTTCTTTGACTTGGAAACACTTTCCCCACCTCATTCTCTCTCCAATCACTCCCCATTCCAGCCGAAACCCCTTCCCCCTCTCAACAGCAGCTCCTCCCTTTCCTCCCCTCATTTCTCTTGAAAAAATCTCATCAAAATTGCCTCAAAACCCATAAAAAAAAATCCCAACATCCAAATCCAACTCCTATCCATTTTAGTTTAGGCTATCAAGCATGGATTGTGGTGAAAAGAGAGCTTTTTGGATGGCTAGATTTCTAGTTAGATCTACAAATTTGTGGAGGTATAATTTTAACCATGTAGTTAAAATTGTTGGTTAATGCTTATGTTAGCTTAATTAAGTGTTAATTAGGTTTTATATGGGTTCAAATTGCGTGATTGAAAAATTCAAGAGAAGGGGTTGTGATCAAACTAGAGTTTGGGGTATTTGGATCATGATTTGTGTGTTGTAATTTGAGATCTTAAGTCATGCAAGGAAAAGCTAATTACTAGTTGCTAATTTTTAGTTTAAATTTTGCTAATTGTGTTAATTTTGTTAACTAGGTTTTAGGAATTTAATTAATCAATTGGGATAAAAATCTTATTAGGGTATTCATGACATTGTTAGCATTTTAAGATGTAGTTTAATGTTTTAGATCATGCAAATCCAAGTTAGATTGTTGTATATGCATTTTTGCTAAAATGGTTGAAATTTGGGTAAGATTGCAAACTAGTTTTTTTTGAACGTATATAGTTTGGTGAAATTAAATTGTGGAAATGGTTTGTATGGCTTATTTAAGTTATTTAGTAAATATTATGGTCATTAGTTTTGTTTAAACATCAAGATTTGTATTAATACGGTTAATGACCGCAAACTAGATTTTTGGGAAATAAAACGATTTGTTTACTTTTATGGTTTTGATGAATTAAAACCTATTTCTTATATGATTAGTGAGTTTTGAAACCACGATTGGTGCGTTTGAGTTTTTTTGCGATCACTCGGCGTTTGTACGCCGATGTCGAGGGTTTTGGGTTTATTTGTGAAAGCAAACCATAGGTTTTGACCTATGTGGGATTCATATGCCGTTTTGGTCATGAGTCGGATTTTAATGCGATATGGTGCGTTATGATATGTAGGTACCCCATGTAGATCGAGACGACAAGCAAGCGCGTGACGACGTCGGCACCGGCGAGCGAGGACAAGGTGAGTAGATTTATATCTACGGGGAGAAGTCGGGTGGATGGCGTATAGCACCCCCGCAGTCCGTGGTGGTGTATACGGATGCGTATACACACCAACAATTATTATATGTTATTTAGGATTAATAACGATGTTTAGTATGGATATTGGTGTGTTGGATTATTTTAGTGTTGCGAACCCTAGGGTAGTGTTGCACTACACATACACACATACATACTTGCATACATTCCTATTTATATGTGCTCATAGGATTCTTTATAGTTATGTGTTCACATGGGTATGGGATTATGTGTTCACATACGGATTTGAGGACGATACTTGGGATTGAGCTGAGTCGATGAGATTTGTTTTGTGGTTGTGATATCGGTTTGTACGAGACTGTCGATCAGTAGTCAGATCATGACTATATTGATGATTTTAGTATTGTACTAGACATAGGTCAGTACCCTGGACTATGATCTTGGATAAAGAGGATACCAGATGAAAAGTGTGATGAATATGATATTAACCCGTACCCAGATTTGGGGATGCCGTACGATGGATTTACGTACGAGCTATATTTTGATGATTTATCCACACTCTTGATTTGGGATGTCTGATTATAGATATGGTATCGGATATGATATTATTGAGGCGGGATCACCGACTAATATATATACATGTATGTATATGTATCGACTCAGATGTTAGGCGGTTTCCTTACCCGTAGTCCAGCTTGTTAGCTTAGCCCTTTAGTTTAGTTTAGTTGTTAGATTAGATTCGATTCTTACCTATTTCAAAAACTAACGAATCGTGGGTATTTTAAAAGACAGCCCAAGGGATCCTACGGATATTTCAAAAGACGTATCTTTTCATAAAAACACCGTAGCCCCTATTTTCAAAACCCCATGATTCGTGTTATTTCAAAAGGCACCATTTGTAGGACTTATATTAGATTAATGCAGATTAGTTATAGTTGCGTCTAGTATTCAGCTCCCGCTCATTATTGTGGTTCGCTTCGCATCGCATGCTTTTATTATGTTTCATACTCCATTATTGATATCATGCTGTTAGGACACCAGCACCATTACCGATGATGCGTATGTACCACGTACACTTACTTGCCGGCTCACATACATCTTCATCGGTAATTGCCATGTCACGTACACCTTAGAAAATATTATTGCTTGACATAGCCTGTTAGCTAATAGTTTAGACATTGTAGTTATTACCTGCTACTTCATGCATACTGTTATTCATTGTTATCCCGCATTCATGGATTCTCATGCATATATTCACTATTTTACGTGTTATTAAGGTTTTGGATTCGGATTTCCATGAGATTTTCTGGATTTGGAGGAAAACCGCAAAAAAAAACATAAATAAACCTTTTCTCTCTTTTAAAATAAAAAGTGCGGTTTTCCCATGATGTATGAGTCGTCCACCATGAGTTTGCTGATGGATTTGGAGACCCGATTCGAGGAGTGGAGGAGCTGTTTCGGGTACATGGTGGGCCCGGTGTGGTACCCCGGGACAAGAGGAATGTGTTGTTGACGTTGAGCCCGGCAGGGGAGCACTACCGACCGGTGATATTACCCGACGTGTCGGATATCCGGAGGATACCGTCGTGGTCTTGAGATGGATGGTAGGGGCCGGTCTGGATTGACGACACCCTAGATATTGATTTTGAGATATTGAGGTACAGAGATTGTGATACAGAGATATCGAGATATTTGGACACTTGTTTTGTGTCGATGCTGGGCACTGTTTTATGCTGATTTCTTTTATGGTACCTCACTTTAAAAATACAGAAATCTCACTGATTTATGAAAGCAGTTTTCGTCAGTACATGCATTCTGTTCCGTGCATTCCTACCTCATTCATATGATATATTGCTACATGAGGCACTGACACGGGCACATGAGATCACACTCGGGTTAGATATTACCCTAGCCATTTTTATAGGCTGCATGTTATACATATATTTGAGGATATATTATGATCATTGACCTAGGTTGCGTTATTTATACGATTTCTGTGCGTAGATGTTTTTCTATTCACGAGTTGGCAACTCACCCCCGTTGTGCCCCAGTTTCTTGCAGGTTTCGCCGTACAGGTTTCTTTACGGCTTTGCGGGTACAGTTTCGTTCGGGTGACTTGCTAGTAGGTGGGTTTATTTGTATCGTACCCATCATTATACATTGTATATTATTATTCAGTTGTATCTAGAAGTTCCATCAACCAAACATGTATTTATTTTGAGATAGAGACCAGCGGTGTTATTCCTTCGACCTTAGAGTCGCGCGTTATATTTCTGTGGTTTTCTTGTGGTTTTGAGTTTCCTTTTGAATTTTGATCCTCGCCATTGGCGTTGTATATTATATTGCTTGTGTGGTTGTGACCGTCCATTGACGACGAGCTAGCTCCCGCTTGGGGATGCCTTTTTATTGATTTCGTATACTATTCATGTTGTATCTTGTTTGGGGGCCAGTATTTACAAAGGAGACTCTGCCGAAATTTTCGGGAAATATTTGATGTTTTTTTTAAAAACCGCATAATTCGGCTTATGCTATTAAATTACTTGTTTTAAATTGGTTTTCCTTCACTCTACTACTTTTCTTGGTTTGGATTTCTGGGTTTTCGGCTCACTTAGATTATGTACGCCTCGAGACGTTCGTAGTTTAAGTGCCGGTCATATTCCGTACTTTCGGGTCATGACAAAGTTGGTATCAGAGCGTTAGGTTTTACCTTCGAAGCGTAGGATGACCCTTGGTTGATGGAATAGGTGACTAAAGTAGAGTGACGTACCGTTGGTATGTTCCGCGGCATATTTATGACACGCCACTCCACTTAAGAAGCCTTAGGATGTACATTTCCTTGTTCAGTATTATATTCCTTCCTGATCTAGCCTCATCGGTACCAGTTTGGTTTTGCTGCCACGATTACGGGCAGGGAGAGCTACGGCTAGAGTTGCGGTCAGCACGAACAAGGACTGACCAGGGCGTGATTCCGGCGACACCCGATTGTAGAGAGGTGTCTTTTGATTGTGTTTTGCGCCACGAGCGTTGGATGGATCGCCGTATGAGATGCTCGGACGTGCAGATTAGCACCAGAGGATTGAGCCACCGGTAGAGGCCAGCCATACTTAGATGACCATTGAAGTGATTGAGGCACGGTTCAGCGTGCAGATGAGCGAACCAGTTTTTGCTGTGAACGACGAGATATCGCCCCATATATTGGAGCTATTGCGGGATGAGTTGTTCTAATAGATGATAGAAGGTCGCTAGTCACCCGATGATGAATGACTAGGACAGCTGGTTCGTTCGCCTACCCCGATACGAGGTCATCAGATAGATTGATTCCAGCTAGAGACGACTTCACGCGGAGACGTTGAGAGTCGACATGTAACACCTTAGAATGTGTTTTGTAGCTAATTATATTTTAATTTATGGTTTTTAATAAAAAGTTTACCAAATTAAGTTTTAAATATTTTATCCTATTTAATGAGTATTTTATTAGAATTTTGTTAGGCACACACACACTTGTGCATGTTAACTAGGTTGTTAATTGTGGTTTAACCATTTTCCTTAATCTAGTTTTATGTTTTGTTTAAGTGTTTTGGGTTTTAAGTGTTATGGTTGTTGTTATTAATTGAAAAATGAATTTGAATGGAAATTTTATTATTGGTTTGAAGTGTTGACTTGGGTGAGAGAGAGGGCATGGGGAGCATGGTGTGAACCATGCCTCATTAATGAGGCAAGAGAAATAGAGGGAGGGGTTAGTGTTACTCTCATTTTTCTCACTCTCATTCTCTCACTCTCACACAAACACCACACACACTCACAACAACAGCAGCAGCAGCCATAACAACAATAACAACAACAACAACAGCAGCAGAAGCAGCAGCAGCATCCATCAGCAACAACAGCATCACCATCATCATCATCATCATCATCATCATCATCATCATCATCAGCAAGAGCAGAAGCAGCAGAGAGAAGCAGCAGCAACAGAGGCAAGCAGCAGCAACAGCAAAGCAGCATCAGCAGCAACTTCTGGAGCAGCAGTTGGAGCTCCAGCAACTGCAGCAGCCATCATCTCCTCCACACACTTCTTCACCTGCTTCTTGGGGGTCTTTAGGGTATAACTCTTAGACCCAATTCCCCTTATTGTTAGCTTGTGTGTTAATTAGCGTCGGTTTGTGTTAAATTGTGAGTTTAGTGCTAGTTATGGTGTTTTATGTGGAATTTTGGTTGGAATGTGTTGGAGTTGGTTAACCTGGCTCATTCTAGTGTTGTTAGGTCACCCAACTGAGATTTAACCCAGATTACACTAAAATACCATATGGTTTCTAAATTGTGCAATTTTGTGTTTTTAAGCGATATATTGGATATCTGTGATCTGCTTTTGACCCGGACCCTACAGAACAAAATTGAGGAAACTGGAGCATGTACACTAGGTATAGAGCACACCACAAGAACACGAGCCACCCTCTCCCAACCCAGGCCGTAAATTAATTCAATCTGGCTGCAAATTGCGGCCAGGAAGGGGAGTGGGGTGCTGGGGTTTTGGGAATGGTAGTCTTCTGTGTAGTGTAGTCTTTTGGCATGTCTAGTTTTGTAAGTTTTGGCCTGTAGGAAAATCTGGGAATATATATCGTTTTTGTGTCCGTTGTGTCTGCGCGATACACGCGATACGTGAGTGGATCCTGTGATCTAGCGTATCGCGGCGTGTCGCGATAGTTTTAGACGCGTACACACACGATTCAGCGTATCGTGCACACGCGCGTTTGGTTCGCGACGCGAGTTTCTCGTTTTGGTTCGATATCGCGTTTTGCGAGATATTTGGCTTATATGTGATTTCCATGTCTTATTTGCAGGTTTGCAGGCAGGGACTACGGACACTGCTATAGGGGGAGAAGATGGTAGGATTCACCTAGCGTGGAGTGTAGGTGAGTAGATTTAACATCTACAGGGGAATCGCCCGCATGGCGTTATGCGTCTAGGCTAGGATTCAAATACCTGTCGTACATTCTACGTCATTGTAGAATTGCACCTTTACTTTATTTCCTTGATGTAGTTATACTGTGACTAGCAGCCGTAGGACACTGCACATATTATTGACGGTTCATGTTGCACGAGCACGGATTGTATGCTACACACATATCAATAATTTCCATGTCACACACTACCCATTATAGATACTATTGCTTACCACACATGACATCTAGCTTATCGGTATACCTATAGTGTATCATACCTTTAGTGATAGGTACACATACACCTTGCGATACAGCTACAGGTATACCTTGCACACATTTTACTTATACCGGAGGGATATCCTACATATTTTAGTTATACCAAGGGGGGTATACGACATCAGTTCTTACAGGTAGATACCTATACATTGCTACACCTTATGTTACACACATATTCAGTTGCAGTCATATATTTACCTTTACCGATGTTATTTAGCTGTACCTTATTGATTTCGCATACATCTGGTTTCAGCTACATATTCTCTGTTATATGCTCGCATTTCAGATATATCGTATATATTTATTCCTGGATTGCGCATTCTTATTATTTGGATTCTACATGATGTTTTCTGGATTTGGGAACCGCGGGAGTTCATGAAATTATGCATACATTGAAAAACCCGGTTTCCTTGATATGATATTTGCGCTTCCACCATGAGCTTTATCGGTGCTGATTATATATACCCCTACGAGAAGGCGTCGAGGCCGTAGAGGGTATATGGTGGGGCCCAGTATGGTTCCCCTCGGCAAGAAAATCGATGGATTTTGCCGATTGAGCCTGGAGGCGGGCTAGTACCTACCGGTGACAGTACTGATGACTCGGCGGGGGTCATGGAGACACCGTTGGGAGTCATGCACGTATGCATACGTCGAAAGGCGAGGGTCAGAGCTAGGCACTCGTGCTTTCGGGACAGCGTATGATACGTACCTATCAGGATTTCTGTGTCGATGCTTGGCACATTGTTTTCATGATATTTCTTTTAATACCTTTGTATATATAACATGGGATTAGCCGTTGTTATATATACCCTTACACCAATATTAGTGGAATGGGACGCTAATATATGTGTATTGCCCCCATCATATTTATTTCTGCAAATATATATATACCTTTAGGATGTTAGAAACTTGCTTGAGATTCGACTTGGGATATAGGTGATTCATTGACATTGGATATTGGATATGAAAGAGATTGTTGATTTGTAAATTCGAGATATAGGAGAGCTATTCGATATTGTACATTGAGGTAATGTGAGACTTAATATTGTGAGAGCCCAATTTGGGGGCTGATTTGAGGATTTGGGATTTGAGTGTCTTGATGGATTGTGATCCTATCACGATGTCAGGTTTCCGTGGAAATGACATATTCCACCCTATACCTCACACTTATCTACTTTATGCACAGATTCATATATTGGTAGTACCTGTTAGTGTACCCTTATGATAGTTGCATATTTACATTCCCACATCCCTATTGCATGGTTATTGCATATTATTGTCATGTTACTATTGCTTCACATATTGATTGTACCTGCTAGTGTACTTTCCTTTATTCAGCATTCACATGACATGTTATTACTGTAATCGCATATCTTAGATTCATACTGTACGTGCATTCCTGCGATTACCTGCATATGTTATCTACTATTCACGAGTTGGCAACTCACCCCCGTTGTGCCACAGGTGTTTCAGGTTGTTCCCCAGAGTAGTTGAGGCAGGCTATTCAGTAACCATCTATCATCTTTTGCTACAGATACCGCATCAGCTCACAATACTATTTTACTTAGGTGGGTTAGATGATTATCTGTATTTCATATTGTACATTCGTTGTATCTTGTACTCTCCATCTACTATTGTATTATGACTTAGAGACTTGGTGAGGACGTTATTGTATTTTAATTGTGGATTTTTTGTCTTTTATATACAGCTTTCTCTCTACTGTCTTTATTTCTTCGCTACGGCGTCGTATATTTGTATTGTATTCATCTTGGCCAGTTTTTACAAAAAGGGGGTGTTGCCAAAATTTTAAAGATAGAAAGTAGAACTTTTAAAGAATTTGGGTTGTGATTTCAAATGTTTCAAAAACTTATATTATCTTTTCCGTATTTTCTTGGTTTAGATTTCTGGGTTTTGGCTTTCTTTTACTGCGTTACGTCTTTTGGCGTTGCGTAGTATTAGGGCCGTCACGGGCCAATTTTGGGTCGTGACAAAGTTGGTATCAGAGCGTTAGGTTTTACCTTTCGGAGTGTAGGATGACCTTAGTATGATGGAGTAGGTAGCTTAAGCAAAGTAATGTAGTGTGTGTATGTCTGCAGCATACCCACGATGCGATACTTTGCCTAAAGTGACCTAAGTACAATTTGCTTGACATTCCTTCCTTGATGATTCGTATCCTTGAGATTCGATTTCCTTATTCTTATCGAATCTCATCTTATATCTATTTATAGCCTTGCCGCTGATGACTATGGGGACACAGAGTGATGCAGCGAGGGCCGAGGTCAGAGTTGGCTCGGGTGAGACGAGTACTGACCAGGATGGCACTCTAGTTGCACAGGTGCAGACGGACTAGCCTACGACCTATACTATTGATAGACTTTTGGCAGAGATTCAGGACTTCCGCCAGACGATGAGTTCTTTGGTTGATATCGTTCGGGAGCTACGACAGGAGGTTGTCACCCCTGTCACCCAGTTGTCGCTTACGGTCAGCATGCAACAGTCCATCACCTACATAGCACCAGTGGTTGCAGCTCCAGTTGACGAGGCCTATATTCCAGAGGCTCAGAGAGTTCCAGGACAGTGGAGGACTCGTACTAGTGTACCCGCCCAGAGACAGGTTTGGGCATCGAGACAGATTTCGTGACCATCACGGGAGTAGCAGAGGTTTAGGACGGGGACAGTCGTTCAGCTCTCATCCCCAGGATGGTCAACAGTCAGCGCGTGGATGTTTTCGATGCGGGAGCCTTCGGCACTTTGTCAGGGATCGTTCCTTGGCACCTCGTCAGGATCGTTTTCAGACAGGCCGTGGACGTGGAAGATTCGCTCAGAGGGCTCAGTCTACCAGAGGAGTTCATCCAGCTGCGAGTAGAGGGCAGACACAGGAGTTTTCTTCTACTCATCGGGACGCGCAGACGTCCAATGTAGAGTTCTCAGGTATCCTTAATTCGTTGTTTTTTCATGCTTGTACTATGGTTGGGTAGATTAGTCGTAGTTGTGCTAACTTCTGTCAGCGATTCTTTTGTTGCGCGACACGTATTCAGTTGTGTGCCAATCGAATAGGAGATAAAGATTCGTCCGTCGTTTTCGTCCTTCTAGAGATGTTGGATTTGACGTTCTCCTGGGCACGGACTGGTTAACTACGTGCTAGGCGTCTGTGGACTACCGTGAGGAAACAGTCAGGTTTGTTTTCCCGGCAAGTCAGTTCTTGTTGTGCAGGTGGATAGTTGTGCCGCCTCTCACAGTTTGAATTCAGCCTTTTTCGCTAGTCGGCTACTAAGGAGATGTCGTGGATTCTTGGCGTTCATTCGTGATACCGGAGCCACAGTGGGATTGTTGGACCGGGTTTCTTTCGTGCGAGAGTTTTTCCGACGTTGTTCCGGATGAGCCGGCGAAGCTTGGGAGCTAAAGGATCAGCTGCAGAGTTGTGGTTTGGGGAGTTTTGTGCGTCTGAGTGTTTCGCTTTTGGAAGCTCCTAATTCTGTTCGTCAAGGAGAAAGACGGCAGTTTAGGGTTGCGTATCGATGGATCGTCAATTGAACCGGCTTACGGTGCGGATAGGTATCCTTCATCTCGCCGTGACGATTTCTTCGATCAGCTCCAGAGTGCGAGACATTTTCTAAGTTTGCTTGGGATCAGGTCATCATTATTGCGGATTCGGGATGATGGCATTCCGAAGACTGCCGTATGCGTGCTACGGGCTTTGTGTGTATCAGTGAGTCGTTGGATTCCCTGATGCCCTAGCAGCATTCGTAGATGTGATGAACCAGATTTCTTCAGGCTGTTCCTCGACTAGCTTCTGTTGTGTTATTTACGACATTCTGGTCTATCTAATGTGTCTTGAGGGACAGTAGTAGCACTTGAGGGTTTGTTATGCAGATACTGGGAGAGTACCAGCAGTTTGCTAGATTCTCGGAGTGTTTCTTCAGGCTTGTTTGTGTTGACTCCTAGGTCTTGTAGTCGCGGGAGACGGTTTTGTATGTTCCCGAGGGAGATCGTGGCCGTACAGCTTAGGCCCAGACTTGTGTGCTGGACGGAGATCCGCATATTGTTGGGCTTAGCAAGTTTTACCGCCGTTTCATGCAGGATTGCTAGAGTAGTGCTGCACCGTCGACTGAATTGACCATTAAGGAGGTTTCTTTTCTTTGGACCGAGGCATGTGTGCGGAGTTTTCAGCAGTGGAAGATTCAGTTAACAACTGCATCAGTCTTTCTTTGCTTTTGGCTCGGGCGACTTTGTTGTTTAACTGTAATGTTTCTTGAGTGGGCTCGAGGGTGTACTGATGTGACACTACAGAGTCATCGCTTTTGCTTCCCTACATTTGGAGGAAGTACGAGAAGGATATTCCACTCATGATCTGGAGATGGCCGCGGTGGTTTTGCGTTGGAGATATGGGGACACTACTTGTTTGAGAGTCGTGTCAGATTTTCACGGACCACCAGAGTTTAATGTACATCTTCCTGCAGCGGATTTGGATTGTTGTGTTAGTCTTCTGCAGATTTACAGTTTTTGTGTGATCGTTGAGTATAGCTTAAGTTCGTCTCTACGGAGGGGACAGCTTGCTCATGTCCGCGCCCGACCACTTCCCTTAAATCGTTTTCTCGAGACACTGCCCGTCGATGCTCGTACGTTAGAGATACTTGAGCATATTCGGCTGGGTAATGATTCGGAGACCTTGAATTATGACAATGGTGTGCTAAGTTAGGGACGCGTTTGTGTACCTGACATCATCGGGTAGAGACGTGTAATTCTAGAACATGCACATCTGTCAACTCTCTATATGCATTCAAGTTCCACCAACATTTAACGTGACTTGTGAGATAGTTACGGGTGGACAGGGATGTAAAGAGAAGTTTCAGGTTTCGTTTCAAGGTGTCTGTCTTGTTGTGTGCTTTGGTCGAGCATCTGAGGCCGGCTGGAGAGTTGCAATCTTTTACCGTTCCGAAGTAGGAGTGGGAGCAGATCTCCACAAATTTCGTTATGGTTTCTACCCAAGTTTAGTCAGGGTGTGACTCCATTCGGATTCTTGTCGTCCGGTTTTACTCAATGTGCTCAGTTGTTCTTGTTAAGTTGTGTGTTTGTATTGTTTGTCGTCAACAGTTGGGGATCGTAACTCGCCATCATTAGGGTTCTCCTTCGATAGCTGTTATCAGGAGACACTCCAATTGGCCACCTTTAGGTTTAAGGGTTAGGTCGTGTCGATCACCGGTCTGTTGTTTTTCTGACTCTGCGTAAGTAGGACTTTGGACCCCAGCTAGTCTTGAGACTTCGGAGATAGTCCAGCTGTGTTAGGTCAGGATGGGAATTGTCCATTGCGAACTGAGGTCTTATGCCGACTGTGTTAGCCATAGACTCGAGTCCGCAGGGACAGAGCATGTATTCCTACGGACTTTCCGATGAATGGCGTGTTGGATTTTGGGAAGCTTGTCCCAGGATTTAGGTCTTTCTGAGATCCTATAAGCGAGTTCTCGTTGCCTTTAATTTGTCACTTCCGCCCAGATTATTGAGTTTTCACCCCGTATTCCTTGTGATGATGCTTTACAATTACCTTCTTGACCTTCTCACATGATCTAGCATCAGACCATTTAGCTTGACGCGATCTTTCGTTCACCAGCAGCCAATTGTGTTAATGGCTCGGCAGGTGGAGGGACATCGGTCAAGAGTCTTGCCATCTGTGAAAGGTTTTTCTTGGACGTAGCCGTATAGTGAAGAATTCACTTGGGAGGCTGCGAGCGAGATTTGAGGATTTTAATCTTCTCTTTGAAGGTACGCGTATCGGTTTATTTTTTAAAATTCGGGGACGAATTTCTTTTAAGAGGGGGAGATTGTAACACCTTAGAATGTGTTTTGTAGCCAATTATATTTTAATTTATGGTTTTTAATAAAAAGTTTACCAAATTAAGTTTTAAATATTTTATCCTATTTAATGAGTATTTTATTAGAATTTTGTTAGGCACACACACACTTGTGCATGTTAACTAGGTTGTTAATTGTGGTTTAACCATTTTCCTTAATCTAGTTTTATGTTTTGTTTAAGTGTTTTGGGTTTTAAGTGTTATGGTTGTTGTTATTAATTGAAAAATGAATTTGAATGGAAATTTTATTATTGGTTTGAAGTGTTGACTTGGGTGAGAGAGAGGGCATGGGGAGCATGGTGTGAACCATGCCTCATTAATGAGGCAAGAGAAATAGAGGGAGGGGTTAGTGTTACTCTCATTTTTCTCACTCTCATTCTCTCACTCTCACACAAACACACACACACACTCACAACAGCAGCAGCAGCAGCCATAACAACAATAACAACAACAACAACAACAGAAGCAGCAGCCTTCAGTAGCAGCAACAGCAGCATCCATCAGCAACAACAGCATCACCATCATCAACATCATCATCATCATCAGCAAGAGCAGAAGCAGCAGAGAGAAGCAGCAGCAACAGAGGCAAGCAGCAGCAACAGCAACAGCAAAGCAGCATCAGCAGCAACTTCTGGAGCAGCAGTTGGAGCTCCAGCAACTGCAGCAGCCATCATCTCCTCCACACACTTCTTCACCTGCTTCTTGGGGGTCTTTAGGGTATAACTCTTAGACCCAATTCCCCTTATTGCTAGCTTGTGTGTTAATTAGCGTCGGTTTGTGTTAAATTGTGAGTTTAGTGCTAGTTATGGTGTTTTATGTGGAATTTTGGTTGGAATGTGTTGGAGTTGGTTAACCTGGCTCATTCTAGTGTTGTTAGGTCACCCAACTGAGATTTAACCCAGATTACACTAAAATACCATATGGTTTCTAAATTATGCAATTTGGTGTTTTTAAGCGATATATTGGATATCTGTGATTTGCTTTTGACCTGGACCCTACAGAACAAAATTGAGGAAACTGGAGCATGTACACTAGGTATAGAGCACACCACAAGAACACGAGCCACCCTCTCCTAACCCAGGCCGCAAATTAATTCAATCTGGCCGCAAATTGCGGCCAGGAAGGGGAGTGGGGTGCTGGGGTTTTGGGAATGGTAGTCTTCTGTGTAGTGTAGTGTTTTGGCATGTCTAGTTTTGTAAGTTTTGGCCTGTAGGAAAATCTGGGAATATATATCGTTTTTGTGTCCGTTGTGTTTGCGCTATACGCGCGATACGTGAGTGGATCCTGTGATCCAGCGTATCGCAGCGTGTCGCGATAGTTTTAGACGCGTACACACACGATTCAGCGTATCGTGCACACGCGCGTTTGGTTCGCGACGCGAGTTTCTCGTTTTGGTTCGATATCGCGTTTTGCGAGATATTTGGCTTATATGTGATTTCCATGTCTTATTTGCAGGTTTGCAGGCAGGGACTACGGAAACTGCTACAGGGGGGAGCAGATGGTAGGATTTACCTAGCGTGGAGTGTAGGTGAGTAGATTTAACATCTACAGGGGAATCGCCCGCATGGCGTTATGCGTCTGGGCTAGGATTCAAATACCTGTTGCACATTCTACGTCATTGTAGAATTGCGCCTTTACTTTATTTCCTTGATGTAGTTATACTGTGACTAGCAGCCGTAGGACACTGCACATATTATTGACGGTTCATGTTGCACGAGCACGGATTGTATGCTACACACACACCGTCAATAATTGCCATGTCACACACTACCCATTATAGATACTATTGCTTACCACACATGACATCTAGCTTATCGGTATACCTATAGTGTATCATACCTTTAGTGATAGGTACACATACACCTTGCGATACAGCTACAGGTATACCTTGCACACATTTTACTTATACCGGAGGGATATCCTACATATTTTAGTTATACCCAGGGGGGTATATGACATCAGTTCTTACAGGTAGATACCTATACATTGCTGCACCTATATGTTACACACATATTCAGTTGCAGTCACATATTTACCTTTACCGATGTTATTTAGCTGTACCTTATTGATTTCGCATACATCTGGTTTCAGCTACATATTCTCTGTTATATGCTCGCATTTCAGATATATCGTATATATTTATTCCTGGATTGCGCATTCTTATTATTTGGATTCTACATGATGTTTTCTGGATTTGGGAACCGCGGGAGTTCATGAAATTATGCATACATTGAAAAACCCGGTTTCCTTGATATGATATTTGCGCATCCACCATGAACTTTATCGGTGCTGATTATATATACCCCTACGAGGAGGCGTCGAGGCCGTAGAGGGTACATGGTGGGGCCCGGTATGGTTCCCCTCGGCAAGAAGATCGATGGATTTTGCCGATTAAGCCTGGAGGCGGGCTAGTACCTACCGGTGACAGTACTGATGACTCGGCGGGGGTCATGGAGACACCGTTGGGAGTCATGCACGTATGCATACGTCGAAAGGCGAGGGTCAGAGCTAGGCACTCGTGCTTTCGGGACAGCGTATGATACATACCTATCAGGATTTCTGTGTCGATGCTTGGCGCATTGTTTTCATGATATTTCTTTTAATACCTTTGTATATATAACATGGGATTAGCCGTTGTTATATATACCCTTACACCAATATTAGTGGAATGGGACGCTAATATATGTGTATTGCCCCCATCATATTTATTTCTGCAAATATATATACCTTTGGGATGTTAGAAACTTGCTTGAGATTCGACTTGGGATATAGGTGATTCATTGACATTGGATATTGGATATGAAAGAGATTGTTGATTTGTAAATTCGAGATATAGGAGAGCTATTCGATATTGTACATTGAGGTGATGTGAGACTTATATATTGTGAGAGCCCAATTTGGGGGCTGATTTGAGGATTTGGGATTTGAGTGTCTTGATGGATTGTGATCCTATCACGATGTCAGGTTTCCGTGGAAATGACATATTCCACCCTATACCTCACACTTATCTACTTTATGCACAGATTCATATATTGGTAGTACCTGTTAGTGTACCCTTATGATAGTTGCATATTTACATTCCCACATCCCTATTGCATGGTTATTGCATATTATTGTCATGTTACTATTGCTTCACATATTGATTGTACCTGCTAGTGTACTTTCCTTTATTCAGCATTCACATGACATGTTATTACTGTAATCGCATATCTTAGATTCATGATGTACGTGCAATCCTGCGATTACCTGCATATGTTATCTACTATTCACGAGTTGGCAACTCACCCCCGTTGTGCCACAGGTGTTTCAGGTTGTTCCCCAGAGTAGTCGAGGCAGGCTATTCAGTAACCATCTATCATCTTTTGCTACAGATACCGCATCAGCTCACAGTACTATTTTGCTTAGGTGGGTTAGATGATTATCTGTATTTCATATTGTACATTCGTTGTATCTTGTACTCTCCATCTACTATTGTATTATGACTTAGAGACTTGGTGAGGACGTTATTGTATTTTAATTGTGGATTTGTTGTCTTTTATATACAGCTATCTCTCTACTGTCTTTATTTCTTCGCTACGGCGTCGTATATTTGTATTGTATTCATCTTGGCCAGTTTTTACAAAAAGGGGGTGTTGCCAAAATTTTAAAGATAGAAAGTAGAACTTTTAAAGAATTTGGGTTGTGATTTCAAATGTTTCAAAAACTTATATTATCTTTTCCGTATTTTCTTGGTTTAGATTTCTGGGTTTTGGCTTTCTTTTACTGCGTTACGTCTTTTGGCGTTGCGTAGTATTAGGGCCGTCACGGGCCAATTTTGGGTCTGACACGACAGAGACGATCGAATGTCAGAAACCTATTATTCCAAGTTTAAAGTAGTCGGAAAGACATGCAGGCAATTCTATGGTCCCTCTAGAAGAATGAAACCCTAACTCGACTTAATGACCGTGTGAAAGCCTTTGAACCTTCGGGTTTGCGGCAGTTCTACGGCGCCATTAGTGAGGCTTGGGTTTGCCCTTCTACGGCTGGACCACCGATGCTATGGTATGTACTCGATACTATTAAATTGTGCCCAAGATGTTGAGCTCTTGGGGGATTATGAGTTTTTGACGACTCGATCGGATGGCTCGACTTAATTCGGATGCTAGGTGGTGAGATGCATTTCTTGGGAGACTCCCGATACGAGGATAGCCGTTGGAGCTCAGTCCATGCAGCCACGACGAGACGAGTCCGAAGCGGTCGACATTAGAGAAAGGTGAAGTAAGAGGTTCGTACGAGGTCTTGATGAGACGACGTTCCACTCCGCCGACATTATAGATGCGATGCGCATGCCGAGGCATGGTACTTGGATTTACCTTCCAGAAGGAGTCGCGATGAGTATGCAGTCGTTCCAGAGCAAGATGCAGATATAGGAAAGGACGATGACTTCCGGACAGTTGGCAGAGACGAGACATGGAAGAGACCGTGAGCAGGATTCCTTCCACGACACTGCTGCAATGATACTTGCACCCAGGATCAGATGTGTCACGTACATTCAGAGAGCCAGAGGCCGACGCCAGTGATATGCTGTCTTACGAGTGGTCGCGATGATTGACCGAGAGATGACCAGAGAAGTGCCAGAACGGAATCATCCCCGTTAGCACACCTGACAGGGCCGATGAGCCGATGGACCGAGAGGTTGGTAATTCACAGTGAAGACCTTGACCGAGGAGTGGTCATTGTTACGCACACCAGCAGGCCAGAGTTCATGATCATCGACGAGACGTCCCACTAGTGACCGCGGCAGTTGGCCCAAGATTCTTAGAGGATGCACTTGAGCGGTACTATTCCGCCATTATTGATTTCGATATTTTGGGTGATTTATTCGCATGATTTGATTTTGATGATTGAGGATTTACGATCTTTGCACAGTGTTGCACTTGATATCGTTTTCGTGCTTTGGTTTCACATGTTTGTGATTTTACGGTTTTAGACATTTGAGTTGATTTTGTGCGTATGCACGCACACGATTTGGTTCCTGCACTCTGTATAGTTTATATATGCTTGTAGTGCAGTGATACGCCTTTTGTGCACTTAGATGCACTGGACTTCGATTTCGATTTTGATACTCGATATTTGTTTTGTACACCTTGTGTACCTGATTTGATTTTGCGCATGTTCGGCACTTGATATTGGATTTCATGATTTCGTGCATGATGGATGCCCCTGGTTTTGGGTTTTCGCGCATGTTGAGCGTATGTCTTGAGATGCGATTTTGGTGCACACCAGATGCACTAAATCGAGATTTTTTTCGTGCATGTCAGATGCACCTGATTTTGCTGTCAGGCACACACGTTGCCTACGACAGATACTTTGTGCACACCCGATGCACTTAGATCTTGTTTCTGTGCACTTATATGGCACGTATATGGATTTTGATTGTCGTGCGCACCAGACGCACGTAGTATTCATACGCGTATTTTAGGATTAATTTCTTATAGAGAAGTACGTTTTTTTATGATAATTGCGATGTGTTTTCGTACTAAGCAGGACTAGTCAGAGGACAGTACCTGAATGTATTTTGCATGCATTGATAGCTATTGAAGGGAATTCCAAAAAGCGAGCTATAGTCTCAGTATTTACCTACGTGTCTGATATGACGCGAAACGTTTAAAACAAGGAAAACCCTTCAAAATTGTTTCCCAAAACGGCGGAACGTACATTTTAAACAAAGGTATATATGTATATAGTTATTTTCTTATGATAGACGTCCGCCACTGTGCAGTGTTATGTGCATTGCACAGCAACTTAAAGGATTTGGAATGCATTTCCTCCTGATATTTGCATGTATAGTCCCGATTTATAGCATATCGGTCTTGCTTGAGATTTGGCATTCGTGTCTTCACCTTGACTCCGATGATTGCGAGATGCTTGATGGAGTTTTGATTTCGAGTTATCTACTCATTACTCATGCGCATGCATTGCGCTATGATGTCTTTATGTATTTATGATTTCGGAGCCCCGGCGATTTGATGGTTTTGGCTGAAATATTTTAGTATTTGGGGGGGGGGGTTTAATTTAAATTCGGGGACCGAATTTCTTTAAGGGGGGAAGATTGTAACGTTTTGAAAATCGTTTCGGTGAAATTTCGAAAAAACGGTAAAATAAGGGGGTTTTCTGTAAAAAGTCAAAATGCAAATATCTTTATTATAAAATTAAATATACATATTCTAGCTATCTAATTGCTAGTATTTGGTGTTTATTGAGCCACTGGTGAAATTTCAAATTTTCTGGAAAAAATATTATTTTAATATTATTTTAAGCCGTCACTAATACATTTAATTAGGGAAAATTACAAATTGGAATGAGTTGAAACAAATTTTGTGCATCATAAAATATTAAATAAAATTTTATCATGTGGTTTTTGCAATGAAATCGTTTGCCAAAACGGTTTAGAAAATATCGAAGAAAAAGGCTTTTTTTGGGTGAAATTAGTGTTAATAGGAATTGGGGTAATACATTTATCTTTTTCCCTCACCCACACTCACCCACACCCTCTCTCCCCTCTCCAAATCAACAGCCCTAGTGCCCTCTCATTTTCCCCACTTGTTTTGCTAAAGAAAAGAAAAGAAAACAAAAAGAAATGTATAAGAAAAGAGATATGGTTGTGTTGACCTTTGACTTCTTTGACTTGGAAACACTTTCCCCACCTCATTCTCTCTCCAATCACTCCCCATTCCAGCCGAAACCCCTTCCCCCTCTCAACAGCAGCTCCTCCCTTTCCTCCCCTCATTTCTCTAGAAAAAATCTCATCAAAATTGCCTCAAAACCCATCAAAAAAAATCCCAACATCCAAATCCAACTCCTACCCATTTTAGTTTAGGCTATCAAGCATGGATTGTGGTGAAAAGAGAGCTTTTTGGATGGCTAGATTTCTAGTTAGATCTACAAATTTGTGGAGGTATAATTTTAACCATGTAGTTAAAATTGTTGGTTAATGCTTATGTTAGCTTAATTAAGTGTTAATTAGGTTTTATATGGGTTCAAATTGCGTGATTGAAAAATTCAAGAGAAGGGGTTGTGATCAAACTAGAGTTTGGGGTATTTGGATCATGATTTGTGTGTTGTAATTTGAGATCTTAAGTCATGCAAGGAAAAGCTAATTACTAGTTGCTAATTTTTAGTTTAAATTTTGCTAATTGTGTTAATCTTGTTAACTAGGTTTTAGGAATTTAATTAATCAATTGGGATAAAAATCTTATTAGGGTATTCATGACATTGTTAGCATTTTAAGATGTAGTTTAATGTTTTAGATCATGCAAATCCAAGCTAGATTGTTGTATATGCATTTTTGCTAAAATGGTTGAAATTTGGGTAAGATTGCAAACTAGTTTTTTTTGAACGTATATAGTTTGGTGAAATTAAATTGTGGAAATGGTTTGTATGGCTTATTTAAGTTATTTAGTAAATATTATGGTCATTAGTTTTGTTTAAACATCAAGATTTGTATTAATACGGTTAACGACCGCAAACTATATTTTTGGGAAATAAAACGATTTGTTTACTTTTATGGTTTTGATGAATTAAAACCTATTTCTTATATGATTAGTGAGTTTTGAAACCACGATTGGTGCGTTTGAGTTTTTTTGCGATCACTCGGCGTTTGTACGCCGATGTCGAGGGTTTTGGGTTGATTTGTGAAAGCAAACAATAGGTTTTGACCTATGTGGGATTCATATGTCGTTTTGGTCATGAGTCGGATTTTAATGCGATATGGTGCGTTATGATATGTAGGTACCCCATGTGGATCGAGACGACAAGCAAGCGCGTGGCGACGTCGGCACCGGCGAGCGAGGACAAGGTGAGTAGATTTATATCTACGGGAAGAAGTCGGGTGGATGGCGTATAGCACCCCCGCGGTCCGTGGTGGTGTATACGGATGCGTATACACACCAACAATTATTATATGTTATTTGCGATTAATAACGATGTTTAGGATGGATATTAGTGTGTTGGATTATTTTAGTGTTGCGAACCCTGGGGTAGTGTTGCACTACACATACACACATACATACTTGCATACATTCCTATTTATATGTGCTCATGGGATTCTTTATAGTTATGTGTTCATATGGGTATGGGACTATGTGTTCACATACGGATTTGAGGACGATACTTGGGATTGAGCTGAGTCGATGAGATTTGTTTTGTGGTTGTGATATCGGTTTGTACGAGACTGTCGATCAGTAGTCAGATCATGACTATATTGATGATTTTAGTATTGTACTAGACATAGGTCAGGACCCTGGACTATGATCTTGGATAAAGAGGATACCAGATGAATAGTGTGATGAATATGATATTAACCCGTACCCAGATTTAGGGATGCCGTACGACGGATTTACGTACGAGCTATATTTTGATGATTGATCCGCACTCTTGACTTGGGATGTCTGATTATAGATATGGTATCGGATGACCTAGGTTGCGTTATTTATACGATTTCTGTGCGTAGATGTTTTTCTATTCACGAGTTGGCAACTTACCCCCGTTGTGCCCCAGTTTCTTGCAGGTTTCGCCGTACAGGTTTCTTTACGGCTTTGCGGGTACAGTTTCGTTCGGGTAACTTGCTAGTAGGTGGGTTTATTTGTATCGTACCCATCATTATACATTGTATATTATTATTCAGTTGTATCTAGAAGTTCCATCAACCAAACATGTATTTATTTTGAGATAGAGACCAGCGGTGTTATTCCTTCGACCTTAGAGTCGCGCCTTATATTTCTGTGGTTTTGAGTTTGCTTTTGAATTTTGATCCTCGCCGTTGGCGTTGTATATTATATTGCTTGTGTGGTTGTGACCGTCGATTGACGACGAGCTAGCTCCCGCTTGGGGATGCCTTTTTATTGATTTCGTATACTATTCATGTTGTATCCCGTTTGGGGGCCAGTATTTATAAAGGAGACTCTGCCGAAATTTTCGGGAAATATTTGATGTTTTTTTTAAAACCGCATAATTCGGCTTATGCTATTAAATTACTTGTTTTAAATTGGTTTTCCTTCACTCTACTACTTTTCTTGGTTTGGATTTCTGGGTTTTCGGCTCACTTAGATTATGTACATCTCGAGACGTTCGTAGTTTAAGTGCCGGTAATGTTCCGTACTTTCGGGTCGTGACAGCGGGATTGCTCGTCGATCTTCTGATCGCTCATTACCCAGGTGGCCGTTACGTTTGGCAGACCGCTTGCGGCTTGTGGGTGCTTGATATGATCATCATCTACTGCCGGCGTATTGACGAGTCTTTAGAGTCCTACACAGAGGTTTCCTGGCTCAAGCGAAACGAAATAGGAGCGCATATGAGATATTTACGGGACCGAGAATAATGCGTGTATGTGATACTGCATTTCATTCTCGCGATGAATGTTTCGATTGGTTTTATGCGATATAACCTAGTTATCGAATCGAAGATTGATTCGATAAGTCGATACATTGTATACTAGTCGGTTATGTGCGACATGACCGGATCATTGAATCAAGTGTTGATTTAATGATTTAATGTATAATTATATATTTGATATATTACTTTGCATTAACTAGTATTGGTTCACTTTAAAAGGATTTTCTCACTTGATGTGCACATTGTATATGTGATATATTTTTGTGTGCACTTGATTGTATCATGTTTGATGATACATGTTAACTTGAGTTTGTGTAAATATTAAACCATGGTTATATGAATGGTTAGGGTTTTGTTTACTTATTCATTTATTGATTTTGATCATTTATTTTTGAAAAGAAAATGAAAATGGTGGCTTTCTTTGTTTCTTTCATGAAGCTTCATGAAGAGTTGAAACTTTGACCATTTTTGTTTTCTTCTCTTAACCTAACCATTCACCTAACCTTAGTTTACTCTCTACACTTGACCATAGTTAGTATATGATAAGTATTCATATTATTTTCATTTTAAATGTAACACTTATCATATTCTATCTTCTTCTTCTTCCTCTCGATCAAGAAGAAAGCTTGACTCCATTAATGGCATCTTGAGTAAAAGAGTGAGAAATCCAATTCTAAAGTGAACCCACCTCCTATTTCTTCATCCTCTACCTCTTGCCAAGTAGTATTGGGTGTTTTCTTCACAAGTTTATTGCTTGGTGAAGTTGGAGCTTGATCTTGTGTTGCCTCGATGTAGATCATCTTCGGCATCGAAGCCGACGACCTAGCCTGCTCATTTCTCCGATGAAGCCGATGCCAGAGTCCGGGATCCGATATGGACAGCGAGAGGACGTCTATGTGGATCTAAGGAAGTGGAGAACCGGATCTACAAAGGTTGTAGCCTCTTTCTTTTAGTTAAGATGTTAACTAGTTTCA
The DNA here is from genome assembly GCA_030015575.1 of Agapanthus africanus. Classification (NCBI taxonomy): domain Eukaryota; kingdom Viridiplantae; phylum Streptophyta; class Magnoliopsida; order Asparagales; family Amaryllidaceae; genus Agapanthus; species Agapanthus africanus. The sequence continues at coordinate 342,923,896 of JASDDO010000012.1, forward strand.
ATTTTCACCTAAACTCTAGTCAACGAATCCGTATTAGGGTTTCTCGGCACTTGTAAAATTTGAAATTGGCATGGTTGATGCCTTGTGAGACCTCCTTAGCGTGCCTAGGAACCCTACAATTTCTAGATACAACTGAATAATACATAAACAATAGTGGTTCTGATGCAAAAGAATCCACTTACCAAAGCAAGTCACCCGTAAGAGAAGCAGTGTGCCAGAAAATCCGTAATGAAACCTGTACGGAAAAACCTGCAAGAAACTGTGGCACAACGGGGGTGAGTTACCAACTCATGAATAGAAAACATCACAAAGCAGAAATCGTATGTATGGCACAATCCTAGGTCAATACGATCAGATATATATATATATATATAAACCTCAAATAAATAAGTCTGAGCATGATAAGGTGGCAATGTAACATCTATACATGAGTGTAGTGCCAAGTGCTCGTGCCAGTGCCTCAGGTAATAACATATCAACAATATGAGGTATGATCAATGTCGACTATATCACGAAGTCAATAAGTATGTGGATATCATCCAACTATGTATTCAATGTCATCATGTATGTGGATCTCGTCCAACTATGTGATCAATGTCATCCATATCAGCTATATGTATGTGGATCTCGTCCAAGTGTCACCCAATGACAATAACATCTTGCATGTAAATAACATAAAGCATATGCATGGAAGTATGATGATGTAAATCAACATGTGTCGCTCGCGACATATCAAAATCATGGAACCTGAGTGTCAAGCATCGACACTCGAAAACATCATGAAACCTGTTCCTAGCATCGTCACGTAAATCCTCATGTATATATAGGGCTCGATCAGCCCATATCATCTCTCAACTCCGGTCGGTATCCCCCAGATATCCGCCGAGCTCAAATACAATCACCGATAGGTAGTTATCCACTGCCAGGCTCACCGTCTAACATATACGAGTCTTCTTGCCCCGGGGTACCTCACCGGGTCCACCATGTACCCGCAGACGGTGCCTACCGCTCCTCGAATCGGGTTTCACATGCCACTCTCAGAACCGAGAAAACACATGGTGGGCGCACTGAAATATCATATCAAGGGTAACCGGGTTTTTCAAACAATACATACATTCTTTTAAAATACCCACGGTTCCCAAATCCAGAAATATCATGGAAACAACATATCTCAATACGTATAATCAGAAAGCATGATGTATGCGACATATAAAAGAAATGTAAGCATATCAGTAAATCATGTAACATGGAATAGTAATATGCACATATTTAGGGAAGACCACTTCTTTAAAATGAATCAGTTTTAGAAAGTATCTTGCGGTTCCCAGATCTCCAAGTCAAACCAGAATCATCTATGTATGTGCAAATATGTATGTGTACAAGTATGAGTGTACAACAGGTAGGTGCCCGAGTATGAGTGTACAATATGTGAGTACACGAGTATGAATGTACAATAGGTGTGTGCATAAGTATGAGTGTACAATATGTGAGTACACAAGTATGAATGTACAATAGGTATGTGCACAAGTATGAGTGTACAATATGTGAGTACACGAGTATGAATGTACAATAGGTATGTGCACAAGTATAAGTGTACAATATGTAAGGACACGGGTATGAATGTACAATAGGTGTGTGCACAAGTATGAGTGTACAATATGTAAGTACACGAGTATGCCATGCAAGGGTCATATCCTGAATGCAACAGTACTACAGTGTAGTGGCATGGCAATTATCGATGATGAAGTGTGTGAGCCGGCAAGGAGGTGTACATGGAACATATGCATCATCGATAATGGTGCCGGTGTCCTAACAGCATGGATTTGATATAACAATAACATATTTAACATACAATGCGATGCAACAGTAAGAATATGCGACAAATGAATAATAACACAACAGAAGTATCTACATCAATGTATCTATGTCATACTGTTTTGCCATTTGAAAGAAGACGAATCGGGGTTTTTAGGAAAATAAGGGCTACGGTGTTTTTAAGAAAAGATGCGTCTTTTGAAAATATCCGTAGAATCCCTTTGCCTGTCTTTAAAATACTCCCGATTCATTAGTTTTTGAAATAGGTATGACATCGGCATAGCCTAACATCTACTAGCAAAACTACAGCTCTAACTAACAAGTCAATTTGGAGGGGTATGGAAACCACCTAAATTTGAGTCGATATATAAATATATATATATATAAATTTAATAGTCGGTGATCCCGCCTCAAAGGTACCGCGTATGATACAAAATCATATGATATCCTCGAGTCATGAGTGCGGATCTATCATCAATATAAAGCTCGTACGGTAAATCATCGTACGACATCCCAAAAGCTGGGTACGGGTCAATATCACATTCCTCTCATCAAATATCATGTATCATTATCATCATATCACATGACCTGGGGTACTGATCTAAGTCTAGTACAAATCGATACCATCTATATAAATATAAATGCGTGTGTGAAACACATGTCCAAAGGCCCGCTACAGTCACAGGTCGTATCCCAAATATGAATCACATCATATCACCGATCTCATGGCACTATGCCCAATATCATCGACTCATCTCCAAATATTATCCACTATCCTCATCATCAAGGTATAAGTATAACAAGCAAGCATGTGTGTGTGTGGGTGTAAACCTATTCTAGTGTCACGACCCAAAATATTAGCTCGTGACCAGCACTTGAATCACGCAACGTCTAAAGGCGTAACGGAATTCAAGTAAGCTGAAACCCAGAAATCTAAACTTTTTTTAAGAAAATAAAGGAGGTGGAGTTTTTGAAATAAAGGTATAATGAAATCAAGTGTGCTTAATTGCATGGAAAAGAAACATGAATGATGCAAGTGAAATTTACTAGTTTGAAAACATGTTTCGTCTTTTAAAAATTTTGGCAGCACCTTCTTTGTATATTTTGATCCAAAACCACAAATACATAATAAGAATAATGGCATCCCCAAGCAGGAGCTAGCTCTTCGCCAAACGGCGGATCACAACCACGCAATACAGTATAAATAAGTATACGATGCCCAACGGCGAAGTTAACCACAAAAAGATAAAGAAATGAGCAAAATATAATCCCAAAAGTGAATATAAAACGCATCGCTCAAATCTCGCAACTACAAGTCTCACTAAGTCTCATCATTTATACAATTACAACTTTTGATTGATGGAGTTAACTAGATACAATAAGAATATAGATACAAGAGTGGGTACGATACAAGTGTCCCACCTACCAATGCAAAACACCCGAATGCAACTGTGTGCCAACGAAGCCGCTACTGATCCAAGCGGTCAACCTGCAAGAACCGTGGCACAACGGGGATGAGTTGCCAACTCGTGAGTAGAAAAATATCAATAGATAGAAATCGAATAAACGACTCCTAGGTCAACTATATCATAAAGGTAATACTATGATATCTAGGGTGACCGGGTCAATATATGTGCCAACAAGGTAGTCAATACCTATATGCATGTGGATAACATCCAACGGTAGTAATCAATGCATGTATGCATGTGGATCTCGTACACCCATATAATCAATGTATGTATGCATGTGGATCTCGTCCACTCATATAATCAATGTATGTATGCATGTGGATCTCGTCCACTCATATAATCAATGTATGTATGCATGTGGATCTCGTCCATGTAACCACTGACACAACAACATCATGCATGTAAATATCGTAAAAGCATATGCATGAAAATGTGAGGATATAAATCAATATGTGCGCCTCGCGACACCTCTAAATCATGGAACCTGAGTGTCCAGCATCGACACTCGAAACATCATAAAAACCGTGCCCAGCATCGACACGTAAATCCTCATATATCTCATGCACCGCATCCTCAGATCGGCCTTCAGGCGCCGCACACCCTGGTCGGCCCTCATATCCATCTCGCTACTCCGGTCGGTATCCTCCGGATAACCGCCGAGTCTACATACTATCATCGGTAGGTAGTGCTCCCCCTGCCGGGCTTACCGTCTAACATATACGAGTCTTCTTGCCCCGGGGTACCTCACCGGGTCCACCATATACCCGCAGACGGTGCCTACCGCTCCTCGAATCGGGTTTCACATGCCACTCTCAGAACCGAGAAAACACATGGTGGACGCACTGAAATATCATATCAAGAGAAACCGGGTTTTTTTAAAACAATATATGCATTCTTTTGAAATAGCCACGGTTCTCAAATCCAGAAATCTCATGAAAACAGCATATCTCAATGCGTAAAAGCATAAAGCATGATGTATGCGACATATAGCAGAAATGTAAGCATATCAATATATCATGCAACATGGAACTGTGATATGAAATATTAAGGGAAAACCGCTCTTTTAAATGATCCCAGTTTTTAAAATATATCCTGCGGTTTCCAATCTCCCAATAAAACCAGTGATCTATGTAGGTACAATATGCATATGCGCAAGTATAGATGTACCAATGTATGTGTGCACCAATATGGATATACAAATGTATATATGCGTAAGTATGAATATATCGATGTATATGTGCACCAATGTGGATATACAATGTGTGTGCGCAGGTATGAATATATCGATGTATATGTGCACCAATGTGGATATACAATGTGTATGTGCGCAGGTATGAATATATCAATATATATGTGCACCAATGTGGATATACAAGGTGTATGTGCGCAAGTATGAATATATCAATGTATATGTGCACCAATATGGATATACAATGTGTATGTGGATATACAATGTATATGTACAAGCAGGTTATGTGAAGAGTCATATCATGATGCAGCAATGTAGTGACATGGCAATTATCGATGATGAAGTGTGTGAGCCTACAATCAGTGTACGTGTAACATACGCATCATCGATAATGGTGCAGGTGTACTATCACAGGTATATGCAATGCAATAATAATATCATGAATGCAGCACAAGGTAAATCATCAGCTAATAGCTATAAGGTATACGTAACTATCATATGTCTGAGTCGGTGAATCTATCAATCGGCACTTAGCCTCACAGCATCACGCACGGTATATTCCATCGTACAGCATCCTCTAGTCAAGGGTATGGATCAACATCCTCATCACGCACGGAAAACCATCGTGCGGCGGCATTAAGCTAATAGGGATCCTAACATCCTATACGACAAATGAGGGTACGGCCTAATATCACATACGGCCTATCATCCATGATTCACAACATTCTATATATGGATATATATCTACGTACCTATGTCCCGGTTCACATCCGCAATAATCTCATATCAGGGGACCGGCAGGGCATAAATCATCTCGATCGACTCGCATCCGTATACCAACATATCATCATATCATCATATCCGTCTTATATTCTTTTCATCGCATTTATAACTCATATCAAGCCGAGTTTACCTAAACCTTCTATCTCTACTATAAGTATAGGTATCTAATCTAGCATACACACCCGAACCATACAAGCAGATTTTAAAAGAAGCGAATCGTAGTTTTGAAAATAGGGGTTACGGTGTTTTAAGGAAAAGATATCATTTGAAAATCCGTAACATCCCTCAAGGTACATATTTAAAAGATACATACGATTCTTCGGTTTAGAAAAAGGTATGGTTCGGATGACGCATCTACATCGACTATCTAATCCTACAGTACCCTAAACGGCAATATCGCTAAACGCAATCCTATGATAGTCGTAACATATCACTTCTAACTATCCTCTAGTTTCTAATATGGTTTCATAGCTATCTTCATTCTAACCCTAGTTTCCTAATCTAGGTTTTCCTAACCATATTCTATAATCAGTTTTCCATCAATACATTGCGGGGGTGCTATACGCCATCCACCCGACTTCCCCCGTAGATATAGATCCACTCACCTTGCTTCTTGCTTGCCGAAGTCGATGACACCACGCTCCGTCGCTTCGGAATCTACGCGAAGGTACCTACAATAATCAACAGTCGCAATGCGTATTAAAATCGAATCCGGAAAACCGATATGGCGCACGGTGCGCTCATAGGTTAGAACCTATGGATTACACGTGCAAAAACAATCAAACAACCCCTGTTGCCGATGTACAAACATCCAACAACCCAATACAAATCCAATTATCAAGAATTAACATTTCAAAATACGGAAATCATAGCCAAAAACACCCCAAAATGCTCCCAGATTTTCCCTAGGAGACAATTAGCCAAAACTGCATATAGAAGGGGTCTAATTTAGTGCAAAAAGAGCCATGGACCAAATCTGGGACCTTATTTCCCTGCTCTGGACGCAAATTGCGGCCAAAATGGATAAATCTGCGGCCTTGGGTTGGGGTACGGGGCTAGGGTTTCAGTGGTAGCTTCCTAGGTGCCTGCATGACTCCCAGTAATTGCAAAATTATTTCTAGTGTCCCCGGGTTGCTCCAGATTCCAAAATACCCTCACAAATCACACATTTATCCGATGTCGGGGTTTCTAAATCCGTGTTTTGGGTTTTCTCAGCTCTGGTCCAGGTCAATAAACAGCACCCAAGTCTAGTTAACAGCCTCTAACATCACCAATTTCAAACAACACTCAAACCTTCACTAGGGTTTCCCAATGTTCACTAATCTTCACAATTTCACATCTAAACACATATGAATACTAAAGTAAATGAAAAACCACCCAATTGATGAAGGGATTACCTCATATAGCATCCATGAATCCCTAAGGTCATCAAAATCTGAATTTTCTTGGTGTCACGACCCGAAATTGGCACGTGACGGCCCTAATACTACGCAACGTCTACAGGCGTAACGCAGTAAAAGAAAGCCAAAACCCAGAAATCTAAACCATCAAAATAATAAGAATGTGATAATAGTATTTTCAAAACCTTTGAAATCACAACCCAAATTCTTTAAAGTCTCACTTTTATTCCTTAAAATTTTGGCAGCACCTCATTTGTAAAAGCAGCCCCAAAAATGGGTACAACATAAATATACATAAAGCATCCCAAACGGGAGCAAAATCCACGCCCAACGGCGGAAAACAAACACCACAACAGATATACGACGCCGTAGCGAAGAAAGAGACGATATAAATAAAACTGCATAAAAACCTCCAAGTCATAAAATAATATACAATATCGTCCTCACACCAAGTCACTAAGTCATACATAATACTGGTAGATGGAGAGTACATGGATACAACGAATATACAATACAACATCGGATAACCACAAAACCCACCTGGGCAAAACTGCACACTGTCAGGCGAAGCGGTATCCGCAGCAAAAGATGATACGATGGATGAAAATAGCCCAGCCTTTGACTATCTTGAGGAACACCTGCAAGACACTGTGGCACAACGGGGGTGAGTTGCCAACTCGTGAATAGTAAATAACATATGCAGGTAATCGCGAGTATGCACGTACAGCGCGAATCTAACATAAGCATTTAATATCAATGAATAGTCATATGTAATGCAATAATCATGAAAAGGACACTAGCAGGTACAATTAATACATGAAGCAATAATATGACGATATGAAGGTAACAGTCATGTAAGGTACTCTATCAGGTACTACAAGTACATGAAGTAGTGATATGACAATCAGTATGCAATAGTCATGCAATAATGATATGAAAATGTATATATGCCACAATCATGGAAAGTACACTAACAGGTACAACTACACATGAAGCAATGCATATAAATAAGGGTATGTAAATGCAACAGTCATGAAAGTTACGCTAGCAGGTACACTAATGCATGAAGTAGTTCATAAACAGTAAATGTAGAGTATGGAATGAAACATGTCATTTCCACGGAATCCTGACATCGTGATAGGATCAAAATCCATCAAGACAATCCAAATCCCAATTTCCTCAAATCAGCCCCCAATTTGGCTATCATATCAAGTAAGTCTCACATATCCTTAATGTACAACATCAAGTAGATCTCACATATCCCGTATGTACAATATCAAGTGTATCTCGTATACCCCGAATGTACAATATCAAGTAGATCTCACATATCCCGAGTGTACAAAATCAGCAATCTCATATATATCCTGTAATCAATATCAAATGAATTCTCAAATGTCCTAAATCCAATGTCAATGAGTCCTTTACATTCTAGGTATATTTGCATGAATAAATATGATGATGTATATAAATTAATGTCAATACACATATATTAGCGTCCCATTCCACTAATATTGGTGTAAGGGCATATATAACAACGCCTAATCCTCTGTTATATATACAAAGGAGTAAAAATAAATATCATGAAACCAATGTGTCAAGTATCGACACAGAAATGCTGATCTATCAGGTGCTGTCACCATGACTGGCACCCTGATAGGTACGTATCGTACGCTATCCCGAAAGCACGAGTGCCTAGCTCTGACCCTCACCTCTCGACATATCTATACGTACATGACTCCCATCGGTATCCCCATGATAACCGCTGAGTCATTGGTAATGTCACCGGTAGGTACTTTCCCACCTTCCATGCTCAATCGGCATGGATCGTCGATCATCTTGCCGAGGGGAATCGTACCGGGCCCTACCATGTACCCTCATACGGCACCACTCCTCGTATGGAGTATATAATCAGAACCGATAAATCTCATGGTGGATGCTGAAATATCATATCAAGGGAAACCGGGTTTTTCAAATAATGCATAATTTCATGAACTCCCACGGTCCCCAAATCCAGAAAATATCATGAAAAATCCATATCTCAATGCGAAAATCCATGAATATAATATACGCATCATAAATCTGAAATGCGAGCATATAAAGGAAAAGCCTTAATTAACTATAACAAGTTAATATAATATCATGCGGTTCCTAATCTCTCCAATTCTAAAATAACATCAAGTAAAGGTAAACATGTAACTATAACCAGATATATGTGCAACATAAAGGTATAGCAAGATATATGTATCTACCTATAAGTAATGATGTAGTATACCCCTGGGTATAAGTGAAGTATGTGTGAAAAGTATACCTGTAGCTATGACATAAATTGTGTATGTACCTATCACTAATGGTACGATACTCTATAGGTATACAGGTATCTAACACGTAAGTATGTGAAGGCATATGTGTAAGCATGTGGATATACAGGTATGCTAAATGTCATATGCGATAAGAAATATGAATCATTGTCTCAATGTTCCTAACCAAACAATAGCATTTCTATATGTGGGTTGTGCGTGACATGGCAATTATTGACGGCGTGTGTAGCATACAATCAGTGCTCGTGCAACATGAATCGTCAATAATATATGCAGTGTCCTAAGGATACTAGTCCAAGCACAACAATAACTAAGCAGTAGGGTGAATGCGCAATTCTAAATATGACATAGAATATGCGACAAAATTAACATCTCTAGCCCAGACGCATAACGCCATGAGGGCGATTCCCCTGTAGATGTTAAATCTACTTACCAACACTCCTGGCTAAGTGTAGCCAACCACCTGTTTTCCCTTTGTAGCTGTGTCCGTAGTCCCCGCCTGCGAACCTACAACATTAAAACAATAAACCAAGTATATATTAATAATGTTAGTTATATGTATGCCCTAGAGGCCATTACTGTACATACGATGTATATTGTAATGGATGCTTGGACATATATAGGGAGTACTTTCTTGCTCGACATGATAGTATGCTATCTGGTTGTACTTTATCTTAACATGTACTCTGATTGTCTCTTTGTTACATGTTGATAAAGCCCTTAGGATATGTACTCGACTACTGGGACTATGATGAGATCATACTAGTGGGGCCACGGTAGTCGACGAGTACATCCTATAGCTGTTCCTAGTCGAGGGTGTATCGAGACAGGGCATCGATACACCAGAGTAGACTAGCGTATACGCATCTTGACCCATATGATGGGAGATGGATGATCCCATATCCATCGGTGTTTGACATCAAGGATGGTGTACGGGTGCTCAGTGGAGACTGGGTACACTGGACGGACTCGCCGAGAACTCCCAGATGGTATTATACCTCACGTCAGATGGCAGTTCTCCGGTGACACTGGTACAGAGTAGTCTGTTGACCCGAGATCGTCATAGAGTCTTGTGTGATTCCCACTGTGTTTTGATTTCCATCATACCACGTCCAAGAGGGCATACAAAAAGGTGGCTTTTAGGTACAGTCCCGAATCATATGGAGGCAATGAGCGATAGGAGGGGATTCGTCTCTCCCGGTATAGGGAGTTGATGTTGCGCTGTGTTCGATTGGCTATAACTGGAAATCCCTGGCCAAGGTTGCTGAGATTTACTGGTAAGTGTTATCAGTAGTTTCTCGAACTGTTATAGACCTCATATCGACACGACTTATCGAGCTACTGGGGTCTGACGTTTACCACCCCTAGGCGAGATATGCGACATATCAGACGACGAGACCGGACTGTACGGGAGTGTTACTGATTGGATTCGCAGGAGAATGTACAGGCTTGCTTGTTGATCTTTTGATCGCTCAATACCTGGGTGGCTGTTACGTTTAGCTGACCGCTTACAGCTTGTGGGTGTTTGATATAATCATCACCTACTGCCGGCGTATTGACGATTCTTTAGAGTCCTACACAGAGGTTTCTTGGCTCGGGAAAAACGGAGTAGGAGCACATATGTGATATGTGCGGGACCGAGGATAATGCGATATGAGATACCGTATTATATTCTCGCGTTATTTTGATATGAGCCGGATCATCGGATCAAGTGTTGATTCGATGAATCGGTACATGATATATTAGTCGGTTATATTCGATATAGCCGGATTGTCGGATCAAGTGTTGATTCGATAATTTAATGTATAATAATATATATGATATATTAAATTACATTAACTAATATAAGCTCACTAAAAGATTCTTTTTCTCACTCGGGTAATACATTGATATATATGCGATATATATTAATTGTATTGTTTTATTTTGTTACAATAAATATTATATATGTGATATATAATATTGTAACATGATATGATTACTAATGCAACATGTTTAGTGGAGATTAAACAAGATTAGGGTTTGAATTGGGTTAGTTCTTTCATGAACCTTCTAGAAGGTTTTCTTTTGGATTGAGCTAAGATATTATGCTTGATATTTTAAGTGACTCATGCTTTAACCCAACCCAAACCCTAGCCCTAGTTAAATCTCTACAAAGGTTATATTGACCAAGGTTGCATAAGTAATGATTTATTACATTTTCATTATTCATCATAAATGGAATTGGATATTCTTCTTCTTCTTCTTCTTCCTTGGAAAAAGCTTTCTAGCTTTTTTCTAAGTGATGATTATGAGTGAGTAATTGAAAACAAAAGAGAGCTAAATTCCTACTTCATCATCCTCATCTATCCTTGCCATTTAGATGAGGGTGTTCACTTCATTTAGTGAGTGAGAGCTTGTGTTAATGAAACTTCAAGGTAGATCATCTTTGTTATCGAAGATCGGAAGCAAGTTTGCATCATTCTCTTCGTGGAGCCTCTCTAGAGTCTGGATGCACGATGATCGCAGCGAAGGGACCTCAACACGGAGCTTTAGAAGTGAAGGACAGGATCTACAAAGGTTGTAATCCCTCTCACTTAGTGTTAAAGTGTTTAACATGCTTGTTTTCGCCTAATCTCTAGTGTAAAGATCTTGGTTAGGGTTGTTCGGCACGTCTAAATTTTAAATCGGGCATGGTTGATGCCTTATAGACCCTTGTGAGAGTGCCTAGTAACCCTATAAATAATAACCCTAAAACACGTACAAACTACATTAGACCGACGCAACAACACAAAACATACTCTCAAGTGTTCGTATTGTGGCTAACGCACGTAGCGACACGACGAAAACAACTTAAGAGCAAAACCACCCAAAGTGCACGATCTGTGTCGTATAACGTATCGCGCGGACACAAAACACTAGAAACTACCTAAGTGATCCCAGATTTTGCATACTGAGAAACCTCAACAATCAAACAAGACCAAACTTACCCAAACAAAAGCAGAAACCTATCAAGAAAAACCCAAACCCTAACTCAAACCGGGGGCCGATCTCGCCGGAGTTGCCTTCAAACGTCGTCGGCCGAGTCCGAGATGATGGGGTCCGTGCTCCAGGTAGGGTCCTATGGTCACAAGTACAACACAACAAAATTGTTTAGTTTTCTCGTAAAAACTCCGGGTCACAACAGATCACAGAAGTCACATATAGGCGCTAAAAATACGATATTATGCATCAAACTAAACTTTACACTATCTAAACTGAAACTAACTAGCTACAAAGCACAAAAACTAAATAAAGAAGAGATAGAGATCATTACCTAGCCAAAGATTACAAAGATCCAAGCTTTGTATGCTCCAAGGCATCCAAGAGGCAATATCTAAGAAAAGATGTGATTTTTGATGAAGTTTTGAATATTTGTGATGAATTTTGTATAGAAATGAGAGAGTGTTCAGTTGTGTTGAGAAAGAGATGAGAGAATAAAAGAGTTAGAGAAAAAGAAAGAGAGGAAATGATGAAGAGAGAGGGAGGTGAGTGTAGGGTGAGGAATGAGGGTGAGTGTAACCACATCATTAATGCATCATTAATGTTTTCACACACACCTCACCACTCCAAAATAAGCATCTCTCTCTTACTCAAAAGATCTAAGGTTTAGGTTAAGGATGGATAAGATAAAGCAAAGAGATTAGGTTAAGGTTAAGAGTCATGGTTGCTAAGACTAATTTAGCACAAACAAATCCTCGCATTTACGTGCACACGTGCGTGCATGTTTATAACAAATAATAATAAATTATTAATTAAATGTTATAAAATGTGAGGAACCCGAATTGGTAAATTTTTTACAGTAAACCCGCATTAACGTCTAAACGAACACTAACCAAAATCTAAGGCGTTACACTTGGTCTCATGTGTAGAGGTTGAAGAGGGGATTAATTTTTGTGAAGGGTGTGTAGGGTTTTGGCAAGATTTTTAGGGTGGATCAAGAGGGTAGAAGATGGAGGGATGTGGAGTTGAGGGAGATGAAGAGGGAAAGAAAATGATGGGAGGAAAATGGCCAAGGCAGCCCCCCTCTCTCTCTCACTATAATTCTCACCCACTCCCTTTCCATGCCATCATTATGTCCCCTTTTGACTTTCTCCTTAATCATTTCTCTTTTCTTTTCTTTTCTCACCCAAAAGCCCAACCCTAACATAAAACACACAAATGAAATAACATGTAACATGTCATGGTGCTCTAACCATGAAAACTGTAGAAATACGGATTTGGCTTAATCGCGATTAGTAGTGCACTAATCGGGTTTTTATCGAGACTGCATAAAATAAATTTTAAAATTGCCAAATCCTTTAAATATATTTTAAAATGAATAAATCATTTTAATTTCTATTTATTTCATAATTATTAGTATATATTTATACCCTTTTTCGAAAACCCCAATTTGGCAAATCGGCAGTTTTCGGGAAATATATTATTTTAATATTAAATTCCCAAAAATAATATTTATATTTTCTGAAATGTTATAATCTTCCCCCCTTAAATAAATTCGGTCACCGAATTTAAATTTAAACCCCCAAAATCTAAAACATTTCAATAATCAGCTCAATCAACGGGGCTCCGAAGTCATGGAAACTGCAGAAATAACACAGCACATCGCGTCAAGTGCGCATGAAATTGAGTAAAAACTCAAAATAGAACTCCATCAAGCGCCACGCAAATCATCGGATTTGCACGCATATCCTTGGAGTTACAATAGAGATGCGGATCTCGAAATCCACTACTGAAATCCAATATACACTAGTCAAATACTATAATACGTGTATAGTACGCTTCTTTGAAAACTCTAAAATCTGAATAAAATACATGCAAAATCTTTTCTAAATCGCCGCGGGAATGCGTAACTCACGGTATAACTGACGGACGCTCATTTTAAAATAATAATATATGCCCATATATATTTTCTTAAATACACGTTCCGTCGTTTTCAAAATATCCCAAAAGGTTTTCCTTTATAAACGTTCATGTCGCTCACGGACACGTAGGAAATAGCGAGACTATAGCTCCTCTTTTTCGAAAACCTCTTGGTAAACTTTTAATGCATGCAAAGTATTCAGGTACTGTCCTCAGATCAGTCCTGCTCGGCTACTACACAATATAGTGCCCAACATGAAAACAAAGTGCTCAAAAGAAAAATCAGCCTCAAAAGGGGTATCCAAAAATCACATGCGTCTGGTGCGCATGGGAATCAAATCCAAATACATGTGCCATAATACGCACAAGCGAAACTAAGTGCAACGGGTGTGCACAAAAACATCTGTCCAGTGCAACGGGTGTGCACGACAACAATGTCGGGTGCATCTAAAGTGCACTAAAATCTCAATCCAATACATCCGGTGTGCACAGAATCACATCTCATATCATGCGCCCAACATGCGCGAAAAGTGCATATGTCCTGCACGAATGAAATCACATCCAATATGCACGGAAGAAATATAAATCAAGAGCATCCATCATGCTCGAGTAAAATCTCACTCCAGTGCATCCGATGCGCTCAAAAATCCAAAATCAAGCGCCTAATATGCGCAAAAATCCAACCAAAGCGCGTCGGGTCCGTAAAATTATAAAGTGCGGCAGCATGCACGAAAACAAACAGCAAGTGCCAACGCACGCGGAAATACAAATCTGGTAAAACGGATGCTCAAGGACATAAAACGGGTGCAACCAAGGTATGAAGTATAAATCCAGTGCGAAGAACGCATAAATACCCGTCCGGTGCAACAAATGCAAGAAATGCAAATCTAGTGCAACTAATGTGCGATATACGAATCTGGTGCAGCAAATGCACTAAAATATAAATCTGGTGCGACAACTGCAAGAAATGAAAATCTAGGGCCTCAAATGCCCGGAGCGCAAATCTGGTGCATCCAGTGCACGAAATACAAATACATAACTCAAATGCGTATAAAAGCAACACCGAGTGTACCAAGGTGTATAAAATCGTAAACGTGTGCAACTGCGTGCACAAAACACATATCAATGCACTGCAAGCACATATAAGCTATACCGAGTGCAGAAATCAAATCATCCGTATGAAATCCATGAAATCATAAACACATGCTACGAAGGTACAAAATCAACATCAAATTCAATGGATAGACACAAATCGCAAATCAACACAACGGTGTATATAAAATACATATCAGGTGCGATAGCTATGCGCAAAATGTAAATACTCAGTAGGTGCAACCATGGTGCACGAAATCAATATCAGGAAACTCGTCATCAAAACTCAAATCCAAGCAATATAGGCATGATACCCAGATCACAACGCAAATCGCAACAAAGGACATTGAGGTACACCTCCTACAATGTCGAAAAATAAATCGGTGTGCCTGAAAACTGGCAGGGCAAGAATATCCGCTCGCCTCCTGCTCATGGTCTGTCGTCCTCTGTCTCTGGGTTCTTATCTTCTCTGTGGATTACCAATTCTGCAATCCATCGGCTCATCGGCCCTGTCAGGTGTGCTAACGGGGACGATTCCGTTCTGGCACTTCTTTGGTCATCTCTCGGTCAATCATCACGACCACTCGTAAGGCAGCATGTCACTGGCGTCGGCCTCTGGCTCTCTGAATGCACGTGACACATCTGATCCTCGGTGCAAATCTCATTGCAGCAGTGTCCTGGAAGGAATCCTGCTCAGGGTCTCTTCCGATCTTGCCTATGCCGAACTGTACGGAGGCTAGTACTCTTACATAATCCTTTCTCGTTTTCTGGACATCTGCGTGTTTCACATACATTTCCTTGGAAACTGGCCGTATCCCAATGCCTCTGTAAGCATATCAGGTCTCTAGTCTCGATGGGAAGTAATGACAGCTCGTCAGTGTCTCGCACGAACCTCTGGTTCCACTTGTCTTTATCGTCATCCACTATGACGTCAAGCCATGCTATCTGCGCACTGCGACTGTTCTCGGCCACGGTCAACCCGAGGTCTCTCACACGGACTCGAAGTCACGAACTCGGTATCTTCATCACTCGGTAGAAGATATCTGGCCGAACACGTCCTCGGAAACTCGTCCCAACCATCGGAGGAATACTCAATATTCGTCCGTCCTCGATCAACTCACAACGCATCTGGGTGAGGTCCTCCATCCAAAGCTTGTCAGCTTGCTGATTTCTTATCACATGATATCTGAACGACGTCAAACTTTTCGATCGAGTCATAAAGGTCCCAAAATTTCCCGAAGGCTCAACACCTGAACGCAGTCAAAAAATATCTGGTACATACCACAGCACCTCTGGACCAGCCGTAGAAGGGCAAACCCAAGCCTCAATGATGGCACCGCTAAACTGCTACGAACCCTAAGGTTCAAAGCGGTTCCATGGTCATCATGTCGAGTTAGGGTTTCATTCTTCTAGAGGGTCCACAGAATTACCTGCATGTTCCTCCGAACACTTTAAACATGGGAAAATGGGTTTCTGACACTCGTTTGAACCTTTTGGCTTCGCCTGTACAACATGTGAATATCCTTCGCCCGCAAGCTAAACAATGCCTCAATCCTCCAGGAAAGGTGATACATTGGCGATCGTCTCTGGATCGGTCTGTTCTAGGTCTGAGTAAGATTCTCTCCACACTGGAAATCTTCAACTCAACTGGGCCTGCGTCGGCGCATCAATCTGACTAATCACCTTCGTCTCTCAAATCGGGGTAGACTAGCTATCATCTGTCCCATTTCTGCCTGGAAGCTCCGGCGGTCTTAGCTCGTAAGCTCTGGAAGCGACATCCCATCATCTCAGCAACAGCTGGGTTACCTGTCTGCACGGTAGGCGATATCAAAATCTCTGAGGTATGCTGTACATCAACAGTCCTCTCACAACTGGCAGCTCTAACAATGGCCCGATCGTTCGGTATAAAACCAAGCACTCGCCTCCACAAGAGGTCACAACAAAATACTAACTCGAGACGTTCCTATGTCACCAGAAAACACAATGGTCAGCCCTCGTACCAGACGAGCTCGCCCTGACCGCAACACTAGCAGCAACTCAAACTGCACTCAAACTATGGTGATAGGAACCTCAATCGAGTATCGAAGAGAGTAGATCAACGGCAAGAAAGAAAACGACAGATCCAGAATGGATACATGATCATAAGAAGGAACAACATCAATGAAAGTATGATCATGGAACTAATAGAATCGAGGATCTCCAATGGATGTATAATAAAGAGAATCATAAGTTTCATAAATATGTACATCCTAAGGTTTCTTAAGTGGAGTATCGCATCGTAAATATGCCGCGGAACATACGTACAGTACGTCACTCTACTCAAGCTACCTACTCTATCAATCAGGGTCAGCCTATGAAACGAAAGTTCGGGTCTAATACCCCCATGCTCAAGTCTAAGTTCCGTAAGGTCAAGCCTAGGTTCCGAAATACATACCCGCCCTAGACTCCGCATAGTCAAACATAGACTCGAACAAAGGTTAAACCTAGCGCTCTGATACCAACTTTGTCACGACCCGAAATATTAGCTCGTGACCAGCACTTGAATCACGCAACGTCTAAAGGCGTAACGGAATTCAAGTAAGCTGAAACCCAGAAATCTCAACCTTTTTAAGAAAATAAAGGAGGTGGAGTTTTTGAAATAAAGGTATAATGAAATCAAGTGTGCTTAATTGCATGGAAAAGAAACATGAATGATGCAAGTGAAATTTACTAGTATGAAAACATGTTTCGTCTTTTAAAAATTTTGGCAGCACCTCCTTTGTATATTTTGATCCAAAACCACAAATACATAATAAGAATAATGGCATCCCCAAGCGGGAGCTAGCTCTTTGCCAAACGGCGGATCACAACCACGCAATACAGTATAAATAAGTATATGACGCCCAACGGCGAAGTTCACAACAAAAAGATAAAGAAATGAGCAAAATATAACCCCAAAAGTGAATATAAAACCCATCGCTCAAATCTCGCAACTACAAGTCTCACTAAGTCTCATCACTTATACAATTACAACTTTTGATTGATGGAGTTAACTAGATACAATAAGAATATAGATACAAGAGTGGGTATGATACAAGTGTCCCACCTACCAATGCAAAACACCCGAATGCAACTGTATGCCAGCGAAGCCGCTACTGATCCAAGCGGTCAACCTGCAAGAACTATGGCACAACGGGGGTGAGTTGCCAACTCGTGAGTAGAAAAATATCAACAGATAGAAATCGAATAAACAACGACTCCTAGGTCAACTATATCATAAAGGTAATACTATGATATCTAGGGTGACCAGGTCTGTATATGTGCCAACAAGGTAGTCAATACCTATATGCATGTGGATAACATCCAACAGTAGTAATCAATGCATGTATGCATGTGGATCTCGTCCACCCATATAATCAATGTATGTATGCATGTGGATCTCGTCCACTCATATAATCAATGTATGTATGCATGTGGATCTCGTCCACGTGTCAACCACTGACACAACAACATCATGCATGTAAATATCGTAAAAGCATATGCATGAAAATGTAAGGATATAAATCAACATGTGCGCCTCGCGACACCTCTAAATCATGGAACCTGAGTGTCCAGCATCGACACTCGAAACATCATGAAAACCGTGCCCAGCATCGACACGTAAATCCTCATATATCTCATGTAAGTCGACGTTAGACACCCCACAAGTTGCGGGGAGGCGGAATAGGTAAAACAATCATTTTGTTTAAACTAACATCGACTAACTTACGGATCTTTGCCAAACCCTAACTAACAACAACATAGGAGGGATTAGCTACTATGAAAGAAGATTATACCTAATGAACCAAGTCCTTCTTGTTCTCGTTGACCACCTCCTCATCGGCCTCCTCTTTGTGATAGAAGATCCACCCGAGAGCTACTACTCCAAGCTTAACCTCTAACTTGAGATAACTAGGTAACTAAGAGTGCTAATCAAAGCAACCTAGAGGATATAGAATAGGATTAGGGATCAATTAGTCTTGCTAACCCTTGGATCTCAACACATAAGAGGTTAGGGTTAGGGTTTGAAGAGAGAGAGCTTGAGTTGAGAGAATGTGAAAGTAATTATCAAATGGAAATTAACTCATTTGTGTATATATATGAGGCATAAAATATCTTGCACAAAAATATCTTTGCACAAATATCTTCATGCTTCATTTAATACATAATGAATCATCAAATGAGTCATTAAAAGCATTAATGCTTCATTAACTCTCTTGATGAATCATCTCCATGAGTCACAAAACCATTTAATGCATATAACACCTAAGCTCTCCACCTTATCAACCTTCTAGAAGCTTCTCGACAAATTACGAGAACGCCCCTCCCATCCGTGAAAACACGGAAATACTGAGACTGTATAAATCCAATAATCCAATACTAGAATCTGGCTTAAACTAAAGCCCGCTAGTAAAAACTGTCCGAACATCGTACGTGCGTGAAAACACGTATGTGTCGAACCCTGTCGTAAAACCATACGACCTCTATATCGTTTCGCCCGAAGCAGGGAAACTCTCTGTGTGGGACTCTAAAGACTCGACTACTACGCCGGCAGTGGGTTTAACCACAGGCCGCAAGCAGTACTAGCTGTACGTAACGCTCCCCAGGTAGATGTCGATAAGAAGGCCGATGAGAAAACCCATCCGAACTCCTACTGAGCCTGATGTGACAATCTCCATATAGTCCGGTCTGTTCGTCTAGGACTATCGCATATCGGGCCTAGGGGCGGCAAGCGTCAGTCCCCTAAAAGCGGTATAAGTCGTGTCGGAGCGAAGCCCATTACACCTTGAGAAGCTACTGGAAAACCTACCAGTAAATCTCGCTTGCCCTGGCCAGAGACTTTGCGTAATGGTTCTCCAGACACAGTGCGATATCAACTCCCAATACCGGGAGAGACGAATCCTGTCTAACCGCTACTGCCTCCAAGTGCTTCGGGACTGCACCCAACTGCTACCTGTTTGCACGACTCCTTTGAGTCGTGGTAGGGTAGCAATCTAAGAACAGTGGGAACACACTCGAGGCGAAGCAGCAGTGTCAAGTCTGAGTACTATGCTATACTCATGTCACCTGGGAACTGTTAACTGACGACGGGTATAATACCAACCAACAGTTCCCTGCGAGTCCTGTCCGGTGTACCCGTAACCCAACGAGCACCTGTATACTATCTCCAGTACGATGTACTGATGGCTGTAGGACAGACCATCTCCCCAACTGGGATGAGAAGCGTACACACTAGTCTACTCCGGAGTATCGTTGCCCTGTCTCGATAATCCTATGACTAGGGACTTGAAAAAGGATGTGCTTGTAGACTACCCAGCCCCCACTAGTGTGACTGCCATCACAACGCTGGTAGTCAAGCAAGATCCTAATAGCTCTATCAATACATACACACATATTAAGATAGATATAAACCAAGTAGCATACTACCATGTTTAGCAAGACTGTTAATATAACTGTGAATATCCCTAGCTTCCATTAAGCAATATACAAGCTAGTATGATACAATAATGGCCCCTAGGGCATATACACTAACAATCTCCCACTTGCACTAGGGCCATGTACTGACGTATCGAAGACCGATCATCTCGAGTAGCCTCTCGAACTGAATCTGAGGTAAGGCCTTAGTGAATGGATCAGCAGTGTTCTCCTCTGTAGCAACTCTCCGGACCTCAATCTCCCGGCGATCTATGATCTCCCTGATCAGGTGATACCGCCTTAAGATGTGTCTGGACTTCTGATGGGACCTGGGTTCCTTTGCTAAAGCTATAGCTCCGTTGTTGTCGCAATACAGCGGTATTGGATCAACAATGGTAGGAACCACCTGAAGTTCTGTTAGGAACTTCTTCATCCAGACTGCTTCTTTTGCTGCATCGCAAGCAGCGATATACTCCGCTTCCATCGTCGAGTCAGCAACGGTGTCCTTCTTGGTACTCTTCCAGCACACCACCCCTCCATTGAGGGTAAAGACATAACCTGGCATGGACTTGGAGTCATCCTTGTCACTCTGGAAGCTGGAATCAGCAAAGGCCTCGATCTTGAGGTCTTTTCCGCCGTAAACCAAGAACATCTCCTTAGTCCTTCTCAGGTACTTGAGAATGTTCTTTACTACTATCCAGTGCTTCTCCCCTGCGTCTGACTGATACCTGCTTACCACGTTCAGTGCGTAAGCTACATCTGGTCTGGTGCACAACATCGCATACATTATAGAGCCTACCGCAGAAGCGTAGGGTATAATAGACATGCGATCTCTTTCCAAATCAGTCTTGGGAGACATCTCTTTGGAGAGGGTGATTCCGTGACAAGCCGGTAGATTACCGCGCTTAGAATCTTCCATACTGAATCTTTTCAGTATAGTGTTGATATACCTGGACTGTGAAGGTCCCAATATCCTCTTGGATCTATCACGATAGATCCGGATCCTCAGAATGTAAGAGGCATCACCCAGGTCTTTCATGGAGAACCTGTGTGACAAGAATCCTTTGACAGATTGTAGCATAGGAATGTCATTTCCTATCAAGAGAATGCCATCCATGTACAAGACGAGGAATACGATAGTTCGTGCTACAATTTTACTATATATACATGGTTCATCTGGATTTTTGATAAAGTCATATTCTTTGACCGTTTCATCAAAATAGATGTTCCAACTCCGCGATGCCTGCTTCAGTCCATAAATGGACTTAAGCAACTTGCACACTTTCCCGCTGCTCCCACTCTGATTGAAACCTTCTGGCTGATCCATATAGACGCACTCTTCTAAATTACCATTTAGAAAAGCCGTCTTTACGTCCATCTGCCAGATTTCATAATCATGGAAGGCAGCAATGGCAAGAAGGATACGAATGGATTTGAGCATAGCCACTGGAGAAAAAGTTTCGTCATAGTCCAAACCAGGTCTTTGACGAAAACCCTTTGCAACAAGTCTAGCCTTATAAGTTTCCACCTGTCCATCTACACCAATCTTTTTCTTGAAGATCCATTTGCATCCTATGGGTTTTACCCCATCTGGAGCAAAGTCCAAAGTCCATACTTTGTTGGTGTATATGGACCCCATTTCGTTCCGCATTGCATCCAGCCATCTTACCGAGTCACCGCTCTGGATGGCCTGTTGGAAGCTAGTAGGTTCATCATCATCAATGATGCAATCCTCTCTATCCCCATCTATGAGAAAACCGTAGTATCTCTTAGGCGGATGAGACGGCCTACTACTTCTGCGGAGGGGTTCGGGAATGTCCTGTTCTTTTTGAACTACTGGTTCTACCAAACTTTCAGTAGTAGTTTGTGGTTCTGGAATTTCTTCCAGTTCTATTGCGCTCCCACTTGTTTCCTTTTCTAAAAACTGCTGTTCTAGAAAATGGGCATGACGAGAAACAAAAACCTTTTGTTTCTCTGCGTAAGAGAAGAAATACCCCTTGGGGTTCTTTGGATATCCCACAAACTTACACTGTACTGATCGTGCCTCGAGTTTGTCCGCATGCTGCTTTTTAACAAAAGCTGGACATCCCCATATCTTCAGATACTGAAGATAGGGTTTCTTCCCACTCCACATCTGATATGGGGTGGTAGGCACAGTCTTGGTAGGAGCCCTGTTCAAAAGATATGCCGCTGATTCTAGCGCATAACCCCAGAAAGATCGCGGTAACTCAGCATTACTCATCATGGAACGTACCATATCCAATAGGGTTCGATTCCGTCTCTCCGATACACCGTTGTACTGTGGAGTGTATGGAGGAGTAAGCTGAGAGAGAATTCCTTTCTCTTTTAGGTAACCTTGGAACTCAGCACTTAAGTATTCACCACCTCGATCAGATCTCAGTGACTCGATACTTTTGCCGGTTTGGTTTTCTACTTCATTCTTATATTCTTGGAATTTCTCAAAGGCCTCGGATTTATGTTTCATCAAGAAAATGAATCCGTACCTAGAGTAATCATCCGTAAAAGTAATGAAATATGAAAAACCACCTCTTGCATATGTAGACATTGGACCACATACATCGCTGTGTATGAGTCCTAAGAGCTCGCTTGCTTTTACTTCATGTCCAGTGAATAGATTCTTTATCATCTTTCCTTTGAGACATGATTGACAAGTGGCATAAGATTGATATTCGAACGAATCCAAATATCCTTCTCTATGTAACTTAGTTAACCTTGTCTCATTGATGTGACCTAGTCTACAATGCCATAAGAAAGACTTATTTATATCTGGAGACTTTCTTTTTAGTGTGTTCTGGACATTGAAAATCTGTAATTGGTTTAACACATATATACCGTTATCTAGTGTGTCGGACCCAATCAAACCATGATTAAGGTGGATGTTAATAACATCGCTTACAAACGTGAAATCATAACCTTCTTTTGATAACAACGAAACTGATATGATATTATACGTTAAACTGGGTACACAAAAACAGTTATGCAAAACCAAAATATGTCCACTCGTCAATCCAAGGTGATAATCCCCTACGGACACAGCACCCACGCTAGCTCCGTTAGCAACCTGGAGGGTCATATCACCAACCTTCAGCACTTTACGGTTTCTCAGTGCCTGCAATGAATTGCATATATGAGATCCTGATCCAGTATCCAATACCCAGGAAGTAGAGTTGATTGACAGACAATTTTCAATTACAAACACACCTGAAGTCGAAGCCACAGATTGCTTCGGTCCCTGGTTCTTGGCATTCCAAGCTTTGCAATCTTTCTTCCAGTGCCCTTTCCTATGACAGTGGAACCACTCGTCCTTTGCCACTACTGGCACCGCAACCTTTGCTTTTCCCTTGACTCCCACCTTACCAACACCTCATCTAGGTTTGGTAGCGGCCTTCTTCTTCCTTCCTTTGGCCCTAGCCTTGGACCCGGAAGAGGAAGCACCGCGAACAAACATAGCGGGTGTTTCCCTTGCCTTCTGCAAGGTGCCCTCTGCACTTCTCAACATGTTAAGGAGTTATGGAAGATCAACTTCTTTTCCTTGAATGTTGAAATTCAGAATAAACTGGGCGTAGGTGGAAGGAAGGGACTGAAGAACCAAGTCTGTATAGAGCTCGTTCTCCAAAGTCGTCCCAAGGTCCGTGAGCTCTTCTATATAGCCAATCATCTTAAGGACATGTTTTCCTACAGATGATCCGACAGCCAGCCTCGACTGAAACAAGTTCTTCGAGATTTCGTATCTAGCTATATGAGATTGCTCTCCATATAGATCCTTTGTATGGAGAAATATGATTCAAGATCCATATCCTCGTGCCTCCTCTGATGTTCATTATTCATAGAGGCAAGCACGATGCATTTGGCCTTCACGCAATCTAACTCCTAGGTCTTGTGGATTTCCTTATCCGCAATACTGGATTTTGGACCAGGGACAGCAGGTGCCTTAGTAGTAAGGACATACCCTAATTTGTCATAAGTCAAAGACATTTTGACATTCCGCAACCAATCTTTATAGTTTGGCCCTGTCAGTATATTTTTTTCTAATAGTAACTTAAGGCCTGTCATGTTCTGGGTCGCTGCAATTAGGAGAGAGAGGGAACACTTTAGCATGATGCTCTTGCAAGTTTAGAGTGGTTTTTAGTTTATCTAAACTGGATGGCTCCCACTGTTGCTCGAATCCCTCCTCAAACCAAAAAGGAAGAACTAGCCAGGACAATTCTCACCGTACAATACTTGCTTAACCGTTCAGCCAGGCCGGTGTCGGTACTTCGAGGGAGGTTTTCCGACGCTTTCGCGAAGTTCCTTAATTAAATAACCTCTTTTCTCTGGGGGCGTAGCCCCGCTGACACCTTTCTCGGCCCCTACTTGGTTTATAGCATTGATCGTTAAGTGACTAATCTCCTGATGAGTAGCAGATATTCACAGTAGGATCGGGATCCAAATATCATCGTGTGATAAAGCTGAAGGAATTCTACCAAAATTATCACACTCCAAATGGTATGCATCTCTTTGCAAATTTCAGTTTCTTTAGAAATTCCCGATATAAATTTCTGCCCCATGCTCTTATGACCTTGGCGTTGGTCAAAATGTCATAAGTCACATGTCAAGTTCTACCCATCATTATCTTGTTAATTTGAACCCATCCGGACATACCCCTGACGTTGGCCAAATGATAATACGACTGTCCCAAACTAACTCATCTATCTATGCAACAAATAAATACCCAGCAGCTACCAAACACTATGCCTTGGCGTTGGTCAAAATACACAGCTTGAATACTACTGAATACCCAAATAAAATGACGGAGGGCTACGAATGGTTTTGGCGAAACCGTGAACGTAGTGAACTTGATATGATTGAAAGAACCTGATAGCTTTTACAAGAAGTGGTTAAAGCTCCGCAATTAAAAATATCTTCTGTTTTAAAAATAACCGAGTGGTTTCTTTTAAACTGTTCCAACGATTCAACTTTGGTTTATTTTCTTTGCATTAATATAATGCGTCCCATCATTAACCTATCATTGCAGAAAACAACGAAAATACTGTTAGTTATGTATATGCCCTAGAGGTCATTGTTGTACATATGATGTATATTATAATGGATGCTTGGATATATATAGAAAGGACTTTCTTGCTCGTCATGATAGTATGCTATTTGGTTTCACTTTATCTTAACATGTTGACTTGTATTAGTTTACTGTCTTACTCTCACATGTGATAAAACCCTTAGGATCTGTACTCGACTACTGGGACTATGATGAGATCATACTAGTGGGGCCACGGTAGTCGATGAGTACATCCTATAACAGTTCCTAGTCGAGGGTGTGTCAAGACAGGGCATCGATACACCAGTGTAGACTAGCGTATACGCATCTTGACCAATATGATGGGCGATGGATGATCCTATATCCATCGGTGTTTGACATCAAGGATGGTGTACGGGTGCTCAATGGAGACTGGGTACACTGGACGGACTCGCCGAGAACTCCCAGATGGTATTATACCTCACGTCAGATGGCAGTTCTCCGGTGACACTGGTACAGGGTAGTCTGTAGACCCGAGATCGTCATAGAGACTTATGTGATTCCCACCGTGCTTTGATTTCCACCTTACCACGTCCAAGAGGGCATGCAAAACGGTGGCTTTTGGGTGCAGTCCCGAATCACATGGAGGCAATGAGCGATAGGAGGGGATTTGTCTCTCCCAGTATAGGGAGTTGATGTTGTGCTGTGTTCGATTGGCTATAACTGGAAGTCCCTGGCCAGGGCTGATATAGAGATTTACTGGTAAGTGTTATCAGTAGTTTCTCGACCCGTTATGAGCCTCATATCGAATGACTTATCGGTTACTGAGGTTTGACGTATACCACCCCTAGACTAGATATGCAACATATCAGACGAAGAGACCGGACTGTGCGGGAGTGTTACTGTTTGGATTCACAGGAGAATGTACAGGCTTGCTTGTTGATCTTCTGATCGCTTAATACCTGGGTGGCTGTTACGTTTAGCTGACCGCTTGTAGCTTGTGGGTTATATGTATGCCCTAGAGGCCATTACTGTACATGCGTTGTATATTGTAGTGGATGCTGGGACATATATAGGGAGGACTTTCTTGCTCGACATGATAGTATGCTATCTGGTTACTCTTTATCTTAACATGTACTCTGATTGTCTCTATGTAACATGTTGATAAAGCCCTTAGGATGAGTACTTGACTACCAGGACTATGATGCGGATCATACCAGTGGGGACAGAGTAGTCGCCAAGTACATCCTTCAAATGTTCCTAGTCGTAGGTGTATCGAGATATGGCATCGATGTACCAGAGTAGACTTGCGTATGCGCTTCTTGACCCATATGATGGGCGATGGATGATCCCATATCCATTGGTGTTTGACATCAGAGAAGGTATACGAGTGCTCAGTGGAGACTGGGTACACTGGACGGACTCGCCAAGAACTCCCAGATGGTATTATACCTCACGTCATATGGCAGCTCTCTGGTGACACTGGTACAGGTTAGTCTGTAGACTCGAGATCGTCATAGAGTCTTGTGTGATTCCCACTGTGCTTTGATTTCCATCATACCACGTCCAAGAGGACGTGCAAAAAGGTGGCTTTTGGGTACAGTCCCGAATCACATGGAGGCAATGAGCGATAGGAGGGGTTTCGTCTCTCCCGGTATAGGGAGTTGATGTTGCGATGTGTTCGATTGGCTATAACTGGAAATCCCTGACTAGGGCTGCTGAGATTTACTGGTGAGTGTTATCAGTAGTTTCTCGAACTGTTATAGACCTCATATCGACACGACTTATTAAGCTACTGGGGTCTGACGTTTACCACCCCTAGGCGAGATATGCGGCATATCAGATGAAGAGACCGGACTGTACGGGGGTGTTACTGTCTGGATTCACGGGAGAAAGTATAGGCTTGCTTGTTGATCTTCTGATCGCTCAATACCTGGGTGGCTGTTACGTTTAGCTGACCGCTTGCAGCTTGTGGGTGTTTGATATGATCATCACCTACTGCCGGCGTATTGACGATTCTTTAGAGTCCTACGCAGAGGTTTCCTGGCTCAGGCAAAACAGAGTAGGAGCACATATATGATATGTGCGGGACCGAGAACAATACGAGTATGTGATACCGTATTAGATTCTCACGATATGTGATATCGGCCGGGTATATGTGATATAGCCGGGTCATCGGATCAAGTGTTGATTCGATGAACTGATACAGATTATATTAGTCGGTTATTTGTGAAATAGCCGGATTATCGGATCAAGTGTTGATTCGATAATTTAATGTATAATTATATATTTGATATATTAAATTACATTAACTAGTATAAGCTTACTTAAAGATTCTTTTTCTCACTCGGGTAATACATTGATATATATGCGATATATGTTAATTGTATTATTTTATTTTGTTATAATAAATATTGTATATGTGATATATAATATTGTAACATGTTATGGTTATAAATGCAACATGATTTGTGGAGTTTAATTATGGTTAGGGTTTGGATTAGGGTTAATCTTTCTAGTAGCTTCTAGAAGCTTTGCTTTTGTTTTAAGCAAAGATATTTTGTAGATATTTGTTTAACCCAACCCAACCCTTTAACCTTAGTTAAATCTCTACAAGGGTTACTTCTTCTCACTTATACCATGGTTGCATTTCTAACCTTACACTTGAGTTATTCATTATTCATCACAAAAGGATTTGATCATCTTCTTCCTTCTTCTTCCTTGCATGAAAAGCTTTCTAGATTTTTGTGAAGTGATGATAATGAGTGAGATAAAGAAAACAAATGAGTGCTAAATTCCTATTTCATCATCCTCATCTATTCTAACCACTTAGATTAGGGTGTTTGCTTTGCTAATACTTGATTATCAAAGCAAGAGCTTGGGTTTGAGTTTCTTCAAGGTATATCATCTTTGTTATCGAAGATCGGAAGAAAGCTTGCATCTTTCTCTTCTTGGAGCCTCTCTAGAGTCCGGATACTCGATGATCGTAGCGAAGGGACCTCAACACGGAGCTTTAGAAGTGAAGGAACGGACTACAAAGGTTGTAATCCCTAACTCTTAGAAGTAAAGTTGTTTACTTGATATTTGTTTCACCTAATCTCTAGTCTAAGATCTTGGTTAGGGTTGTTCAGCACGTCTAAAATTTAAATCGGGCATGGTTGATACCTTATAGACCCTTGTGAGAGTGCCTAGTAACCCTACAGTGGTATCAGAGCCAAGCTAGAGCTTTAGACGATGTCTAGACGAAGTATAAAGTCCGATCGAACCCCGAAACCCCATTTTACACCCTTCTCTGGAAATTTTTTTAAATGTTGATTTTTTCTGTATTAAAAATACTCAGAAAATTAAGCAGGGTTTTATAGGAATTACTGTGAAAAACGTGCCACTAATCCCATTAAAGCGCCGCGGAACCGCGGCAATACCTTGCTTGCGCGGCGGTTCCGTGGCTGGATAGGGGAGTTAGGGTTTGCTTTTTCTACAGTAACATCCGTAGCTAATTCTACATGCTTCTGGGAATTTTTAATATTACTCAAGTGTTGTGTTTTCTGGAGATCTTTTGTATTCGTTGATTCGATCGGAAAGTTTAACTTTGTTTAAGTTT
This sequence comes from Agapanthus africanus, assembly GCA_030015575.1. Taxonomy (NCBI): domain Eukaryota; kingdom Viridiplantae; phylum Streptophyta; class Magnoliopsida; order Asparagales; family Amaryllidaceae; genus Agapanthus; species Agapanthus africanus. Next base: position 342,952,909 of record JASDDO010000012.1, read on the forward strand.
CTTCCGGATTATTTAAAACGTGTTAAAAAGTTCGACCGGATATCAATAACTCACTTTTTCCCCTGTCGGAAAATTTCCAAGTGTTGGATTTTTCCTTAGTTAAAGAACGTTCTAAGTCGTGCAAGTAACGCGGTGGACCCTCTAGAAGAACACAAACCTTAACTCGATTATGTGACCATCTGAACCGCCTTTAAACCTTAGGGTTTGTGTCACGCCCCGCTTCCCAGAGTACGCTAAATTGGGCACGTGATATAGCCAACCATGCTACCTGTAGGTAGGAAGTATCCATCCACAATCACATTACGGCTGTAGAGATATCAAGAACAAAATATAACCATCTAAAACATGTCCATAAGCCAAGATAACATGAGTCAAGAATAATAAAGGTGCGGAAGCAAAAGATCCAATACAAAATAACTGGAATGTACGTCCCATAATGCGGGCTCACATCAGGAATAAAATGCAGGAATAAAGAACTAACTACTACCGACGCCTCACAGCTCAGCCTGCTGGCTGAAGTATTCCTGCTCGGACTGTAGCAGCGGTACAGAATCTGGGCCATGCAAAACCCAGACGTCAGCGCGTCATGTCATCAAGTAATAAAATATAAACGGGGTAATAGGCAATGCAATATACACGTGAATGAACAGCAGGTGTAACAGTATTATAAATCAGGGCAGCGAGAGGTAGTGTGTAGTGAGTAAACTAAACTATTCTATTGGGTTTTCTACTCTAAAGTCTTTGAAATCAATTTGATGAATCATCGATGTAACTCAATAGTATCCTGTGCATACCCGAGACCACGGTCCAGATTCTCGGGCTGAATCCGAGACATGCCGCTAGGCACTAAAACAAGAGATATGTACAGATGAATAATGTCATCAGCATCATCCCAAGGCTGTCCTAGCCTCTAAAACTGATCAGTAAAGGTAGTACACTGTCGAGTTACAAGTCAGGTTTCATCATTGATTTCCCCATATCCCCAAGTTATATGTGTAAGTCAAGTCAGGTATTCAGTAATCAAGAACTAATGCCAACACAGGATCAGGTAAGCAGGTATGTCTGGATAGACAACAGGAACGGTCCGTGAGGACTACATGTCAGGTTTGTTGGCATTAGACACAAGATCAGGTAACGGGTCAATCCATGGTACAACAAGTCAAGTCAGGTAGTGTACGGTACCATGTCAGTCAAACGATATATGCATAGCAAGTCAGGACAGGGTGTAAAAGATAACATGTGGGTACTCATAAACAGCTAGCATAATCAGGGTTATAAATAATCGAGCATGGATATCATCAGAACAATAAACTGGCAGAAGTAATATGACATGCAAATAGGTACAGGTTAAATTATTAGACGTACAGTTATCAGTTTGGCTTAAGGAATACTTTTAACGTTTCAGGGATGCAGTATGACACATGTGAATGATGAAATCATATTAACATGTATTAAAACCATCTAGAGATGCAATTGAATGTGAATAAAGCTAAAGGTATGCGATCGGTCGTCCGATAGGGCAAAACTATAACAAGGGTAGTATAACTAATAAACAATTGTGAGTATGTGATTTAACATTTAAATGTGATTATGTATGCTTGGTAAACTAATTGTAATGGTTACCTTCAATTTCTAGATTTGAAATAATATAAATAGATGCAACGGGACATCGAGATGTCATAAAACGATGCATGGGTGCTAAATTCAAACTACAAGTATGTTATATATATATATAATAGGTATAGAACTGATTCAAATAGCATGTAGCAAGGTTAACTTGCCTCGACGGGTCGTGAAACGGAACGTTACGCGTCGGCGGGGAAATCTCGCGACGTGCGCACGGTTCACGGAATGAACCCAAACGATGAACAGTGGAGCCACACGGGTCAGGGTTCCTCGCTGGATCGTCGGGAATCGTCGCCGGCACGGCCGGATTCCGGCGAACCCAAAAATAGAAAACATCTCAATATCATAGAAAAGTTGCATGGAAAGAGAAAAGTAAAGAATGGAAAGAGAGAGAGAGGAGAGGAAGATGCTTACCCTGATCTGCAGAGGGGTCGCGGGGTCGACGGAGTTCCGGCATGATCTACAGAGGATTCACTGTTTTAACAGAGAAGAAATATCTCAGGTGAAAAGAAGAGAAAGAGGAAGAAGAGAAAGAAGAAGAAGGTTGTACCGTGGTAGGGTGTTCTGGGTTAGGGAATGGTGTCGAGGAGAGGAAGAGAATGAGGTGGTGATGATGGTGAGAGGGAGTTGGCGGCGACGCGAGGGGCTGAGGGTTGCCGGGTCGGTTATGGGTGTGCACAGGGGAAAGAGAAAAGAGAAAGGAGATGAAGACGAGGAGAAGGAGATTGAGAAGAAGAAGAAGAGATGGAGATGGAGACGAGGCAGAGGCGGCTAGGGCAACGGCGAGACGAGGCAGAGGCGGCTAGGGTTTCTCTGCGATGGGTTTAAAAAAGAAGGAGGCGCGGGGTTTTTAAAAGGAAAGAAGAAGAGAATGTGAAGGGAGGTGACCGTAAGCAAGAGGCGGTGACGAGATCCGAGAAGCGAACAGTGTTCGCGAGAGGAGAGAGAGTGGGTGCGAGAGGAGAGAGAAAGAGAGGGAGAGAGAGAGAATGCGCTCGGGTAGAGAGAGAAAGAGAAAGAGAAAGTAAGAAGGGGAGACGTGGGGCCCAGGGAAGATGAAACAAAGGTTTTTGATTGGTGGAAAAGAAAGATAAAAGAAGAAACGAGCTCGGTGGGGGCCAGGTGCACACAAAGAGGGCTTTGATTGGCTAACTAAAATAAGAGTTGGTTAAGAAAATTTTAGAAAAGATTTGTTAATCTTTTGAACTAGTTTCACTGGCTGGGGAAGGAAAAATAAAGAGTTTTGATTGGCTGTAGAAAAATAATTGGTTTCACTAGGTTTTTTTTTTAAAAATACCTCGTTGGTTTAAAAAAATCTATACTAGGCTGTGAAACATCTTTATCTGATTTAAAAGATTTAAATAAATAGGATTTGGCGAGATGCAAAACATTTCAGAATTGCGCCCGGGTCGGGTCCAAAAATTTGAATTTGAAATACGAAAATTATCGGCGGGTTCCAAAAATTAAAATGAAGTATTTCATAATTTAAAAGCATACCCCCAAGCACGGACGCACATACGTGCGCGTAGCCGTCCAAACCCGTCCGTTTCACTGAACGGGACGAGAACACGATGCAAGGACGCTACCACAGGGTTAGGGGTGTCAAGCAGGCCATGACAAGTATTTTTAATTTTATTTTAGATGACCTAAATTGTTATATGCAGACTATGATATGTCGGGGTAAATTTATAACTAGCAACAAACAAGATCAGGATAAATTATTGCTAAAATTTGTAGAATAGGACTCGGTTGTTACAGTTTGGGGCAGTACGGCGTTGCCACATGTGAGGCGTTGGTTTGACCCTTCTACGGCTGGACCATCGGTACTGTGGCATGTGATGGATATTTTTTGAACTCCGCTCAAGTGTTGAGCTATTTGGGAAATCTTGGGTGTTTGTTTATTCGATCGGGAACTTTAACATTGTCTATTTATCTGGAATGTGATACAATATTTAGAATCCACAAGTAGTTATGAGATAACTAATTTGAATGTTATAAATCTAGCAGTTTAGTCTCATTTGATCGGTTGCCACAGGATTTTGATGTGATCAAAAGTCCGTCGCAATCACGTAGAGTGATACTCGCCGGGTAAACTTAATAGACAGCCACGCCCCATAGCCTCCACCAAGTGACTGTACGAGAACCCCGTTGCCGAAAGCATCCGTTCGGGTGCTCGCGGCAGCGGTGTTCCGCCTTAAAGCACTTCGTCGACGGCATCCGGGGGTGCGGCCGTCTACTAAAGTTTGCGACGAGCATTCGATCAGGATGTCGGGAATCTTGTTGAATTGCCCGACTTATTATTGAAAAGTGTTTTCGAGATCGAGACTAAAATGCGGGGTTTATAATTGTTAGGCATGCGATGTCTAAGGAATTCATTTGGTTAGGCATGTGATGTCTAAGCAGGTTGCGGATTCCAACTGTTGTAGTTTTACACTTTTTTTTTCTGCAACCGTAAGTGTAATATGTGGTGTATCGCCGGTTTCGTTGCTATACATCAACGACAACTGGGATACGCATATTTACTTACGTTGATGATATGTGATATTATGTGTTGCTGTGATATGTTATATTGGATCGTCGCATTCTGAATAGCCGGGGGTTTTATGTGAGATGAGAGTTTTTCTTTTTCATTCATGTAAAATTCATTTGTATGTAATATTCTTTTATTGGGGCACTTCCGGGCTGAGGATGATGTCACCATTGTATATTATTTACTTTTTCGCATTAGGATAGACCCAAGGCGGAGAGCACAAGTAACCGTGTTCTAGGGTCCAGTAGGAGACCATCTCGAGGAGTCGAGACCGGGTCTCCTAACTCTAGAACTGGCAGGGTTACTTGCCGCTCTCATAGGGGTCTAGGGATGTGGGTTTGGCTATTCATCGCGACCGTGGAATCCGTGTTTTATACAGGCTCGTATTAAAACACGGACCTCCTAGTATATCCAATATTTCATATATGTTCTTCTGCTGCAATGTTCTGTGATGAGATCGTATTACTGCCTGAGACGAATGTTTATATTATATATATGAGATATATGTTATATTGCAGATTTCGTTTCAAATGTGATGCCTGTGAAGCATAATAAAATGGGACTTCATTAATGAGATTAATGAAATAAAAGAAACCTAAAGATGTTGTAGAAACTTTTTTAAAAACTGGTAGCTCTAGTTCTTTCTTTGCATAGCGGTATTCCTTGTAGAATATCCAGCACCTTATTCGATAAGGAAAGAGCCGAGATCCCTTCACCGGGAGTGACCTCTTTAGCGAAACTAGCAGATGCTACAAACTCGGTTTGTCTTTTGATTGTTTTTATAGTTTTTGCTTTGCATAGTGGTATTTGCGAAATATCATGCACCTTATTCGATAAGGAAAGAGCCGAGATTCCTTCATCGGGAGTGACCTCTTTAGCAAAACTAGAAATTCCTCAAAAACACTCCATTTAAAATCACTCGATTCTACGACGATATCAAGTTCATTACGCAAAGGGTTTTCTTAAAAACCCTCCGTCATTTCAGATAAGTCCTACTTAGTATTCGTGCTACGTTTGTTAACCTCCGTCAAGACGTAGTGTGCGGTAGCTAACTAGTATTTATCTGTTTATGCATATGATGTAGATTGTTTTAAGGTAGTAGTGCGTCCTTGTTGACCTCCGTCAAGGGTCGTGCTGGTGGGTTTAATTCAATCAGGAAATGACGGGTAGAACTTGACTAGCAGCCTATGGTTTGTTGACCTCCGTCAAGGTCATAGGACGCTAGGGGTAAAATATTATTGGGAATTTCAAGTGTTGAAATTTGCAATGAGATTGCATACCTTCTATGAGATAGTTGGATCCCGATACCCGCTGCGAGTAAGAGTTACTCCTGGGAGAGTTTTACACATTACAATTAGCCGATCAAGTATGTGTTTAGAAAGGTGCTAACGGGGTTACGCCCCTGGAAAAACGAGGTTTATTTTAATTAGGTCCGTGCGAAAGCATGGGGAATCTCCCTCAAAGTACCGGCACTGGCCTGGCTGAAAGATTGGCGAACTTGTAGGGTGTAATTAATCCCGGCTATTCTTTCCTTTTAGGGTTTGAAGGAAGATTTGACTAAAACAGTGGGAGACATCCTGATTAGATATATTAATAACCAATCTAATCTTGCAAGAGTATACGCTGAGTGTTTTCTTCTCTCTCTCTCCTGGTTGCGACTATGTCACGCCTTAATCAAGATAATAATACGGATGTATTGACCGAACCCGCTTGTTATACTGCGCTATGGAATGTTGGTCCCGCTCCAACTTATAATTGTTATAAGACAGGGCAGGAAATAGGGGATTACCAGAATTCCCGTGTCACCCAAACGAAGAAAGTGCATGCTGATGCATCTTCTTCGGGTGTGTTCATTACTGAGAACTGTTTCTCAGTATCCTTTACGTCCTGGGTATGAGATGCCGGATCAGGATCCACAAATATAATCTGTTACATGCGCTACAGATAGGTAGAGAACTGAGAACGTGTGATAAGTTTCATGAGATAGAAACGGTGCAAGTGTTGCAGCCAAGTCTGTTGGTAGTTATCACCCAGTATTAACAAATACATTGATTCTGAACGAATGTTATTAGATTCCGAACCTGATATACAACATCATATCAGTCTTTTTATTAGTAAATAGGGATATAATTTTGTATTGTTGGATAATGTTTTGAACATTTCTAATATCAAGAGTTGATCGGTTCAGGCACGTTATCTAAAAGCATTGACGTTCTAAATCAAACGACAGTTCTTAGTATACAGAACACACATAAGAGGAAGAGTTCAGAAATGAACAAATCCTTCTTGAGATATTGTAGACTAGGTTGTATCAATGTGACCTGACTAGCTGAAGTTACATTTAGATGCATATTTAAATCTGTTTAAATTTACATCTTGTGAAACTTGCCGGTCATGTCACAAAGATAATATGACCATAGATCTATTTATTGGAAACAGAGAAAGAGTTAGTGAACTCTTGGGATTGATACATGATGATGTATGTAAGTTCCCTGTCTACACATGCCAGGACCGGTTCTTTGTGCTTCATTACATTCACTGATGATCTCTCAAGATTCAGACATATGTTCCAAATGAAACATAAGTCCGAAGCTTTTGAGATATTCATTGAATATAAGTTAGAAGTAGAGAACCAAAAACGGGTATAAGTATTATGTCCTTTGATGAGATCAAGGAGGAGAATACTTGAGCACGGAATTCCTGGACTTTTCTAAAGGAGAATGAGATTCTCTCTCAGCATCACTCCTCCGTATACACCACAGCACGTCGGTGTTGTAGGGTTCCTAGGCACTCACTAGAGGTCTCATAAGACATCAACCATGCCAAATTCAAATTTTACAAGTGCCGAGAAATCCTAATACGGATCGTTGACTAGAATTTAGGCGAAACAAGCAACTAGTTAACAACTTAACTAAGAAGTGAACGGAAATACAACCTTTGTAGATCCGGTCCTCCACCTCTATAGCTCCGTGATGAAGTCCCCTCGCTGCGATCATCGGATCCCGGGCTCTAGCGTCGGCTTCATCGGAGAAATGGGCGGGCTAGGTCGTCGACTTCGATGCCGAAGATGATCTACGTCGAGGCAACTCAAGATCAAGCTCCAACTTCACCAAGTCATGAAACTTGTGAAGAAAACACCCTATACTACTTGGCAAGTGGTAGAGGATGAAGAAATAGGAAGTGGGTTCACTTTAGAATTGGATTTCTCACTCTTTTTCTTAAGATGCCATTAATGGTTGCAAGCTTTTCTTCTTGTTGATGAAGAAGAAGAAGAAGAAAAGAATATGATAATTATTCTCCAAATAGAAAATAAAATGAATACTTATCATATACCAACCATGGTTAAGTGTAGAGACTAAACTAGGGTTAGGTGAATGGTTAGGTTAAGGGAAGCAAACAAAATGGTTAAGCTTTCAACACTTCATGAAGCTTCATGAAAGAAACAAAGAAAGTCACCATTTCTATTTATCTTTTCCAAAATAAATAAACAAAATAAATAAATGAATAAGTAAACAAACCCCTAACCATTCATATAACCATGGTTTAATCATACACACAAACTCAAGTTAGCATGTATCATCAAACATGATACAAACAAGTGCACAAAAGTATATCACATATACAATGTGCATATCAAGTGAGAAAATCCTTTTTAAAGTGAACCAATACTAATTAATGCAAAGTAATAGATCAAATATATAATTATACATTAAATCATTAAATCAACACTTGATTCAATGATCCGGTCATGTGGCATATAACCGACTAGTATCCAATGTATCGACTTATCGAATCAATCCTTGATTCGATAACTAGGTTATATCGCATACAACCAATCGATACATTCGTCGTGAGAATGAAATACGGTATCACATACACGCATTATTCTCGGACCCGCACATATCTCATATACGCTCCTATTTCGTTTCGGTTGAGCCAGGAAACCTCTGTGTAGGACTCTAAAGACTCGTCAATACGCCGGCAGCAGGTGATGATCATATCAAACACCCACAAGCCGCAAGCGGTCTGCTAAATGTAACGGCCACCCGGGTATTGAGCGATCAGAAGATCGACGAGCAAGCCCGCTCACACTCCTGTGAATCCAACCAGTAACACTTACCGTACAGTCCGGTCTGTTCGTCTGATATGTCGCATATCTCGCCTAGGGGTGGTAAACGTCAGACCCCAGTAGCTCGATAAGTCGTGTCTATATGAGGTCTATAACAGTTCGAGAAACTACTGGTAACACTTACCAGTAAATCTCAGCAACCCTGGCCAGGGATTTCCGGTTATAGCCAATCGAACACAGTGCAACATCAACTCTCTATACCGGGAGAGACGAATCCCCTCCTATCGCTCATTGCCTCCATGTGATTCGGGACTGTACCCAAAAACCACCGTTTTGCACGCCCTCTTGGACGTGGTAAGGTGGAAATCAAAGCACAGTGGGAATCACAAAAGACTCTATGACGATCTCGGGTCTACAGACTAACCTGTACCAGTGTCACCAGAGAACTGCCATCTGATGTAAGGTATAATACCTTCTGGGAGTTCTCGGCGAGTCCGTCCAGTGTACCCAGTCTCTACTGAGCACCCGTATATCATCTCTGATGTCAAACACCAATGGATATGGGATCATCCATCGCCCATCTGTATGGGTCGAGAAGGTATACGCTAGTCTACTCTGGTATATCGATGCCCCGTCTCGATATACCCACGACTAGGGACCTTGAAGGATGTACTTATGGACTACTATGTCCCTACTAGTATGATCCGCATCATAGTCCAGGTAGTCAAGTACACATCCTAAGGGCTTTACCAACATGTAACAGAGAGACAATCAGTATACACGTTAAGGTAAAGAGCAACCAGATAGCATACTATCATGTCGAGCAAGAAAGTCCTCCCTATATATGTCCCAGCATCCACCACAATATACATCCTATGTACAGTAATGGCCTCTAGGGCATACATATAACTAACAATCTCCCACTTGCACTAGGGCCATCTGTAGCAGTGGTTGTAGTATCTCATACTCAACCATCCCATATAAGTCTCTCTCTGGGAAAAAGCCTTTGTGAGTGGATCCGCCGTGTTGTCCTCTGAGTCTACTCTCCTAACCTCGATCACCCTGGAGATCAACCATCTCCATGATCAGGTGACACTGCCTAAGAATTATATCTGGATCACTGATGGGACGGGAGTTCCTTGGCATGAGCCACAACTCCATTGTCACACAATGGTAGGAACGAAGTTCATCTCATGAACTAATATACATCCAGACTGCCTCTTTGGTAGCATCTTAAGTAGTGATGTATCCAGCCTTTATCGTCTAGTATGCCACGGTATCTAGCTTGGAACTCTTCCAACATACAGTCCCTTTACTGAGGGTAAAGACAATGCCTGCGACTGACATTCAGTCGTCTTTATCACCCTGGAACGTTTCCAGTGATTCTCCCCAGGATCGATTGATACCATCTCACTACATGTAGTGAGTATCCTAACATCCAATTACATCTATCTCATAGTTGAAAACTCAGGATTTAGGAGGTATCACTTTGATCCTATATGGAGAATCCTTGTGATAAGCGGAGATTGACCGAGCGTAGCATAGGAAACTCCTTCCCTATCAAGAGTATGTCATCCACGTACTCTACGAGGATCACTACCATACTCCCTACTAACTTTTTGTATATACAAGGTTCATCTACCATTTTGATGATGTCAAACTGTTTAACTAACTCATCAAAACAGATGTTCTAACTCCGCGACGCCTGCTTTATCATATAAAACATCTTACACACGTTTCTGCTGCTCCCACTGTCTACGAAGCCCTCTGACTGTGTACTTACAGACTCTCTCTTCTAAAACATCATTTAGAAAAGCGGCCATGACACCCAACCGCTAGATATCGTAGTTATGGTATGTAGCTGTGGCAAGTAGGATCTGGATGGACTTAAGCATAGCTACTTGAAAAGGTTTCACCATTATCCACGCCTGGTTGATGACGAAAACCTTTAACAAGTCTATCTTTGAAAGTCTCAACCTTTCCATGTACACCAATTAATCTTCTCAAGATATACTTGCTCCTGATGGGGATTTAACCCTTCAGATATAGCAACTAAAGTCCATAGTTTGTTGGTGTATAAGGATTCCATCTCAGATCGCTAAGCATCCAGCCATTCTTACAGAGTCCCACTCCTGATGGCCAGCTCGAAACTAGTTGGGTCATCATCTCATGATGCAATCCTCGCTCCCACCGTCATAGAGAAACCGAAGTATCTCTTAGGTGGGTGAGGAACCCTACTAGATCGGCGGAGAGGCTGAGGTTCGTTGGAATCTACTGAATCCTTTGGTTCTATTAAATCATCAGCTGCAGTTTGTATAGCTGGAACCTTTCCAGTTCTACATAACTGACCTTGCCTCGAGCTTGTCCGGATTTTGCTTTTCAGACATAGGCTGGACAACCCCAAATCTTAACTAACTTAAGATATGGGCTCTTCCTTTTCCATATCACATATGAAGCGGTAGGCAATTGATTTAATTGGAACCCTATTCAATAGGTATGCAACTTCATCAGTGCATAACTCCCTAAAGGAAATAGGCAACTCAGTAGTACTCATCATAGAGCACACCATATCAAATAGGGTGTATCTGCTCCGCCCCGATACACCGTTGTGCTGTGGTGTATTCAGAGGAGTAATACTGAGAGAGAATCTCATTCTTCTTAAAATAGTCCAGGAGTTCCGTGCTCAAGTATTCTCCTCCTTGATCACATCAAAGGACATAATACTTTTACCCGTATTTTGGTTCTCTACTTCTAACTTATATTCTATGAATATCTCAAAAGGTTCGGACTTGTGTTTCAACAGGAACATAGGTATGAATCTCGAGAGATTATCAGAGAATGTAATGAAGTACAAAGAACCGGTCTTGGCATGTGTAGACAGGGGACCTACATACATCAACATGTATCATCCCAAGAGTTCACTAACTCTTTCTCTGTTTCCAATAAACAGAGCTGTGGTCATCTAATCTTTGGGACATGACTGGCAAGTTTCACAAGATGTAAATTCAAACTAATTTAAATATACATCTAAATGTAATTTCAGCTAGTCGGGTCGCATTGATATGACGTAGTCTACAATGCCTCAAGAAGGATCCGTTCATTTCTGAACTCTTCCTCTTGTGTGTGTTCCGTATACTAAGAACTGTAGTTTGATTTAGAACATCAATGCTTTTAGATAACGTGCCTGAACCGATCAACTTTTGATATAAGAAATGTTCAAAACATTATCCAACAATACAAAATTTTATCATTTCTTTACTAATAAAGAGACTGATATGATTTTTTATTTCAGGTTCGGTATCTAATAACATTCGTTCAGAATCAATATACTGGTAATACAGGGTGACAATGACCAACATACTTGGCTGCAACACTTGCACCATTTTCTGCCTCATGAAACTTATCACCCGTTCTCAGTTCTCTACCTTTTGTAGCCCTATGTAACAGATTACATATCTGGGATCCTGATCCGGTATCAAATACCCAGGACGCAGAGGATACTGAGAAACAGTTCTTTGTAATGAACACACCCGAAGATGATGCATCAACATGCACTTTCTTCGTTTGGGCGGCACGGGAAATCTGGTATTCCCCTATTTCCTTCTCTATCTTATAACAATTATAAGTTGGAGCGGGACCAACGTTCCCCAGCTCAGTATAACAAGCGGGTTCGGTCAATATCCGTATTATTATCTTGATTAAGGCGTGACATGGTCGCTACCTGGAGAGAGAGAAGAAAACACTCAGCGTATGCTCTTGCAAGATCAGATTGGTTTTTATTTTATCTAATCAGGATGGCTCTCACTGTTTTTATCAAATCTTCCTTCAAACCCTAAAAGGAAAGACTAGCCGGGATTAATTACACGCTACAAGTTCGCCAATCTTTCAGCCAGGCCAGTGTCGGTACTTTGAGGGAGGTTCCCCGTGCTTTCGCACGGACCTAATTACTGTAAACCTCGTTTTCCCAGAGGCGTAACCCCGTTGACACCTTTCTAGACACCTACTTGATCGGCTAATTGTAATGTGTAAAACTCTCCCAGGAGTAACAATTACTCGCAGCGGGTATCGGGATCCAACTATCTCATAGAAGGTATGCAATCTCATTGCAAATTTCAACACTTGAAATTCCCGATAATATTTTTCCCCTAGCGTCCTATGACTTCGACGCAGGCCAATAAACCATAGTGCGCTAGTCAAGTTCAACCCGTCATTTCCTGATTGAATTAAACCCACCCGCACGACCCTTGACGCAGGCCAACAAAGTCGCACGACTACCCTAATCCAATCTGCATCATATGCATAAGAAGATAAATACTAGTTAGCTACCGCACACTACGCCTTGACGCAGGCCAACAAACGTAGCACGAATACTAAGTAGGACTTATCTGAAATGACGGAGGGCTACGACAGGTTTTTCTGAAAACCTATTGCGTAATGAACTTGATATCGTTGTAGAATCAAATGATTTTAAAATGGAGTGTTTCTGAGGCTTTTCTAGTTTTGCTAAAGGAGTCACTCCCGGTGAAGGGATCATCGGTCCTTTCCTCGTCGAATGAGGTGCGGGATATATCATATATATCACTGTGCAAAGCAGAAACTATAGAAGCAATCAAAAGACAAACCGAGAGTTGTGGCATCTGCCAGTTATTGCTAAAGGAGTCACTCCCGGTGAAGGGATCTCGGTCCTTCCCTTATCGAATAAGGTGCAGGATGTTCTACAAGGAACACCTCGATGCAAAGCAAGAACTGTAGCTACCTGTTTTATTGAAAATTCGATTCCACAACATCTTAGGTTTCTTTTATTTCATTAATCATATTAATGAAGTCCCATCATTTAAATCACCTATACATCACAGATAAATACGACGTACACTTATGCCATCCGCATTCGCCTCGATGTCCCCTCGTGCACCGTTAGGTTAGGTAACTAACGACAGAGCGGGGCAGGGCTAGCGCGGGTGTAAAACATAAGTAACGCCTATATAATGTATCATATATACTATATACAGTATGTTAGTTATATGTATGCCCTAGAAGCCATTACTGTACATACAATGTATATTGTAGTGGATGCTAGGACATATATAGGGAGGACTTTCTTGCTCGACATGATAGTATGCTATCTGGTTGTACTTTATCTTAACATGTACTCTGATTGTCTCTATATTACATGTTGATAAAGCCCTTAGGATATGTACTCGACTACTAGGACTATGATGAGATCATACTAGTGGGGCCACGGTAGTCGACGAGTACATCCTATAACTGTTCCTAGTCGAGGGTATATCGAGACAGGGCATCGATACACCAGAGTAGACTAGCGTATACGCATCTTGACCCATATGATGGGCAATGGATGATCCCATATCCATCGGTGTTTGACATCAAGGATGGTGTACGGGTGCTCAGTGGAGACTGGGTACACTGGACAGACTCGCCGAGAACTTCCAGATGGTATTATACCTCACGTCAGATGGCAGTTCTCCGGTGACACTGGTACAGAGTAGTCTGTTGACCCGAGATCGTCATAGAGTCTTGTGTGATTCCCACTGTGCTTTGATTTCCATCATACCATGTCCAAGAGGGCGTGCAAAAAGGTGGCTTTTGGGTACAGTCCTAAATCACATGGAGGCAATGAGCGATAGGAGGGGATTCGTCTCTCCCGGTATAGGGAGTTGATGTTGTGCTGTGTTCGATTGGCTATAACCGAAAATCCCTGGCCAGGGTTGCTGAGATTTACTGGTAAGTGTTATCAGTAGTTTCTCGAACTGTTATAGACCTCATATCGACACGACTTATCGAGCTACTGGGGTCTGACGTTTACCACCCCTAGGAGAGATATGCGACATATCAGACGACGAGACCGGACTGTACAGGAGTGTTACTGTTTGGATTCACAGGAGAATGTATAGGCTTGCTTGTTGATCTTCTGAGCGCTCAATACCTGGGTAGCTATTACATTTAGCTGACCGCTTGCAGCTTGTGGGTGTTTGATATGATCATCACCTACTGCCAGCGTATTGACGATTCTTTAGAGTCCTACACAGAGGTTTCGTGGCTCAGGAAAAACGGAGTAGGAGCACATATGTGATATGTGCGGGATCGAGGATAATGCGATATGAGATACCGTATTCTATTCTCGCGATATATGATATCAGCCGGGTCATCGGATCAAGTGTTGATTCGATGAATCGGTACGGATAAATATTAGTCGGTTATATGCGATATAGCCGGATTGTCGGATCAAGTGTTGATTCGATAATTTAATGTATAATAATATATATGATATATTAAATTACATTAACTAATATTAGCTCACTAAAAGATTCTTTTTCTCACTCGGGTAATACATTGATATATATGCGATATATGTTAATTGTATTATTTTATTTTGTTACGATAAATATTATATATGTGATATATAATATTGTAACATGATATGATAACTAATGCAACATGTTTAGTGGAGTTTAAACATGATTAGGGTTTGGTTTAGGGTTAACACTTCTAGTTGATTCCAGAAGGTTTCTTTTTGTCATGATAAAGATATTTTGTTATGACTCATGCTTTAACCCAACCCAAACCCTAACCCTAGTTAATTCTCTACATGAGTTTAGTTGACCATGGTTGCATTATTCATCATATTAATTCTTTTTATTCATCACAAAAGGTTTCATGATATTGTTCATCTTCTTCCTTCTTCTTCTTTGCTTACAAAGCTTTCTTGCTTTGATATTTGTGATGAAAATATGTGAGAAAAAGATAAATAAAGAGAGCAAAAATCCTACTTTAGATGAGAGTGTTCACTCAATTTTAGTGAGTGTTAGCTTATGTTAATGAAACTTCAAGGTAGATCATCTTAGTATCGAAGATCGGAAGCAAAGGTTGCATCTTTCTCTTCATGGAACCTCTCGAGAGTCCGGAACCCGATGATCGCAGCGAAGGGACCACAACACGGAGCATATGAAGTGAAGGACCGGATCTACAAAGGTTGTAATCCCTCTCACTTAGTGTTAAATTTGTTAACATGTTAGTTTTCGTCTAATCTCTAGTTTAAAGATCCGTATTCGGGTTGTTCAGCACGGCTAAATTTTTAATCGGGCATGGTTGATGCCTCGTAGACCCTTGTGCGCGTGCCCAGCAACCCGAATACAGTATTTATCACAGAACATATCAAATGATCACATCACAGATATCGCAGCAGAAAATATCATATGAAATATTGGATATACTAGGATGTCCGTGTTTTCAATACGAGCCAGTATAAAACACGGATTCGACGGTCGCGATGAATAGCCAAACCCACACCCCTAGACCCCTACGAGAGCGGCAAGCAACCCTACCAATTCTAGAGTTAGGAGACCCGGACTCGACTCCTCGAGTTGGTCTCCCACTGGACTCCAGAACTCGGTTACTTGTGCCCTCCTCCTTGGGTCTATCCTAGTGCGAAAAAGTAAATAATATACAAAAGGTGACATCTTCCGCAACCTGGAAGTGCCTCAATAAAAGAATATTACATACAAGTTTTTACATGAATGAAAAGGAAAAACACTCATCTCACATAAAAACCCCCCGGCTATTCAAACACGACGATCCAATATAACATATCCAGCAACACATAATATCACATGTCATCAACGTAAGTAAATATGCGCATCCCAATTGTCTTTGACATATAGCAACGAAACCGGCGATATCACATATTACACTTACGGTCACAGAAAAGAAAGTGTAAAACTAAAACAGTTGGAATCCGCAACCTCCATAGACATCGCATGCCTAATCAAATGAATTCCTTAGACATCGCATGCCTAACAATTATAAACCTCGCATTTTAGTCTCATTATCGAAAACTCTTTTCAATATCAAGTCGGGCAATTCAACAATATTCCCGACATCCAGATCGAATGCTCGTCGCAAACTTTAGTAGGCGGCCGCACCCCTGATACCGTCGACGAAGTGCACCAAGGCGGAACACCGCTGCCGCGAGCACCCGGACGGATGCTTTCGACGACGGGGTTCTCCTACAGTCACTTGGTCGGGGCTATGGGGTGTAGCTGTCTATTAAGTTTACCCGGCGAGTATCCGCGTACGCAACGTGATTGCGACGGACTTTTGATCACATCAAACTTCCGTGGCAACCGATCAAGTGAGACTAAACTGCTATGTTTATAATATTCATTCAGTTGTCTCATAACTACTTGTGAATTCCAATTATTGTATCCCATTCCAGATAAACAGAAAATGTTAAACTTTCCGATCGAACAGTCAAACACCCAAGTTTTCCCGAAATAGATCAACACATGAAATAAGTTTAAAAACATTCACTTCATGCTTCAGTACCAACGGTCCAGCCGTAGAAGGGTCAAGCCAACGCCTCACATGTGGCACGCCGTACTGCCCCAAACCCGAAGGTTCAAAGGGCAGTTCAAGATGGTCACATAATCGAGTTAAGGTTTGTTGTCTTCTAGAGGGACTATCGCGTTACTTGCACTACTTAGAACATTATTAAACCACGGAAAGATCCAACACTTGGAAATTTCCCGACATGGGAAAAATTGGGTATTTATATCCGGTCGAACTTTTTAACGTATTCTAAAATTACCCGAAAAAACACACAGACAAATTTAGACAATCCGATCGAAACACCGAGTGCCCAATACAACCCAGAAAACTCAACTCTTGAGTGCAGATTAAAACTTCCCAGAGAATAGAGGAAACAGATACGGGCATTACTGTATAAAAATTAACTTCTAATCTGTACATACGGCCGCGGAACCGCCACTAATAGTACGCTAATGCCGCGGTTCCGCGGCGGTTTAGTCGAGTTAGGGGTTCGTTTTCAACAGTAACTCTTATAATTTCCTGCTCTATTTTCTGAGAATTTTTAATTCACAAAAATCCACAAATCCAAAAAATGTCCAGAGAGCCGTTTTGAGTTAGGGTTTCGGGTCGATCGGACTTCTAACTCCGTCTACACATCGCCTAAGGCTCTAGCTAGGCTCTGATACCACTGTAGGGTTCCTAGGCACTCACTAGAGGTCTCACAAGACATCAACCATGCCAAATTCAAATTTTACAAGTGCCGAGAAACCCTAATACGGATCGTTGACTAGAATTTAGGCGAAACAAGCAACTAGTTAACAACTTAACTAAGAAGTGAACGGAAATACAACCTTTGTAGATCCGGTCCTCCACCTCCATAGCTCCGTGATGAAGTCCCCTCGCTGCGATCATCGGATCCCGGGCTCTAGCGTCGGCTTCATCGGAGAAATGGGCGGGCTAGGTCGTCGACTTCGATGCCGAAGATGATCTACGTCGAGGCAACTCAAGATCAAGCTCCAACTTCACCAAGTCATGAAACTTGTGAAGAAAACACCCTATACTACTTGGCAAGTGGTAGAGGATGAAGAAATAGGAAGTGGGTTCACTTTAGAATTGGATTTCTCACTCTTTTTCTTAAGATGCCATTAATGGTTATAAGCTTTTCTTCTTGTTGATGAAGAAGAAGAAGAAGAAAAGAATATGATAATTATTCTCCAAATAGAAAATAAAATGAATACTTATCATATACCAACCATGGTTAAGTGTAGAGACTAAACTAGGTTTAGGTGAATGGTTAGGTTAAGGGAAGCAAACAAAATGGTCAAGCTTTCAACACTTCATGAAGCTTCATGAAAGAAACAAAGAAAGCCACCATTTCTATTTATCTTTTCCAAAATAAATAAACAAAATAAATAAATGAATAAGTAAACAAAACCCTAACCATTCATATAACCATGGTTTAATCATACACACAAACTCAAGTTAGCATGTATCATCAAACATGATACAAACAAGTGCATAAAAGTATATCACATATACAATGTGCATATCAAGTGAGAAAATTCTTTTTAAAGTGAACCAATACTAGTTAATGCAAAGTAATATATCAAATATATAATTATACATTAAATCATTAAATCAACACTTGATTCAATGATCCGGTCATGTGGCATATAACCGACTAGTATCCAATGTATCGACTTATCGAATAAATCCTTAATTCGATAACTAGGTTATATCGCATACAACCAATCGATACATTCATCGCGAGAATGAAATACGGTATCACTTACACGCATTATTCTCGGTCCCGCACATATCTCATATGCGCTCCTATTTCGTTTCGCTTGAGCCAGGAAACCTCTGTGTAGGACTCTAAAGACTCGTCAATACGCCGGCAGCAGGTGATGATCATATCAAACACCCACAAGCCGCAAGCGGTCTGCTAAACGTAACGGCCACCTGGGTATTGAGCGATCATAAGATCGACGAGCAAGCCCGCTCACACTCCTGTGAATCCAACCAGTAACACTTACCGTACAGTCCGGTCTGTTCGTCTGATATGTCGCATATCTCGCCTAAGGGTGGTAAACGTCAGACCCCAGTAGCTCGATAAGTCGTGTCGATATGAGGTCTATAACAGTTCGAGAAACTACTGGTAACACTTACCAGTAAATCTCAGCAACCCTGGCCAGGGATTTCCGGTTATAGCCAATCGAACACAGTGCAGCATCAACTCCCTATACCGGGAGAGACGAATCCCCTCCTATCGCTCATTGCCTCCATGTGATTCGGGACTGTACCCAAAAACCACCGTTTTGCACGCCCTCTTGGACGTGGTAAGGTGGAAATCAAAGCACAGTGGGAATCACACAAGACTCTATGACGATCTCGGGTCTACAGACTAACCTGTACCAGTGTCACCAGAGAACTGCCATCTGACATAAGGTATAATACCATCTGGGAGTTCTCGGCTAGTCCGTCCAGTGTACCCAGTCTCTACTGAGCACCCGTATATCATCTCTGATGTCAAACACCAATGGATATGGGATCATCCATCGCCCATCTGTATGGGTCGAGAAGGTATACGCTAGTCTACTCTGGTATATCGATGCCCCGTCTCGATATACCCACGACTAGGGACCTTGAAGGATGTACTTATGGACTACCATGTCCCCACTAGTATGATCCGCATCATAGTCCAGGTAGTCAAGTACACATCCTAAGGGCTTTACCAACATGTAACAGAGAGACAATCAGTATACACGTTAAGGTAAAGAGCAACCAGATAGCATACTATCATGTCGAGCAAGAAAGTCCTCCCTATATATGTCCCAGCATCCACCACAATATACATCTTATGTATAGTAATGGCCTCTAGGGCATACATATAACTAACAGGTGTATCGGGACGGAGCAATCACACCCTATTAGATATGGTGCGCTCTATGATGAGTACTACTGAGTTTCCTATTTTCCTTTTGGGAGTTATGCACTTGAGAAGCTGCATACCTATTGAATAGGGTTCCAATCAAATCAGTTGCCTACCACTTCATATGTGATATGGAATGGGAAGAGCCCATATCTGGACAAGCTCGAGGCAAAATCAGTTCAGTAGAAGTTGGTTGGATATCCCAAGCATTCGCAAAGGAATATCTTCTACCAAACCGACGACCAAACGATGTTTTGTTTCTCAGCATGCCACCTTTGTGAAAGGGAATTTCTTGTGAAGAAATTAGTGGTCAAGAGGTAGAACTGGAAAGAGTTCCAGCTATACAAACTGCAGCTGATGATTTGGTAGAACCAAAGGATTCAATAGTTTCCAATGAACCTCAGCCTCTTCACCGATCTAGTAGGGCTCCTCACCCACCTGAGAGATACTTCGGTTTCTCTATGACAGTGGGAGCGAGGATTGCATCATGAGATGATGACCCAACTAGCTTCGAGTTGGGCATCAGGAGTGGGACTCTGTAAGAATGGCTGGATGCTTTGCGATCTGAGATGGAATCCTCATACACTAACAAAGTATGGACTTTGGTTGCTTTATCTGAAGGGTTAAATCCCCATCAGGAGCAAGTATATCTTGAGAAGATTACTTGGTTTACATGGAAAAGTTGAGACTTTCAAAGCTATGCTTAAGTCCATCCAAATCCTACTTGCCACTGCTACATACCATGACTACGATATCTGGTGGTTGGGTGTCATGACTGCTTTTCTAAATGATGTTTTGGAAGAGAGCGTCTATAAGTACATAGCCAGAGAGCTTCGTAGATAGTGGGAGCAACAGAAATGTGTGCAAGATATTTTATGTGATAAATCAGGCATCGCGGAGTTGGAACGTCTGTTTTGATGAAGTAGTCAAAGAGTTTGACTTCAACAAAATGGTAGATGAACCTTGTATATACAAAAAGGTAGTAGGGAGTATGGTGGTGATCCTCGAATTGTACGTGGATGACATACTCTTGATAGGGAAGGAGTTTCCTATTCTATGCTTGGTCAATCTCCGCTTATCATAAAGATTCTTTATAGGATCAAGGTGATACCTCCTAAATCCTGGGTTATGGATCTATGAGATAGATCTAATTGGATGTTAGGATTCTCACTAGTTGTAGTGAGATAGTATCAATCGATCCTGGGGAGAATCACTGGAAAGGTTCCAGGGTGATAAGGACGACTGAATGTCAGTCGCAGGCATTGTCTTTACCCTCAGTAGAGGGACGGTATGTTAGAAGAGTTCCAAGCTAGATACCGTGACTTACTAGACGATTAAAGGCAAGATACGTCGTTTCCAAGGATGCTACCAAAGATGCAGTCTGGATATATATAAGTTCTTGAGATGAACTTCGTTCCTACCATTGTGTGACAATGGAGTTGTGGCTTATGCCTACGAACGCCCGTCCCATCTGAGATCCAGACATATTCTTAGGCAGTATCGCCTGATCATGGAGTTGGTTGATCTCTAGGAAGATCGAGGTTAGGAGAGTAGACACAGAGGACAACAGCGCGGATCCACTCACAAAGGCTTATTTCCCAGTAGAGACTTTTATGGGATGGTTGAGTATGAGATACTTCAACCACAGCTGATTATTGGGTATGCGATACCACAACAGATGGCCCTAGTGCAAGTGGGAGATTGTTATTTATATGTATGCCCTAGAGGCCATTACTGTACATGCGTTGTATATTGTAGTGGATGCTGGGACATATATAGGGAGGACTTGCTTGCTCGACATGATAGTATGCTATCTGGTTACTCTTTATCTTAACATGTACACTGATTGTCTCTATGTGACATGTTGATAAAGCCCTTAGGATGAGTACTTGACTACCAGGACTATGATGCGGATCATACTAGTAGGGACAGAGTAGTCGCTAAGTACATCCTTCAAATGTTCCTAGTCGTAGGTGTATCGAGACAGGGCATCGATATACCAGAGTAGACTAGCGTATGCGCTTCTTGACCCATATGATGGGCAATGGATGAACCCATATCCATTGGTGTTTGACATCAGAGAAGGTATACGGGTGCTCGGTGGAGACTGGGTACACTGGACGGACTCGCCGAGAACTCCCAGATGTTATTATAGCTCACGTCAAATGGCAGTTCTCTTGTGACACTGGTACAGGTTAGTCTGTAGACCCGAGATCGTCATAGAGTCTTGTGTGATTCCCACTGTGCTTTGATTTCCATCATACCACGTCCAAGAGGACATGCAAAAAGGTGGCTTTTGGGTACAGTCCCGAATCACATGGAGGCAATGAGCGATAGGAGGGGTTTTGTCTCTCCCGGTATAGGGAGTTGATGTTGCGCTGTGTTCGATTGGCTATAACTGGAAATCCCTGGCTAGGGTTGCTGAGATTTACTGGTAAGTGTTATCAGCAGTTTCTTGAACTATTATAAACCTCATATCGACACGACTTATCAAGCTACTGGGGTCTGACGTTTACCACCCCTAGGCGAGATATGTGACATATCAGACAAAGAGACCGGACGGTACGGGAGTGTTACTGTTTGGATTCACAGGAGAAAGTACAGGCTTGCTTGTTGATCTTCTGATCGCTCAATACCTGGGTGGCTGTTACGTTTAGCTGACCGCTTGCAGCTTGTGTGTGTTTGATATGATCATCACCTACTGCCGGCGTATTGACGATTCTTTAGAGTCCTACACAGAGGTTTCCTGGCTCAGGAAAAACGGAGTAGGAGCACATATATGATATGTGCGGGACCGAGAACAATACGAGTATGTGATACCGTATTAGATTCTCGCGATATGTGATATCGGCCGGGTATATGTGATATAGCCGGGTTATCGGATCAAGTGTTGATTCGATGAACTGATACAGATTATATTAGTCGGTTATTTGTGAAATAGCCGGATTATCGGATCAAGTGTTGATTCTATAATTTAATGTATAATTATATATTTGATATATTAAATTACATTAACTAGTATAAGCTCACTTAAAGATTCTTTTTCTCACTCGGGTAATACATTGATATATATGCGATATATGTTAATTGTATTATTTTATTTTGTTACAATAAATATTGTATATGTGATATATAATATTGTAACATGTTATGGTTATAAATGCAACATGATTTGTGGAGTTTAATTATGGTTAGGGTTTGGATTAGGGTTAATCTTTCTAGTAGCTTCTAGAAGCTTTGCTTTTGTTTTAAGCAAAGATATTTGTTAAAGATATTTTGTAGATATTTGTTTAACCCAACCCAACCCTTTAATCTTAGTTAAATCTCTACAAGGGTTACTTCTTCTCACTTATACCATGGTTGCATTTCTAACCTTACACTTGAGTTATTCATTATTAATCACAAAAGGATTTGATCATCTTCTTCCTTCTTCTTCCTTGCATGAAAAGCTTTCTAGCTTTTTGTGAAGTGATGATAATGAGTGAGATAAAGAAAACAAATGAGAGCTAAATTCCTACTTCATCATCCTCATCTATTCTAGCCACTTAGATTAGGGTGTTTGCTTTGCTAATACTTGATTAGCAAAGCAAGAGATTGGGTTTGAGTTTCTTCAAGGTAGATCATCTTTGTTATCGAAGATCGGAAGCAAGCTTGCATCTTTCTCTTCTTGGAGCCTCTCTAGAGTCCGGATACTCGATGATCGTAGCGAAGGGACCTCAACACGGAGCTTTAGAAGTGAAGGAACGGACTACAAAGGTTGTAATCCCTAACTCTTAGAAGTAAAGTTGTTTACTTGCTATTTGTTTCACCTAATCTCTAGTCTAAGATCTTGGTTAGGGTTGTTCGGCATGTCTAAAATTTAAATCGGGCATGGTTGATACCTTATAGACCCTTGTGATAGTGCCTAGTAACCCTACAGAGTCTAGACCGGGTCTCCTAACCATAGAATTGGCAGTGTTGCTTGCCGCTCTCGTAAGGGTCTAGGCATGTGGGTTTGGCTATTCGTCGCGACCGTGGAATCCGTGTTTTATACAGGCTCATATTAAAACTCGGACATCCTAGTATATCCAATATTTCATATATGTTCTTCTGCTGCATTGTTCTGTGATGAGATCATATTACTGCCTGAGACGAATGCTTATACTATATATATATGCTGATATATAAATATTACTGCTTTCGTTTCTTCTGTGATGCTTAGGAAGCATAAAGCTGATGGGATATATTAATGAGATTAATAAAAGAAAAAGAAACCTAAAAGATGTTGTAGAATCAAAACTTTATAAAAAGGGTAGCTACAGTTTTGCTTTGCATAGCGGTATATATGATATACCCTGCACCTTATTTGATGAGGAAAGAGCCGAGATCCCTTCACCGGGAGTGACCTCTTTAGCGAAACTGGCAGATGCTACAAACTCACGGTTTAGTTTTTGACAGCTTAAATAGTTCTTGCTTTGCACAGTGGTATATATGATATACCCTGCACCTTATTCGATGGGGAAAGAGCCGAGATCCCTTCACCGGGAGTGACCTCTTTAGCGAAACTAGAAAAGCCTCAAAAACACTCATCACTTGTTTCTACAACGATATCAAGTTCATTACGCTCATGGTTTTCTGAAAAACCTGCGTAGCCCTCCGTCATTTCAGATAAAGACTATTTAGTATTCGTGCTGTGTTTGTTGGCCTTTGTCAAGGCATAGTGTGCGGTAGCTGACTGGTACTTATCCTTTTTAAGCATGTGATGCGATTGGATTAAGGTAGTCGTACGACCTTGTTGGCCTTGGTCAAGGGTCGTACTGGTGGGTTTATTTCAATCAGGAAATGACGGGTTGAACTTGACTAGCTTTCTATGGTTTGTTGGCCTTTGAGGTCATAGGGGTTATGGGCAAAAGCACTATTGGGAATTTCAAGTGTTGAAATTTGCAATGAGATTGCATACCTCCTATGAGATAGTTGGATCCCGATACCCACTGCGAGTAAGAGTTACTCCTGGCAGAATTTTACACAGGACAATTAGCCCGATCAAGTAGGTGTCTAGAAAGGTGTTAACGGGGTTAAGCCTCTGGGAAAACGAGGTTTATTTTAATTAGGTCCGTGCGAAAGCACGGGGAACCTCCCTCAAGTACCGACACTGATCTGGCTGAAAGATTGACGAAATTGTAGGGTGTAATTAATCCCGGCTAATCATACCTTTTAGGGTTTGAAGGAAGATTTGATAAAAACAGTGGGAGACATCCTGATTAGATAAGATAATAACCAATCTAATCTTGCAAGAGCATACGCTAAAGTGTTTTCTTCTCTCTCTCTCTCTCTCCAGGTAGCGACCATGTCAGGCCATAATCAAGATAATAATATGGATGTATTGACTGAACCCGCTTATTATACTGAGCAAGGGAACGTTAGTCCCGTTATTTCTTATAAGAGTTATAAGACTGAACAGGAAACAGGAGAATATCTGGATTCTCATGCCGCCCAAACAAAGAACATGCATGCAGATACATATTCTTCGGGTATGTTTGTAGCGTTTTGAAAATCGTTTCGGTGAAATTTCGGAAAATCGGTAAAATGAGGGGGTTTTCTGTAAAAAGTCAAAATACAAATATCTTATTATAAAAATTAAATATACATATTCTAGCTATGTAATTGCTATTATTTGGTGTTTATTGAGCCGCTGGTGAAATTTCAAATTTTCTGAAAAAAATATTATTTTATTATTATTTTAAGCCGTCACTAATACATTTAATTAGGGAAAATTACAAATTGGAATGAGTTGAAACAAATTTTGTGCATCATAAAACATTAAATAAAAATTTATCATGCGGTTTTTGGAACGAAATCATTTGCCAAAATGGTTTAGAAATTATTGAAGAAAAAAGGTTTTTTTAGCGTAAATGGATGTTTGGGGTATTGTATTTATCATTTTTCATCACCCCACACCCGTACCCACACCCACACCCCCCCCATTCACTTATCCCCTTGAAGAATTCAGCAGCCCCCTCTTTTGTCCCCACTTGGATTTTAAAGAAAAGAAATGAAAGAAAAGAAAAGAAAAAAGAGTAGAAAATGGTATAATTTGAGTTGACTTTGACTTGAACTAACTTTCCCCACCTCACTCTCTCTCCTCCCTCACCCAATCCCCCAAGATTTCTGGCCAAAACCTGAACCAAAACAGCCCCAAATACTTCATCTCATTTTTCCATCAAAATCCCCAAAATTTCTATCAAAAATCCACCCTTTTTCTCAAAAATTCAAAGCTAATTCTAAATCCAAGCTTTACCCATTATTCTTTAGCTATTCAAGCATGGATCTTGGAGCATGAAATCATTGTTGGAGGCTAAGATTTTTGCAAGTTTTATCTCAAGCTTGTGAGGTATAATCATAACCTTATGCTTAATTTGTTGTTAAATTACTTGAATCTAGCTATTAGGTGTTAAATTAGGGTTTTAAATTTCAAGTTTTGAAATTTAAAGAAAGGGTTTTGATTACTAAGTTAGGGTTTGTTGTGGAAATGAGTTGTGTTTGATTGTGTATGGTTTAGTGAGGTGGATTAATATATTTAGTTTTGTAGAAAACTAATCTAGTTGTTAATTACAAGTTGTTACTTGAAAAATGTCCAAATTAAGCTTTTTGTTGCAAACTAGTTTTTTTGATTTAATTCGAAATATGAGATTAAAAATATGGTTAGGATTTTTATCATATTATTAACTTTATTAAGTGTAGTTTAACACTTTAGTTTATGGAAATCCAACCTAAATTGTAGTTTGTGTATTTTTGCTATGAAATTGTTAAAAAGGGTATTTTGTAAACTAGAATATTAGGATTTTTGGAATTTAATGAGATTAAATTCCGGAAATTTATTTATACGACTTATTTAAGATATTTAATAAATATATTGGCCGCTACATTCATTTAAACATCCTGTTTTGTACAAAAACGGCGAATTGTGCTTGCTAGATTTTCGGAAAAATGACTTTTTAAGCAAAATTGAGGTTTTTGTGAGTTTTAACTTAGTTTATATTAAAATTAGTGTTCGTGAATGTGCAAATGAGTCTGATTGGATTTTTCTCGATGGTTTGACGTTTGTACATCGACATCGAGGGTTGGTTTGACTATTCTTGCATGCGTAGGCGATAGGTTTGGACCTATGCGTGATACGCGTGCCGATTTGATTTTCGTATGCCGTTTCGATTTCGAATTTAGTTTTAATGCGATATGGTGCGTTATGATGTGTAGGTACCCCATGTGGACTTCGAGACGACAAGCAAGCGCGTGGCGACGTCGGCACCGGCGAGCGAGGAACAGGTGAGTAGATTTATATCTACGGGGAGAAGTCGGGCGGATGGCGTATAGCACCCCCGCGGTCCGTGGTGGTGTATACGGATGCGTATACACACCAACAATTATTATATGTTATTGGGATTAATAACGATGTTTAGGATGGATATTGGTGTGTTGGATTATTTTAGTGTCGCGAACCCTAGGGTAGTGTTGCACTACACATACACACATACATACTTGCATACATTCCTATTTATATGTGCTCATGGGATTCTTTATAGTTATGTGTTCACATGGGTATGGGACTATGTGTTCACATACGGATTTGAGGAGGATACTTGGGATTGAGCTGAGTCGATGAGATTTGTTTGTGGTTGTGATCTCGGTGATATGGCAGGATTCGTACTTAAGGTACGTCCTGGTGTTATAGCGGATCTTGCGGTGGCGATACGGGTGAATAGTGTTATATATAAATGGTCGACATGTGATCGTGATATGAGGCATAATATGCTAGGATATTGATATTAGGCCGTATCGGGCGATGTATACCCCTTGATGATGATATGTGCTGACGATATCGGTTTGTACGAGATTGTCGATCAGTAGTCAGATCATGAGTATATTGAGGATATTAGTATTGTACTAGACATAGATCAGTACCCTAGACTATGATCTTGGATAAAGAGGATACCATAGGAATAGTGTGAGGAATATGATATTGACCCGTACCCAGATTTGGGGATGTCGTACGACGGATTTACGTACGAGCTATATCTTGATGATTGATCCGCACTCTTGACTTGGGATGTCTGATTATAGATATGGTATCGGATATGATATTATTGAGGCGGGATCACCGACTAATATATATACATGTATGTATATGTATCGACTCAGATGTTAGGCGGTTTCCTTACCTGTAGTCTAGCTTGTAGCGTAGCCCTTTAGTTTAGTTAGTTGTTAGATTAGATTCGGTTCCTACCTATTTCAAAGCTTACGAATCGTGCGTATTTTTAAAGACAGCCTAAGGGATCCTACGGATATTTCAAAAAACGTATCTTTTCTTAAAAACACTGTAGCCCCTATTTTCAAAACCCCACGATTCGTGTTATTTCAAAAGGCACCATTGTAGGACTTATATTAGGTTAAAATAGATTAGTTATCGTTGCGTCTAGTATTCAGCTCCCGCTCATTATTGTTGTTTGCTCCGCATCACATGCTTATATTATGCTTCATATTCTACTGTTGATATCTTGTGGTTAGGACACCAGCACCATTACCGATGATGCGTATGTACCACGTACACTTACTTGCCGGCTCACACACATCTTCATCGGTAATTGCCATGTCACGTACACCTTAGAAAATATTATTGCTTGACATAGCCTGTTAGCTAATAGTTTAGACATGATATTAGTGTACTTGCCTTATATGTTAGTTTAGACATTATAGTTATTACCTGCTACCTCATGCATACTGTTATTCATTGTTATACCGCATTCATGGATTCTCATGCATATATTCACTTTTTACGTGCTATTGAGGTTTTGGATTTGGATTTCCATGAGATTTTCTGGATTTGGGGAAAACCGCAAAACATATACAAACTTCTTCTTTCTCTTTTTAAATAAAAAGCGCGGTTTTTCCCATGATGTATGAGTCGTCCACCATGAGTTTGCTGATAGATTTGGAGACCCGATTCGAGGAGTTGGATGAACCGTTTCGGGTACATGGTGGACCCGGTAAGGTACCCCGGGGCAAGAAGCTCGTGGTGATGACGATGAGCCTGGCAGGGGGAGACTACCTACCGGAGATTTTACCCAACGCGTCGGATATCCGGAGGATACCGTCGTGGTCTTGAGATGGATGGTAGGGGCCGGTCTGGACTGACGGCGCCCTAGATATTGAGATTGAGACATTGAGATTTCGAGATATTGAGGTACTGAGATTTGATGATACAGGCCAGTCCGGATGGCCGGAGCCTGAGGTTTTGAGACATTGAGATTTATGTTTTGTGTCGATGCTAGACACTGTTGATGCTGATTTCATTTATGATACCTCATTTTAAAAATACAAAGGAAATCTCACTAATTTATGAAAACAGTTTCTTCATTTACATGTATTCTGTTTTCATGCATTCATACCTCATTCATATGATATATTGCTACCTGAGGCACTGACACGGGCACATGAGATCACACTCGGGTTAGATATTACCCTAGCCATTGTTATAGGCTGCATGTTATTCATATATTGAGGATATATTATGATCATTGACCTAGGTTGCGTTATTCATGCGATTTTCTGTTCGTAGATCTTTTTCTACTCACGAGTTGGCAACTCACCCCCGTTGTGCCCAGTTTCTTGCAGGTGTTGCCGTACGGATTTCATTACGGCTTTGCGGGCATGGTTTCCTTTCGGGTGACTTGCTAGTAGGTGGGTTTATTGTATCTTACCCATCATTATACCTTGTATATTATATTTCAGTTGTATTGTCACGCCCCGCTTCCCAGAGTACGCAAGATTGGGCACGTGACATAGCCAACCATGCTACCTGTGGGTAGGAAATATCCATCCACAGTCACATTACGGTTGTAGAGATATCAAGAACAAAATAATAAACTAATCTAATACATGTCCAAATCCATAATAACAAGAATCAATAAACAATGAGTGCGGAAGCAAATGATCCAATACAATAAATAAACAGTACGTCCCATAATGCGGGCTCACATCTGGAAATGGAATGAAAATAAATAAACTAAACCCTAAGGAACTCACAATTCAGCCTGCTGGCTGAAGTACTCCTGCTCGGTCGTCGATAGTGGTAAGGAATCTGGGCCATGCAAAACCCAGACGTCAGCGCGTCATGTCAACCAAATAATATAATATAAACATGGTAATAAGCAATGCAGGTATGAACATGAATAAAGCAGTACTAAGAAATAACAGAGCAGGGTAATGTGCAGTGATGACTAAACTGTCCTATCAGGTTTCTACTCTATGGTCTTTGAAATCAATTGATGAATCGTCGCTGTAACTCAATAGTATCCCGTGCGTGCCCGGGACCACGGTCAAGGTTCTCGAGGCTGAATCCGAGACGTGCCGCTAGGCAGTAAAATAGGTAGTAGGATGGACGAGTGATGTCAGCATCATCACTCCCGGACTGGCCAAGCCCGTAAGACTGATCAGAACAGGTATCGAACTGTTGAGTTACAAGTCGGTTTCACCTTTGATTTCCCCATACCCCCAAGTTATGTATGTCAGGTCAGGTATTCAGTAGTCCAGGATTAATGTCAACCCAGAATCAGGTAAAACAGGTATGTCTGGATAGACAGCAGGAATGGTCCATGAGGACCCCAAGTCAGGTTGTAGTCCAATAGGTTGAGTCAGTATGTATAGGGTGTCATGTCCGGTGTATCAGTACATGTGTCAGGTGTATCAAGATCGGTCAATATGTAATGCAATCAATGTATGCTGATAACAGGTATAGTAACGAATAAGGAACAACAGCAGGAACAGCAAATAACAATATTATTCCATGTAAACACAGTGATGCTTTGTATTCTCTTATTAACAGGTTCAAGCACCCTTGGGGTGCAATAATCACAGTGTAGCGCAATATTAATAACAGCAGGCAATAAAGATATAAGTGTGCGACTATTATCCTCTAAATAGTAAAATGATTAGCATGTAGTTGTTATTAAGGTTATGGTGGCGAAATACGATTTAGGTGGCAGTATTATAATGTACATCATATTTCGTCCAATGAGATAAGTAGCAATACTAGTTAATATAGTAAGTTTGTGAGTCAAACATTTAATTAGTTTAACGTAGCATGTAGCAAGAAATCTTGCCTCGACGGTTTCGCAAACCGGAAAGCACGGATGCAATGTCGGCGGAAAAACACGAGACGGGTGCACGGGCCACGGATCGAGTCCCAACAGCGAACAGCGGGACCACACGGACCAGGGTACTTCGAGGGAGACACCAGGGGGCAACCACGCGGGCTCGACGGCGCTGGAACTCCGGCGAGGCAGCGACGGTGGCTGCGAAGGCTGGACAGCCTCTGGGTTCGGTGGAGAGGGTGGTGCGACGAGTAGAGGAGGGTGGTGGTCGGTTCTGGTGATCGAGGGGGAAAGGAGGTGGTCGGAGGTGGCGCGGGTGACGTCGACGAGGGTCGACGGCACGTTTTCCGGCGACCCGGGGGTTTGGTGCTAGGGTCGGGCTCGTCTGGGGTTGCACTGCAGGGCCCCGAGTGCTTGGATGGATCGCAGAGGAGAGGGGAAGATGGCGTTGGCGGTGAGGAGTGGTCGGCGGCGATGGGAGGCGGCGACGGCAGCACAGCGCGCAGGTGGCGTGGCGTCGGGGCAGGCGCTGAAGGAGGAGGGAGAACGGAGGAAGGAGGTGGGAGCGCGGTGAGGTTGTGGAGGCGAGGACGGCGACGGCGAGGTCGCGGGGAGGTCGACGGCGAGGGCTCGTGGTGGCTAGGGTTAGGGTTCGAGTTCTTGTGGGTTCCTTCTCGCGATGGTTTCCTGTAGGGGACGTGAGGAAGATAAATATAGAGGGAGAGAGAGAGAGATTTGATGAGGAGAGAGAGACAGAGAGATTTGATGAGGAGAGATAGAGAGAGAGTGGGAATAGGGTGGGGCCCACGAGAGCAACCTGATTGGTTGAGGCAAGATTTAAAAGGAAAATTTGAAAGGATTTGAATGATTTATGGTTACAGAAGATATATATTCGTATATATTTTAGTTTAAGATATTTAATTAAATGGGCATTTTCGGCGCTAAATGAAACATTTCCAAATCGCGCCCGGGTTGCGCCCAAATGTTTCAAATTCAAAATGTAGGATTTTAAGCGAGTTCCAAATTTTGAAAAGAGGTGTCTTGTGATTAAAATGCATGCCCCCAAGTCGGACACTTGCACGCGCGCGTAGTCGTCCAAACTTGCCCGTTTCACCGAACGGGACGAAATCTCGACGCGCGGACGCTACCACGCGACTAGTGGCGACGAGTAGGCCAACATGGATATTTTTAATTTCATTTTAGAAGTTAAAATTTGTTATGTGCCAAAATGACTTAACCGGTTAGTGATTTGCAAAAAGCACCAAACAATCAGGATAATAGGAATGAGCAATGTATAACAGTCAACTAGCCATAGAAATAGTATTATTGGGCTCGGGTGTTACATCATACCCAACTACAAAAGAATTTCGTCCTCGAAATTCCGAGAATACAAGATAGCTAACTACTGGAAAAGGTGAGGAAATTTCTGCCGGATCTCGTCTTCTCGCTCCCAAGTGGATTCTCCATGTGATCGATTACCCCAAGAAACTAGCACAAGAGGGATAACCTTGTTCTTAAGAACCTTTTCTCTTCGATCCTTGATTTCAACTGGTCGCTCCTCAAAAGTTAGGTCCTCCCGTACAATCAACTCCGAATGATCCAAGACGTGAGCTTCATCACGAACATACCTCCGTAGTTGAGACACGTGAAACACATCGTGCACTCCTGCCAAGGACTGTGGTAACGCCAAACGGTACGCTACCTCTCCAACACGCTCCAATATCCCGAAGGGTCCAACGAATCGAGGACTAAGCTTTCCCCGACTTCCAAAGCGAATCACCCCTCTAGTCGGCGATATCTTCAGGAATACCAAATCACCCACGGCGAACTCTAGAGGTCTTCTTGACGTGTCGGCCCAACTTTTCTGTCTGTCTTGAGCTGCCTTCGTATGCTTCCTGATTGTATTCACCTTCTCGACTGTCTGTACCACCAAATCTGGTCCTAGTAACCTTCG
Organism: Agapanthus africanus; assembly: GCA_030015575.1. Lineage (NCBI taxonomy): Eukaryota > Viridiplantae > Streptophyta > Magnoliopsida > Asparagales > Amaryllidaceae > Agapanthus > Agapanthus africanus. Next base: position 342,985,471 of record JASDDO010000012.1, read on the forward strand.
TTCACCAACATCATCCCAACAAACAGGTGAACGGCACTTACGACCATACAATGCCTCAAACGGAGCCATCTGAATAGTTGCTTGGAAGCTATTGTTGTACGAAAACTCCACCAGGTGTAGATGGTCCTCCCAAGAACCTTTGAAGTCCAACATGCAAGCTCTCAACATATCTTCAAGGGTCTGGATCGTTCTCTCCGATTGTCCATCAGTTTGAGGATGATAAGTTGTGCTAAACTTCAATCGAGTCCCCAAACTTTCTTGTAAACTCCTCCAGAAGTGCGATAAGAACCGAGTGTCCCGATCGGACACGATGCTTACCGGTACTCCATGCAATCTCACAATCTTCTGCATGTACCGCTCTGCCAAAGTCTCTGTCGATTGACCAACCCGAAAAGGAATAAAGTGAGCCGCCTTGGTCAACCGATCGACAATCACCCATACTGCATTGTTGCCCTTTGGACTCCGCGGTAAAGCCGTCACGAAATCCATGGTTATATGTTCCCACTTCCACTGAGGAATCGGAAGTGGTTGCAACAAACCAGCAACCCTTTGGTGTTCAGCCTTGACTTGCTGACACACCAAGCACTTAGCCACGAAGCGAGCAATTTCCCGTTTCATACCTTCCCACCAGAAGTGCTGTCGAATATCTCGGTACATCTTTGTCCCTCCTGGATGTACAGAGTAAGCTGAACTGTGTGCCTCCTTCATAAGCTCTTCACGCACATCCCCTTTTGGCACACACACACGGCTACCATATCTCAACGAACCATCTTCGTGGATCAGTAAATCGGTTCGTAGTCCGGCTTCAACCTGCTCTCGAAACTTTTGTAGTCTAGGATCCTGCAATTGCGACGCTTTAATCTTCTCAACTAAGGACGATTGCACTTGCAATTGCATCAATTGCCCCGTAGCATGTGGTAGCACAACCTCCAAGTCGAATCTCCGAAAATCCGCAATGATCTCCCTCTGTGCAGTCAATATCTGAATTGCTAGTAACCGACTTAGCGCATCTGGCACGACGTTAACTTTTCCCGGATGGTACTTAAGATCAAGGTCGTAGTCGGCCATCAGCTCCAACCATCTGCGTTGCCTGATGTTCAACTCCTTCTGAGTGAACACATATTTCAAACTCTTGTGATCCGTAAAGACTTCGACTCTCTCGTCCAAAAGGTAGTGTCTCCAAATCTTCAGGGCGAAGATCACGGCTGCAAGATCCAAGTCATGAGTCGGATAATTCTTCTCATGAGTCTTCAGTTGTCTCGATGCGTAAGCGACGACTTTCCCATTCTGCATCAGAACACATCCCAATCCTTTTCCGGATGCGTCGCTGTATATCACCAGTCCTCCTGAATTATCCGGTACAGTTAGGATAGGGGCGGTTATCAACTTTTGCTTCAACGTCTCGAAGGCCAATGCACATCCATCCGTCCAAACAAACGGTACCTCCTTGCGCGTGAGCTTGGTTAACGGCTCAGCTACACGAGCGAAGTTCTCCACAAATCTTCTGTAGTATCCGGCGAGTCCAAGAAAACTTCTTATCTCCGCAACATTCTTTGGAGTTGGCCAATCTCGAACTGTTGCAATCTTATCGGGATCAACGGCGATTCCATCGCCCGACACGACATGCCCCAGGAACTTTACTTCTTCCAGCCAGAATTCGCACTTACTCATCTTCGCGAATAATTTCTCCTGTCTCAGCGTCTGCAGTGCGATCTTTAAATGCTCAGCATGCTCCTCCGGACTCTTCGAGTATACCAGAATATCGTCAATGAATACCACAATAAACTGGTCCAGGTATGGTGAAAAGACCCTGTTCATCAAATCCATGAATATTGCCGGCGCATTCGTTACTCCGAAGGGCATCACTAGATACTCGAAATGTCCATATCGAGTTCGAAACGCCGTCTTGCAAATGTCTTCTGCTTTCACTCGGACCTGATGATATCCTGATCGCAAATCCAGTTTCGAGAATACCCTCGCGCCACTAAGCTGCTCAAAAAGTTCTCCAATGCGGGGGATCGGGTACTTGTTCTTAATAGTCACCCGGTTCAATTCCCGATAATCAATGCACATCCTTCTCGTGCCATCCTTCTTCTTTACTAAAAGAACTGGAGCTCCCCAAGGTGAGTTGCTGCTTTGAATCCATCCCTTCTCGAGTAATTCACCAACTTGTTTCTTAACTTCTTCCAATTCCACCGGTGCCATCGGATAATAAGATTTTGATACTGTAACACCTTAGGATAAGGGTTAGTGGATAATTATAATTAAATAATGATTTTTAATAAAAAGTTTACCAAATTGTGTTTTAAATATTTTTCTTAATTTAATAAATATTTTTCCAAAATTTTCCTAAACTTGCACACACATGTGCATGTAAACTAGGGTTTTTAAATCAAGTAAATACCATAATTATTAACCATGGTGGGTTAATTGTAGGATTAATGCTTTTGGGTTATAAGTAAGTCTAATTAATTAGTTAATTAAAAGATTACTTTAATTTGAATTTTAGGGTTAAGTGTTGACTTGTGAGAGAGAGAGAGAGGGCATCATGGCTAGGCCATGCTTGCATTAATGAGGTGAGAGAGTGAGGGGTGACTTTTGTGTGATGATTGTGGTAGCCTCTCATTTCTTTTTGGGTTTTTCTCACACACTCTCACATACTCTCACAACACACCAACACACTCACACAACACACCCACTTACCTCAGCCGAGCCCCAGCAGCAGCAGCAGCAAGCAAAGCAACAGCAACAACTGAAGCTTGCAACAGCAGCAGCAGCAAGCACAAACAGCAGCAATAGCAGAGGAAGTGCACAGCAGCAGCACCAAGCTTCACAGCAGCAGCCACAGCCCCTCCCCTTCACCTCTCTACCTTCCTGCAGCTCCCTAGGGTCGAGAGTGAGGTATACTTTCTATCTTATCCCCTAGTTAGCATAGATTGCGTAGTTTTGCATCGGTTATGGACATTTGTGTGTTTTAATGCGATATGGGGGTGTTTAGTGAGAACTTGGTGCCAAGGTGATGTGTTAGGGTTTCAGTAGCTTGTTAGTGAGTTAGTGAGACCATTGTAACCTAGTTCAACCCCCAGTTATGCTAAAATACCACGAATTTCACAAATTGTTGCAAATATCGTTTTTTGTGCAGATTTTAGGATTTCAGTGATCTGCTTTTACTGCATGAGTTTTTGAGTGTTTGAAACAACTTCAGAATGCTAGGCAGGCTTTTTCAGGGATTTGAGTGAAGTTCGAGCCTATTCCACCGGGGTTGGGCCGGCGACAGGCATTGTTTGGCCGGCGACGCCGGCCTCCCTTCCCCCATTTTGGCTCGTTTTGTGCAGGGTGGTTTCTGGGTGTATTTTTCAGTGTTTGGTCTTGTTGAATTTGTGGGATTTCTTCCAGGTAAAAATCTGGGAGTTGTTTCCCTATGTTGGGGTGTGTGGGTTTAGTGCGACTAGCACGTTTCTGTAGGTCTGGTGCGTTCTACGCATCGTAGCGCGTTGGGGTGGTTCTTGGTTCAGCACACACACGCGTTTTAGCGTATCGCGCACACGCGTGATTGGTTTGCGACACGAATTTCTAGTTTGACCGTGATATCGCGTTTTTGGCGAAATTGAGCTTATATGTGTGATATGTGTTTATGATTCTAGGTTCGCAGGCTAGTGAGACGGACGCCGCAAAGAAGGGCAAGCAAGTGGTTGGATACACTTAGCGCGAGACACTGTGAGTAGATTTCACATCTACGGGGATATCGCCCGCATGGCGTTATGCGTCAGGGCTGATAGGACTCTATTATGATATGTTGCATGCATCCCATAGACTGTCATCACATATTGCATTCCCTGCTGTGTTGATATACAAATGTTGCTTAGAAATGATAGAACACCGCACTATTACTAACGGTTTATGTTGCACGGGCACTATTTACATGCTACACACACACCGTTAGTAATTGCCATGTCACACTCACTATAGAGCTGCCATGATTATATTGCTATAGTTCGCTTCATATGTGATTTGATACGACTTTCATGTACATTGGGAGCCGCATGACATCTTTTAAAACCGGAAATGAAACTACTTGAAAAGCGGTTTTCCCTTATACCCATATCATGGTTTGATTTATATTGTACATCGCATTGGATTTATTGTTGGTGATGGATTTTCATGAGATTTCTGGTTTTTGAGGACCGTGGGGTTATTTATAAAAGATGCATTATTTTGAAAACCCGGTACCTCGTGATATGATATTTTGGTGTGTCCACCACGCGTTTTCTCGGTGCTGAGACGTGTGCTTGAAACCCGATTCGAGGAGTGGATGTTCCGTTTGCGGGTTCGTGGTGGGCCCGGTATGGTTCCCCTCGGCGAGATGATCGATGGGTTTTGCCGATTGAGCCTGGAGGCGGGCGAGTACCTACCGGTGATTGGTTGGACCTGGCAGTTGTCCGGAGGATACTGACCAGAGTCGAGTAATGGATGCGGGATGATCCGTACTGCCGGGGCCGAGGGCCGTTACCGCAGGTGGACCCCGTGGGGCCGGTCCGGATTGACGGCGCCCGATATATGAGGATTTGCGTGTCGATGCTGGACACGAGTATTTTATGATGTTTTGGGTGCCGATGTTGGGCACTCGTGATTCCTCCGAGATATACAGGATTTGAGGGCCGATGGGTGTGCCGGCGCCTGAGTATATGTGGGATTTGGGTGCAGTTTGAGGCACCGATCATTGTTTTCCATGTTGACATAGTCCATGTAGATAGTATTTATCCCATACTCAGTACTGATTACTATACATCTCATCCTGTGGCATTTACCTGTTAGAGTACATGCATTACTACTGTATCCACTGTTGACATGCATTGATATCATCTGCTGGCATTAGTAGAGCCACGCTATATGTGCATGCTTGCGATCACCTTTATATGTTATCTCTATTCACGAGTTGGCAACTCACCCCCGTTGTGCCACAGTGTTTGCAGGTTGCCCTTGGGAGTAGTCACGGCTGGCTGTTACCTCATCTTTTGGCACAGATACCCTTTTGAGCAGAGATAGCCTTGGCTGATAGGTGGGTTTTGTACGGTATCTGTTATCTTTCAGTTGTATATTGATGTATCTAGTATTCTCCATCTACCTTTCTGTATTGACTTAGAGACAGTCGTGAGGACGATATGTATGATTTTATATTCTGGTGTCGAGCTCGCATGTGAGCCGACGTTTACTTTATGCAGTCTCATCTTTTATGATATTGTCCTTGCTTTACTGTGTATTCTTCGCTACGGCGTCGTATATCTCATTGTGATGTTTCATTCATTTTACTCGTCATTTTTATTATACCATGTTTCTATCTGACTGGCGGGGCAATGTTTTAAAAAAGGAAATGTTACCAAAATTATAAAACTTATAACTTGTGAACTTAAAAAGGGATTTCTACTAAATAAATGGAGGTTTTCAGACATGTACGATTGTTTTTACAAAAATGTTTTAAATCACTCTATATTCATTGGTTTTGATTTCTGGGTTCGGCTTACTTAGCCGCGTTACGCCTGTAGACGTTGCGTGGTTAAGTGCCGGTCACGAGTCGAATTTCTCGGGTCGTGACAAAGTTGGTATCAGAGCGTAGGTTTTACCTTCAGAGTGTAGGATGACCCTGGTATGATAGAGTAGGTAGCTGCAGCAGGGTAGCGTAGCGTGCGTATGTTCCGCGGCATACTCACGACACGGTACTCCGCTTACGCGACCTTAGGACTTGTTGATTTGATTCCTCCTTATATTCTTGTGATTCGATTTCCGTATTCTTATCGAATCCAAATTTTCTTTCAGCCAATATGCCGCCTAAGACTACGAGGGCACAGAGAGCGGCCGCGAGGGCCGAGATTCGTGTTGACTCGTTCGAGACGAGGACTGATCCGGGCAGTACGCCGGTTGTACCCGAGCAGGCTGTTCCTGCCGTGATAGAGCAGATCGCATCGTTAGGGGCTGGTATGCAGGAGATGCGCCAGATGATAGGATCGCTAGTTGAGACGCTTCGAGCGCAGCGACCAGAGGTAGCTCCACCAGTTCCAGAGACCGCGATGGTGCCTACCGCACAGCCAGTTGCCCCTGCAGCCACGGAGGTGATTACAGTATCGCTATCGGAGTTCATGAGGCTGAAGCCTCCGGTTTTCACAGGCACTGATACAGCCGAGGACCCACAGTCTTTCATCGACAGGATGGCCAGGATATGCCGTTCCCTTAGATGTGCAGATGCGAGATGGGTTGAGTTCGCGAGCTTTCGTCTGGAAGGTCTTGCGCAGAAATGGTGTGATTCAGTGGAGAAGGGCAGAGCAGCAGGTCTTCCTCCTATGACCTGGACGGAGTTCGTGACCATATTTCTAGCCCGTTTCCTTCCCCGGAGTGTTAGAGATGCCCGAGCACGCAGGTTTGAGTCTTTGCGCCAGACGCCAGGGATGACAGTGGCAGAGTATGACGTACTGTTTACAGAGCTAGCGGTCTACGCCCCACATTTAGTGGCTACCGAGGAGCTGCGAGTCCGGAGATTTGTTCGAGGCTTGCTTTCACCAGTGTTCCTCGCGATCAGCGCGCAGCACTACGGGACCTATGCAGCAGCTGTAGACGCAACCCTAGTGGTCGAGGAGCACCTTGTTGAGACTTCGGCACTTCCAGAGCCGAAGAGAGTTCGTACCAGTATTTCCGCACGGAGGCAGTCATTCAGACGCCGCGACAGGTATCGTTCCGGTACGAGGAGTAGCAGAGATTCGGGACGAGGTCGGATGTTTAGTTCGTATCCCCAGGAAGGTCAGCAGTCGCCGCGGGGTTGCTACAGATGTGGCACCTTACTTCACCTCGTTCGAGATTGTCCAGAGACACACCGGAGGGAGGCGGCAGCACCGCATGTTACCTTACCACCTTCACCACCCCAGAGGGCGTTGCCCGTTGTGCCTACCGTTGCTCCGCGCCAGACTTATGCTCAGAGAGGTCGTGGGCGTGGAGGAGTTGCTCAGAGAGGACGAGATGACCGAGGCCGAGGTCAGTCAGTTTCAGGTGGTGGACAGGCGAGGGTCTTTGCTTTGACACATCAGGACGCGCAGGCGTCCAATGCAGTGGTTTCAGGTATCCTCCCTGTATGTTCAGTTGATGCACATGTATTGTTCGATCCCGGATCCACACACTCGTACGTATCCACGCACTTTGTGCCGAGTTTGGGTAGAGAGTCCGGCTTGCTTGATCAGCCGCTTGTGGTGACTACTCCTGTGGGAGAGTCGTTTGTGGCTAGGCACGTGTTCCGATCCTGTATCGTCTGTATTGGCGAGAGAGAGTTGCCTGTCGACTTGATCCTTCTGGAGATGTTGGACTTCGACGTTCTTTTGGGCATGGATTGGTTAGCCACATACTATGCTTCTGTGGACTGCCGCGAGAAGACAGTTAGATTCTGTTTCCCCGGCGAGTCGGTTTTTGTTGTGTTGGGGGACCGTGGTGCCGCCCCTCACAGTGTGATTTCTTCTTTTCGCGCTGGACAGCTTTTGAGGAAGGGATGTCAGGGATTTCTCGCTTATGTTCGCGATGCTCGCGCTACAGAGGTTCCATTGGATCAGGTTCCGGTTGTTAGCGAGTTTCCTGATGTGTTCCCTGACGAGCTTCCTGGGTTGCCGCCCGAGCGCGACATTTCTTTCTGTATTGATTTGGTTCCTGGTTCGGGGCCTATTTCTATACCGCCCTATCGGATGGCCCCGGCGGAACTTAGTGAGCTGAAGGGTCAGTTACAGGATTTGTTGGAAAAGGGACTTATTCGACCCAGTGTTTCTCCTTGGGGTGCTCCAGTCCTGTTCGTCAAGAAGAAGGATGGCAGTTTGCGTCTTTGTATCGACTACCGCCAGCTGAACAGGGTGACAGTGCGGAACAGGTATCCTTTGCCGCGTATCGACGATTTGTTCGACCAGCTTCAGGGGGCAGGGTACTTTTCGAGGATCGATTTGCGATCGGGCTATCATCAGTTGCGGGTTCGACAGGAGGACATTCCCCGGACAGCCTTCCGTACGCGCTACGGCCATTACGAGTTCTTGGTGATGTCGTTCGGACTCACCAATGCGCCAACAGCCTTCATGGACCTGATGAACCGCATTTTCCGGCCTTACTTGGATCTGTTCATTATAGTCTTCATTGACGATATCTTGGTGTATTCCCGGAGTAGTGAGGAGCACGAGCAGCACCTGCGGGTTACATTGCAGACATTGAGGGAGCACCAGCTCTATGCGAAATTCTCCAAGTGTGCTTTTTGGTTAGACAGCGTGGACTTCTTGGGTCACGTGATTTCACGAGACGGTATATGTGTTGACCCGAGGAAGATCGAGGCCGTTCAGCGTTGGCCCAGACCCACATCGGTGACGGAGATTCGCAGCTTTTTGGGATTAGCCGGTTACTACAGGCGTTTTGTGCAGGACTTCTCCAGTATTGCTGCACCGTTGACCGGGTTGACCCGGAAGGGAGTTCCCTTCGATTGGACGGAGGAGTGCGAGCACAGCTTTCAGCAGTTACGGACTCAGCTGACGACGGCACCGGTGTTATCTTTACCTTCCGGATCGGGCGGATTTGTGGTCTTTTGTGATGCTTCTCGAGTGGGATTGGGATGCGTTCTGATGCAGCATGATAGGGTGATCGCGTATGCCTCGCGACAATTGAAGAAGCACGAGCAGAACTACCCCACTCATGATTTGGAGATGGCAGCAGTGGTCTTCGCACTTAAGATCTGGCGACATTATCTCTACGGCGAGTCGTGCCAGATATTTACGGATCACAAGAGTTTGAAATACATATTCCAGCAGCGGGACCTGAACCTTCGACAGCGTCGATGGATGGAGTTAGTGAAGGATTACGACTGCGAGATCTTATATCACCCGGGCAAGGCAAATGTGGTGGCGGATGCTTTGAGTAGGAGGCCCGGGAGTAGTTTATCTTGTTTGAGCGCAGTGCAGGAGCAGTCATCCGCAGATTGGCAGATATTGTGCGACAGTCGAGTACAGTTCGAGTTCACGCCGATTGGAGGACAGATAGCGCATGTCCGTGCACGGCCACATTTGATCGATCGTATACGTGAGGCACAGCTCAGTGATGACCGATGTTCAGAGATCATGGCACAGATGGGACAGGGCAGATTTTCCGAGTTCGTGATCGATGATCAGGGGGTCCTACGGTTTGGGGTCAGACTGTGCGTACCTGATGCTGAGGGACTGAGGCGTGAGATTCTTGAGGAGGCACATCGATCGGTGTATAGCGTTCATCCCGGTTCCACCAAGATGTATCATGATATGAGAGATGTTTACTGGTGGGACGGAATGAAGAGGGACATTGCAGATTTTGTATCGAGATGCCTGACTTGTCAGTAAGTCAAGGCTGAGCACCAGAGGCCCGCGGGAGAGCTACAGCCGTTACCCATTCCGGAGTGGAAATGGGAACAGATTTCGATGGACTTCGTGGTGGGTCTACCCAGGACTAGTAGGGGGTATGACTCCATCTGGGTGATCGTGGATCGTTTGACGAAAGCGGCTCACTTCTTACCGGTGAAGACGACTTTCGGATTTACTCAGTATGCTCAGATCTATATTGACGAGATAGTGCGACTACACGGAGTCCCGACGTGCATTGTGTCCGACAGAGGCACCCAGTTTACTAGTAGACTATGGCAGAGGCTTCAGGATGCTTTGGGCACTCGTTTGAGTTTCAGCACGGCTTTTCATCCGCAGACCGACGGACAGTCAGAGCGGACCATCCAGACTCTCGAGGACATGCTCAGAGCTTGTGTACTAGATTTCGGAGGTAGCTGGGATCATCATTTGCCCTTGGTAGAGTTCTCCTACAATAACAGCTACCAGGAGACTATTCAGATGGCACCATTCGAGGCTCTTTATGGGAGGAGATGCAGGTCACCTACTTGTTGGACAGAGCTCAGTGAGAGCAGTATCTTAGGGCCACAGATCGTTGAGGAGACGACAGCGAAGATCCAGTTGATTCGCGATAGGATGAAAGCAGCGCAGAGTAGGCAGAGGGCTTATGCAGACCGTCGACGACGCAGACTTGAGTTTTTTGTTGGTGATCATGTTTTCTTGAGGGTCTCCCCAATGAAAGGTGTGATGAGATTTGGGAAGAAAGGGAAACTCAGTCCCAGGTATGTGGGCCCCTTCGAGATCCTTGAGCGTGTCGGTGCAGTAGCTTACCGGTTAGCCCTTCCGCCCAGCTTTCCAGACATGCACCCCGTATTCCATGTTTCGATGCTCCGCAGATATCTGCATGATCCTTCGCATGCGATTCAGCATCCGACGATCCAGCTTGAGCACGATCTTTCCTATGCAGAGCAGCCGGTGATGATCTTGGATCGGCAAGTGAAGAAATTGAGATCGAAGGACATTCCATCAGTTAAGGTACTTTGGCGTGGTCAGAACCGTGAGGAGGTCACTTGGGAGACTGAAAGCGAGATGATGAAGACGTATCCCCATCTTTTTGAAGGTAACCTTAGTTAGATTTTTGAAATTCGGGAACGAATTTCTTTAAGGGGGAGAGATTGTAACACCTTAGGATAAGGGTTAGTGGATAATTATAATTAAATAATGATTTTTAATAAAAAGTTTACCAAATTGTGTTTTAAATATTTTTCTTAATTTAATAAATATTTTTCCAAAATTTTCCTAAACTTGCACACACATGTGCATGTAAACTAGGGTTTTTAAATCAAGTAAATACCATAATTATTAACCATGGTGGGTTAATTGTAGGATTAATGCTTTTGGGTTATAAGTAAGTCTAATTAATTAGTTAATTAAAAGATTACTTTAATTTGAATTTTAGGGTTAAGTGTTGACTTGTGAGAGAGAGAGAGAGGGCATCATGGCTAGGCCATGCTTGCATTAATGAGGTGAGAGAGTGAGGGGTGACTTTTGTGTGATGATTGTGGTAGCCTTTCATTTCTTTTTGGGTTTTTCTCACACACTCTCACATACTCTCACAACACACCAACACACTCACACAACACACCCACTTACCTCAGCCGAGCCCCAGCAGCAGCAGCAGCAAGCAAAGCAACAGCAACAACTGAAGCTTGCAACAGCAGCAGCAGCAAGCATAAACAGCAGCAATAGCAGAGGAAGTGCACAGCAGCAGCACCAAGCTTCACAGCAGCAGCCACAGCCCCTCCCCTTCACCTCTCCACCTTCCTGCAGCTCCCTAGGGTCGAGAGTGAGGTATACTTTCTATCTTATCCCCTAGTTAGCATAGATTGCGTAGTTTTGCATCGGTTATGGACATTTGTGTGTTTTAATGCGATATGGGGGTGTTTAGTGAGAACTTGGTGCCAAGGTGATGTGTTAGGGTTTCAGTAGCTTGTTAGTGAGTTAGTGAGACCATTGTAACCTAGTTCAACCCCCAGTTACGCTAAAATACCACGAATTTCACAAATTGTTGCAAATATCGTTTTTTATGCAGATTTTAGGATTTCAGTGATCTGCTTTTACTGCATGAGTTTTTGAGTGTTTGTGTAACATTTTCAAAAATATAAAATATTAATTTTGGGAATTTTTATAATTTAATATTATTTTATTGATTATTTTAATATTAAATGCAAATAAATAGGAAAAATGTTAGAAAAATTATGAAAAATTATGGAAAATTCTAAAATAGGGTAAATTAATGAATTATAACATTTTTAAGTTTTTGTGATTAGTTTGACACTAATTTAGCGCTAATCGCGATTAAAATCGTTAATCGGGTTTTTTGGCAATTTTGTGCAAAACTTGCACATATCACATTTTCTCACACTTATGCATTTTCTTTCATGATCTATCATTTGGGTTTACTATTCTTGTAAGAAGGTTAGGGATTTAAAAGAAAAAGGAAAAGAAAAGAAAAAGAAAAGGAATTAAGAATGGAGTTGGTGAGAGAGGGTATGGGCATCTTTGACAAACCCTTAGCCATTTGTTTTCCTCTCATTTTCCCCCTCCCTCTTCATGCTAGCTGCTGCTGCCTCTTCTTCATTCTCCCTCCCCTCTTCAAGCTCCAAAACACATCCAAAACAACCTCAAAACCATATGTCCGTTTCTTTAAAAATGTGCACAAGCTTGAGATCTACAAGATGGACTAAGAAAGCATGGATTTTGGCCACTAGGGGGCAACTCAAGAAAATTCTTGAGTTGCCAATTGAGGTAATTTCTGAACCATTAGCTTAATTGTAGCATTTCCTATAACCCCATGTTAAGATTATATCGATATTGTGTGATATTATGGACTTGATGAAAACCTAGTTAGGGTTTGAGAGAAACTTGAGTTGTAATGTGAAATTGAGCTCAGTAGAGGACTTGTAAACACCCTAGTGCATGAATTGGAACCGAAAACCTGAAGCTAGAACCAGAAATACGGATTTTAGAAACCGATATCGGGGAAATTGTGTAATCTGTGCAGGTTAATTTGAATCTGCTATCACCCCGAGGACCCTAAAATAATATTGAGTGGACAGTGAGACGTGCAGGCACAATTGAACCAACACCCCAAACCCTAGCCCCCAACTCGTCCGTACGGCCGCCAATTTCTTCCTTTTGGCCGCCAATTGCGGCCTGGGTCCCACCTCCTTGGCTCGTTTTGGTTCTGTAGCTCCTACATTGTTAGTTTAGGCCCCTGGTATATATAGATTTGTATAAAGTGACCTGGGGTAAAATCTGGGACATATTTCATGAGTTGTTGTTTTGGACTTTAGTTTCCGTATTCCGTATTTTCATTTCTGCATTGATGTGTTTCGTTCTACCTCGACTATTTGGCGTTTATACGACGATATAGAGGATTTACTGATGGTTTTGAAGGCGTGCCATAGGTTCTCACCTATAGGCCCCCTTATCGTATCGTTTTGGATTTCATGCGCCGTTTTAGCTTGGATTTGGTTTTAATGCGCATATGCGATATTTGATGTGTAGGTACCCATGAAGACCTCGGACGACAAGCGAATACGTGGTGATGTCCGCAAATGATGTTTCATGTGAGTAGATTATATCTACAAGGGGAAGTCGGGTGGATGGCGTATAGCACCCCCGCAGTCCGTAGCTAGTATACTATATATAGTGGTTATATGATAGTTATAGTGTGTTGTAGCTTTGTGATAGGTGTTTTATGGATAGTGTAGGGTAGAAGTGACTAGTGTAGTTCATAGTCGCGAACCCTAGGATAGAATTACACCTACACACACACCCTTGCATATTACTTGTACTTACACGGTGTTTGAGGATATGGATTGACTTTGGAGATGAGTCGATGATGTGGGCTTGATGACGTGAGATCGGTGATTGGATACGATTCATTGTGGGATATGACTTGTGATTTCTTGCGGGCTTGGGATATGTGTTTACCCCGCATGCATACTTCATTGATCGTATCGTTTGGTGCTAGACATAGAGTAGTACCCCAGGCTATGTGATCTGATGATAGTGATACCTGTTATGTGATGAGATAGTGAGATGTTGACCCGTACCCAGCTATTGGGATGCCGTACGACGATTACCGTACGAGCCGATATTGATGATAGATCCGCACTCATAACTCGAGGATATCTTATGATATGACATTGAGGCGAGATCACCGACTATATACCTTTATATATGTATCGACTCAGATTTAGGCGGTTTCCATACCCCTCCAGACTTGCATGATACTTAGATCAGTAGTTGCATAGTAGATGTTAGATTAGACCAGAGTCATACCTATTTCAAAACTAACGAATCGGGAATATTGCAAGATAGGGGAAAAAGGGGATTCTACGGATATTTTCAAATGTGTAGTGTCTATTTTCTAAACACCGTAGCCCTTGTTTTACCAAAGACCCCGATTCGTCTTATTTCAAAAGGCAAGGTTGCATGATATAGCTTCTGAGTTAGATTCTTCACTATTGCGTTGATTATTCAATTGCACCTGTTCATACTATTTGGATGGCATTACTTGTGCTTATTGTTATATTGCCATCATGCTGTTAGGACACCAGCACCATTATCGATGATGCGTATGTTCCACGTACACTGATTGCCGGCTCACACACTTCATCATCGATAATTGCTATGCCACTACACTGTAGTACTACTGCATTCATGGTATGATTCCCGCATAGCATATTGTGCACATAGACCTGTACACAAATATATACGATCATGACTTGATACTCACATTTGATGCTTACATCATACCTGATACATATGTCACACCTGATCATTATATTGTAGCTCATTTATATGTGACATGACTTGATACTCACATTTGATGCTTACATCATACCTGATACATATGTCACACCTGATCATTATATTGTAGCTCATTTATATGTGACATGACTTGATACTCACATTTGATGCTTACATCATACCTGATACATATGTCACACCTGATCATTATATTGTAGCTCATTTATATGTGACATGACTTGATACTCACATTTGATGCTTACATCATACCTGATACATAGGTCACACCTGATCATTATATTGTAGCTCATTTATATGTGACATGACTTGATACTCACATTTGATGCTTACATCATACCTGATACATATGTCACATCTGATCATCATATTGTAGCTCATTTATATGTGACATGACTTGATACTCACATTGATGCTTATATCACACCTGATCATTATATCGTAGCTCATCTATATGTGACTTGACATGATATTTATGTTTGACGCACATATCATATCAGATTAGTGACTTACATTTTGGTTTGGATTATATGTGATTTCTGGATTTGGGAACCGTGGCTATTTCAAATATGTATTCATTTAAAAACCCGGTTCCCTTGATATGATATTTCGGTGCGTCCACCATGTGTTTTCTCGGTGCTAGAGTGATATATAAAAACCCGAATCGAGGAGGCGGTTGAGGCCGATTACGGGTACATGGTGGACCCGGTATGGTACCCCGGGGCGAGAACGGTTTTGCTGTGTGATAGACGGTGAGCCCGGCAGAGGGACTACTACCTACCGGTGATTGTACTTGAGCTCGGCGGATATCTGGAGGATTCCGACCGGAGCCCAGAGATGGATATGGGCTGACCCGTACTGCCGGGGCCGAGGGCCGATACCGCAGACGGAGCCCAGAGATAGACATGGGTTGACTCGTACTGCCGGGGCCGAGGGCCGATACCGCAGACGGAGCCCCATATGGATGACGATTTACGTGTCGATGCTTGGCACGGGTTTCATGATGTTTTACCATGATGTTGTTTATATCCTCATATTGCATACATGATGCTTATTGTCATTGGGGGACGGGTGGACGGGTTCCACGCATTTACAGACATAGATCATATACAGATATGGATCATATACAGACATAGATCATATACCGATATGGATCATATACAGACATGGATCATATATATACAGACTGGATTTACACTTATCATACTTCATTTGTATATATAACAGGGTATGAGGGCGCTGTTATATATACCCTTACACCAATATTAGTGGTATGGGACGCTAATATATGTGTATTGATATCATTGATACTGCATCATATTTACTTCTTGCAGACATACCTTATACTGATGACATGTTATTACCTGAGTACTTGGCACCACATACCTATTTAGATGTTACCTTGCCACCTTATCACACTCAGATGTACTCTTGTGGATTATATTACTGATTGTTGACTTAGTTTATGTCTTGCATTCGGTTTCTGCTTGTAGATGTTTCTATTCACGAGTTGGCAACTCACCCCCGTTGTGCCACAGTTCTTGCAGGTTCTGCCTACAGGTTTTATTGCGGCATTTCTGGCATACTACTTTCTTGCGGGTGGCTTGCTTTTGGTAGGTGGATTCTTTCGCATCAAGAACCACCCTTGTATTTATTTTATTCATTGTATCTAGAATTTCCATCAACCAAAACTTGTATATTGTTTCAGACCTAGACTTTAGTGATGTATTATTCGACCTTAGAGTCGCGCTTAGTAGTATTGGGGTTTCTTGTTGCTTGAGCTTTCTTTTGGGTTTGATCCTCGCCACTTGGCGTTGTATATTATTGTTTCATGTGTGGTTGTGACCGTCTGTTGACGAAGAGCTAGCTCCCGCTTGGGGATGCCTTTATCATTGTATATATATTGTTATCTTGTTGTACCCCATTCGGGGCTAGTTTTACAAAGGAAACTCTGCCGAAATTTTTAGAAAAGACTGTACTGTTTTAAATTGCATATTCGGCTTAGTTATTTAAAAACATTGATTTTTAAGCATGTAGTTCTTTACTTATTCTTAAAAAGGGTTTTAGATTTCTGGGTTTTCGGCTTACTTAGTCGTGTTACGCCTGTAGGCGTTACGTGGTTAAGTGCCGGTCACGGGCCAAACTTTGGGTCGTGACAAAGTTGGTATCAGAGCGCTAGGTTGACCTTGGTTCGAGTCTAAGTTTGACTATGTAGAGCCTAGGGCGTTTATATATATACGGAACTTAGGCTTGACCTTACGGGACTTAGACTTGGTCGAGGGGGTATTAGACCCGAACTTTCGTCGTATTAGGATGACCCTTGGTTGATGGAATAGGTGACTCAAGTAGAGTGACGTACCGTTGGTATGTTCCGCGGCATACTTACGACACGCCACTCCGCTTAAGGAACCTTAGGATGTGCATACTTTTGAGATCAGTGATTCTCTTTATATCCAGGATTATACATCCATTTGAGATCCCCGATTCTATTAGTTCATGATCATATCTTCATTGATGCTGTTCCTTCCTATGATCATGTATCCACTTTGGATCTGTTGTTTCCTTCTTGTCATTGATGTGCTCTTTTGATACTCGATTGAGATTCCTGTCACCATGTTTGAGCGCAGTTTGGGCTGCTGCTAGGGTTACAGCCGGTGTGAGCTCGTTTGGTACGAGGGCCGACCATTGTGTTTTCTGGTGACATGGGAATGTCTCGAGTTAGTATTGGTGATTGTGACCTCTAGCGGAGGCGAGTGCTTGGATTTGCACCGGATGATCGGACCATTGTTAGAGCTGCCTGTTGAAAGAGGACTGTTGATGTGCAGCATACCTCAGAGATTGTGATGTCGCCTACCGTGCAGACAGATGGACCAGCTGTTGCTGAGATCGACAAGATGTTACTTTCGGAGCTTACGAGCTGAGATTGCCGGAGCTTTCAGGCAAATATGCGACAGATGATAGCTAGTCTACCCGATTCGAGAGACGAAGGTGATTCGTCCGATTTTGTGCCAGAGCGGGCCCAGTTGAGTTGAAGAATTCCAGTGTGGAGAATCTTACTCAGATCTAGAGCAGACCGATTCAGAGATGACCGCCTATGTATTGCCCTTCCTGGAGGATTGAGGCATTGTTCGGCGTACAGGCGTATGAGCCAGTTGCTGCTGTAAATGATGAGATATCGCCCAGATGATTGGAGCTGTTGCAGCGTGAGCATATACTCAGAGAGATGATAGCGAGTCGCTAGTCACCTGAGGATGAATGACTAGGACATGTGGTTCGTTCGTTACCGATGCGAGGTCATCAGATAGATTGTTTCCAGCTAGAGACGATTTCACGCAGGTTCGTTGAGAGTCGATTGAGACGATCGAATGTCAGGAGCCAATTTTCCAAGTTTAAAGTATACGGAAAGACATGCAGGTGATTCTATGGACCCTCTAGAAGAATGAAACCCTAACTCGACTTAATGATCGTGTGACAGCCTTTGAACCTTAGGGTTTACGGCGGTTCCGCGGCGCCATTAGTGAGGCTTGGGTTTGCCCTTCTACGGCTGGACCACCGACGCTGTGGCATGTACTCGATACTATTAAACTGTACCCGAGATGTGAGCTCTTGGGGGATTATGAGGATCTGACGAGTCGATCGGATGGTTCGACATCTTTCGGATATCGTGATGGGACACTGCTTGGGAGACTCCAGATGCGAGCGTAGCCGTTGGAGCACAGTACATGCAGCCATGATGAGACGAGTCCGAATCAGTCGACATTGAGCAATGTGGAGTAGAGAGTTCGTACGAGGGTTCGATGAGATGACGTCCCACTCCGCTGACATCAGAGATGCTATACACACCCAGAGGCGTGGTATATGGATATATCTCCCAGAAAGAAGCGCGATGAGTATGCAGCCATTCCGGAATAAGCTTTAGCTTCAGCATTGGATGACGACTTCCGGGCATTTCGGCAGGAATGAGATTTGAGAAAGGGACCTCGACAGGACCTTTCTGGAGTACGATACGAGAAGACCTAGACCAGGAGTGGTCGTATTGCGCGCACCCAGCAGGCCAGAGTTCGGCATTGTCGACGAGGTAGTTGACCCAGTTCGGATAGAGGAACTTACCCAGATGCGTTGCGAATTGATCAAGGACGGACGAGAGATGAGTATTCCTCCGATGGTTGGGACGTGTTCCCGAGGACCAGTTCAGCCTGACATCTTCTGTAGAATGATGAAGCTACAGAGTACGCGATTTCGAGTCCGTGCGAGAGACTTCAGATTGGCCGTGGCCGAGAACAGTGCAGTGCATAGTAGTGTGGCGTGACGTCATAGTGGACGATGATAGAGACATGTGGAACCAGAGGTTCGTGTGAGACACTGACGAGCTGTCATTGCTTCCCGTCGAGACTAGAGACCTGATTTGCTTACAGAGACGTTGGAATGTGACCAATTTCCGAGAAAAGGTTGTGCTGAGGACACAGATGTCTATCAAGCGAGAAGAGGTAGTACAAGAGAGCCAGCCTCTGTACAAATCGGCATAGGCATGATTGGAAGAGACCTTGAGCAGGATTCCTTCCAGGACATTGCTGCAATGATGTTTGCACCCAGGATCAGAGGTGACGTGCATTCAGAGAGCCGGAGGCCGACGCCAGCGATATGCTACCTTACGAGTGGTCGTGAGGTTTGACCGAGAGGTGACCAGAGAAGTACCAGAATGGAATCGTCCCCGTTAGCACACCTGACAGGGCCGATGAGCCGATTGACTGCGAGATAGGAAATCCGCAGAGAAGATAAGGACCCAGAGTCAGAAGACGCCAGACCGCGAGCAAGAAGCACGTAGATATCCTGCACTGCTAGCAGTGGATTGCACTGACTCCTTCTTGACTTCGAAGGAGGAACTACCGACGACGGTATTTATGATTTGTGATTTTGTGATTCGATTATCACGTATCCGTCATTTTGGATTTCGGTATTTTGGGCGTTCTGTTTGCATGATTTAGTTTTGATGATTGAGTTTCATGATATTGTTTCATGCACCCACTGGATATTTATATATTTTGCGCTAAGTTATTACATTTGAGATATTGATTGAGATTTCATGCCTATCGTATTCAGTGATTTGATTTGCATTTCCAGCGTAGTTTTCATGCATCTTTAGTGTTTTGATATACGATTTTGGTGCACACCAGATGCACTAAATCGGAATTCTTCGTGCATTTCATATGCACCTGCTTTTTTCTGTCAGGCACACACGTTGCCTACGACAGATGTTTCGTGCACACCCGTTGCACTTAGATGTTGTTTTCTATACCTGTTTGACACATATATGGATTTTGATTTCTTGCGCACCAGACGCATAGGATATTCTTATATATGCATTTTGGGGATTGATTTCTAGTAGAGTAGTACATTTTTTTTAATGATATTCTTTATGTGTTGATGTTTTCGGAGCCCCGACAAATGGATTATTACTGAAATTGTTTTAGTAGTGGGGGTTTAAATTTAAATTCGGGGACCGAATTTCTTTAAGGAGTGTAGATTGTAACATTTTCAAAAATATAAAATATTAATTTTGGGAATTTTTATAATTTAATATTATTTTATTGATTATTTTAATATTAAATGCAAATAAACAGGAAAAATGTTTGAAAAATTATGAAAAATTATGGAAAATTCTAAAATAGGGTAAATTAATGAATTATGACATTTTTAAGTTTTTGTGATTAGTTTGACACTAATTTAGCGCTAATCGCGATTAAAATCGTTAATCGGGTTTTTTGGCAATTTTGTGCAAAACTTGCACATATCACATTTTCTCACACTTATGCATTTTCTTTCATGATCTATCATTTGGGTTTACTATTCTTGTAAGAAGGTTAGGGATTTAAAAGAAAAAGGAAAAGAAAAGAAAAAGAAAAGGAATTAAGAATGGAGTTGGTGAGAGAGGGTATGGACATCTTTGACAAACCCTTAGCCATTTGTTTTCCTCTCATTTTCCCCCTCCCTCTTCATGCTAGCTGCTGCTGCCTCTTCTTCATTCTTCCTCCCCTCTTCAAGCTCCAAAACACATCCAAAACAACCTCAAAACCATATGTCCGTTTCTTTAAAAATGTGCACAAGCTTGAGATCTACAAGATGGACTAAGAAAGCATGGATTTTGGCCACTAGGGGGCAACTCAAGAAAATTCTTGAGTTGCCAATTGAGGTAATTTCTGAACCATTAGCTTAATTGTAGCATTTCCTATAACCCCATGTTAAGATTATATCGATATTGTGTGATATTATGGACTTGATGAAAACCTAGTTAGGGTTTGAGAGAAACTTGAGTTGCAATGTGAAATTGAGCTCAGTAGAGGACTTGTAAACACCCTAGTGCATGAATTGGAACCCAAAACCTGAAGCTAGAACCAGAAATACGGATTTTAGAAACCGATATCGGGGAAATTGTGTAATCTGTGCAGGTTAATTTGAATCTGCTATCACCCCGAGGACCCTAAAATAATATTGAGTGGACAGTGAGACGTGCAGGCACAATTGAACCAACACCCCAAACCCTAGCCCCCAACTCGTCCGTACGGCCGCCAATTTCTTCCTTTTGGCCGCCAATTGCGGCCTGGGTCCCACCTCCTTGGCTCGTTTTGGTTCTGTAGCTCCTACATTGTTAGTTTAGGCCCCTGGTATATATAGATTTGTATAAAGTGACCTGGGGTAAAATCTGGGACATATTTCATGAGTTGTTGTTTTGGACTTTAGTTTCCGTATTCCGTATTTTCATTTCTGCATTGATGTGTTTCGTTCTACCTCGACTATTTGGCGTTTATACGACGATATAGAGGATTTACTGATGGTTTTGAAGGCGTGCCATTGGTTCTCACCTATAGGCCCCCTTACGTATCGTTTTGGATTTCATGCGCCGTTTTAGCTTGGATTTGGTTTTAATGCGCATATGCGATATTTGATGTGTAGGTACCCATGAAGACCTCGGACGACAAGCGAATACGTGGTGATGTCCGCAAATGATGTTTCATGTGAGTAGATTATATCTACAGGGGGAAGTCGGGTGGATGGCGTATAGCACCCCCGCAGTCCGTAGCTAGTATACTATATATAGTGGTTATATGATAGTTATAGTGTGTTGTAGCTTTGTGATAGGTGTTTTATGGATAGTGTAGGGTAGAAGTGACTAGTGTAGTTCATAGTCGCGAACCCTAGGATAGAATTACACCTACACACACACCCTTGCATATTACTTGTACTTACACGGTGTTTGAGGATATGGATTGACTTTGGAGATGAGTCGATGATGTGGGCTTGATGACGTGAGATCGGTGATTGGATACGATTCATTGTGGGATATGACTTGTGATTTCTTGCGGGCTTGGGATATGTGTTTACCCCGCATGCATACTTCATTGATCGTATCGTTTGGTGCTAGACATAGAGTAGTACCCCAGGCTATGTGATCTGATGATAGTGATACCTGTTATGTGATGAGATAGTGAGATGTTGACCCGTACCCAGCTATTGGGATGCCGTACGACGATTACCGTACGAGCCGATATTGATGATAGATCCGCACTCATAACTCGAGGATATCTTATGATATGACATTGAGGCGAGATCACCGACTATATACCTTTATATATGTATCGACTCAGATTTAGGCGGTTTCCATACCCCTCCAGACTTGCATGATACTTAGATCAGTAGTTGCATAGTAGATGTTAGATTAGACCAGAGTCATACCTATTTCAAAACTAACGAATCGGGAATATTGCAAGATAGGGGAAAAAGGGGATTCTACGGATATTTTCAAATGTGTAGTGTCTATTTTCTAAACACCGTAGCCCTTGTTTTACCAAAGACCCCGATTCGTCTTATTTCAAAAGGCAAGGTTGCATGATATAGCTTCTGAGTTAGATTCTTCACTATTGCGTTGATTATTCAATTGCACCTGTTCATTCTATTTGGATGGCATTACTTGTGCTTATTGTTATATTGCCATCATGCTGTTAGGACACTAGCACCATTATCGATGATGCGTATGTTCCACGTACACTGATTGCCGGCTCACACACTTCATCATCGATAATTGCTATGCCACTACACTGTAGTACTACTGCATTCATGGTATGATTCCCGCATAGCATATTGTACACATAGACCTGTACACAAATATATACGATCATGACTTGATACTCACATTTGATGCTTACATCATACCTGATACATATGTCACACCTGATCATTATATTGTAGCTCATTTATATGTGACATGACTTGATACTCACATTTGATGCTTACATCATACCTGATACATATGTCACACCTGATCATTATATTGTAGCTCATTTATATGTGACATGACTTGATACTCACATTTGATGCTTACATCATACCTGATACATATGTCACACCTGATCATTATATTGTAGCTCATTTATATGTGACATGACTTGATACTCACATTTGATGCTTACATCATACCTGATACATAGGTCACACCTGATCATTATATTGTAGCTCATTTATATGTGACATGACTTGATACTCACATTTGATGCTTACATCATACCTGATACATATGTCACATCTGATCATCATATTGTAGCTCATTTATATGTGACATGACTTGATACTCACATTGATGCTTATATCACACCTGATCATTATATCGTAGCTCATCTATATGTGACTTGACATGATATTTATGTTTGACGCACATATCATATCAGATTAGTGACTTACATTTTGGTTTGGATTATATGTGATTTCTGGATTTGGGAACCGTGGCTATTTCAAATATGTATTCATTTAAAAACCCGGTTCCCTTGATATGATATTTCGGTGCGTCCACCATGTGTTTTCTCGGTGCTAGAGTGATATATAAAAACCCGAATCGAGGAGACGGTTGAGGCCGATTACGGGTACATGGTGGACCCGGTATGGTACCCCGGGGCGAGAACGGTTTCGCTGTGTGATAGACGGTGAGCCCGGCAGAGGGACTACTACCTACCGGTGATTGTACTTGAGCTCGGCGGATATCTGGAGGATTCCGACCGGAGCCCAGAGATGGATATGGGCTGACCCGTACTGCCGGGGCCGAGGGCCGATACCGCAGACGGAGCCTAGAGATAGACATGGGTTGATTCGTACTGCCGGGGCCGAGGGCCGATACCGCAGACGGAGCCCCATATGGATGAGGATTTACGTGTCGATGCTTGGCACGGGTTTCATGATGTTTTACCATGATGTTGTTTATATCCTCATATTGCATACATGATGCTTATTGTCATTGGGGGACGGGTGGACGGGTTCCACGCATTTACAGACATAGATCATATACAGATATGGATCATATACAGACATAGATCATATACCGATATGGATCATATACAGACATGGATCATATATATACAGACTGGATTTACACTTATCATACTTCATTTGTATATATAACAGGGTATGAGGGCGCTGTTATATATACCCTTACACCAATATTAGTGGTATGGGACGCTAATATATGTGTATTGATATCATTGATACTGCATCATATTTACTTCTTGCAGACATACCTTATACTGATGACATGTTATTACCTGAGTACTTGGCACCACATACCTATTTAGATGTTACCTTGCCACCTTATCACACTCAGATGTACTCTTGTGGATTATATTACTGATTGTTGACTTAGTTTATGTCTTGCATTCGGTTTCTGCTTGTAGATGTTTCTATTCACGAGTTGGCAACTCACCCCCGTTGTGCCACAGTTCTTGCAGGTTCTGCCGTACAGGTTTTATTGCGGCATTTCTGGCACACTACTTTCTTGCGGGTGGCCTGCTTTTGGTAGGTGGATTCTTTCGCATCAAGAACCACCCTTGTATTTATTTTATTCATTGTATCTAGAATTTCCATCAACCAAAACTTGTATATTGTTTCAGACCTAGACTTTAGTGATGTATTATTCAACCTTAGAGTCGCGCTTAGTAGTATTGGGGTTTCTTGTTGCTTGAGCTTTCTTTTGGGTTTGATCCTCGCCACTTGGCGTTGTATATTATTGTTGCATGTGTGGTTGTGACCGTCTGTTGACGAAGAGCTAGCTCCCGCTTGGGGATGCCTTTATCATTGTATATATATTGTTATCTTGTTGTACCCCATTCGGGGCTAGTTTTACAAAGGAAACTCTGCCGAAATTTTTAGAAAAGGCTGTACTGTTTTAAATTGCATATTCGGCTTAGTTATTTAAAAACATTGATTTTTAAGCATGTAGTTCTTTACTTATTCTTAAAAAGGGTTTTAGATTTCTGGGTTTTCGGCTTACTTAGTCGTGTTACGCCTGTAGGCGTTACGTGGTTAAGTGCCGGTCACGGGCCAAACTTTGGGTCGCGACAGTTTAAAACAACTTCAGAATGCTAGGCAGGCTTTTTCAGGGATTTGAGTGAAGTTCGAGCCCATTCCACCGGGGTTGGGCCGGCGACAGGCATTGTTTGGCCGGCGACGCCGGCCTCCCTTCCCCCATTTTGGCTCGTTTTGTGCAGGGTGGTTTCTGGGTGTATTTTTCAGTGTTTGGTCTTGTTGAATTTGTGGGATTTCTTCCAGGTAAAAATCTGGGAGTTGTTTCCCTATGTTGGGGTGTGTGGGTTTAGTGCGACTAGCACGTTTCTGTAGGTCTGGTGCGTGCTACGCATCGTAGCGCGTCGGGGTAGTTCTTGGTTCAGCACACACACGCGTTTTAGCGTATCGCGCACACGCGTGATTGGTTTGCGACACGAATTTCTAGTTTGACCGTGATATCGCGTTTTTGGCGAAATTGAGCTTATATGTGTGATATGTGTTTATGATTCTAGGTTCGCAGGCCAGTGAGACGGACGCCGCAAAGAAGGGCAAGCAAGTGGTTGGATACACTTAGCGCGAGACACTGTGATGTAGATTTCACATCTACGGGGATATCGCCCGCATGGCGTTATGCGTCAGGGCTGATAGGACTCTATTATGATATGTTGCATGCATCCCATAGACTGTCATCACATATTGCATTCCCTGCTGTGTTGATATACAAATGTTGCTTAGAAATGATAGAACACCGCACTATTACTAACTGTTTATGTTGCACGGGCACTATTTACATGCTACACACACACCGTTAGTAATTGCCATGTCACACTCACTATAGAGCTGCCATGATTATATTGCTATAGTTCGCTTCATATGTGATTTGATACGACTTTCATGTACATTGGGAGCCGCATGACATCTTTTAAAACCGGAAATGAAACTACTTGAAAAGCGGTTTTCCCTTATACCCATATCATGGTTTGATTTATATTGTACATCGCATTGGATTTATTGTTGGTGATGGATTTACATGAGATTTCTGGTTTTTGAGGACCGTGGGGTTATTTATAAAAGATGCATTATTTTGAAAACCCGGTACCTCGTGATATGATATTTTGGTGTGTCTACCACGCGTTTTCTCGGTGCTGAGACGTGTGCTTGAAACCCGATTCGAGGAGTGGATGTTCCGTTTGCGGGTTCATGGTGGGCCCGGTATGGTTCCCCTCGGCGAGATGATCGATGGGTTTTGCCGATTGAGCCTGGAGGCGGGCGAGTACCTACCAGTGATTGGTTGGACCTGGCATTTGTCCGGAGGATACTGACCAGAGTCGAGTGATGGATGCGGGATGATCCGTACTGCCGGGGCCGAGGGCCGTTACCGCAGGTGGACCCCGTGGGGCCGGTCCGGATTGACGGCGCCCGATATATGAGGATTTGCGTGTCGATGCTGGACACGAGTATTTTATGATGTTTTGGGTGCCGATGTTGGGCACTCGTGATTCCTCCGAGATATACAGGATTTGAGGGCCGATGGGTGTGCCGGCGCCTGAGTATATGTGGGATTTGGGTGCAGTTTGAGGCACCGATCATTGTTTTCCATGTTGACATAGTCCATGTAGATAGTATTTATCCCATACTCAGTACTGATTACTATACATCTCATCCTGTGGCATTTACCTGTTAGAGTACATGCATTACTACTGTATCCACTGTTGACATGCATTGATATCATCTGCTGGCATTAGTAGAGCCACGCTATATGTGCATGCTTGCGATCACCTTTATATGTTATCTCTATTCACGAGTTGGCAACTCACCCCCGTTGTGCCACAGTGTTTGCAGGTTGCCCTTGGGAGTAGTCACGGCTGGCTGTTACCTCATCTTTTGGCACAGATACCCTTTTGAGCAGAGATAGCCTTGGCTGATAGGTGGGTTTTGTACGGTATCTGTTATCTTTCAGTTGTATATTGATGTATCTAGTATTCTCCATCTACCTTTCTGTATTGACTTAGAGACAGTCGTGAGGACGATATGTATGATTTTATATTCTGGTGTCGAGCTCGCATGTGAGCCGACGTTTACTTTATGCAGTCTCATCTTTTATGATATTGTCCTTGCTTTACTGTGTATTCTTCGCTACGGCGTCGTATATCTCATTGTGATGTTTCATTCATTTTACTCGTCATTTTTATTATACCATGTTTCTATCTGACTGGCGGGGCAATGTTTTAAAAAAGGAAATGTTACCAAAATTATAAAACTTATAACTTGTGAACTTAAAAAAGGATTTCTACTAAATAAATGGAGGTTTTCAGACATGTACGATTGTTTTTACAAAAATGTTTTAAATCACTCTATATTCATTGGTTTTGATTTCTGGGTTCGGCTTACTTAGCCGCGTTACGCCTGTAGACGTTGCTTGGTTAAGTGCCGGTCACGAGTCGAATTTCGCTGCACCAGGAATAAGGTCAATCGCAAACTCCACATCTCGCTTCGGCGGTAAGCCCGAAATATCTGTAAATACATCCATAAAGTCGCGAACAACTGCCGGCTCTTTATTACTATCCACTTCCATTGTCGCAAGAACACTGTTTGTCGGCCTAGCCCTAAACTCGACTGGCTCGACCGAGCTGCTTCCTCCAGTGAAGGTAAACTCAGGGTGTCCGGGAATCTGGAAATTTACCTTCCTTGCCCTACAGTCAATGTGGGCGTGGAAAGTGCCAAGAAAATCCATTCCCAAGACTGCTTCATAACTGCCCGTATCTATCACCAAGAAATCTGCAAAAAGCTCTCGTCCGCAAACGACAACTGTACAATCTCTACATTCCTTATTAGCTATGATTTTCCCATTCCCAGTGTGTATGTCCCAAAAACTAGACAGGGTCGTGCAGGTAATCGAGTGTGTAGTTATAAATTTGGATGACATAAAACAGTGGGATGCTCCGGAATCAAATAATGCCAATGCGGGAAAACCATGAACGAGCAAAGTACCTGAAACCACTTCTCCTGATGCCTTGGCTTCCTCAGCTGTCAATGTGAAAGCTCGAGCCTGCTTTGCTCCTTGAGTCAGCTGTTTCTGCCCTTGGAACGGTCTCTGCGGAGGCTTCTGTATATCATCTCTCGTGCGAAGCTTCGACGGACAGGCACCAACTGCGTGATCAGCTGCCCCACAAACCAGACAAAGTCCCAGTCTTCTTCTACACTCCTTATGCACGTGCCCAGGTAAGTGGCAGTAGGCACAGGTCACGCTCTTCCTTCGGTCAACGATCACAGGCTTCTTCATGGGTGCTACGCCTCGACGGTCCACTGGAATACCTCTGCGCCCATGATCTCGGTTAGGTACAAATGCGGGCTTCCTGGCTGCAACTGCTGTATGCTGAAGGTCCCCTTTCAATCCTGATAGACTCTGCTGCTCTCTGGCGGCCGTAAGAACCTGCGAGAAAGTGGTCAAACCCAGGGAGACAATCTGCCTCTGGATGTCCACATCCAAACTGCGCAAGAACCTTCGCACCCTGTCTGCCTCCTTGGCGACTAAGGGTCCTGCGAAGCGGCTGAGTCTCGTCCATTCCGCTGCATGTACATCCACAGCTGCTCCATTTTGTCTCAGCCAAATAAATTTCTCCTCCATTTCCTCCCGTGCAGTCCGCGGGAAGAACTTTTCCAAGAAACTTTTAGAGAAATCCACCCAACTGATTGGCTTGGGCAAGCGGGTCTCCTCCACAAGCCACCACTCTCGGGCGTAATCCACCAGCTGAATGCGCACCACATCAACTCTCTTGTCGTCTGGGATCTGTGCCGCAATCAGTAAATTCTCCGTGTCTACTAGCCACTGCTTGGCTGGTAACGGCTCCTCCAAACCAGTGAAAGTAGAAGGACCCAATCGTCTGAAATCTGCCACGGTCCCTACTCGGTCAACTGGCTTCGCTACAACGGTGTTTACAGACTGCTGAATAGCCTGCAAACCCTCCTGAAATGAATCTTCTTGCTGCTGGATCAGCTCAGTTTGCCTCTTCTGATTTTCCAACATCCCACGTATCACTCCTAACATGGCGGCTTCATCCACACGCCTCTGATACGTCTTGAGATTCTTATCTGCCATGGTCCTGAAATCAAAACAAATAACATTAGCATGATGATAGATTCAATATATAAATCAAGGCTAGAACTCCAAGATACTTAAATAGAGTACTGCATTGTAGCTATGCCGCAGTATCATAGCCGCAATTACTTAACTCCACCCAAGTCGCCTAAGTCCTAGAGATAACAAGAAATTAGGTTTTCGAGTTGACAATACAAAGTAAGTTTGCATGTCGACATGATCCGGAAGAATGATTCAAGGATGGTAAAACGGTCAAGGTGGCAGGACATGTTTCCTAAACACGGGTATTCTGATTCGTGTATTGGGTACAATACCCAACTACAAAAGAATCAACCCGACTATCCTATGGCTCTGATACCAAAAGAACCATGTCACGCCCCGCTTCCCAGAGTATGCAAGATTGGGCACGTGACATAGCCAACCATGCTACCTGTGGGTAGGAAATATCCATCCACAGTCACATTACGGTTGTAGAGATATCAAGAACAAAATAATAAACTAATCTAATACATGTCCAAATCCATAATAACAAGAATCAATAAACAATGAGTGCGGAAGCAAATGATCCAATACAATAAATAAACAGTACGTCCCATAATGCGGGCTCACATCTGGAAATGGAATGAAAATAAATAAACTAAACACTAAGGAACTCACAATTCAGCCTGCTGGCTGAAGCACTCCTGCTCGGTCGTCGATAGTGGTAAGGAATCTGGGCCATGCAAAACCCAGACGTCAGCGCGTCATGTCAACCAAATAATATAATATAAACATGGTAATAAGCAATGCAGGTATGAACAAGAATAAAGCAGTACTAAGAAATAACAGAGCAGGGTAATGTGCAGTGATGACTAAACTGTCCTATCAGGTTTCTACTCTATGGTCTTTGAAATCAATTGATGAATCGTCGCTGTAACTCAATAGTATCCCGTGCGTGCCCGGGACCACGGTCAAGGTTCTCGAGGCTGAATCCGGGACGTGCCGCTAGGCAGTAAAATAGGTAGTAGGATGGACGAGTGATGTCGGCATCATCACTCCCGGACTGGCCAAGCCCGTAAGACTGATCAGAACAGGTATCGAACTGTTGAGTTACAAGTCGGTTTCACCTTTGATTTCCCCATACCCCCAAGTTATGTATGTCAGGTCAGGTATTCAGTAGTCCAGGATTAATGTCAACCCAGAATCAGGTAAAACAGGTATGTCTGGATAGACAGCAGGAATGGTCCATGAGGACCCCAAGTCAGGTTGTAGTCCAATAGGTTGAGTCAGTATGTATAGGGTGTCATGTCCGGTGTATCAGTACATGTGTCAGGTGTATCAAGATCGGTCAATATGTAATGCAATCAATGTATGCTGATAACAGGTATAGTAACGAATAAGGAACAACAGCAGGAACAGCAAATAACAATATTATTCCATGTAAACACAGTGATGCTTTGTATTCTCTTATTAACAGGTTCAAGCACCCTTGGGGTGCAATAATCACAGTGTAGCGCAATATTAATAACAGCAGGCAATAAAGATATAAGTGTGCGACTATTATCCTCTAAATAGTAAAATGATTAGCAGGTAGTTGTTATTAAGGTTATGGTGGCGAAATACGATTTAGGTGGCAGTATTATAATGTACATCATATTTCGTCCAATGAGATAAGTAGCAATACTAGTTAATATAGCAAGTTTGTGAGTCAAACATTTAATTAGTTTAACGTAGCATGTAGCAAGAAATCTTGCCTCGACGGTTTCGCAAACCGGAAAGCACGGATGCAATGTCGGCGGAAAAACACGAGACGGGTGCACGGGCCACGGATCGAGTCCCAACAGCGAACAACGGGACCACACGGACCAGGGTACTTCGAGGGAGACACCAGGGGGCAACCACGAGGGCTCGATGGCGCTGGAACTCCGGCGAGGCAGCGACGGTGGCTGCGAAGGCTGGACAGCCTCTGGGTTCGCTGGAGAGGGTGGTGCGACGAGTAGAGGAGGGTGGTGGTCGGCTCTGGTGATCGAGGGGGAAAGGAGGTGGTCGGAGGTGGCGCGGGTGACGTCGACGAGGGTCGACGGCACGTTTTCCGGCGACCCGGGGGTTTGTTGCTAGGGTCGGGCTCGTCTGGGGTTGCACTGCAGGGCCCCAAGTGCTTGGATGGATCGCAGAGGAGAGGGGAAGATGGCGCTGGCGGTGAGGAGTGGTCGGCGGCGATGGGAGGCGGCGACGGCAGCACAGCGCGCAGGTGGCGTGGCGTCGGGGCAGGCGCTGAAGGAGGAGGGAGAACGGAGGAAAGAGGTGGGAGCGCGGTGAGGTTGTG
Source organism: Agapanthus africanus (assembly GCA_030015575.1). Classification (NCBI taxonomy): domain Eukaryota; kingdom Viridiplantae; phylum Streptophyta; class Magnoliopsida; order Asparagales; family Amaryllidaceae; genus Agapanthus; species Agapanthus africanus. The sequence goes on from JASDDO010000012.1 coordinate 343,016,408, forward strand.
GAGGCGAGGACGGCGACGGCGAGGTCGCGGGGAGGTCGACGGCGAGGGCTCGTGGTGGCTAGGGTTAGGGTTCGAGTTCTTGTGGGTTCCTTCTCGCGATGGTTTCCTGTAGAGGACGTGAGGAAGATAAATATAGAGGGAGAGAGAGAGAGATTTGATGAGGAGAGAGAGAGAGAGAGATTTGATGAGGAGAGATAGAGAGAGAGTGGGAATAGGGTGGGGCCCACGAGAGCAACCTGATTGGTTGAGGCAAGATTTAAAAGGAAAATTTGAAAGGATTTGAATGATTTATGGTTGCAGAAGATATATATTCGTATATATTTTAGTTTAAGATATTTAATTAAATGGGCATTTTCGGCGCTAAATGAAACATTTCCAAATCGCGCCCGGGTTGCGCCCAAATGTTTCAAATTCAAAATGTAGGATTTTAAGCGAGTTCCAAATTTTGAAAAGAGGTGTCTTGTGATTAAAATGCATGCCCTCAAGTCGGACACTTGCACGCGCGCGTAGTCGTCCAAACTTGCCCGTTTCACCGAACGGGACGAAATCTCGACGCGCGGACGCTACCACGCGACTAGTGGCGACGAGTAGGCCAACATGGATATTTTTAATTTCATTTTAGGAGTTAAAATTTGTTATGTGCCAAAATGACTTAACCGGTTAAAATTTTGTAAAAAGCACCAAACAATCAGGATAATAGGAATGAGCAATGTATAACAGTCAACTAGCCATAGAAATAGTATTATTGGGCTCGGGTGTTACATGTATCTAGAAGTTCCATCAACCAAACTTGTATTTTTTTTGAGATAGAGACCAGTAATGTTATTCTTTCGACCATAGAGTAGCATGTTTTATTTCTTGAGTTTCTTGCTGGTTGAGTTCCATTTCTGTTGTGATCCTCGTCTTTAGGCGTTGTATATTATGTTGCATACAGGTTGATTTGATATGGTTCTTTCTATTCTCTACTACTTCTCTTGGTTTGGATTTCTGGGTTTCGGCTTACTTAGCATACGTACTCCTTGAGACGTTCGTAGTCTAAGTGCCGGTCATGTTCCGTACTTTCGGGTCGTGACAATGTTAGTTATTGAGAACTGTTTCTCAGTTCACCCTACGTCCTGGGTATTAGATACCGGATCGGGATCCCACATATGTAAATTGTTACGTGGGCTACGTAAAGGTAGAGAACTGGGAAAAGATGATCATTCCGTACAAGTAGGGAATGGTGCAAGTATTGCAGCCAAAGCAGTTGGCGAATATCACCTAGTATTACCAAGTAGTAATACACTGATTCTGAATGAGTGCTATTATATACCGAACATGATGTGCAACATTATATCAGTTTCTTTATTAAGTAAAGAAGGATATAATTTTGTAGTACAGGATAATGTTATGAACATATTCCTAGATCAAAAGTTGATTGGATCAGGCTCGTTACATAATGGCATATTCATTCTCAATCAAAATACAGTCCTTAATATACAAAACACACACAAGAGGAAAAGTTCAGAAATGAACGAATCCTTCTTGTGGCATTATAGACTTGGTCATATCAATGCGACACGGCTAGCTAAGTTACATAAGGATGGATATTTGAATTCGTTCGAATTATCATCTTATGATACTTGCCATTTATGTCTCAAAGGAAAAATGACCAAAACTCCGTTTAGTGGACACGAAGAAAGAGTTACGGAACTCTTAGGGCTGGTACATAGTGATGTATGCGGTCCCTTGTCTACACATGCCAGGAACGGTTCTTCCAACTTTATTACATTCACTGACGATCTTTCAAGATTCGGATATGTGTTCCTGATGAAAGACAAGTCTGAAGCTTTTGAGAAATTCAGAGAAAATAAACACGAAGTAGAGAACCAAACGGGAAAAAGTATTAAGATTCTTCGATCTGATCGAGAAGGTGAATACTTAAGCAAAGAGTTCCTAGATTATCTAAAAGAGAATGGGATTCTCTCACAGCTTACTCCTCCTTCTACACCACAGCACAACGGTGTATCGGAGCGGAGGAATCGCACCCTATTAGATATGGTATGCTCGATGATGAGTACAGCTGAGTTACCTATTTCCTTCTGGGGGTATGCACTGGAGACAGCAGCATACCTATTGAATCAAGTTCCAACTAAATCTGTACCTACCACACCATATGAGATATGGAGTGGGAAGAGACCATGTCTTAAACGAGTTAAGATATGGGGTTGTCTGGCCTATGTCAAAAGACAAAATCCAAACAAACTCGAGGCATGGTCAGTTCTATGCAAGTTTATGGGATATCCCAAACATTCACATGGATATATTTTCTACCATCGCGAGGAACAAAAGGTGTTTGTTTCTCGATATGCCACCTTTTTGGAAAAGGAATTTCTTGCAAAAGAAATTACTGGCGATGAGGTAGAGCTGCAAGAGGTTCCTGTTAGTTATATGTATGCCCTAGAGGCCATTACTTTACATGAGATGTATATTATAGTGGATGCTTGGACATATATAGGGAGGACTTTCTTGCTTGACATGATAGTATGCTATCTGGTTACTCTTTACCTTAACGTGTACACTGATTGTCTCTATGTTACATGTTGGTAAAGCCCTTAGGATGTGTACTTGACTACCTGGACTATGATGCAGATCATACTAGTAGGGACAGAGTAGTCTATAAGTACATCCTTTAATATCCCTAGTCGTAGGTGTATCGAGACAGGGCATCGATATACCAGAGTAGACTAGCGTATACCTTCTCGATCCATATAGATGGGCGATGGATGATCTCATATCCATTGGTGTTTGACATCAGAGATGATATACGGGTGCTTGGTAGAGACTGGGTACACTGGATGGACTCGCCGAGAACTCCCAGATGGTATTATACCTCATGTCAGATGGCAGTTCTCTGGTGACACTGGTACATGTTAGTCTGTAGACCCGAGATTGTCATAGAGTCTTGTGTGATTCAAACTGTGCTTTGATTTCCACATTACCACGTCCAAGAGGGCGTGCAAAACGGTGGTTTTTGGGTACAGTCCCGAGTCACATGGAGGCAATGAGCGATAGGAGGGGTTTCGTCTCTCCCGGTATTGGGGGTTGATGTTGCGCTATGCTCGATTGGCCATAACAGGGAAGTCCCTGGCCAGGGATGGTTTAGAGATTTACTGGTAAGTGTTACCAGTAGTTTCTCGATCCGTTATGAGCCTCGCATCGACATGACTTATCGGTTATTGGGGTCTGACGTTCACCACCCCTAGACTTGATATGCGGCATATCAGACGAGGAGACCGGACTGTACGATAGTGTCACTGTCAGGCTTTTTGCAGGAATTGGAGCGGACTTGCTTGCTGATCGTCTGATCGCTCAATACCCGGGTAGTCGTTACGTCCAGCTAGTACCGCTGACGGCTTGTGGGTGCTTGATATGATCATCACCTACTGCCGGCGTATTGACGAGTCTTTAGAGTCCTACATAGAGGTTTTACTGGCTCAGGAAAAACGAAATAGGAGCGCATATGTGATATGTGCGGGACCGAGAATAACGAGAGTATGTGATACCGTATTCTATTCTTGCGATGTTTGTATCGATCGGTTATATGCGATATAACCAGGTTATCGAATCAAGGGTTGATTCGATAAGTCGATACATTGGATGTTAGTCGGTTATATGTGATATAACCGGATTATTAAGTCAATTGTTGATTTAATAATTTAGTGTATAAATGTATATGTGATATACTAATTTACATTAATTAACATTGGTTCATTTAAGCATTTGTTTTTCTCACTTGTGCACAACTTAATATATATGTGATATATATTTATTTGTGTTCATTTTGTATTATGGTTGTTGATACAACTTACATGGGTGTATAAGACTTATACCATACTAATTATAGTGTTAGGTTTTTATATTTAAAGTAATTCTAAAATTAGTGGATGATGAGCTCACATGCATGAAGCTTCATGAAGCTTAGGGTTGCATTGACTTAGTCTACTAGTTTTGGATTACTTGAGATATTAATTAACCTAACTATTATAATGTAGCCATGGTTATGTCTCTACATGAGTTAGTATATGATACCCACTCACCCATGGTTAGCTTTCTTTCTCTTGATTAGTTTTTCATTCTCATTTTTGAGCTCATCTTCTTCCTCCTTCAAATGCTTGCTAGGGTTTGATAAAGAGAGAGAAATATAGAGAGAAAATAAATTCTAAAGTGTACCCATTTCCTATTTTATCATCCTCTACTAGACTAGCACTTTAGTTTAGCGTGTTTGCTTCACTAATTCTCTAGTTAGTGAAGTAGAAGCTTGAGTTCGTATTTCCTCGACGTAGATCATCTTCGGCCTTGAAGACTTCAAGCAATACCGTTGCTATCTTCTCATAGAGCCGTCCGAGAGTCCGGGAGCACGATGATCGCAGCGAATGGACTACTACAAGGAGCTTATGAAGTGAAGGACCGATCTACAAAGGTTGTATTTCGTATTCACTTAGTCGTAAAAGTTGTTTACTTGCTTAGTTTCTCCTAATCTCTAGTCTAAGATCATGGTTAGGGTTGTTCGGCACGGCTAAAATTTTAATCGGGCATGGTTGATGCCTTGTAGAACCTTGTTAGAGTGCCTAGTAACCCTACAGTGGTATCAGAGCCTAGCTAGAGTATTAGGCGACGTGTTTACGAAGTTAAAACTCCGATCGAACCCCGTAATGTCAAAACGACCCCCCCTCTGGACAAATTTTAAAAATGCGATTTTTTCTGTATTAAAAATACCTAAAAAATCAGCAGGGAATTTTAAGTATCACTGTGAAAAACGAGGAGCTAAACCGTACGGATTGCCGTGGAACCGCGGCAATAGCTTGCTTGTGCCGCGGATCCGCGGCCGTACAGTCGGGTTTGACTTTTCTTTTTGCACAGTTATGACCGTATCTGCTAGTGTATCTTTCTGGGTATTTTTAATCCGCCTCTGGTGTTGAGTGTTCGGGGGTTTTATGTGAGATGAGGGTTTTTATTTTCATTCATGTAAAATTCTTTGTATGTAATATTCTTTTATTGGGGCACTTCCGGGATGAGGATGTTGTCACCATTGTATATTATTTACTTTTCCGCATTAGGCAGACCCAAGGAGGAGAGCACAAGTAACCGGGTTCTAGAGTCTAGTGGGAGACCAACTCGAGGAGTCGAGTCCGGGTCTCCTAACTCTAGAATTGGTCGGGTTACTTGCCGCTCTCATAGGGGTCTAGGGGTGTGGGTTTGGCTATTCATCGCGACCGTGGAATCCGTGTTTTATAAAGGCTCAAAATAAAACACGGACGTTCTAGTATATCCAATGTTTCATATATTTCTTCTGCTGCGGTATCTGTGATGTGATCATTTGATATGTTGTGATAGATATTGTATATAGTATATATGATATATTATATAGACGTTACTTATGTTTTACACCCGCGCTAGCCCTGCCCCGCTCTGCCGTTAGTTACCTAACCTAACGGTGCACGAGGGGACATCGAGGCGAATGCGGATGGCATAAGTGTACGTCGTATTTATCTGTGATGTTTAGGTAACTTAAATGATGGGACTTCATTAATGTGATTAATGAAAGAAAAGAAACCTAAAAGATGTTGTAGAATCAAATTTTCAAAAAGGGCAGCTACAGTTTTTGCTTTGCATAGCGATATATATGATATATCTTGCACCTTATTCGATGAGGAAAGAGCCGAGATCCCTTCACCGGGAGTGACCTCTTTAGCAAAACTGGCAGATGCTACAACACTCGGTTTGTTTTTGATTGCTTTTGGAGTTTTTACTTTGCATAGCGATATATATGATATATCCTGCACCTTATTCCATAAGGAAAGAGCCGAGATCCCTTCACCGGGAGTGACCTCTTTAGCAAAACTAATGAAAGCCTCAAAATCACTCAATTTCAAAATTCACTCGATTCTACAACGATATCAAGTTCATTACGCAATAGGTTTTCAGAAAAACCTTTCGCAGCCCTCCGTCATTTCAGATAAGTCCTACTTAGTATTCGTGCTACGTTTGTTTGCCTGCGTCAAGGCGTAGCGTGCGGTAGCTAACTAGTATTTATCTGTTTATGCATATGATGCAGATTGGATTAAGGTAGTCGTGCGACTTTGTTGGCCTGCATCAAGGGTCGTACGGGTGGGTTTAATTCAATCAAGAAATGATGGGTTGAACTTGACTAGCGCACTATGGTTTGTTGGCCTGCGTCAAGGTCATGGGACGCTAGGGGCAAAATAATATCGGGAATTTCAAGTGTTGAAATTTGCAATGAGATTGCATACCTTCTATGAGATAGTTGGATCCCGATAACCACTGCGAGTAAGAGTTACTCCTGGAAGAGTTTTACACATTACAATTAGCCGATCGAGTAGGTGTCTAGAAAGGTGTTAACGGGGTTACGCCCCTGGGAAAACGAGGTTTACTTTAATTAGGTCCGTGCGAAAGCACGGGGAATCTCCCTCAAAGTACCGACACTGGCCTGGACGAAAGATTGGCGAAATTGTAGGGTGTAATTAATCCCGGCTAGTCTTTCCTTTTAGGGTTTGAAGGAAGATTTGATAAAAACAGTGGGAGCCATCCTGATTAGATAAAATAATAACCAATCTGATCTTGCAAGAGCATACGCTAAAGTGTTTTCTTCTCTCTCTCTCCAGGTAGCGACCATATCATGCCTTAATCAAGATAATAATATGGATGTATTGACCAAACCCGCTTGTAATACTGCGCTAAGGAACGTTGGTCCCGCTCCAACTTATAATTGTTATAAGACAGAGCAGCAAATTGGGGATTACCAGAATTCCCGTGCCGCTCGAATGAAGAAAGTGCATGCTGGTGCATCTTCTTCGGGTGTGTTCATTACAGAGAACTGTTTCTCGGTATCCTTTACGTCCTGGGTATGTGATACCGGATCTGAATCCCACATATGTAATTTGTTACATGGGCTACAGATAGGTAGAGAACCGAGAACGGGTGATAAGTTTCATGAGATAGAAACGGTGCAAGTGTTGCAGCCAAATCTGTTGGTAGTTATCACCCTGTATTACCAGAATACCTTGATTCTGAACGAATGTTATTAGATACCGAACTTGATATACAACATCATATCAGTCTCTTTATTAGTAAAGAAAGGATATAATTTTGTATTGTTGGATAATGTTTTGAACATTTCCTATATCAAGAGTTGATCGGTTCAGGCACGTTATCTAAAAGCATAGACGTTCTAAATCAAACCACAGTTCTTAACGTACAGAACACGCATAAGAGGAAGAGTTCAGAAATGAACGAATCCTTCTTGAGGCATTGTAGACTAGGTCATATCATTGCGACCCGACTAGCTGAAGTTACATATAGATGCATATTTAAATTAATTTAAATTTACATCTTGTGGAACTTGCCGGTCATGTCACAGAGATAAGATGACCACAGCTCCGTTTATTGGAAACAGAGAAAGAGTTAGTGAACCCTTGGGATTGATACATGCTGATGTATGAAAGTCTCCTGTCTACACATGCCAAGACCGGTTCTTTGTACTTCATTACATTCTCTGATGATCTCTCAAGATTCAGACATATGTTCCTGTTGAAACACAAGTCCGAAGCTTTTGAGATATTCACAGAATATAAGTTAGAAAGTAGAGAACCAAAATGGGTATAAGTATTATGTCCTTTGATGTGATCAAGGAAGATAATACTTAAGCACGGAATTCCTGGATTATTCTAAAGGAGAATGAGATTCTCTCTCAGCATTACTCCTCCGTATACACCACAGCACGTCGGTGTATTGGGGAGGAGCAATCACACCCTATGTGATAAGGTGTGCTCTATGATGAGTACTACTGAGTTACCTATTTCCTTTTGGGGGTTTTGCACTTGTGAAGCTGCATACCTATTGAATGGCGTTCCAACCAAATCAGGTGCCTACCACTCCATATGTGATATGGTAAGGGAAGAGCCCATCTCTTAAGTCAGTTAAGATTTGGGGTTGTCCGGCCTATGTCTAAAAGCATAATCCGGATAAGCTCGAGGCAAAGTCAGTTCTGTAAAAGTTTGTTGGATATCCCAAGCATTCGCAAGGGAATATCTTCTACCTAACCGAGGAACAAAAGATGTTTTGTTTCTCAGCATGCCACCTTTGTGAAAGATAATTTCTTGTGAAGAAATTAGTAGACATGAGGTAGAACTGGAAGGAGTTCTAGCTATACAAACTGCAGCTAATGATTTGGTAGAACCAAAGGATTCAATAGTTTCTAACGAACCTCAGCCTCTCCGCCGATCTAGTAGGGTTCCTCACCCACCTGAGAGATACTTCGGTTTCTCTATGACAGTGGGAGCGAGGAATGCATCATGAGATGATGACCCAACTAGTTTCGAGCTGGCCGTCAGGAGTGGGACTCTGTAAGAATGGCTGGATGCTTAGCGATCTGAGATGGAATCCTTATACACCAACAAAGTATGGACTTTGGTTGCTTTATCTGAAGGGTTAAATCCCCATCAGGAGCAAGTATGTCTTGAGAAGATTACTTGGTGTACATGGAAAAGTTGAGACTTTCAAAGCTATGCTTAAGTCTATCCAGATCCTACTTGCCACGGCTACATACCATGACTACGATATCTGGCGGTTGGGTGTCATGACTACTTTTCTAAATGATGATTTGGAATAGAGCGTCTATAAGTACACAGCCAGAGGGCTTCGTAGATAATGGGAGCAGCGGAAACATGTGCAAGATGTTTTATGTGATAAAGCAAGCATCGCGGAGTTGGAACGTCTGTTTTGATGTGGTAGTCAACGAGTTTGACTTCATCAAAATGGTAGATGAACCTTGTATTACAAAAAGGTAGTAGGGAGTATAGTGGTGATCCTCGTAGAGTACGTAGATAACATACTCTTGATGGGGAAGGAGTTTCCTATGCTACGCTCGGTCAATCTCCGCTTATCACAATGATTCTCCATATAGGATCAAAGTGATACTTACTAAATCCTGGGCTTTGGATCTATGAGATAGATCTAATTGGATGTTAGGATACTCACTAGTTGTAGTGAGATGGTATCAATCGATCCTGGGGAGAATCACTGGAAAGGTTCCAGGGTGATAAGGTCGACCGAATGTTAGTCACATGCATTGTCTTTACCCTCAGTAAAGGGACGGTATGTTGGAAGAGTTCCAAGCTAGATACCGTGGCATACTAGACGATAAAGGCTGGATACATCGCTACCAAAGATGCTACCAAAGAGGCAGTCTGGGTGTATATTAGTTCATGAGATGAACTTCGTTCCTACCATTGTGTGACAATGGAGTTGTGGCTTATGCCTAGGAACGCCCGTCCCATCAGTGATCCAGACATATTCTAAGGCAGTGTCACCTGATCATGAAGATGGTTGATCTCCAGAGGATCGAGGTCAGGAGAGTAGACTCAGAGGACAATACGGCGGATCCACTCACAAAGGCCTTTTCCCAGAGAGAGACTATTATGGGATGGTTGAGTATGAGATACTACAACCACTGTTATCAGATGGCCCTAGTGCAAGTGGGAGATTGTTAGTTATACGTATGTCCTAGAGGCCATTACTATACATGAGATGTATATTGTAGTGGATGCTGGACATATATAGGGAGGACTTTCTTGCTTAACATGATAGTATGCTATCTGGTTACTCTTTATCTTAACGTGTACACTGATTGTCTCTCTGTTACATGTTGGTAAAGCCCTTAGGATGTGTACTTGACTACCTGGACTATGATGCAGATCATACTAGTGGGGACAGAGTAGTCTATAAGTACATCCTTTAATGTCCCTAGTCGTGGGTGTATCGAGACAGGGCATCGATATACCAGAGTAGACTAGCGTATACCTTCTCGATCCATATAGATGGGCGATGGATGATCCCATATCCATTAGTGTTTGAAATCAGAGATGATATACGGGTGCTCAGTAGAGACTGGGTACACTGGATGGACTCGCCGAGAACTCCTAGATGGTATTATACCTCACGTCAGATGGAAGTTCTCTGGTGACACTGGTACAGGTTAGTCTGTAGACCCGAGATCGTCATAGAGTCTTGTGTGATTCCCACTGTGCTTTGATTTCTACCTTACCACGTCCAAGAGGGCGTGCAAAACGGTGGTTTTTGGGTACAGTCCCGAGTCACATGGAGGCAATGAGCGATAGGAGGGGTTTCGTCTCTCCTGGTATTGGGGGTTGATGTTGCACTATGCTCGATTGGCCATAACATGGAAGTCCCTGGCCAGGGCTGGTTTAGAGATTTACTAGTAAGTGTTACCAGTAGTTTCTCGACCCGTTATGAGCCTCGCATCGGCATGACTTATCGGTTATTGGGGTCTGACGTTCACCATCCCTAGACTTGATATGCGACATATCAGACGAGGAGACCGGACTGTACGGTAGTGTCACTGTCAGTCTTTTTGCAGGAGTTGGAGCGGGCTTGCTTGCTGATCTTCTGATCGCTGAATACCCGGATAGCCGTTACGTCCAGCTAGTACCGCTGACGGCTTATGGGTGTTTGATATGATCATCACCTACTGCCGGCATATTGACGAGTCTTTAGAGTCCTACATAGAGGTTTTACTGGCTCAGGAAAAACGAAATAGGAGCGCATATATGATATGTGCGGGACCGAGAATAATGCGAGTATGTGATACCGTATTCTATTCTCGCGATGTTTGTATCGATCGGTTATATGCGATATAACCAGGTTATCGAATCAAGGGTTGATTCGATAAGTCGATACATTGGATGTTAGTCGGTTATATGTGATATAACCGGATTATTAAGTCAATTGTTGATTTAATAATTTAGTGTATAAATGTATATGTGATATACTAATTTACATTAACTAACATGGGTTCACTTAAGCATTTGTTTTTCTCACTTGTGCACAACTTAATATATATGTGATATATATTTATTTGTGTTCATTTTGTATCATGGCTGTTGATACAACTTACATGGGTGTATAAGACTTATACCATACTAATTATAGTGTTAGGTTTTTATATTTAAAGTAATTCTAAAATTAGTGGATGATGAGCTCATATGCATGAAGCTTCATGAAGCTTAGGATTGCATTGACTTAGTCTACTAGTTTTGGATTACTTGAGATATTAATTAACCTAATCATTATAATGTAGCCATGGTTATGTCTCTACATGAGTTAATATATGATACCCACTCACCCATGGTTAGCTCTCTCTCTCTCTCTCTTGATTAGTTTTTCATTCTCATTTTTGAGCTCATCTTCTTCCTCCTTCAAATGCTTGCTAGGGTTTGATAAAGAGAGAGAAATATAGCGAGAAAAGAAATTCTAAAGTGTACCCATTTCCTATTTCATCATCCTCTACTATACTAGCACTTTAGTTTAGGGTGTTTGCTTCACTAATTCTCTAGTTAGTGAAGTAGAAGCTTGAGTTCGTATTCTCTCGACGTAGATCATCTTCGGCCTCGAAGACTTCAAGCAATACCGTTGCTATCTTCTCATGGAGCCGTCCGAGATTCCGGGAGCACGATGATCGCAGCGAAGGGACTACTACAAGGAGCTTATGAAGTGAAGGACCGATCTACAAAGGTTGTATTTCGTATTCACTTAGTCGTAAAAGTTGTTTACTTGCTTAGTTTCTCCTAATCTCTAGTCTAAGAACTTAGTTAGGGTTGTTCGGCACGGCTAAAATTTTAATCGGGCATGGTTGATGCTTTGTAGAACCTTGTTAGAGTGCCTAGTAACGCTACAGTTCCAGCACCACAAACTACAACTGATGATTTATTGGAGCCAGAGGATTCAGTAGTACCCGACGAACCCCAGCCTCTCCGCCGATCTAGCAAGTTTCTCATCCACCTGAGAGATACTACAGTTTTCTCATTGATGGTGGAAGCGAGGATTGCATCATGGAAGATGATGACCCGACTAGTTTCGAGCAGGCCATCACGAGTGGTGACTCTGTGAAATGGCTGGATGCAATGCGATCTGAGATGGAATCCATGTACATCAACAAAGTATGGACTTTGGAAAACGCTCCTGAAGGGGTAAAACCCATTGGGAGCAATGGATCTTTAAGAATAAAATTGGTGTAGATGGAAAAGTTGAGACTTTCAAAGGTAGACTTGTTGCAAAGGGTTTTTGTCAACGACCAGGTGTGGATTTTGACGAAACCTTTTCTCCAGTGGCTATGCTTAAGTCCATCTAGATCTTACTTGCTATTGCTGCATACCATGACTACGAAATTTGGCAAATGGATGTTAAGACCGCCTTTCTAAACGGTGATTTAGAAGAGTCCATGTACATGACTCAGCCAGAGGGCTTCGTAGATAGTGGGAGCAGCGGAAAGGTGTGCAAGCTGCTTAAATCCATTTATGGGTTAAAGCAAGCATTGCGGAGTTGGAACATCTGTTTTGGTATTGTAGTCAAAGAGTTTGACTTCATCAAAAATATAGATCAACCTTGTATTTACAAGATGGTTGCAGAGAGTAAGGTTTTATTCCTCGTATTGTACGTGAATGACATAATCTTGATAGGAAATGATGTTCCTATGCTGCATTCTGTCAAGCTCTTCTTATCACAAAGATTCTCAATGAATGATCTAGGTGATGCCTCCTGCATACTGGGAATCAGGATCTATAGAGATAGATCTAAACGGATACTGGGATTGTCTCAATCCAGGTAAATTGACACCATACTAAAGAGGTTTAGTATGGAAGAATCCAAGCATGGGAACTAACCCACGATCTCTGGACTCACTCTCTCCAAAGAGATGTCTCCCAAGACTGATTTGGAGAGAGCTCGCATGCAAGGGATACCCTATGCTTCGGCAGTAGGCTCTATCATGTATGCGATGCTATGTACCAGACCCGATGTAGTATACTCACTAAGTGTAGTGAGTCGGTATCAAGCAGATCCTGGAGAGAGTCACTGGACAGCTGTGAAGAACATTCTCAAGTACTTGCGAAGGACTAAAGAGATGTTCTTGGTGTATGGTAATGGAGAACTCCGGGTGGAGTCTTTTACCGATTCAAGCTTCCAAAGTGATAAGGACGACTCTAAGTCGCACTCGGGATTTGTCTTTACCCTCAATGGAGGGGCGGTATGTTGGAAGAGTTCCAAACAGGATACCGTTGCAGACTCGACGATAGAGGCAGAATACATCGCTGCCAACGATGCTGCCAAGGAGGCTGTCTGGATAAAGAAGTTCATTAGTGAACTTTGTGTGGTTCCATCCATTGAGCATCCAATACCTCTGTATTGTGATAACAATGGAGCTGTGGCTTTAGCCAAGGAACACAGGTCCCATCAGAAGTCCAGACATATTCTGAGGCGGTATCACCTGATCAGGGAGATAGTTGATCGCCGGGAGATCGAGGTCAGGAGAGTAGATACGAAGGACAACACTGCGGATCCACTCATGAAGGCCATTCCCCAGATACAGTTTGAGAGATTATTCGGGATGCTAGGTATGAGATACTACAGCAGCTGGCCTTAGTGCAAGTGGGTGATTGTTAGTTATGTATATTCCCTAGAGGCCATTGTTGTACATATGATGTATATTATAATGGATGCTTGGATATATATAGAGAGAGTACTTTCTTTCTCGTCATGATAGTATGCTATTTGGTTTCACTTTATCTTAACATGTTGAGTTGGATTAGTTTAATGTCTTACTCTCACATATTGATAAAGCCCTTAGGATCTGTACTCGACTACTGGGACTATGATGAGATCATACTAGTGGGGCCACGGTAGTCGATGAGTACATCCTATAACAGTTCCTAGTCAAGGGTGTGTCAAGACAGGGCATCGATACACCAGTGTAGACTAGCGTATACGCATCTTGACCAATATGATGGGCGATGGATGATCTCATATCCATCGATGTTTGACATCAAGGATGGTGTATGGGTGCTCAGTGGAGACTGGGTACACTGGACGGACTCGCCGAGAACTCCCAGATGGTATTATACCTCACGTCAGATGGCAGTTCTCTGGTGACAATGGTACAGGGTAGTCTGTAGACCCGAGATCGTCATAGAGTCTTGTATGATTCCCACTGTGCTTTGATTTCCACCTTACCATGTCCAAGAGGGCGTGCAAAACGATGGCTTTTGGGTGCAGTCCCGAATCACATGGAGGCAATGAGCGATAGGAGGGGATTCGTCTCTCCCGGTATAGGGAGTTGATGTTGTGCTGTGTTCGATTGGCTATAACTGGAAGTCCCTGACCAGGGCTGATATAGAGATTTACTGGTAAGTGTTATCAGTAGTTTCTCGACCCGTTATGAGCCTCATATCGACACGACTTATCGGTTACTGAGGTCTGATGTATACCACCCCTAGACTAGATATGCAACATATCAGATGAAGAGACCGGACTGTACGGGAGTGTTACTGTTTGGATTCATAAGAGAATGTATATGCTTGCTTGTTGATCTTCTGATCGCTAAATACATGGGTGGCTGTTACGTTTTGCCGACCGCTTGTAGCTTGTGGGTGTTTGATATGATCATCACCTGCTACCGGCGTGTTGACGATTCTTTAGAGTCCTACACAGAGGTTTCTTGACTCTGGAAAAATGGAGTAGGGGCACATATGTGATATGTGCAGGACCGAGGATAATGCGATATGAGATACCGTATTATATTCTCACGATATTTTGATATGAGCCGGGTCATCGGATCAAGTGTTGATTCGATGAATCGGTACATTATATATTAGTCGGTCATATTCGATATAGCCGGATTGTCGGATCAAGTGTTGATTCGATAATTTAATGTATAATTATATATGTGATATATTACATTACATTATCTAATATTGGCTCGCTTTATTGATTCATTTTCTCACCGGATAATACCATTGATATATATGCGATATATGTTAATTGTATTATTTTATTTTGTTACAAATATATATTATATATGTGATATATAATATTGTAACATGATATGATTACTAATGCAATATGTTTAGTGGAGATTAAACAAGGTTAGGGTTTGATTTGGGTTAGTTCTTTCTTGATGCTTCTAGAAGGATTTACTTTGTTTCTAGCAAAAGATATTATGCTTGATATTTTGCTAGATATTTCTAACCCAACCCAAACCCTTCACCCTAGGTAAAATCTCTACTTAGGTTGTCCTTGTCATCCTTGACCATGGTTACATTTGTAATCATATTAACATTTCATTATTCATCACAAAAGGAATTATTCATTCATTTTCTTCTTCTTCTTCCTTTGGGCTTTGAGAAAGCTTTCTAGGTTTTCTTTATGTGATGATTAAGTGTGAGAATATGATAATAAAAGAGAGCATATATCCTACTTCATCATCCTCATCTAATCTAGCCAATTAGATTAGGGTGTTCACCTCATTTAGTGAGTGAGAGCTTGAGTTAAACAAACTTCAAGGTAGATCATCGGAGAAAAGGAAGACTACAAGCTAGCATGGATCATTCGGGTTGTGGAGCTTCTCTTGAGTCCGGGAGATCGTGGATCGCGGCGAAGGGACTTCTACTCGGAGCTTATGAAGCGAAGGAGCGGACTACAAAGGTTGTAATCCCTCACTCTTAGTTGTAAAGATGTTTACTTGGATGTGAAACTCTAATTATCTAGCAAAGATCCCGGCTTTGGGTTGTTCGGCACGTCTAAATTTTAAATCGGGCATGGTTGATGTCTTATAGACCTTTGTAAGAGTGCCTAGGAACCCTACAAATACAACGTCCTCTTATGCCATCTGCATTCGCCACTGGGCCTCGTCATTCACCCGTTAGGTTACTTAACTAACGACAGAGCGGGGCTGGGCTAGCGCGGGTGTAAAACATAAGTGACGTCTAATAGCTATCATATATAGATATTGTACATTCGTCAGACGCAATAATAGGCATTCCAGATCACAGATGAACATATTGGATTTTTTACGAATCCGCATTCTTTTTGAGCCTGCAAAGAAAGACGGATTACACAGTCGCGATGAATAGCCAAAACCCCACCCTAGACCCCTACGGGTACGGCAAACTACCCGCCAAGTACCCGAAGTGAAGCGGTCTCCCTCAACAACGTGAGTAGGCCACTAAACACTTCAAAGTACCCGGTAGTTTGTGCACCCCACCTTGGGTCTATCCTAGAAGCAAAAAAGCAGTAAATGAAATAATACAACGGTGGCTACAACCTCAACCCGGAAGTGCCCCGCAAAAGAATATTACAACAATTTACAAATTACATTTGAATGAAAGAAACGCTCGTCTCACATCCCCGGCTATCCATTCACGACAATCCAACAAGTCCACAAACACAAACAGTACAAACCATTACAGAAATGTGCAACCCCCTACCAACCGACATACTAGCTGTTATGGGAGGTTTATGAACACATTAAACAAATCACAGATATAATCTAGTTAGCCAAACATCGTAGAATTTCGATCAAGCAAACATAAATGATTCTACTCCAAATAATTCACTGTGCACCTGAAACTTGAGCAGAAACAAAACATCCCAGAAAAAACAAAATCAACACAGAAGAGTTACTGGGCAAATTTGGGCCGACTCGGCTTCAACTCGGTCGCGGATCCGCGGCGGATCGCTTGGATCGGCCGCGGTTCCGCGACGGTTTGGCCGAGTCAGGAACCCAAATTTCTCCAGTAATCTTATAATTCCCTGCTTGTAATTTTAAGGGTCCCTGAAAAAAATTTAGACCCTATTTTTAAAACGACAGAAACTATGTGAAAATGATGTTTTTTCGGGTTCGTTTTGCGATCGAATTTCTAACGACTTTGCTAACAAGTTAGTTATAGTTTAGCGAGGCTCTGATACCACTGTAAGTCGACGTTAGACACCCCACGAGTTGCGGGGAGGCGGAATAGGTAAAACAATCATTTTGTTTAAACTAACATCGACTAACTTACGGATCTTTGCCAAACCCTAACTAACAACAACATAGGAGGGATTAGCTACTATGAAAGAAGATTATACCTAATGAACCAAGTTCTTCTTGTTCTCGTTGACCACCTCCTCGTCGGCCTCCTCTTTGTGATAGAAGATCCACCTGAGAGCTACTACTCCAAGCTTAACCTCTAACTTGAGGTAACTAGGTAACTAAGAGTGCTAATCAAAGTAACCTAGAGGATATAGAATAGGATTATGGATCAATTAGTCTTGCTAACCCTTGGATCTCAACACATGAGAGGTTAGGGTTAGGGTTTGAAGAGAGAGAGAGAGCTTGAGGAGAGAGAATGTGAAAGTAATTATCAAATGGAAATTAACTCATTTGTGTATATATATGAAGCATAAAATATCTTGCACAAAAATATCTTTGCACAAATATCTTCATGCTTCATTTAATACATAATGAATCATCAAATGAGTCATTAAAAGAATTAATCCTTCATTAACTCTCTTGATGAATCATCTCCATGAGTCACAAAACCATTTAATGCATATAACACCTAAGCTCTCCACCTCATCAACCTTCTAGAAGCTTCTCGACAAATTACGAGAACGCCCCTCCCATCTGTGAAAACACGGAAATACTGAGACTGTATAAATCCAATAATCCAATACTAGAATCTAGCTTAAACTAAAGCCCGCTAGTAAAAACTGTCCGAACATCGTACGTGCGTGAAAACACGTATGTGTCCGAACCCTGTCGTAAAACCATACGACCTCTATATCGTTTCGCCCGAAGCAGGGAAACTTCCTGTGTGGGACTCTAAAGACTCGACTACTACGCTGGCAGTGGGTTTAACCATAGGCCGTAAGCGGTACTAGCTGTACGTAACGGTCCCCAGGTAGATGTCGATAAGAAGGCCGATGAGGAAACCCATCCGAACTCCTACTGAGCCTGATGTGGCAATCTCTGTACAGTCCGGTCTGTTTGTCTAGGACTATCGCATATCGGGCCTAGGGACTGCGAGCGTCGGTCCCCTAAAAGCGGTATAAGTCATGTCGGAGCGAAGCCCATTACACCTTGAGAAGCTACTGGAAAACCTACCAGTAAATCTCGCTTGCCTTGGCCAAGGACTTTGCGTAATGGCTCTCCAGACACAGCGCGATATTAACTCCCAATACCGGGAGAGACGGATCCTGTCTAACCGCCACTGCCTCCAAGTGCTTCGGGACTGCACCCAATTGCTACCTGTTTGCACGACTCCTTTGAGCCGTGGTAGGGTAGCAATCTAAGAACAGTGGGAACACACTCGAGGCTGTAGGGTTGCTATGCACGCGCACAAGGGTCTACGAGGTATCGACCATGCCCGATTAAAAAATTAGCCGTGCCGAACAACCCGAATACGGATCTTTAAACTAGAGATTAGGCGAAAACTAACATGTTAACAACTTTAACACTAAGTGATAGGGATTACAACCTTTGTAGATCCGGTCCTTCACTTCATATGCTCCGTGTTGTAGTCCCTTCGCTGCGATCATCGGGTTCCGGACTCTCGAGAGGTTCCACGAAGAGAAAGGTGCAACCTTTGCTTCCGATCTTCGATGCAAAGATGATCTACCTTGAAGTTTCGTTAACACAAGCTAACACTCATGAAATGATGTGAACACCCTCATCTAAATGGCAAGGGAAGATGAGGATGATGAAGTAGGATTTTTGCTCTCTTTATTTATCTTTTTCTCACATATTTTCATCACAAATTTCAAAGCAAGAAAGCTTTGCATGAAGAACTCAAGGAAGAAGAAGAATAGTGATCCATTTTCTTTTGTGATGAATAGAAGGAATTAATATGATAAATAATGCAACCATGGTCAACTAAACTCATGTAGAGAATTAACTAGGGTTAGGGTTTGTGTTGGGTTAAAGCATGAGTCACTTGAAAATATCTTTCATAAAACAAAACCAAAACCTTCTAGAATCATCTAGAAAGCTTAACCCTAATCCAAACCCTAATCATGTTTAAACTCCACTAAACATGTTGCATTAGTTATCATATCATGTTACAATATTATATATCACATATATAATATTTATCGTAACAAAATAAAATAATACAATTAACATATATCGCATATATATCAATGTATTACCCGAGTGAGAAAAAGAATCTTTTAGTGAGATAATATTAGTTAATGTAATTTAATATATCATATATATTATTATACATTAAATAATCGAATCAACACTTGATTCGACAATCCGGCTATATCGCATATAACCGACTAATATTTATCCGTACCGATTCATCGAATCAACACTTGATCCAATGACCCGGCTGATATCATATATCGCGAGAATAGAATACGGTATCACATATCGTATTATCCTCGGTCCCGCACATATCACATACGTGCCCATACTCCGTTTTGCCTGAGCCAAGAAACCTGTGTGTAGGACTCTAAAGAATCGTCAATACGCCGGCAGTAGGTGATGATCATATCAAACACCCACAAGCTGCAAGCGGTCAGCTAAACGTAACAGCTACCCAGGTATTGAGCGCTCAGAAGATCAACAAGCAAGCCTGTAACTTCTCCTGTGAATCCAAACAGTAACACTCCCGTACAGTCCGGTCTCGTCGTCTGATATGTCGCATATCTCGCCTAGGGGTGGTAAACGTCAGACCCCACTAGCTCGATAAGTCGTGTCGATATGAGGTCTATAACAGTTCGAGAAACTACTGATAACACTTACCAGTAAATCTCAGCAACCCTGGCCAGGGATTTCCGGTTATAGCCAATCGAACACAACACAACATCAACTCCCTATACCGGGAGAGACGAATCCCTTCCTATCGCTCATTGCATCCATGTGATTCGGGACTGTACCCAAAAGACACCTTTTTGCATGCCCTCTTGGACGTGGTATGATGGAAATCAAAGCACAGTGGGAATCACACAAGACTCTATGACGATCTCGGGTCAACAGACTATTCTGTACCAGTGTCACCGGAGAACGGCCATCTGACGTGAGGTATAATACCATCTGGGAGTTCTCGGCGAGTCCGTCCAGTGTACCCAGTCTCCACTGAGCACCCGTACACCATCCTTGATGTCAAACACCGATGGATATGGGATCATCCATTGCCCATCATATGGGTCAATATGCATATACGCTAGTCTACTCTGGTGTATTGATGCCCTGTCTCGATACACCCTCGACTAGGAACAGTTATAGGATGTACTCGTCGACTACCGTGGCCCCACTAGTATGATCTCATCATAGTCCCAGTAGTCGAGTACATATCCTAAGGGCTTTATCAACATGTAACATAGAGACAATCAGAGTACATGTTAAGATAAAGTACAACCAGATAGCATACTATCATGTCGAGCAAGAAAGTCCTCCCTATATATGTCCAAGCATCCATTATAATATACATCGTATGTACAGTAATGGCCTCTAGGTCATACATATAACTAACAGAGGCGAAGCAGCAGTGTCAAGTCTGCGGACTATGATGTACTCATGTCACCTAGGAACCGTTAACTGACGACGGGTATAATACCAACCAACAGTTCCCTGCGAGTCCTGTCCGGTGTACCCGTAACCCAACGAGCTCCTGTATACTATCTCCAGTACGACGTACTGATGGCTGTGGGACAGACCATCTCCCCAACTGGGATGAGAAGCGTACACACTAGTCTACTCCGGAGTATCGATGCCCTGTCTCGATAATCCTACGACTAGGGACCTGAAAAAGGATGTGCTTGTAGACTACCCAGCCCCCACTAGTGTGACTGCCATCACAACGCTGGTAGTCAAGCAAGATCCTAAGGGCTCTATCAATACATACACACATATTAAGATAGATATAAACCAAGTAGCATACTACCATATTTAGCAAGACTGTTAATATAACTGTGAATATCCCAAGCTTCCATTAAGTAATATACAAACTAGTATGATACAATAATGGCCCATAGGGCATATACACTAACATCTCAGGCGCCGCATCCTCAGATCGGCCCTCAGGCGCCGCACACCCTGGTCAGCCCTCATATCCATCTCGCTACTCCGGTCGGTATCCTCCGGATAACCGCCGAGTCTACATACTATCACCGGTAGGTAGTGCTCCCCCTGCCGGGCTCACTGTCTAACATATGCGAGTCTTCTTGCCCCGGGGTATCTCATCGGGTCCACCATGTACCCGCAGACGGTGTTTACCGCTCCTCGAATCGGGTTTCACATGCCACTCTCAGAACCGAGAAAACACATGGTGGACGCACTGAAATATCATATAAAGAGAAACCGGGTTTTTTTTATAAAACAATATATGCTTTCTTTTGAAATAGCCATGGTTCTCAAATCCAGAAATCTCATAAAAACAACATATCTCAATGCGTAAAAGCGTAAATCATGATGTATGCGACATATAGCAGAAATGTAAGCATATCAATATATCATGCAACATGGAACTGTGATATGACATATTAAGGGAAAACGGCTCTTTTAAATGATCCCGGTTTTTAAAATATATCATGCGGTTCCCAATCTCCCAATAAAACCAGTGATCTATGTAGGTACAATATGTATATGCGCAAGTATAGATGTACCAATGTATGTGTGCACCAATATGGATATACAAATGTATATATGCACAAGTATGAATATATCAATGTATATATGCACCAATGTGGATATACAATGTGTATGTGCGCTGGTATGAATATATCGATGTATATGTGCACCAATGTGGATGTACAAGCAGGATATGCGAAAAGTCATATCATGATGCAGCAATCCTATTGTGTAGTGACATGGCAATTATCGATGATGAAGTGTGTGAGCCTACAATCAGTGTACGTGTAACATACGCATCATCGATAATGGTGCAGGTATACTATCACAGGTATATGTAATGCAATAATAATATCATGAATGCAGCACAAGGTAAATCATCAGCTAATAGCTATATGGTATACGTAACTATCATATTTCTGAGTCAGTGAATCTATCAATCGGCACCTAGCCTCACAGCATCACGCACGGTATAATCCATCGTACGGCATCCTCTAGTCAAGGGTATGGATCAACATCAAGTTAAACTCATCACGCACGGAAAATCATCGTGCGGCGACATTAAGCTAATAGGGATCCTAACATCCTATACGACAAATGAGGGTACGGCCTAATATCACATACGGCCTATCATCCATGATTCACAACATTCTATATATGGATATATATCTACGTACCTATGTCCCGGTTCACATCCACAATAATCTCATATCAGGGGACCGACAGGGTATAAATCATCTCGATCGACTCGCATCCGTATACCAACATATCATCATATCAGTCTTATATTCTTTTCATCGCATTTATAACTCATATCAAGCCGAGTTTACCTAAACCTTCTATCTGTACTATAAGTATAGGTATCTAATCTAGTATACACACCCGAACCATACAAGCAGATTTTAAAAGAAGCGAATCGTAGTTTTGAAAATAGGGGTTACGGTGTTTTAAGGAAAAGATATCATTTGAAAAACCGTAACATCCCTCAAGTTACATATTTAAAAGATACATACGATTCTTCAGTTTAGAAAAAGGTATGGTTCGGATGACGCATTTACACCGACTATCTAATCCTACAATACCCTAAACAGCAATATCGCTAAACGCAATCTTATGATAGTCGTAACATATCACTTCTAACTATCCTCTAGTTTCTAATATGGTTTCATAGCTATCTTCATTCTAACCTTAGTTTCCTAATCTAGGTTTTCCTAACCATATTCTATAATCAGTTTTCCATCAATACATTACGGGGGTGCTATAGGCCATCCACCCGAATTCCCCGTGGATATAGATCCACTCACCTTACTTCTTGCTTGCCGAAGTCGATGACACCACGCTCCGTTGCCTCGGAATCCACGCGAAGGTACTTACAATTATCAACAGTCGCAATGCGTATTAAAATCGAATCCGGAAAACCGATATGGCGCACGGTGCGCTCATAGGTTAGAATCTAGGGCCTACACGTGCAAAAACAATCAAACAACCCTGTTGCCGATGTACAAACATCCAAAAACCCAATACAAATCCAATTATCAAGAATTAACATTTCAAAATACGGAAATCATAGCCAAAAACACCCCAAAATGCTCCCAGATTTTCCCCAGGTGACAATTAGCCAAAACTGCATATAGGAGGGTTCTAATTTAGTGCAAAAAGAACCATGGACCAAATCTGGGACCTTATTTCCCTGCTCTGGTCGCAAATTGTGGCCAGAATGGATAAATCTGCGGCCTTGGGTTGGGGTATGGGGCTAGGGTTTCAGTGGTAGCTTCCTAGGTGCTTGCACGACTCCCAGTAATTGCAAAATTATTTCTAGTATCCCCGGGTTGCTCCAGATTCCAAAATACCCTCACAAATCACACATTTATCCGATGTCGGGGTTTCTAAATCCGTGTTTTGGGTTTTCTCAGCTCTGGTCCAGGTCAATAAACAGCACCCAAGTCTAGTTAACAGCCTCTAACATCACCAATTTCAAACAACACTCAAACCTTCACTAGGGTTTCCCAATGTTCACTAATCTTCACAATTTCACATCTAAACACATATGAATACTAAAGTAAATGAAAAACCACCCAATTGGTGAAGGTATTACCTCATATAGCACCTATGAATCCCTAAGGTCATCAAAATCTGAATTTTCTTGGTCTCATGTGTAGAGGTTGAAGAGGGCATTAATTTTTGTGAAGGGTGTGTATGGTTTTGGCAAGGTTTTTAGGGTGGATCAAGAGAGTAGAAGATGGAGGGATGTGGAGTTGAGGGAGATGAAGAGGGAAAGAAAATGATGGGGGAAAATGGCCAAGGCATCCCCCCTCTCTCTCACTATAATTCTCACCCACTCCCTTTCCATGTCATCATTATGTCCCCTTTAGACTTTCTCCTCAATCATTTCTCTTTTCTTTTCTCACCCAAAAGCCCAACCCTAACATAAAACACACAAATGAAATAACATGTAACATGTCATGGTGCACTAACCATGAAAACTGTAGAAATGCGGATTTGGCTTAATCGCGATTAGTAGTGCACTAATCGAGTTTTTATCGAGACTGCATAAAATAAATTTTAAAATTGCCAAATTCTTTAAATATATTTTTAAATGAATAAATCATTTTAATTTCTATTTATTTCATAATTATTGGTATATATTTATACCCTTTTTCAAAAACCCCAATTTCGCAAATCGACAGTTTTCGGGAAATATATTATTTTAATATTAAATTCCCAAAAATAATATTTTATATTTTCTGAAATGTTATATTTAGGGTTCGCAACTAGGAACTATACTAGTTCACTTCTAAACCCTAATCTATCCATATTACACCTAATCACATCTAGAATATTCAAAACACACTTAACGCTATCATGCGTATACATATAGTATATATATAGTATACTAAGTATCGAACTGCGGGGGTGCTATACGCCATCCACCCGACTTCCCCCGTAGATATAATCTACTCACCTTGATCTTGCTTGCCGATGTCGATGTCGCCACCATCTTCTTCATCGTCTCGGATCACCGTAGGGGTACCTACATGTCACACGTATCGCAACGCATTAAAACTAAATCGAAATCAAAACGACAGATGAAAACCAAAACGATACGCTTAAGAGCTTATAGGTTAGAACCTATGGTTAGCTCTCGCAAAACAACCCGATATCACTCGATATAGACGTACAAATGCCACATGATCGAGATAACGCACAAATACAAAAATCTAGAAATCGAAATACGGAAAAACATAACTCAATTCAAAGCAGCAACTAGGGAAAGTGGTCCCAGATTTTGACTCAGGCCAAAACAGGGCAAACAAACAACTCTAGGGTGATATATAGTGTGAATATGACCTACCGAAGCAACCTGGTCACCTAGTTCATCATGGTGGCCGGCCACATTCAAAGGAAAATCCGGCCAGGCCGGTTTGGACAGGGAGTTAGGGGCTCATGTTGGTAGAGTGTCTTCCTACGGGTCCCACTAGGTCTTTGGTATTGTTTACTTTTCTAGTTTTGGCCCCGGATCATTCCAGATTTCCCTGCACGCCAAACACCCTCACAAAACCGATATGCAAAGTTTCTGTTTTTCCGTTTCAGGTTCCAGTTTGGGTTGGTAAGAGTTTTCTAACAATTGGGAGGGGTTTAAGGTCACTAATAAGGCTTATTACACCATCTCTGCTCCAATCAAACCCTAGTTCCCAACTTGAGTTCTCAAAGCTCATTAAACTTCTCCAAAACGATATTAAACTTGAAATGAGGCTAAATCACTTGAAATACTACAATAATTGTGAAGGGGTTTACCTCATTTAGATCTCAAGAATCCTCTACAGCGCCAAAATCAAGTTTTTCTTAGTCCGTTGGGTAGCTAGAGGGCTTGTGCACCTTTTTTGTGAAATGGGTGTGAGGTTTTGGAGTTGTTTTGGAGATGAAGTGAGTGGATTTGTGGAGGGGAGAATGGGGGCAGCAGCAGCAGCTGAAGGAAGAGGGAGAGAGGGGAGAAAATGAGGGGAAGAAATGATGGGGGATGTCTCATAATAAGGGTTGACCCCCCACCCACCTTTTTCTCTCTCTAATCATACCTCCATATAATACTCTTTTCTTTTTCTCCTCTAATTTCCTTCTTTCCATAATAGTAACCCTAAAATAACAAGACATGCACCCAAAACATGTAGGAAAATGCCACAAGTGTTAAAGAAAAGATATGGTGCATGTTTGCACAAAATACGCTTAAAGCGCGATTAGCGATTTTTAATCGCGATTAGCACTAAATTAGCATATAATTAATCATAAAAACTTAAAAATTACATAATTCACATGAAACACCCTCTTTTAGTAATTTCTATAATTTTCAAAAAAAAATCCCCAATTTATCGGTATTTAATTATACCGAAATATTAAAGTATTCATTAAAAATTAATATTAAATTATAAAAATTCCCAAAAATAATATTTTATTCTTTTGAAATGTTACAAGCAGGCATCGCGGAGTTGGAACATCTGTTTTGATGATGTTATCAATGAGTTTGATTTCATCAAAAATCCAGATGAACTTTGTGTTTATAATAAGACTGTAGGAAGATCTGTCGCATTCCTCGTATTGTACGTGGATGACATACTTCTGATAGGAAATGATATTCCTATGCTACAGTCGGTCAAATCATTCTTATCACAAAGGTTCTCCATGAAGGACCTGGGTGATGCCACGTACATATTGGGCATACAGATCTATAGGGATAGATCCAAACGGTTATTGGGATTGTCCCAAACCAAGTACATCAACACCATCCTAAAGAGGTTTAGTATGGAAGACTCCAAGCGGGGTGCCTTACCCGCTTGCCACGGAGTCACTCTCTCCAAGGACGATTGCCCAAAGTCTGATAAAGAGAGAGCTCGCATGAGCATTATTCCCTATGCTTCGGCAGTAGGATCGATAATGTATGCGATGTTATGTACACGCCCTGATGTTGCTTATGCACTTAGTGTAGTAAGCCGGTATCAGTCAAACCCAGGGGAGAATCACTGGACTACTGTGAAGAATATTCTTAAGTACTTGCGAATGACTAAAGAATTGTTCTTGGTGTATGGTAACGGGGATCTCCAAATGGAGGCCTTTACCGATTCAAGCTTACAGAGTGACAAGGATGACAGCAAGTCTATCTCAGGGTTTGCATTTACTCTCAATGGTGGGACGGTAAATTGGAAGAGTTCCAAACAGGATACCGTTGCAGACTCAACGATGGAAGCTGAGTACATTGCTGCAAATGATACTGCCAAGGAAGCCGTTTGGATGAGGAAGTTCATTTCAGAGCTAGGAGTAGTTCCAACCTTTATTGATCCAATACCTTTGTATTGTGACAATAAAGGGGCTATGGCGTTGGCCAAAGAGCCCAGATCCCATCAGAAGTCCAGACACATCCTGAGGCGATATCATATGATCCGGGAGATAGTTGATCGCCACGAGATCGAGATTAAGAGAGTAGATACAAAGAACAACACTGCGGATCCATTCACCAAGGCCCTCCGTCAGCCGCAGCATAAGCGACTTTTTGAGATGTTGGGTATGAGATACGCCAATAATTGGCCTTAGTGCAAGTGGGAGATTGTTGGATATATGTATGCCCTAGAGGCCATTATATGATAGTGTATGTACTGATGTGTGTGTGTGTGTATATATATATATATATATATATATATATATATATATATATATATTTAGAGGACAGTCTTGTTCGACATGATAGTATGCTATCTGGTTTCTCTTTATCATATGTTCACATGATCATATTTTTACTCATTTGGTACATGTTGATAAAGCCCTAAGGATATTGGCTTGACTACTGGGATTATGATGTGGATCATACTAGTGGGACACCTGTAGTTTATAAGCATATCCTTGAAATGTTCCTAGTCGTGGGTATATCGAGACAGGGCATCGATATTCCAGTGTAGACTAGTGTATACCATTCTTGTTCCATATGATGGGCGATGGATGATCCCATATCCGTCTGGTGTGGTGACACCAAAGATTGTATACGGGTGCTCAGTGAGACTGGGTACACTGAACGGACTCACCTAGAACTCCTATGTCGTATTATATCATACGTCGGATAGCAGTTCTCAGGTGACACTGGTACAGGTTAGTCTGTAGACCCGAGATCGCCATAGAGTCTTGTGTGTCCTCCCACTGTATCTTGATCTCCACCCTACTACGACTCTACTGAGTCGTACAAACAGGTGGATTTTGGGTACAGTCCCGAGGAATATGGAGGCAATGAGCGATAGGAGGGGTTTCGTCTCTCCCGGTATTGGGGGTTGATGCTGTGCACGATTGGCTATAACAGGAAGTCCCTGGCCAGGGCTGCTGAGATATTACTGATAAGTGTTATCAGTAGTTTCTCGATCTGTTGTAGACCATATACTGGCATGACTTATTGAGTTATTAGGGTCGACGATTCCATCCCTAGACTCGATATGCAGCATATCTGACGAAGAGACCGGACTGTACGGTAAGAGTTGTCAGTTGGATTGACGGGAGTTTTGATAGGTTCGCTTGTTCTTCTTCTGATCGCTCATACCCGGGTGGCCGTTACGTTTTTTGACCGCTTGCGGCTTGTAGGTGTTTGATGTGATCATCACCTACTGCCGGCGTATTGACGAGTCTTAGAGTCCCACACAGAAGTTTCCTAGCTCAGGCAAAACGATGTGGTGTGCATATGAGATATGCGCAGGAGCTCGATTAAATACGTGTATGAGATACCGTATATTAATCGGGTGTTTACTATTGGTCGGGTCGTATGTGATATGACCGGTTTATTAAATCAAATGTTGATTTAATAATGACTTTTAGCTCACTTTTATTAAACCCTATTCTTTTGATGGATACATGCATGTATATGTACATGTTGATGTGCATACACACATACATACATGCATATGTATCATGGTTGTTGATATATTGAAGATGGCAATGCAAGACTCACATGGTTCATATTAATATATAGTTTTTGTTTTAAGATAAATGATAAAGGAAATTAACTAATGACTCATTTCTTTACAAATGACTCATAGTTTCCACACTCTTCTTTGTTTGACCATTGACTAACCCATGGTTAATTTCCTTTGTTCTTTAACTCATAATAAAATATCTAGATATTTTATTAACCATGGTTTGTTGTGAGAGTGTCTCACATATATATTCTTTTGTTTTATTTTTAAAACATAAGAATTATCATTATCTTCAAAAAGCTTTGCCATCTTCATCTTCCTCTTTCTTCAAGCTCTTTTGAGATTTTTTTAGAGTGAGGAAAAGAAAAGGAGAGGGTTTTTAAGTGAAAACATAAACCACTTCATCATCCTACACATCGCTAGCTCTTTTGTGTAGGGTGTTTGCTCCACAGATTTGAAAGAACAAGTGAAGCAACAAGCTTTGAGCAAAGGACTTCGGGTGGATCGTCGTGGACTCAGAAGTGTTCAAGTGAGCCGTTCCAAAACCTAGGAGATCCAAAGAGTCACTCAAGGAGGTCTACAAAGGTTGTAGTCTCACCACTTAGTGATAGATTAACTTTTACATGTGATACTATTAGTTATTACTCAATATTTCTAGTTCGATTCCTAGTTAAGTTTGCTTAGCACCTCTTAAAATCAAAGTTGCGGCATGTGTGATGCTTCCAAACCCTATATGAGATGATAAGGAAACCCTACAGCAAGAGCATACGCTAAAATGTTTTCTTCTCTCTCTCTCCAGGTAGCGACCATGTCAGGCCTTAATCAAGATAATAATATGGATGTATTGACTGAACCCGCTTATTATACTGAGCAGGGAACGTTGGTCCCGTTCTTTCTTATAAGTGTTATAAGACTGAGCAGGGAATAGGAGAATATCTGGATTCTCAAGACACCCAAACGAAGAATAAGCATGTTGATGCATCTTCTTCAGGTGTGTTTGTTATTGAGAACTGTTTCTCAGTTCACTCTACGTCCTGGGTATTAGATACCGGATCTGGATCCCATATATGTAATATGTTACATGGGCTACGAAAAGGTAGGGAACTGGGAGAGGGTGATCATTCCGTAAGAGTAGGGAATGGTGCAAATGTTGCAGCCAAGGCAGTTGGCGAATATCACCTTGTATTACCAAATGGTAATACATTGTTTCTGAACGAATTCTATTACATTCCGACCCTGCTATGCAATATTATATCGTTTCTTTATTGAGCAAAGAAGGATATAATTTTGTAGTACAGGATAATGTTATGAACATATTCCTAAATCAAAAGTTGATAGGATCAGGATCGTTAAATAATGGCATGTACGTTCTAAATCAAACTACAGTACTTAATATACAAAACACACACAAGAGGAAGAGTTCAGAAATGAACGAATCCTTCTAATGGCATTGTAGACTAGGTCATATCAATGCGACACGGCTAGCCAAGTTACATAAGGATGGATATTTGAATCCGTTCGAATTTTCATCTTATGATACTTGCCAGTCATGTCTCAAAGGCAAGATGACCAAAACTCTGTTTAGTAGACACGGAGAAAGAGTTACAGAACTCTTAGGGCTGATACATAGTGATATATGTGGTCCCATGTCTACACATGCCAGGAACGGTTCTTCCTACTTCGTTACATTCACTGACGATCTCTCAAGATACGGACATGTGTTCCTGATGAAACACAAGTCTGAAGCTTTTGAGAAATTCAGGGAATATAAGCACAAAGTAGAGAACCAAACGGGCAAAAGTATTAAGATCCTTCGATCTGATCGAGGAGGTGAATACTTGAGCAATGCGTTCTGTCACGACCCGAAAGAGCACGTGACTGGCCCTTGAACCATATGAAGTCTATAGGACCCCATCTGATCCAAGTAAGCCAAAAGCCCGGCAATCTAAAACCATTTAAAGAGTAAATAAGGAAAACTGATTTTTAGAAGTAAAGAAATCGTGTTTCAAAAATCCAAGTTTTTAAATAACTAAGCCGAATATGTATTTTAAAAATGGGTAACCTTTCCTGAAAATTTCGGCAGAGTTTCCTTTGTAAAAACTGGCCCCGAACGGGGTGCAACAAGAATAATATATAAGAAATGATAAAAGGCATCCCCAAGCGGGAGCTAGCTCTTCGTCAATCGACGGTCACAACCACGCAAGCAATAATAATATACAACGCCAAAGGGCGAGGATCAAAACCCAAAAAGAAACTCAAAACAGCCAGAAAACCGTAATACTACTAGCGCGACTCTAAGGTCGAAATAATACAACACTGTTTTCTGAGTCTGAAACAATATACAAGTTTTGGTTGATAGAAATTCTAGATACAATAAATAATACATGAACAATGGCGGTTCTGATACAAAAGAACCCACCTACCAACGCAAGTCACCCATATGGAAGCAGTGTGCCAGAAATGCCGCTAAGGAATCTGTACGGCAACCTGCAAGAACTGGGGCACAACGGGGGTGAGTCGCCAACTCGTGAATAGAAAATATCTACAAGCAGAGATCGAATGCATGACCCATCCTAGGTCAATACGATCAGATATACATATAAACCTCAATATGAATAAGTCTGAAACATGCTAAACTGGCAATGTAATCTCCATACATGAGTGCAGTGTCAAGTACTCGTGCCAGTGCCTCAGGTAATAGCATATCATAAATGTGAGGTACAATCAATGAAATCAATCTGCATGTACGTGGATCCCGTCCACTCATCACCCAATGACAATAACCATCATGCATGTAAATATCATCAGCATATGCATGGAAATATGAGGATATAAACCACCTGTGTC
Organism: Agapanthus africanus; assembly: GCA_030015575.1. NCBI lineage: Eukaryota > Viridiplantae > Streptophyta > Magnoliopsida > Asparagales > Amaryllidaceae > Agapanthus > Agapanthus africanus. Next base: position 343,047,659 of record JASDDO010000012.1, read on the forward strand.
CCTCGCGACACGTCAAAATCATGGAACCGGAGTGCCTAGCATCGGCACTCGAAAACATCATGAAAACTGTGCCCAGCATCGGCACGTAAATCCTCATATATCGGGCTCCGTCAGTCCGGATCGACCCACAGGCTCTGTCTGCGGTATCGGCCCTCGGCCCCGGCAGTACGCCATATCCAACTATCGACTCCGGTCGGTATCCTCCGGATAACCGCCAGGTCCAACAAAATCACCGGTAGGTACTCGCCCGCCTCCAGACTCAATCGGCAAAGCTCATCGATCATCTTGCCGAGGGGAACCATACCGGGTCCACCATGTACCCGCAATCGGCTCGTCCACTCCTCGATTCGGGTTACACATGTCGCTCTCAGCACCGAGAAAACACATGGTGGACGCACTGAAATATCATATCAAGGGTAACCGGGTTTTCAAAACAAATACATATCCTCTTTGAAAACACCCACGGTTCCCAAAAACTAGAAATATCATGGAAACAGCATATCTCAATGCGTATAATCAGAAAGCAACATGTATGCGACATATAGCAGAAAGGTAAGAATATCAATATGTCATGCTAGGGTCAAATCCTGAATGCAACAGTACTACAGTGTAGTGACATGGCAATTATCGATGATGAAGTGTGTGAGCCGGCAACAGTGTACGTGGAACATACGCATCATCGATAATGGTGCTGGTGTCCTAGCAGTATGACTGAAATATATCAACAATATAAGCGATGCAATGCAAACAGCATGAAAGTGCGGAATCAAGTAATCAACGCAACAGTAGAGAACCTGCCTCAAAAGATATATCATGCAACCTTGCCTTTTGAAATAAGACGAATCAGGGCTTTTGGTAAAATAAGGGCTACGGTGTTTTAAGAAAAGATGCGCCTTTTTAAATATCCGTATAAACCCTTTGCTTATCTTTAAAATATCCCCGATTCGTTAGTTTTGAAATAGGTATGACTCGGGTCTAGTCTAACGCCTACTATGCGAACTACGAACCCGACAATCAAGTCAAAAGAGAGGGGGTATGGAAACCACCTAAATTTGAGTCGATATCACAATATCTCATCACATGACAGGCATCACTACCATCATATTACATCCCCAATACGACTCTGTCATGTCGCCAAATCTCACGGCCTCAATCGAATCTCGTCGACTCATCTCAATCCCACGTATCATCCTCAAAACCCGTATATATACACATAGTCCCATACCCATGTGTAGATATACCCACCATCATATGCGGACAGATATATGAAAGAATGTATGCAAGTATGTGTGTATGTGTGAGTGTGGGTGCAACCACTACTCTAGGGTTTCGCACTACTCAACCAATACATCCTTATCACCAATAATCCATTATTACCATCAATAACCCTAAACAACACATAATAAATATATGTGTGTATACGTATTCGTATACATCACCACGGACTGCAGGGGTGCTATACGCCATCCATCCGACTTCTCCCCGTAGATATAAATCTACTCACCTTGCTTCTCATGTGTCGGTGCCGATGTCGCCATCTTTATCTTCTTTGCCTCAACATCTCGTAGTGTACCTACAAGTATATCACAATGCTAAAGCACATGAAAATCACATCGGAAACCAAAATAGCACACGCTACCCGCATAGGTAAAAACCTATCGACTCGCATGTAAACACAATCAAAATCCACTTGTCGTTGACGTCCAAACGCCACCCGACAGGAATGAATCACAAAACACTAAAATCCATGCTAAATCAAGTCGTAAATCATACACCAACATAGGAAAATCAACCCAGATTTCACCCTAGATGGAATCAGTCAAAACTAGAAGTACCCAGGGTCAATACTAGAGGAAATAGGGGCATGCACGCAAAACGAGGCAGATCCACCCTGCTCTGGCCGCAAATTGCGGCCAGAATAGGAAATTTGGCGGCCTCAGTTTGGAGTTGGGGGCTAGGGTTTGGGGTGATGGTTCTCTGGTGCCTGCACATCTCACTTTCAACTCAGTTTTATTTTTGGGGTCTCGGGGTGATAGCAGATTACACAAAACAGTCCCAGATTTCCAGTTTTTTTCCGATATCTGTTCCGTAATTCCGTATTCTGTTTCCAAGTTCAGGTTTGGGTTCAATTTAGCATCACACAAGGGATTCTAAGGTCACTACAATCCTCAATTCCATCTCAAATTTCAGTTTTACCCTAAACCCTAACTTGAATTCTCTAAAATCCACAAACATCACAATATCGATACAAAACTAGTATGGATGCACAAGGAATTGAAATACTACTCTATAGGTGCAGAAATTACCTCCTTTGGCAACTCAAGAAAATTCTTGAGTTGCTCAAAGTCCACCAAATCCAATCTTGCTAGGTTCAAAGTGTAGCTAGTGAGCTCGGGAACACTTTTTGTGAAGTGGGAATGAGGTTTTGGCTTTGATTTCATGATGGATCTAGAGTTTTAGTGAAGAGGGTGAGAGAGTGAGGGAGAGGGTAGCAGCTCCATGAGAGAGGGGAGAGAGAAATGAGATGGGAGAATGATGAAGGGAAGGGTCAAAGTCAATGCAACCTACTCTCTCTCTCTCTCATCACTTACTTTATCTTTTCTTTTCTTTTCTTTTTCTAAACTCTTCTCACTTGAATAGTGAACCCAAAAGAAAGACCATGGCAAAAGAAATGTAACACAAGTGTAACAAGTGTAGAAAATGATATGTGCACATTTTTGCACAAAAATGCTAAAAATCCAATTAGCGATTTTTAATCGCGATTAGCACTAAATTAGCATATAACTAATCTTAAAAACTTTAAAATGGCATAATTCCTTAAAATACCTTATTTTAGAATTTTCCATAATTTTCCCCCATTTATTTGTATTTAATTATACCAGAATATTAAAATATTCATTAAAATAATATTAAATTATAAAATTTCCCAAAAATCATATTTTATTATTTTGAAGACGTTACAATCTACCCCCCTTAAAGAAATTCGGTCCCCGAATTTAAAATTTAAACCCCCAAATACTAAAATATTCCAACACAAATTCCAAGTCATCGGGGCTCCGAAATCAGCAATACATAAAACGTATCATAGCGCAATGCATGCGCATGAGTACTGAGCAGATAACTCAAAAGCAACACTCCATCAAGCATCCCGCAATCATCGGAGTCATGGTAAAGACACAACTGTCAAATCCAATACAAAATCAATATGATATAAATCAGAACTATACATGTAGACATCCATTCTATACATGTGAATAGCTGATGTAGATGCATGCCAAATCTTTTAAGTCGCTGTGCAATGCGCGTAACACTGTACAGTGGCGGATGTTTTTCACAAGAAAATAACTATATACGTATATACATATATTCTTTGTTTAATAAGCACGTTCCGCCGTTTTTTGAAAACAATTTAGAAGGGTTTCCTGTTTTTAAAACGTTCCGTGTCATATCGGACACGTAGGTATATATATATATCGAGACCATAGCTCGCTCTTTGGAAATCCCTTCGAACTATCAATGCATGCAAAATATATCCAGGCACTGTTCTCTGACTAGTCCTGCTCAGTATGAAAACAAGGATCCAATATCATAAAAATGTACTGCTCCAAAGGAATAAATCCCAACAATGCACATAACACCACCCTGTGCGTCTGGTGCGCACGGAAATCAAAATCCATATATGTGCCATACAGGTGCACAAAACAACATCTAGGTGCAACGGGTGTGCACGAAACATCTATCATGGGCAACGTGTGTGCCTGACAGCCAAAACAGGTGCATCTGACATGCACGAAGAATCTCGATTTAGTGCATCTGGTGTGCACCAAAATCGTGTCTCAAAACATGCGCCCAACATGCGCGAAAATCCAAATCGGTGCATCCATCGTGCACGAATGAAAATCTAAACCCTGCACACTCAATATGCACGGAATCACAAAAATCCAATATCAACGCCGAATATGCGTAAGTCCAGTCAAAAGCACGGAGTGCAAGAATCCACCTCAATATCACAATCAAAATCGACATACCGAAAGGCATCATATCGAAGTCAGGTGCAACCGAAATGCACAAAATATAAATCCGGTGCAACAAAGGCACGAAATATAAATCTGATGCGGTAAACGCAAGAAACATAAAACTGGTGCGACAAATGCACGAAGTATAGAACCGGTGCATCCCATGCACAAATACCAGCAATAACTCAAATACGTAAGCAGCAACACCAAGTGTACCCAGATATGAAGAAAATCATAAACGTGTGCAACTGCGTGCACAGAACACATATCAATGCACTACAAGCACATATAAGCTATACCGAGCGCAAAATCGAAATACCAAAAGTACATGAAACTATGCTGAAAGCGTAAATCAAATCACCGGCATAAAATAGGCATGAAATCACAATCAATACCTCAAGAGTAATAACTATGTACAAGGTATAAATACCCAGTTGGTGCAACCATGGTGCACAAAATCAAATATCATGGAACTCAGTCATCAAGACTAAATCATGCGAATAGATCTCCCAAAATACCGAAATCCAAAGCAACGGATACGTGATAATCAAATCACAAAATCACAAATCATAAATACTGTCGTCGGTATATCCTTCTTCAGGGTCGAGAAGGTACCGGTACATCCGATGCTAGCGGCGCAAGATATCTACTTGCCTCTTGCTCGCGGCTGGCGTCCTCTGCCTCTGGTTCCTGATCTTTCCTGTAGATTATCAATCTCGCAATCCATCGGCTCATCGGCCCGGTCAGGTGTGCTGACAGGAACGATTCCGTTCTTGCACTTTCCTGGTCATCTCTCGGTCAATCCTCACGACCGCTCGTAAAGCAGCACATCTCTGGCGCTGACCTCGGGTCCACTGAATGCCCATCACACATCCGATCCTGGGTGCAACTCTTATTGCAGCAGTGTACTGGAAGGAATCCTACTCAAGGTCTCTTCTGATCTTGCCTAAGCCAAACAGTATGGAAGCTGGTACTCTGGCGTAATCTTTCCTCGCTTTCTGAACATCTGCACCCTTAGTACAACATCTCCTCGGAAGCTGGTCGTATCTCTGCACCTCTGTATGCATGTCCGACCTTTAATCTTAACGGGGCGTAGTAACAGCTCATATGCATCTCGCACGAACTTCTTGTCCCGCTTGTCTGTATCATCGACCATTCGACGTCGCATCTTATCTGCGCACTGCAATGTCCTCGGCTACGGTCCATCTGAAGTCTCTAACACGGACTCGAAATCACGAACTCGGTATCTTCATCACTCAGTAGAAGATGTCTAGCCGAACACGTCCTCAGCGTGCATATCGCATCTCTGATGTCAGCGGAGTGAAACGTCATCTCGTCGAAATCTCGTGCAAACTCTTTACTCCACCTTGCTCCACTATCGACTGATTCGGACTCATCTCATCATGACTACACGGACTGCGCTCCGACGGCTATGCTCGTATCTGGAGTCTCCCAAGCAGTGTCCCATCACATGATATCCGAATGATGTCGAATCGTCCGATCGACTCGTCAGAACCTCACAATCCCCCAAGAGCTCAACATCTCGGGTACAGTTTAATAGTATCGAGTACATACCACAGCATCGGTGGTCCAGCCGTAGAAGGGCAAACCCAAGCCTCACTAATGGCGCCGAGGAACTGCCGCAAACCCTAAGGTTCAAAGGCTTTCACACGGTCATTAAGTCGAGTTAGGGTTTCATTCTTCTAGAGGGTCCATAGAATCACTTGCATGTCTTTCCGAATACTTTAAACTTGGAAAATGGGTTCCTGACATTCGATCGTCTCAATCGACTCTCAACGAACCTGCGTGAAGTCGTCTCTAGCTGGAATCAATCTACCTGATGACCTCGCATCGGGGTAAGCGAACGAACCACATGTCCTAGTCATTAATCCTCGGTGACTAGCGACTCACTATCACATCTCTAAGAATATGCTCATGCTGCAGTAGCTCCAATCATCTGGACGATATCTCATCACTCGCAGCAACAACTGGCTCATTCGTCGGTAAGCTAAGCAGCGCCTCAATCATCCTGAATAAGCGATATATCAACAGTCATCACATCCTGGCTGGCCTCTATCAGTGGCTCAATCCTCTGGTACCGTCCGGTACATCCGAGAAATCTCGCAACAGCGATCTGTCAAACGCTCAAAGTGCGGAAACACAAAATACGAAGCCTCAATGCAACCGTATGTCTCTGGAATCACGCCCCGGTCAGCCCTCGTCCCCGACGAGCTCATGCTGGCACAACTCGAGCCGTAGCTCACTCTGCCCGTGCAATCGTGGCAGCAAAACCACAACCAGTATCGATGAAGATAGATCATAGGAAGGAATATGACACAATGCAAGGAAATGTACAACCTAAGGTTTCTTAAGCGGAGTGGCGTGTCGTAAGTATGACGCGGAACATACCCACGGTACGTCACTCTACTTTAGTCACCTATTCCATCAACCAAGGGTCATCCTATACGACGAAAGTTCGGGTTTAATACCCCCTCGACTAAGTCTAAGTTCCGTAAGGTCAAGCCTATGTTCCGTATATAAATAACGCCCTAGGCTCCACATAGTCAAACTCAGACTCGAACCAAGGTCAACCTAGCGCTCTGATACCAACTTTGTCACGACCCGAAAGAGCACGTGACTGGCCCTTGAACCATATGAAGTCTATAGGACCCCATCTGATCCAAGTAAGCCAAAAGCCCAGCAATCTAAAACCATTTAAAGAGTAAATAAGGAAAACTGATTTTTAGAAGTAAAGAAATCGTGTTTCAAAAATCATAGTTTTTAAATAACTAAGCCGAATATGTATTTTAAAAATGTGTAACATTTCCTGAAAATTTCGGCAGAGTTTCCTTTGTAAAAACTGGCCCCGAACGGGGTGCAACAAGAATAATATATAAGAAATGATAAAAGGCATCCCCAAGCGGGAGCTAGCTCTTCGTCAATCGACGGTCACAACCACGCAAGCAATAATAATATACAACGCCAAAGGCAGGATCAAAACCCAAAAAGAATCTCAAAACAGCCAGAAAACCGTAATACTACTAGCGCGACTCTAAGGTCGAAATAATACAACACTGTTTTCTGAGTTTGAAACAATATACAAGTTTTGGTTGATGGAAATTCTAGATACAATAAATAATACATGAACAATGGCGGTTCTGATACAAAAGAACCCACCTACCAACGCAAGTCACCCATATGGAAGCAGTGTGCCAGAAATGCCACTAAGGAATCTGTACAGCAACCTGCAAGAACTGGGGCACAACGGGGGTGAGTTGCCAACTCGTGAATAGAAAATATCTACAAGCAGAGATCGAATGCATGACCCATCCTAGGTCAATACGATCAGATATACATATAAACCTCAATATGAATAAGTCTAAAACATGCTAAACTGGCAATGTAATCTCCATACATGAGTGCAGTTTCAAGTACTCGTGCCAGTGCCTCAGGTAATAGCATATCATAAATGTGAGGTACAATCAATGAAATCAATCTGCATGTACGTGGATCCCGTCCACTCGTCACCCAATGACAATAACCATCATGCATGTAAATATCATCAGCATATGCATGGAAATATGAGGATATAAACCACCTGTGTCCCTCGCGACATGTCAAAATCATGGAACCGGAGTGCCTAGCATCGGCACTCGAAAACATCATGAAAACTGTGCCCAGCATCGGCACGTAAATCCTCATATATCGGGCTCCGTCAGTCCGGATCGGCCCACAGGCTCTGTCTGCGGTATCGGCCCTCGGCCCCGGCAGTACGCCATATCCAACTATCGACTCCGGTCGGTATCCTCCGGATAACCGCCAGGTCCAACAAAATCACCAGTAGGTACTCGCCCGCCTCCAGACTCAATCGGCAAAGCTCATCGATCATCTTGCCGAGGGGAACCATATCGGGTCCACCATGTACCCGCAATCGGCTCGTGCACTCCTCGATTCGGGTTACACATGTCGCTCTCAGCACCGAGAAAACACATGGTGGACGCACTGAAATATCATATCAAGGGTAACCGGGTTTTCAAAACAAATACATATCCTCTTTGAAAACACCCACGGTTCCCAAAAACCAGAAATATCATGGAAACAGCATATCTCAATGCGTATAATCAGAAAGCAACATGTATGCGACATATAGCAGAAAGGTAAGAATATCAATATGTCATGCTAGGGTCAAATCCTGAATGCAACAGTACTACAGTGTAGTGACATGGCAATTATCGATGATGAAGTGTGTGAGCCGGCAACAGTGTACGTGGAACATACGCATCATCGATAATGGTGCTGGTGTCCTAGCAGTATGACTGAAATATATCAACAATATAAGCGATGCAATGCAAACAGCATGAAAGTGCGGAATCAAGTAATCAACGCAACAGTAGAGAACCTGCCTCAAAAGATATATCATGCAACCTTGCCTTTTGAAATAAGACGAATCAGGGCTTTTGGTAAAATAAGGGCTACGGTGTTTTAAGAAAAGATGCGCCTTTTTAAATATCCGTATAAACCCTTTGCTTATCTTTAAAATATCCCCGATTCGTTAGTTTTGAAATAGGTATGACTCGGGTCTAGTCTAACGCCTACTATGCGAACTACGAACCCGACAATCAAGTCAAAAGAGAGGGGTATGGAAACCACCTAAATTTGAGTCGATATCACAATATCTCATCACATGACAGGCATCACTACCATCATATTACATCCCCAATACGACTCTGTCATGTCGCCAAATCTCACGGCCTCAATCGAATCTCGTCGACTCATCTCAATCCCACGTATCATCCTCAAAACCCGTATATATACACATAGTCCCATACCCATGTGTAGATATACCCACCATCATATGCGGACAGATATATGAAAGAATGTATGCAAGTATGTGTGTATGTGTGAGTGTGGGTGCAACCACTACTCTAGGGTTTCGCACTACTCAACCAATACATCCTTATCACCAATAATCCATTATTACCATCAATAACCCTAAACAACACATAATAAATATATGTGTGTATACGTATTCGTATACATCACCACGGACTGCAGGGGTGCTATACGCCATCCATCCGACTTCTCCCTGTAGATATAAATCTACTCACCTTGCTTCTCATGTGTCGGTGCCGATGTCGCCATCTTTATCTTCTTTGCCTCAACATCTCGTAGTGTACCTACAAGTATATCACAATGCTAAAGCACATGAAAATCACATCGGAAACCAAAATAGCACACGCTACCCGCATAGGTAAAAACCTATCGACTCGCATGTAAACACAATCAAAATCCACTTGTCGTTGACGTCCAAACGCCACCCGACAGGAATGAATCACAAAACACTAAAATCCATGCTAAATCAAGTCGTAAATCATACACCAACATAGGAAAATCAACCCAGATTTCACCCTAGATGGAATCAGTCAAAACTAGAAGTACCCAGGGTCAATACTAGAGGAAATAGGGGCATGCACGCAAAACGAGGCAGATCCACCCTGCTCTGGCCGCAAATTGCGGCCAGAATAGGAAATTTGGCGGCCTCAGTTTGGAGTTGGGGGCTAGGGTTTGGGGTGATGGTTCTCTGGTGCCTGCACATCTCACTTTCAACTCAGTTTTATTTTTGGGGTCTCGGGGTGATAGCAGATTACACAAAACAGTCCCAGATTTCCAGTTTTTTTCCGATATCTGTTCCGTAATTCCGTATTCTGTTTCCAAGTTCAGGTTTGGGTTCAATTTAGCATCACACAAGGGATTCTAAGGTCACTACAATCCTCAATTCCATCTCAAATTTCAGTTTTACCCTAAACCCTAACTTGAATTCTCTAAAATCCACAAACATCACAATATCGATACAAAACTAGTATGGATGCACAAGGAATTGAAATACTACTCTATAGGTGCAGAAATTACCTCCTTTGGCAACTCAAGAAAATTCTTGAGTTGCTCAAAGTCCACCAAATCCAATCTTGCTAGGTTCAAAGTGTAGCTAGTGAGCTCGGGAACACTTTTTGTGAAGTGGGAATGAGGTTTCGGCTTTGATTTCATGATGGTTCTAGAGTTTTAGTGAAGAGGGTGAGAGAGTGAGGGAGAGGGCAGCTGCTCCATGAGAGAGGGGAGAGAGAAATGAGATAGGAGAATGATGAAGGGAAGGGTCAAAGTCAATGCAACCTACTCTCTCTCTCTCTCATCACTTACTTTATCTTTTCTTTTCTTTTCTTTTTCTAAACTCTTCTCACTTGAATAGTGAACCCAAAAGAAAGACCATGGCAAAAGAAATGTAACACAAGTGTAACAAGTGTAGAAAATGATATGTGCACATTTTTGCACAAAAATGCTAAAAATTCCAATTAGCGATTTTTAATCGCGATTAGCACTAAATTAGCATATAACTAATCTTCAAAACTTTAAAATGGCATAATTCCTTAAAATACCTTATTTTAGAATTTTCCATAATTTTTCCCCATTTATTTGTATTTAATTATACCAGAATATTAAAATATTCATTAAAATAATATTAAATTATAAAATTTCCCAAAAATCATATTTTATTATTTTGAAGACGTTACAAGTTCCTAGACTATCTAAAAGAGAATGAGATTCTCTCTCAGCTTACTCTTCCTTATACACCACAGCACAACGGTGTATCAGAACGGAGGAATCGCACCCTATTAGATATGGTACTCTCTATGATGAGCAATGCTGAGTTACCTATTTCCTTCTGGGGAAATGCACTGGAGACAGCTGCATACCTATTGAATCAAGTTCCATCTAAATCTGTACCTACCACACCATATGAGATATGGAGTGGGAAGAGACCATGTTTTAAACGAGTTAAGATATGGGGTTGTCCGGCCTATGTCAAAAAGCAAAATCCGAACAAACTCGAGGCACGGTCAGTTTTTTGTAAGTTTGTAGGATATCCTAAACATTCACATGGATATATTTTCTACCACGGCGAGGAACAAAAGGTGTTTGTTTCTCGATATGCCACCTTTTTAGAAAAGGAATTTCTTGCAAAATAAATTAGTGGCGAAGCGGTAGAGCTGGAAGAAGTTCCGGCAGAACAAATTACAACTGAAGATTTAGTGGAACAAGAGGACTCGATAGTAGCCAACGAACCTCAGCCTCTCCGCCGATCTAGTAGGGTTTCTCATCCACCTGAGAGATACTCGTTGATGGTGGGAGCGAGGATTGCATCATAGAAGATGATGACCCGACTAGCTTCGAGCAGGCCATCACGAGTGGTGACTCTGTGAAATGGCTGGATGCAATGCGATCTGAGATGGAATCCATGTACACCAACAAAGTATGGACTTTGGATGTTGCTCCTGAAGGGGTGAAACCCATTGGGAGCAAATGGATCTTTAAGAAGAAATTTGGTGTAGATGGAAAGTGGAGACTTTCAAAGCTAGACTTGTTGCAAAGGATTTTCGTCAATGACCAGGTGTGGATTATGACGAAACCTTTTCTCCAGTGGCTATGCTTAAGTCCATCCGGATCTTACTTGCCATTGCTGCATACCATGACTACGAAATATGGCAAATGGATGTTAAGACCGCCTTTCTAAATGGTGATTTAGAGGAGTACGTGTACATGACTCAGCCAGAGGGCTTCGTAGATAGTGGGAGCAGCGGAAAGGTGTGCAAGCTGCTTAAATCCATTTATGGGGTAAAGCAAGCATCGCGGAGTTGGAACATCTGCTTTGATGTTGTAGTCAAAGAGTTTGACTTCATCAAAAATGTAGATGAACCTTGTATTTACAAGAAGGTTGCATAGAGTAAGGTTGTCTTCCTCGTATTGTACATGGATGACATACTCTTGATAGGAAATGATGTTCCTATGCTGCACTCGGTCAAGCTCTTCTTATCACAAAGATTCTCAAAGAAAGATCTTGGTGATGCCTCCTGCATTTTGGGAATTATGATCTATAGAGATAGATCTAAACGGATACTGGGATTGTCCTAATCCAGGTACATTGATACCATACTAAAGATGTTTAGTATGGAAGAATCCAAGCGTGGAAATCAACCCACGATCTCTGGACTCACTCTCTCCAAAGAGATGTCTCCCAAGACTGATTTGGAGAGAGCTCGCATGCAAGGGATACCCTATGCTTCGGCAGTAGGCTCTATCATGTATGTGAGGCTATGTACCAGACCCGATATAGCATATGTTAGTTATATGTATGCCCTAGAGGCCATTACTGTACATATGATGTATATTGTAATGGATGCTTGGACATATATAGGGAGGACTTTCTTGCTTGACATGATAGTACGCTATCTGGTTGCTCTTTATCTTAACATGTACTCTGATTGTCTCTATGTTACATGTTGATAAAGCCCTTAGGATATGTACTTGACAACTGGGACTATGATGAGATCATACTAGTGGGGCCACGGTAGTCGACGAGTACATCCTATAATTGTTCCTAGTCGAGGGTGTATCGAGACAGGGCATCGATACACCAGAGTAGACTAGCGTATACGCATCTTGACCCATATGATGGGTGATGGATGATCCCATATCCATCGGTGTTTGACATCAAGGATGGTGTACGGGTGCTCAGTAAAGACTGGGTACACTGGACGGACTCGCCGAGAACTCTCAGATGGTAGGTGACACTGGTACAGGTTAGTTTGTAGACCCGAGATCGTCATAGAGTCTTGTGTGATTCCCACTGTGCTTTGATTTCCATCATACCACGTCCAAGAGGGAGTGCAAAAAGGTGGCTTTTGGGTACAGTCCCGAATCACATGGAGGCAATGAGCGATAGGAGGGGATTCGTCTCTCCCGGTATAGGGAGTTGATGTTGTGCTGTATTCGATTGGCTATAACTGGAAATCCCTGGCCAGGGTTACTGAGATTTACTGATAAGTGTTATCAGTAGTTTCTCGAACTGTTATAGACCTCATATCGACACGATTTATCAAGCTACTGGGGTCTGACGTTTACCACCCCTAGGCGAGATATGCGACATATCAGACGAAGAGACCAGACTGTACGGGAGTGTTACCGATTGGATTCGCAGGAGAATGTACAGGCTTGCTTGTTGATCTTCTGATCGCTCAATACCTCGGTAGCTGTTACGTTTAGCTGACCGCTTGCAGCTTGTGGGTGTTTGATACGATCATCACCTACTGCCGGCGTATTGACGATTCTTTAGAGTCCTACACAAAGGTTTCTTTGCTCAGGCAAAACGGAGTAGGAGCACATATATGATATGTGCGGGACCGAGAACAATACGTGTATATGATACCGTATTATATTCTCGCGATATGAGATATCGGCCGGGTATATGTGATATAGCCGGGTCATCAGATCAAGTGTTGATTCGATGAACTGATACAGATTATATTAGTCGGTTATTTGTGAAATAGCCGGATTATCGGATCAAGTGTTGATTCGATAATTTAATGTATAATTATATATTTGATATATTAAATTAATTAACGAATATAAGCTCACTAAAAGATTCTTTTTCTCACTCGGGTAATACATTGATATATATGCGATATATGTTAATTGTATTATTTTATTTTGTTACAATAACTATTGTATATGTGATATATAATATTGTAACATGTTAGGGTTATAAATGCAACATGTTTTGTGGAGAATAAATGTGGTTAGGGTTTGGATTAGGGTTAAGCTTTCATGAAGCTTTCAAGAAGCTTCTTGAAGCTTTGACTTTGACCTTGATATTTTGCTTAGATATTTCCTTAATCCAACCCAACCCTTTAACCATAGTTGTTTTTCTACATGGGTTAAGTCTTCATACTTAACCCATAGTTGCATTTCTAACCTCATTTGAGTTATTTCATTATTCATCACAAAAGAAATGGATTCTTCATCTTCTTCCTTCTTCTTCTTTCATGAAAAGCTTTCTAGCTTTTTATGAAGTGATGAAAATGAGTGAGTTAAAGAAAATAAATGAGAGCTAAAATCATACTTCATCATTCTAATCTATCCTAGCCATTTATATTAGGGTGTTCACTTCATTAGTGAGTGAGCGCTTGAGTTAAAGTTTCTTCAAGGTAGATCATCTTTGTTATCGAAGATCGGAAGCAAGTTTGCATCATTCTCTTCGTGGAGCCTCTTTAGAGTCCGGGTACTCGATGATCGCAGCGAAGGGACCTCAATACGGAGCTTTGAAGGACCGGACTATAAAGGTTATAATCCCTAACTCTTAGATGTTAAAGTGTTTAACATGCTTTGTTTCGCCTAATCTCTAGTTTAAAGATCTTGGTTAGGGTTGTTCGGCACGTCTAAATTTTAAATCGGGCATGGTTGATACCTTATAGACCCTTGTGAGAGTGTCTAATAATCCTACAGCATACTCACTAAGTGTAGTGAGTCGGTATCAAGCAGATCCTGGAGAGAGTCACTGGACAGCTGTGAAGAACATTCTCAAGTACTTACGAAGGACTAAGGTGATGTTCTTGGTGTATGATAACGGTGAACTCCAGGTGGAGTCCTTTACCGATTACAGCTTCCAGAGTGATAAGGACGACTCTAATTCGCACTCGGGATTTGTCTTTACCCTCAATGGAGGGGCGGTGTGTTGGAAGAGTTCCAAACAGGAAACCGTTGCAGACTCGACGATGGAGGCTGAATACATCGCTGCCAACGATGCTGCCAAAGAGGCTGTCTGGATGAAGAAGTTCATCACTGAACATTGAGCGGTTCCGTCCATTGAGCATCCAATACCTTTGTATTGTGATAACAATGGAGCTGTGGCTTTGGCTATGGAACCCAGGTCCCATCAAAAGTCCAGACATATTCTGAGGCGGTATCACCTGATCCGGGAGATAGTTGATCGCCGGGAGATCGAGGTCAGGAGAGTTGATACGAAGGACAACACTGCGGATCCACTCACGAAGGCCATACCCCAGATAAAATTTGAGAGACTCTTCGAAATGTTGGGTATGAGATACTACAACAGCTGGCCTTAGTGCAAGTGGGAGATTGTTAGTTATATATATGCCCTAGAGGCCATTGTTGTACATATGATGTATATTATAGTGGATGCTTGGATATATATAGAGAGGACTTTCTTGCTCGACATGATAGTATGCTATTTGGTTTCACTTTGTCTTAACATGTTGACTTGTATTAGTTTACTGTCTTGCTCTCATATGTTGATAAAGCCCTTAGGATATGTACTCGACTACTGAGACTATGATGAGATCATACTAGTGGAGCCAGGGTAGTCAACGAGTACATCTTATAACTGTTCCTAGTCGAGGGTGTATCGAGACAGGGCATCGATACACCAGAGTAGACTAGCGTATACGCATCTTGACCCATATGATGGGCGATGGATGATCCCACATCCATCGGTGTTTGACATCAAAGATGGTGTACGGGTGCTCAGTGGAGACTGGGTACACTGAACGGACTCGTCGAGAACTCCTAGATGGATATATACCTATCGTCAAATAGCAGTTCTCTGGTGAAACTGGTACAGGTTAGTGTGCAGACCCGAGATCGTCATAGAGTCTTGTGTGATTCCCACTGTGCTCTGATTTCCACCTTACCATGTCCAAGAGGGCGTGCAAAACGGTGGCTTTTGGGTATAGTCCCGAATCATATGGAGGCAATGAGCGATAGGAGGGGTTTCGTCTCTCCCGGTATAGGGAGTTGAGGTTGTGCTGTGTTCGATTGGCTATAACTGAAAGTCCCTGGCCAGGACTGATATAGAGTGCTATTGGTAAGTGTTATCAGTAGTTTCTCGACCTGTTATGAGCCTCACATCGACACGACTTATCGGTTACCGGGGTCTGACGTTTACCACCCCTAGACTGGATATGCGACATATCAGACGAAGAGACCGGACTGTACGATAGTGTTACTGATTGGATTCAGAGGAGAATGTAGAGGCTTGCTTGTTGATCTTCTGATCGCTCAATACCTGGGTGGCTGTTACGTTTAGCTGACCGCTTGCAGCTTGTGGGTGTTTGATATGATCATCACCTACTGCCGGCGTATTGACGATTCTTTAGATTCCTACACAGAGGTTTCCTAGCTCAGGGAAAACGGAGTAGGTGCACATATGTGATATGTGCGGGACCGAGAATAATACGATATGAGATACCGTATTCTATTCTCGCGATATATGATATCAGCCGGGTGTATGTGATATAGCCGGGTCATCGGATCAAGTGTTGATTCGATGAATCGGTACATGTTATATTAGTCGGTTATATGCTATATAGCCGGATTGTCGGATCGAGTGTTGATTCGATAATTTAATGTATAGTTATATATGAGATATATTACATTACATTAACTAATATAAGCTCGCTTTATTGATTCATTTTCTCACCGGATAATACATTGATATATATGCGATATATGTTAATTGTATTATTTTCTTTTGTTGCAAAATATATTATATATGTGATATATAATATTGTAACAAGTTAGGGTTACAAATACAGCATGTTTTGTGGAGTTTAAACAAGTTAGGGTTTGGATTTGGGTTAGCTTTTTCATGAAGCTTCTTGCAGCTTTCTTTTGTTTTTAGCTTAGATATTTTGTGTTGATATTTATTAACCCAACCCAAACCTTAGCCTCTAGTTTATTCACTACAAGGGTTAACTTTATCATTCTTAACCCATGGTTGGATTTGTAACCACAACAATAATTCATTATTCATCACAAAAGCTTTCTTCTTCTTCTTCTTCCTCCTTGAAAAAAGCTTCACCAGCTTTTGTATTTATGATGATAATTGGTGAGAAATTGAAAATAAAAGAGAGCTAAATTCCTACTTCATCATCCTCATCTATTCTATTCACTTAGATTAGGGTGTTCACTTCTCTAATAAGTTGTTTAGTGAAGTGTATGCTTGGGTTAAAGATTTTTCAAGGTAGATCATCTTCGAAAAGGAAGACTTCAAGCAAGCATGGATCATTCGGCTTGTAGAGCCTCTCTAGAGTCCGGATGTTCATGGATCACAGTGAAGGGACTACTACTCGGAGCTTATGAAGCGAAGGAACGGACTACAAAGGTTGTAATCCCTCTCTCTTAGATGTAAAGTTGTTTACATGCTATGTTAACCCTAATTCTCTAGTTAAGATCTTTGATAGGATTTGTTTAGCACCCCAAAAAATTTTAAAGTAGCATGATTGATGCTTGCCAAAACCTTCACAAGGTGCTATGCTAACCCTACAAAATACACATAGTCGGAAGTTAAATTCCTATACTACGATCGGTTATACTGTGGTTGTCACACAGTGGTTTCTCCATAAAGGATATGGATAAAATATCAAACATTCTGGTTACTAGATCTATGGTTTTAGATCTAGATTTGGGTAGTTTCCCAATCTGGGTACTTAGACAGTATTCTAAAGGTATTTTAGAATAGACAACTCCTGACATGGTGGTGTACCTGCAGGTGATGGAGTCACCCTCTCTAAAGGTGTCTTACAGACTAAAGGGGAGAGGGATGTGCATGATTGGCATATCACTTACTTAGGCAATGGAGTCAATCATGAGATGTCAAGTACCACACCAGATGTTGTTTTTGCACTAGCTGCAATAAGTTGATACTAATCCAATCCTGGAGAAACGTTCGGAAGCAGTTTTAGAACATAAGTGGATGTTCTAGCGATTTGATAACAACAGCCTCCTTCGGGAGACATTTATCATTCCAGGCTTCCAAGGCGACCTGGATGACAGAGTGACTATCAGAGTTATAGTTTTCCCTCTGACGAGAGGCAGTAGTTTGGACAGGTGGTCCAAGAGGATACTGAGGGAAGCATGGTGCAGGATACTGATTAAATTCAGTTGACGATACAGTCTAAGAAGTTTGCTGGATTTTGAGTTCATTTGTGAACTAGGTCCCATCAGATATCCACACATATTCTAAGACAGGTATTGCTCATTTCTGGAGATGGCTTTCTTCGCGAACTTGAGATAAAAAGAGCCATAGAAAGAAACATCAGGACGGATCCACTCACTGAGACTATTTCTCGAAAGTAATAGTTTTACAAACAAGCTTTATGAGACTGATCAATAGAGAAGTTGGGTGTTCGGTATCACACGGGCTGTGAGTATGCGACATCGCAATAATTAGCCTTAAGTGCAAGTGTGAGATTGTTGGATATAGTGCTCTCAAAGTCAATTATTGGATCGCAGGCATGTGATTGCAATGATTGAGGTGTAGGGTTCCTAGGCACACTAATGAGGTCTCAAAAGGTATCAACCATGCCAAATTCAAAAATTTCCGGTGCCTAGAAACCCTAATGCGATCGTTGACTAGAGATTAGGCGAAACTACGAGCTAGTTAACAACTTAACTAATAAGTGAACGGAAATACAACCTTTGTAGATCCGGTCCTCCACTTCTTATGCTCCGTGATGACGTCCCTCCGCTGTACCAATCGGAATCCGGACTCGTGCAAAGGTTTCGTCGGAGAAAAGATCGGGCTAGGTCGCCGACTTCGATGCCGAAGATGATCTACGTCGAGGCATCTCAAGATCAAGCTCCAACTTCACCAAGTCATGAAACTTGTGAAGAAAACACCCTATACTACTTGGCAAGTGGTAGAGGATGAAGAAATAGGAATTGGGTTCACTTTAGAATTGGATTTCTCACACTTTTTCTCAAGTTGCCATTGATGGTTGCAAGCTTCTTCATCTTGAAGAAGAAGAAGAAGAAAAGAATAAGATAAGTATTATCTAAGAAAAAGAAAATGAAGTGATATCTATCATCTTGCAACCATGGTTATGTGTAGAGAGTAAACTAAGGTTAGGTGAATAGTTAGGTTAGGCATGAAACAAAAATGATAGACTTTTTCAAAGTTTCATGAAGCTTCAACTATAATACAAAATAAGCCACCATTTTCTTTTCTTTTACCAAAAAGAAATAAATAAATAAATGAATAAATAAATAAAAACCCTAACCATTTACTTAACCAAGGTTTAAATCAAACACTAACCCAAGTTTACATGTATCATCAAACATGATACAATCTTGTGCATAAAAATATATCATATATACAATGTGCACAATCAAGTGAGAAAATCCATCTTAAGTGAACCAATACTAGTTAATGTAAAGTAATATATCAAATATATAATTATACATTAAATCATTAAATCAACACTTGATTTAACGATCCGGTCATATCGCATATAACCGACCAATATCAAGTGTATCAATGTATCGAATCAACACTTGATTCGGCAACCCGACTATATCGCATATAACCGATCAATGATACAAATCACGAGAATAGAATACAGTATCACATACTAGTATAATTCTCGGTCCCGTACATATCTCATATGCGCTCCTATTTCATTTCGCTTGAGCCAGGAAACCTTTGTGTAGGACTCTGAAGACTCGTCAATACGCCGGCAGCAAGTGATGATCATATCAAACACCCACAAGCCGCAAGCGGTCTGCTAAACGTAACGGCCACCCGGGTATTGAGCGATCAGAAGATCGACGAGCAAGCCCGCTCACACTTCTGTGAATCCAACCAGTAACACTTACCGTACAGTCCAGTCTGATCGTCTGATATGTCGCATATCTCGCCTAGGGGTGGTAAACGTCAGACCCCAATAACTCGATAAGTCGTGTCGATATTAGGTCTATAACAGTTTGAGAAAATACTGGTAACACTTACTAGAAAATCTCAGCAACCCTGGCCAGGGATTTCCGGTTATAGCCAATCGAACACAGTGCAACATCAACTCCCTATACCGGGAGAGACGAATCCCCTCCTATCGCTCATTGCCTCCATGTGATTCGGGACTATACCCAAAAGCCACCATTTTGCACTCCCTCTTGGACGTGGTAAGGTGGAAATCAAAGCACAGTGGGAATCACACAAGACTCTATGACGATCTCGGGTCTACAGACTAACCTGTACAAGTGTCACCAGAGAACTGCCATCTGACGTAAGGTATAGTACCATCTGGGAGTTCTCGGCGAGTCCGTCCAGTGTACCCAGTCTCTACTGAGCACCCATATATCATCTCTGATGTCAAACACCAATGGATATGGGATCATCCATCGCCCATCTGTATGGGTCGAGAAGGTATACGCTAGTCTACTCTGGTATATCGATGCCCCATCTCGATACACCCATGACTATGGACCTTGAAAGATGTACTTATGGACTACCATGTCCCCACTAGTATGATCCGCATCATAGTCCAGGTAGTCAAGTACACATCCTAAGGGCTTTACCAACATGTAACAGAGAGACAATCAGTATACACGTTAAGGTAAAGAGCAACCAGATAGCATACTATCATGTCGAGCAAGAAAGTCCTCCCTATATATGTCCCAGCATCCACTACAATATACATCCTATGTATAGTAATGGCCTCTAGGGCATACATATAACTAGCAATCTCCCACTTGCACTAGGGCCATCTGATAGCAGTGGTTGCAGTATCTCATACTCAACCATCCCATAAAAGTCTCTCTTTGGGAATAGGCCTTCGTGAGTAGATCCGCCGTGTTATCCTCTGAGTCTGCTCTCCTAACCTCGATCACCCTGGAGATCAACTATCTCCATGATCAGGTGATGCTGCCTCAGAATACGTCTGGGTCACTGATGGGAACGGGGTTCCTGGGCCAAAGCCACACGTCCATTGTCACACAATGGTAGGAACCAAGTTCATCTCATGAACAAACATACACCCAAACTGCCTCTTTGGTAGCATCTTAAGTAGCGATGTATCCAGCCTTTATCGTCTAGTAAGTCACGGTATCTAGCTTGGAACTCTTCCAACATACCGTCCCTCTACTGAGGGTAAAGACAATGCCTGCAACTGACATTCAGTTGTCCTTATCACCGTGGAACCTTTCCAGTGATTCTCCCCAGGATCAATTGATACCATCTCACTACAACTAGTGAGTATCCTAATATCCAATTACATCTATCTCATAGATGAAAAATCAGGATTTAGGAGGTATCACTTTGATCTTATATGGAGAATCCTTGTGATAAGCTGAGATTGATCGAGCGTAGCATAGGAAACTCCTTCCCTATCAAGAGTATGTCATCCACGTACTCTACGAGGATCACCACCATACTCCCTACTATCTTTTTGTATATACAAGGTTCATCTACCATTTTGATGATGTCAAACTCTTTGACTAACTCATCAAAACAGATGTTCCAACTCCGCGATGCCTGCTTCATCACATAAAACATCTTGCACACGTTTCTGCTGCTCCCACTATTTACGAGGCCCTCTGGCTGTGTACTTATAGACGCACTCTTCTAAAACATCATTTAGAAAAGCAGTCATGGCACCCAACCGCCAGATATCGTAGTCATGGTATGTGGCCGCGGCAAGTAGGATCTGGATGGACTTAAGCATAGCTACTGGAAAAGGTTTCATCATTCTCCACGCCTGGTTGATGACGAAAACCTTTAACAAGTCTAGTTTTGAAAGTCTCAACTTTTCCATCCACACCAAGTAATCTTCTTAAGATATACTTGCTCCTGATGGGGATTTAACCCTTCAGATAAAGCAACCAAAGTCCATACTTTGTTGGTGTATAAGGATTCCATCTCAGATCGATAAACATCCAGCCTTTCTTATAGAGTCTCACTCCAGATGGCCAGCTCGAAACTAGTTGGGTCATTATCTCATGATGCAATCCTCGCTCCCACTGTCATAGAGAAACTGAAGTATCTCTCAGGTGGGTGAGGAACCCTACTAGATCAGCGGAGAGGCTGAGGTTCATTGGTAACTACTGAATCCTTTGGTTCTTCCAAACCATTAGCTGCAGTTTGTATATCTGGAATCTTTCCAGTTCTACATAACAGACCTTGCCTCGAGCTTGTCCGGATTATGCTTTTAGACATAGCCCGGACAACCCCAAATCTTAACCAACTTAAGATATGGGCTCTTCCCTTTCCATATCACATATGAAGCGGTAGGCAACTGATTTGATTTGAACCCTATTCAATAGGTATGCAACTTCATAAGTGCATAACTCCCAAAAGGAAACAGGTAACTAAGTAGTACTCATCATAGAGCACACCTTATCATATAGGGTGTGATTGTTCTGCCCCGATATACCATCGTGCTATGGTGTATACGGAGGAGTAATGCTGAGAGAGAATCTCATTCTCCTTTAGAATAGTCCAGGATTTCCGTGCTCAAGTATTCTCCTCCCTGATCTCATTAAAGGACATAATACTTATACCCGTATTTTGGTTCTCTACTTCTAACTTATATTCTGTGAATATCTCAAAAGGTTCGGACTCATGTTTCAACAGGAACATATGTCTGAATCTTGAGAGATTATCAGAGAATGTAATGAAGTACAAAGAACCGGTCTTGGCATGTGTAGACAGGGGACCTACATACATCAACATGTATCATCCCAAGAGTTCACTAACTCTTTCTCTGTTTCCTGTAAACGGAGCTATGGTCATCTTATCTCTGTGACATGACTGGCAAGTTTCACAAGATGTAAATTTAAACTAATTTAAATATGCATCTTTATGTAACTCAAGCTAGTCGGGTCGCATTGATATGACTTAGTCTACAATACCTCAAGAAGGATCCGTTCATTTCTGAACTCTTCCTCTTGTGTGTGTTCTGTATACTAAGAACTGTAGTTTGATTTAGAAAATCAATGCTTTTAGATAACGTGCCTGAGCCGATCAACTTTTGATATAGGAAATGTTCAAAACATTATCCAACAATACAAAATTTTATCATTTCTTTACTAATAAAGAGACTGATATGATTTTGTATATCGGGTTCGGTATCTAATAGCATTCGTTCAGAATCAATGTATTTGTAATACAGGGTGACAGTGACCAACAGACTTGGCTGCAATACTTGCCCCATTTTCTGCCTCATGAAACTTAATCACCCGTTCTCAGTTCACTACCTTTCTGTAGCCCTATGTAACAGATTACATATCTGGGATCCTGATCTGGTATCACATACCTTGGACGTAAAGAAAATTGAGAAACAGTTCTGTGTAACGAACGCACCCGAAGATGATGCATCATATGCACTTTCCTCGTTTGGGCGGCACGGGAAATCTGGTATTCCCCAATTTCCTGCTCTGTCTTATAACAATTATAAGTTGGAGCGGGACCAACGTTCCCCAGCTCAGTATAACAAGCGGGTTCAGTCAATTATCCGTATTATTATCTTGATTAAGGCGTGACATGGTCGCTACCTGGAGAGAGAGAAGAAAACACTCAGCGTATGCTCTTGCAAGATCAGATTGGTTATTATTTTATCTAATCAGGATGGCTCCCACTGTTTTTATCAAATCTTCCTTCAAACCATAAAAGGAAAAACTAGCCGGGATTAATTACACACTACAAGTTCGCCAATGTTTCAGCCAGGCCAGTGTTGGTATTTTGAGGGAGGTCCCCCGTACTTTCGCACGAACCTAATTAATATAAACCTCGTTTTCCCAGAGGCGTAACCCCGTTGACACCTTTCTATACACCTACTTGATCGGCTAATTGTAATGTGTAAAACTCTCCCAGGAGTAACAATTACTCGCAGCGGGTATCGGGATCCAACTATCTCATAGAAGGTATGCAATCTCATTGCAAATTTCAACACTTGAAATTCCCGATAATTTTACCCCTAGCACCCTATGACCTTGACGGAGGTCAACAAACCATAGGCTACTAGTCAAGTTCAACCCGTCATTTCTTGATTGAATCAAACCCACCCGCACGACCCTTGACGGAGGTCAACAAGGCCGTACGACTACCCTAACCCAATCTGCATCATATGCATAAGCAGATAAATACTAGTTAGCTACCGCACACTACGCCTTGACGGAGGTCAACAAACGTAGCATGAATACTAAGTAGGACTTATCTGAAATGACGGAGGGCTACGACAGGTTTTTCTGAAAACCTATTGCGTAATGAACTTGATATCGTTGCAGAATCAAATGATTTTAAAATGGAGTGTTTTTGAGGCTTTTCTAGTTTTGCTAAAGGGGTCACTCCCGGTGAAGGGATCGTCGGCCCTTTCCTCGTCGAGTGAGGTGCAGGATATATCATATATACCGCTGTGCAAAGCAGAAACTATAGAAGCAATCAAAAGACAAACCGAGTGTGTAGCATCTGCCAGTTATTGCTAAAGGAGTCACTCCCGGTGAAGGGATCTCGGTCCTTTCCTTATCGAATAAGGTGCAGGATATTCTACAAGGAACACCGCGATGCAAAGCAAGAACTGTAGCTACCTGTTTTATTTAGAAATTCGATTCCACAACATCTTAGGTTTCTTTTCTTTCATTAATCATATTAATGAGGTCCCATCATTTAAGTTACCTAATCATCACAGATAAATACGACGTACACTTATGCCATCCGCATTAGCCTCGGTGTCCCCTAGTGCATCGTTAGGTTAGGTAACTAACGACAGAGCGAGGCAGGGCTGGCGTGGGTGTAAAACATAAGTAACGTCTATATAATATATCATATATACTATATACTGTATCTATCATAGAACATCACATGATCACATCACAGACATCGCAGCAGAAGAAACATATGAAACATTGGATATACTAGGACGTCCGTGTTTTCAATACGAGCCAGTATAAAACACGGATTCCACGGTCGCGATGAATAGCCAAACCCACACCCCAAGACCCCTACGAGAGCGGCAAGCAACCCTACCATTTCTAGAGTTAGGAGACCCAGACTTGACTCCTCGAGTTGGTCCCCCACTGGACTCCAGAACCCGGTTACTTGTGCCCTCCTCCTTGGGTCTATCCTAGTGCGGAAAAGTAAATAATATACAAAAGCTGACATCTTCCGCAACCTGGAAGTGCCCCAATAAAAGAATATTACATACAAGTTTTTACATGAATGAAAATGAAAAATACTCATCTCACATAAAAACCCCTCGGCTATTCAAACACGACGATCCAGTATAACATATCCAGCAACACATAACATCACATGTCATCAACGTAAGTAAACATGTGTATCCCAATTGTCGTTGACATATAGCAACGAAACCGGCGATATCACATATTACACTTAAGTTCACAGAAAAGAAAGTGTAAAACTACAACAGTTGGAATCCGCAACCTCCTTAGACATCGCATGCCTAAACCAATGAATTCTTTAGACATCACATGCCTAACGATTATAAACCCCGCATTTTAGTCTCATTATCGAAAACACTTTTCAATATCAAGTCGGGCAATTCAACAGGATTCCCGACATTCTGATCGAATGCTCGTCGTAAACTTTAGTAGACGGCCGCACCCCCGATACCATCGACGAAGTGCACCAAGGCAGAACACCGCTGCCGCGAGCACCCGAACGGATACTTTCGGCTACGGGGTTCTCCTTTAGTCACTTGGTCGGGGCTATGGGGCATGGCTATCTATTAAGTTTACCGGCGAGTATCCGCGTACGCTACGTGATTGTGACGGACTTTTGATCTCATCAAAATTCCGTGGCAACCGATCAAGTTAGACTAAAGTGCTATGTTTATAACATTCATATCAGTTATCTCATAACTACTTGTGGATTCCAATTATTGTATCCCATTCCAGATAAATAGAAAATGTTAAACTTTCTGATCGAACATTCAAACACCCAAGTTTTCCCGAAACAGATCAACACATGAAACAAGTTTAAAAACATCCAGTTCATGTCTCAGTACCAACGGTCCAGCCGTAGAAGGGTCAAGCTAACGCCTCACATGTGGCACACCGTATTGCCCCAAACCCGAAGGTTCAAAGGGCAGTTCAAGACGGTCACATAATCGAGTTAAGGTTTGTTGTCTTCTAGAGGGTCCATCGCATTACTTGCACTACTTAGAACGTCTTTAAACCACGGAAAAATCCAACACTTGGAAATTTCCCGGCAGGGGAAAAAGTGGGTATTTATATCCGGTCGAACTTTTTAACATATTCAAAAATTATCCGGAAAAACACACGGACAAAATTAGACAATCCGATCGAATCTACGAACTCCCAATACAACCCAAAAAACTCAACTCTTGAGCAGAAGTTAAAATATCCCAAAAAATACAACACTAAAATATAGGAGTTACTGTGCAAAAATTATTGAATATTCCCACTGTATGGCCGCGGAACCGCCGCATAAGCCATGCTTATGCCGCGGTTCCGCGGTGGTTTAGTCGATTCACGCGCTCGTTTTGCACAGCAACCCTTATAAAACCCTGCTGATTTTTCTGCATATTTTTAATTTGGAAAAATCCCTGATTTCAAAAAATGTACAGAGAGCAATTTCGCATTAGGGTTTCGGTTCGATCGGACTTCTAACTCCGTCTACGCATCGCCTAAGGCTCTACCTAGGCTCTGATACCACTGTAGGGTTCCTAGGCACACTAATGAGGTCTCAAAAGGTATCAACCATGCCAAATTCAAAAATTTCCGGTGCCGAGAAACCCTAATGCGATCGTTGACTAGAGATTAGGCGAAACTAAGAGCTAGTTAACAACTTAACTAATAAGTGAACGGAAATACAACCTTTGTAGATCCGGTCTTCCACTTCTTATGCTCCGTGATGACGTCCCTCCGCTGTACCAATCGGAATTCGGACTCGTGCGAAGGTTTCGTCGGAGAAAAGATCGGGCTAGGTCGCCGACTTCGACGCCGAAGATGATCTACGTCGAGTCATCTCAAGATCAAGCTCCAACTTCACCAAGTCATGAAACTTGTGAAGAAAACACCCTATACTACTTGGCAAGTGGCAGAGGATGAAGAAATAGGAAGTGGGCTCACTTTAGAATTGGATTTCTCACACTTTTTCTCAAGTTGCCATTGATGGTTGCAAGCTTCTTCATCTTGAAGAATAAGAAGAAGAAAAGAATATGATAAGTATTATCTAAGAAAAAGAAAATGATGTGATATCTATCATCTTGCAACCATGGTTATGTGTAGAGAGTAAACTAAGGTTAGGTGAATGGTTAGGTTAGGCATGAAACAAAAATGGTAGACTTTTTCAAAGCTTCATGAAGCTTTAACTATAATACAAAATAAGCCACCATTTTCTTTTCTTTTGCCAAAAATAAATAAATAAATAAAAACCCTAACCATTTACTTAATCAAGGTTTAAATTAAACACTAACCCAAGTTTACATGTATCAAACATGATACAATCTTGTGCACAAAAATATATCATATATACAATGTGCACAATCAAGTGAGAAAATCCATCTTAAGTGAACCAATACTGGTTAATGTAAAGTAATATATCAAATATATAATTATACATTAAGACATTAAATCAACACTTGATTTAACGATCCGGTCATATCGCATATAACCGACTAATATCAAGTGTATCAATGTATCGAATCAACACTTGATTCGGCAACCCGGCTATATCGCATATAACCGATCAATGATACAAATCACGAGAATAGAATACAGTATCACATACTAGTATAATTCTCGGTCCCGTACATATCTCATATGCGCTCCTATTTCATTTCGCTTGAACCAGGAAACCTCTGTGTAGGACTCTAAAGACTCGTCAATACGCCGGCAGCAAGTGATGATCATATCAAACACCCACAAGTCGCAAGCGGTCTGCTAAACGTAACGGCCACCCGGGTATTGAGCGATCAGAAGATCGACGAGCAAGCCCGCTCACACTCCTGTGAATCCAACCAGTAACACTTACCGTACAGTCCGGTCTGATCGTCTGATATGTCGCATATCTCGCCTAGGGGTGGTAAACGTCAGACCCCAATAACTCGATAAGTCGTGTCGATATTAGGTCTATAACAGTTTGAGAAACTACTGGTAACACTTACCAGTAAATCTCAGCAACCCTGGCTAGGGATTTCCGGTTATAGCAAATCGAACACAGTGCAACATCAACTCCCTATACCGGGAGAGACGAATCCCCTCCTATCGCTCATTGCCTCCATGTGATTCGGGACTGTACCCAAAAGCCACCGTTTTGCACGCCCTCTTGGACGTGGTAAGGTGGAAATCAAAGCACAGTGGGAATCACACAAGACTCTATGACGATCTCGGGTCTACAGACTAACCTGTACAAGTGTCACCAGAGAACTGCCATCTGACGTAAGGTATAGTACCATCTGGGAGTTCTCGGCGAGTCCGTCCAGTGTACCCAGTCTCTACTGACCACCCGTATATCATATCTGATGTCAAACACCAATGGATATGGGATCATCCATCGCCCATCTGTATGGGTCGAGAAGGTATACGCTAGTCTACTCTGGTATATCGATGCCCCGTCTCGATACGCCCATGACTATGGACCTTGAAGGATGTACTTATGGACTACCATGTCCCCACTAGTATGATCCGTATCATAGTCCAGGTAGTCAAGTACACATCCTAAGGGCTTTACCAACATGTAACAGAGAGACAATCAGTATACACATTAAGGTAAAGAGCAACCAGATAGCATAATATCATGTCGAGCAAGAAAGTCCTCCCTATATATGTCCCAGCATCCACTACAATATACATCCTATGTATAGTAATGGCCTCTAGGGCATACATATAACTAACATGAGGGAGGACCTATACCGTTAGGACAGTCTTACTCGAGATGATAGTATGCTATCTGGTTTGTCTTTATCTTCGTGTACATGTTTTAGGTGACATTACATATTGTAAGTCCACGGTAGCGCCCCGGCCGTCTACAGACGCCAAATGCGGAACAAAAACTTTTTAACTGGCGCTATCGTATACTTTAACCCGGATTTGCCATTATTGCTAACCTAATAAACAATAAAGAGTGTAGAAAGGTTATACCGAACGATCCGAGTCCTTCGTTCTTCAACCATCATCCCACGCTCCGTTGCGGCTGCTCCGATCTCTTCGATCTCCGATCTGCTCGTCCAGGTGGCACCACGTCATCGATTCTTTAAACGGGCTCCCGCTTCTGACTCGAGGCAACTCAGTCGTCAAGTTTGCTAAAAGAGACGACCAAGAATGATGTAGAGAATGAGTAGATTACTTTGTCTCACTTCGTCCAAAACCGTGGACGATCGGTTAATGAAGTTGCCACTCGAATCGGGTGATGGAATGAAATGAGCTGTGAAATTCCATACACCCCAAAATCTATCATAATCTTTTTACCAGATGAAAACTCAAGTGAGAGAGTGAGAGAGGGGAAGGGGGCCGGCCATATATAGGAAGGGAGGGGTGAGTGTAGGAGGGAAGAGAGTGACCATAAGGAAAATATCATGTGTGAACACAAGAAAAATATCTTTAGTGCGAACACAATGTGTGAACACACTAAAAGCAACCAATGAAACACCAACACCATTCAAACCTAGTCACCTCTTCTAGAACCTTCTAGAACCTTCTAGAAACATGACTCACCCTCATCCAAGAAAAGATAAATCCGTCTTTAACCGAATATTAAAAGTCGGCTGATAGAAAACTGGAAACTGGCAACTTCCAAAAGTGATCCTGAAACGTATTTCAGGATAACCCCGTAACTGTATAAATATACCCGCATTTGTATTACGACCGAATACAAATGCAACTGAGACAAAGATATTATATCTACTCAATATAATACTCAGATCCGGCTTAAACCAAAGCCGACCAGTATTATCTGCCCGAAAAATGACACGTGCGTAAACGCACGTGCATTTTCCGAACCCTGCCATAAAACCATACGGCCTCTACAACATTTCGTCCGAACTTGGGAAACTGTCTGTGGGGGACTCTAATGACTCGTCAGTACCCTGGCAGTGGGTTTAACCACAAACCGTCAGCGGCACTAGCTATGCGTAACGGCTGCCCATGGACTGACCTCATGGGAGGCTGATGAGCGAACTCATCCAGAAACCCTACTGAGCCTAACAGTGACAATGTATATACAGTCCGGTCTGTTAGTCTATGAGTATCGCATATCTGCCTAGGGGGCTAGTAACGTCAGACCCCCAATAACAGTATAAGTCGTGTCGGAGTGTAGCCCAATAACACCCTGAGATACTACTGGAGTACCTACCAGTAAATCTCCTGCCACGGCCATAGGTTTTGTGTAATGGCTCTCCTAGACACAGCACGATCTCGCCCCCAATACCGGGAGAGACGAATCCCCTGCCGATTCGCTCACGTGCCTCCATGTGGCTCGGGACTGTACCCAAAAACTACCTATTTGCACGACTCCTTTGAGCCGTGGTAGGTTAGAAATCAAAGCACAGTGGGAACTCACACGAGACAAATGACGACCTCAGGTCGATGAACTAACCTGTACACATGCCACCAGGGAACTGCTATCTGACGATATGTATAATACCAACTAGCAGATTCCCGGCGAGTCCTGTCCGGTGTACTCATAACCCAATGAGCACCTGTATACATCTTAGGTGATCCAACTGACACCAGTGGCTTGTGAGACCGGCCACCGCCCCTTGTCGGGGTCTCGACTGTATACACTAGTCTACTCCGGAGTATCGATGTCCTGTCTCGAAACTCCCACGACTAGGGACCACAATTAAGGATATGCATATAAGCTACCCAACTCTCACGTATATGATCGCCATCATACTGTTGGTAGTAAAGCAAGATCCTAAGGGCTCTACAAAGTGTAACATGTAATCAGTCACCTGAACATGTACATGACTGATAAAGGTAAACCAGATAGCATACTATCATCTTGAGTAAGAATGTCCTACCGGTATAGGTCCTCCGCAATCATTGCAATCATGTACCTGCGATCCAATAATTGACTCTGAGGGCACTATCTCCAACACATATCACTATTACACGTTGATAGAGCCCTTATGATTCTTTCTTGACTACCAGCAGTATGATGGCGATCATATACGTGAGAGTTGGGTAGTCTATAAGCACATCCTTAAAGTGTCCCTAGTCGTAGGAGTTTCGAGACTGGGCATCGATACTCCATGAGTAGACTAGTGTATACGGATCGAGACCCCGACGAGGGGCGGTGGCCGGTTTCATAAGCCATTGGTGTCAGTTGGTTCACCTAAGATAGTATACATGTGCTCATTGGGTTATGAGTACACCGGACGGACTCGCCGGGAACATGCTAGTTAGAATTATACCTATCGTCAGATAGCAGTTTCCTGGTGACATGCGTACAGGTTAGTCTATCGACCTGAGATCGTCATTTGTCTCGTGTGAGTTCCCATTGTGCTTTGATTACTACCTAAACACGGCTCAAAGGATTCGTGCAAACTTGTTTTAGTTGGGTACAGTCCCGAGCCACATGGAGGCAGTGAGCGGATCGGCAGGGGATTCGTCTCTCCCGGTATTGGGGGTGAGATCGCGCTGTGTCTGGAGAGCCATTACACAAAGTCCCTGGCCAGGGAAAGCGAGATTTACTGGTATGTATTCCAATAGTTTCTCAGGGTGTTCTGGGCTACACTCCGACACGACTTATACCGCCATTGGGGGTCTGACGTTTACCAGCCCCCTAGGCCCGATATGCGATACTCATAGACGAACGTACCATACTGTACGGATATTGTCACTGACAGGCTCAGTAGGTTTTCAGGATGAGTTTGCTCATCGGCCTCCCATTTGCTCAATACCTGGGCAGCCGTTATGTACAGCTAGTGCCACTGACGTGCTTGTGGTTAAACTCGCTGTCAGCGTATCGACGAGTCTTTAGAGTCCCCCACAGAAAGTTTTCCTAAGTTCGGGCAAAACGTTGTAGAGGTCGTATGGTTTTATGGCAGGGTTCGATCATATACATGCACTCGTGCACGGATCATGATCAGACGGATCATACTAGTGGACTTTGGTTTAAACCGGATCCTAGTATTAGATTGTTGGATTACTTTCGTCTCGTTGTATTCGTATTCGGTCGGAATACGGATGCAGGTATGTATATACAGGTGAGGGGTATTCTTGTAATCCGTTACAAGATTTCTTTAGTTGATGTCATGTTCATTTCTTTATTTAAACATTTAGGTTACATGTTTAATATGGTGGAATTTCTGACTCATTCTTGGCATGCCATAGTTTTGACATGGCTAAGATATTTCTATGTGAGCTTTTAGATATTTTGTGAGTGTGTGAGTGTAGAAATATTTTGTGAGTGTGTGAGGCTCATTAACACAACACAAAATATCAAAAACACTCACTCACTCATAAGAGGGCAGCCATCTCATTTGTATTGGTGTTGGTTTTTTTGCTCACTTGTTTTCTTTCCTTGAGCTCACGACTGTTGGAGATAGTGCCCTCATAGTCAATTATTGGATCACAGGTACGTGATTGCAATGATTGCGGAGGACCTATACCGGTAGGACAGTCTTACTCGAGATGATAGTATGCTATCTGGTTTGCCTTTATCAGTCGTGTACATGATCAGGTGACTGATTACATGTTACACTTTGATAGAGCCCTTAGGATCTTGCTTTACCACCAACAGTATGATGGCGATCATATACGTGAGAGTTGGGTGGTTTATATGCATATCCTTAATTGTGGTCCCTAGTCGTGGAGTTTCGAGACAGGGCATCGATACTCCGGAGTAGACTAGTGTATACAGTCGAGACCCCGACGAGGGGCGGTGGCCGGTCTCACAAGCCACTGGTGTCAGTTGGATCACCTAAGATGTATACAGGTGCTCATTGGGTTATGAGTACACCGGACAGGACTCGCCGGGAATCTGCTAGTTAGTATTATATCTACCGTCAGATAGCAGTTCCCTAGTGACATGTGTACAAGTTAGTTCATCGACCTGAGGTCGTCATTTGTCTCGTGTGAGTTCCCACTGTGCTTTGATTTCTACCCTACCACGGCTCAAAGGAGTCGTGCAAACATGTAGCTTTTGGGTACAGTCCCGAGCCATATGGAGGAACGTGAGCGGATCGGCAGGGGATTCGTCTCTCCCGGTATTGGGGGCGAGGTCGTGCTGTGTCTAGGAGAGCTATTACACAAAGTCCATGGCCATGGCAGGAGATTTACTGGTAGGTACTCCAGTAGTATCTCAGGGTGTTATTGGGCTTCACTCCGACACGACTTATACTGCTATTGGGGGTCTGACGTTACTAGCCCCCTAGGCAGATATGCGATACTCATAGACGAACGGACCGGACTGTATATACATTGTCACTGTTAGGCTCAGTAGGGTTTTCCGGATGAGTTCGCTCATCGGCATCCCTTGAGGTCAGTCCTTGGGCAGCCGTTACGCATTGCTAGTGCCGCTGACGGTTTGTGGTTAAACCCACTGCCAGGGTACTGACGAGTCATTTGAGTCCCCCACAGACAGTTTCCCAAGTTCGGGCGAAACGTTGTAGAGGCCGTATGGTTTTATGGCAGGGTTGGGAAAATGCACGTGCGTTTACGCACGTGTCGATTTTCGGACAGATGATACTGGTCTGCTTTTTTTTAAGCCGGATCCGAGTATTATATTGAGTAGGTATAATATCTTTGTCTCAGTTGCATTTGTATTCGGTCGTAATACAAATGCGGATATATTTATACTGTTTCGGGGTTGTCCTGAAAGTCGTTTCAGGATCACTTTTGGAAGTTGCCAGTTTCCAGTTTTCTATCAGCCGTCTTTTAACATTCGGTTAAAGACGGATTTATCTTTTCTTGGATGAGAGTGAGTCGTGCTTCTAGAAGGTTCTAGAAGGTTCTAGAATTTGGTGACTAGGTTAAATGACTCATGCTTTGATTTCAAAGAGGTTTTGTTTTCCTTAAGATATTTTAGTTCGTGTTCACATATGATATTTTGCTTAAGGTTACTCTCTTTCTCCTACGGTCACCTCCCCCTCTTGCTATAAGTGGCCGGCCCCCTCTCTCTCCTCCCCCTCACTCTCACTTGGTTGATTTCATTTTAGAGAGAAAAGATTATGATAGTATTTGGGGTGTATGGAATTTCACAGTTCATTTCATTCCATCACCCAATTCCCTCGGCAACTTCATTAACCGATCGTCCACGGATTTGGACGAAGTGAGACAAAGTCATCTACTCATTCTCTACATCATTCTTGGTCGTCTCTTTTAGCAAACTTGACGATCGAGTTACCTCAAGTCAGAGGCGGGAGCCCGTTTAAAGAATCAGAGACGTGGTGCCACCTGGACGAGCAGATCGGAGATCGACGAGATCGGAGCAGCCGCAACGGAGCGTGGGATGATGGTTAAAGAACGAAGGACTCGGATCGTTCGGTATAACCTTTTCTACACTCTTTACAGTTTGTTAGTTTAGCAATAATGGCAGATCCGGGTTAAAGTACACGATAGCGCCAGTTAAAAAGTTTTTGTTCCGCATTTGGCGTCTGTAGACGGCCGAGGCGCTAGCGTAGACTTACAGTGGTATCAGAGCCTCACCATTTTGCTATACTAACTTGTGCTAACGCGTTTAAAACATCGATCGAACCGGAAATCGAAAACTACAAAATTCAAAGCTCACAGTTTCTGTCGATTTTAAATGGTCTCCTAAAATTTTTCTGCATGTCTTAAAAATCTGTGCAGGCTTTTCTAAGAACCACGTAGAAATTTGGGCACGTAATTCGATGATACCGCCACGGAAATGTGGTCAAACCATAGGTTTGACCGAGCTTCCGCGGCCATACAGTGAGATCGTGGCCCCAAATTTTCACAGTGAGTTCTCTGTTGGATTTTGTGGTTTTTGGTAAATATCGTTTTGGCCCAGATGTTGTTACTGTTCACCAGTAAGTCGTGGGGCCCACTTTTTGATATTTGGTCGATCGAAATTTGAACACGTTAGTTTACAGTGCTTACATTATATCTCCGACCGGGAATGTCATTTGATCGGTAAACTGCGTCTGATTGCTATAGTTCTTTTAGACGGGTTTGCGAACGTGACATTCGCGTTGATGTTCTGTGTTGTGCTGTGATGTTGCGGATTTGTCGTGGTGGATAGCAGTGTGCAATGGTAGTACAGTTTGAGTTTATTTGTACATTTGATATTGCGGGGCGAGCGTCCAACTTGTGGACAGCCGTCTCTGCCTGTTGTATAATATTCTTTTGGGGCACGACCAGGTTGCGGTCGATGTACCTATTGTACTATTTTTCATTACTGTACTAGGTTTTGCCCCGCGACGGAGTGCACGGATAGCCGGGTTCTGGAAGGGCAACGGGTCCGCATCTCATGGCTTTGAGAGGCAGAGGGGTCCCACTCTAGAATTGGCAGACTATTCGCCGCACTCGTAGGGGGTGCAGGTTGACCCAAGGAGGGGTGCCCAAGCTTACCGGATTCCGTGAAGTGCTGGGTGGTCCATTCACTATGCTGTAAGGGGCTGCCTCGCTTCAGGTTTTGGCGGGTAACTTGCCGCGCCCGTAGGGGTCTAGGTTTCATTGCACAGGCTATCCACACGACAGGGGAACGTTGGGTTTCAGCAGCGGCTCTGTGAAACCCAGGGATCCCAGATTATCTGTATTGTTCTGTGATGCTTATTACTTTTCTGCAATGTTGCATACTATCACGCCTGGAGCGATTATTGTATATTGGTTTATATACTATTAGATGTTGTATATGTTTTACACCCGCGCTAGTCCAGTCCCCGCTCTGTCGTTAGTTAAGTAACCTAACGAGTGATGACGGGACCCAGTGACGAATGCGGATGGCATATACGTACATTTTATTTTCGTTCTTTTCTGGTGTGATTAATTGATGGGACTGCGTTGATTCTGATCAACGCAAAGTAAAACAAACCTGTATACAGTTGTTGGAACAATTTAAAAAGTGTTATTGCAAAGACGTTTCCTTTTGTTATGCATAGCGGTATTCAGTGGAATATCCAGCACCTCATTCGACGGGGCAAGGGCCGATATCCCTTCACCGGGACTGACCCCTTGGGCAGAAGTTTGCGTCAGCGTAATAACTTCACTATAGTCGATTACAAGTTGCTTTGCATAGCGGTATTCAGTGGAATATCCTGCACCTCATTCCACGAGGAAAGAGCCGAGATCCCTTTACCGGGAGTGACCTCTTTAGCAAAAGGTTTTCGCCACTATATTTTAAAAAGCTAACAGGTTCCTTCAGCGATATCAAGTTCACTACGTTAAAGGTTTTTCGCCAAAAACCAGCCGTAGCCCTCCGTCATTTCATATGAATGGTCAGTAGTATTCAAGCTATGTTGGTCTGGCCCTTAGCTAGGACATAGTGTTTGGTAGCTGCTGGGGTGTTCACATGTTGCATAGATAGATGTGTTGGTTTGGGACAGTCGTACAGCCTTGTTGGCCCTTAGTCAAGGGCGAGTACGGGTGGGTTCAAATTAACAAGATAATGATGGGAAGAACTTGACATGTGACTTATGATGGGTTGGCCCTTAGTCACGATCATAAGAGCATGGGGCAAAAATCAGATCGGGAGTTTCTAAAGAAACTGAAACTTGCCAAGTATGCGCATACCTTCTGGAGTATGAGTAACGTGGATGCATTCCATCACGTTATCATGCGATGAGAGTTGGATCCTGATTCCCACTGATGAGTTGGTTTACTCTTCGGGTGATCCCGATTGATTCTTCTTTAGGTTTGGAGGAGAATTTGACAGGACAGTGGGAGGTTTCCAGATTAGATAAAGTGATGACCATTCTGATCTTGGTTAGAGTGCACGCAGAGTGTTTCTTTTCTCTCTCTCTTTGGCAGCGACCTTTGACCGACCCTAGACTATGACTCAGTGTCCAGGTTGACCGAACCTTCTTAAAATACTGGCTTTTGGATTGTCTGAGTTGCATAAATCATTGCCACTCCTTCTTTTACCCTTTGAATTTCTCAGAACACCCGTATTACTACGGATATCCACTTCCATTGGATAGATCCATCGTATGGTTATATACGAACTCGAAGGGACTTCTTCGAGGATGGATCCAGGTTCAGGAGAAATAGAATTGGTTTATTCAGTTGTCTTTTATTATTACCTTCTCTCAGGTTGCGAGAGCTCCTTGGTTTAGGAGAGTACACCTATTACGCTTATTGGATAGTCTTATTCCAGACCATAGGCTGGTGCCGAAAGGTAGGGAATGAAGAAAACCAATTAGCCTAAGTAGGGTGTGCAGAAGGTAATATGTAAAGACAAAATAAAGGGATTAGAAAGAGGGCAAAGTAAATTGCGACTGATATCATTCACGACTAAAACCGCGTACTTCATCGCCACTCCTATTTCACGTTTAAAAGAATAAGGTATTATTCAGTTGTCTTTTATCATCACCTTCTCTCAGTTGCGAGTACTCCTTGGTTTAGGAGGGTACACCTATTATGCTTACTGGATAGTCTTCTTCCAAACCATAGGCTGGTGCCGAACGGTAGGGAAGGAAGAAAACCATTTAGCCTAACGATGGTGTACAGAAGGTAACGACTAAAGACAAA
Source organism: Agapanthus africanus (assembly GCA_030015575.1). Taxonomy (NCBI): domain Eukaryota; kingdom Viridiplantae; phylum Streptophyta; class Magnoliopsida; order Asparagales; family Amaryllidaceae; genus Agapanthus; species Agapanthus africanus. The sequence goes on from JASDDO010000012.1 coordinate 343,084,936, forward strand.
TAAAGGGATTTGGAGAGACGACAATAAAATATACGGTTGAAGTCATGAATTGGATTATGGAAGAGGCATTGCTATGAATACCAGGATACCCCTACGAAACATTTTCATGTTTCAGTACATTGTTAAAAGAAAACCTGTTTTCCCGATTAGACACTTACTCCAAGGGTATGTATTTACCAGGTTTCATTCTCATATCTATATGGTTTTACAGATGATGAGTGGGAGTAAGTTATTGGGAATTAGGTGATTATCCTCATTATATCGGAATTCGTTGTAATTGGTGATATTTGAGGAAATCGCCAGGGTACAGTTTTCAACCTACAACGCATAGGTTTTGAGTTGTTTAACTCAGCGGACTTATACAGAGTATTGTATGTTGTCCAAGTGTCCATCAGGACAAAGGGGTAGGTCCTCGTACTATGTTCTGTTTACTTATAACTTCTCTAGTATTTAGACGAGTGTTTCGTAGAAATACAAGGTCTAAGTTTTGAGAAGTTGTGGGTATAAGAATAAAGTAGAGAACCAGGTATCACAAGTATCGGGATTCTTCAAAGAGATCGAAGATGTAGATTCTTGTGATTGGTATTCAGATGATAGTGATGGTTTTGAGAAACGTGTTTCTCTTTCAGGTTACTCATAATTGGATGGATTCTTAAGTTGAGTAATGCTGATCAGCCTCTTTCCATTAAGTTGATATGCACTGGAGACAGTTGCATGATTTGAATCTGGTTCCAATTAAATTAGTGCCAAAGTTTCTATATTGGATATAGAATAGTTCGTACCTTAAAAGATATTAAGGTACGGGGAGTTGTCCAGCTTATGCTTATAACCAGACTCTAGATAACTCAGGGCACGTTTCTGTAATGGCTGTTTGTGGGTTGACCCTGGCTATGACGAGGGTTGATATTCTACCATTTGGAAGATCAATAGTGATATTGTTCTTGACTTACCACAGTTTTAGTAAAATTGATCTTTTTCAGAAAAACAGTAGTGGGAGTATGGTAGAACTGGAAGTGATTCCAGAACCGCGAACGATTACGGAAAATTTAATAGGACCTATATATTCAATCAGGTTTGACATTCCAATAGCCACTCCGCAGATAGGGTGGGTAACCTCAGACACCCGAGAGGTACTTCGGTAGCCTCAAGGACGGTGACAGGGAGGTTCTTATCTACCCAGACTTGACACTACTGTTGTTCCAGGATATGAGACCCAGTAGGAGGGTTGTCGTAGTCAGTGGGAGCATCGGAAGCATAGTGGGCAAGTAGATTATATCTATTTATAGACTTGAGCAGTTATAGCGGAGATAGATCATCTAATTTTGATGTGACAGTCATAGGTTTGACTTCATCAGAATAGGGGATGGATCTGTTAAGGAGGTAGTAGGGTGTGATGTCATGGTATCTGGATGACATACACAAAGTAGGAAGTGAAATTCCTATACTACGATCGGTTGTACTGTGGTCGTCACACAGTTGTTTCTCCAGTCAGGATATGGATATAATATTTGACATTCTGGTTTCTAGATCTATGGTTTTAGATCTGGATTTGGGTAGTTTCCCAATATGGGTACTTTGACAGTATTCTAATGGTTTTTAGAATAGTTGACTCCTAGCATGGTGGTGTACCTGCAAGTGATGGAGTCACCCTCTCTAAAGGTGTCTTATCGACTAAAGGGGAGAGGGATGTGCATGATTGGCAGATCACTTGCTTAGGCAATTGAGTCAATCATGAGATGTCAAGTACCACACCAAATGTTGTTTTTGCACTAGATGCAATAAGTTTGTATTAATCCAATCCTGGAGAAACATAAGGAAGCAGTTTTAGAACATAAGTAAATGTTCTACGGATTTGATTACGGCAGCCTCCTTCGGGAGACGGTTATCATTCCAAGCTTCAAAGGTGACATGGTTGACAGAGTGATTGTCAGAGTTATAGTTTTTCCCTCTGACGAAGAGGGACAGTATTATGGACAGGTGGTCCAAGAGGATACTGTGGGTGGCATGGTGTCGGATACTGATTAGGTACAGTGATCGATACAGTCTAAGAAGTTTGGATTTGGAGTTCATTTATGAACTAGGTCCCATCAGATATCCAAACATATTCTAAGACAGGTATTACTCAATTCGGGAGATGGCTTTCTCCGCGAACTTGAGATTAAGAGAGATATAGAAAGAAACATCTAGGAGGATCCACTCACTAAGGCAATTTCTCGAACACAATAGTTTTACAAACGGGCTTTGTGATACTGATTAGTAGAGGAGTTGGATGTTCGGTTTCACACGGGCTGTGAGTAGTCGACATCGCAATAATTAGCCTTGAGTGCAAGTGGGAGATTGTTGGAGATAGTGCCCTCATAGTCAATTATTGGATCACAGGTACGTGATTGCAATGATTGCGGAGGACCTATACCGGTAGGACAGTCTTACTCGAGATGATAGTATGCTATCTGGTTTGCCTTTATCAGTCGTGTACATGATCAGGTGACTGATTACATGTTACACTTTGATAGAGCCCTTAGGATCTTGCTTTACCACCAACAGTATGATGGCGATCATATACGTGAGAGTTGGGTGGTTTATACGCATATCCTTAATTGTGATCCCTAGTCGTGGGAGTTTCGAGACAGGGCATCGATACTCCGGAGTAGACTAGTGTATACAGTTGAGACCCCGACGAGGGGCGGTGGCCGGTCTCACAAGCCACTGGTGTCAGTTGGATCACCTAAGATGTATACAGGTGCTCATTGGGTTATGAGTACACCGGACAGGACTCGCCGGGAATCTGCTAGTTAGTATTATATCTACCGTCAGATAGCAGTTCCCTGGTGACATGTGTACAGGTTAGTTCATCGACCTGAGGTCGTCATTTGTCTCGTGTGAGTTCCCACTGTGCTTTGATTTCTACCCTACCACGGCTCAAAGCAGTCATGAAAACAGGTAGCTTTTGGGTACAGTCCCGAGCCATATGGAGGCACGTGAGCGGATCGGCAGGGGATTCGTCTCTCCCGGTATTGGGGGCGAGGTCGTGCTGTGTCTAGGAGAGCCATTACACAAAGTCCATGGCCATGGCAGGAGATTTACTGGTAGGTACTCTATTAGTATCTCAGGGTGTTATTGGGCTTCACTCCGACACGACTTATACTGCTATTGGGGGTCTGACGTTACTAGCCCCCTAGGCAGATATGCGATACTCATAGATGAACGGACCGGACTGTATATACATTGTCACTGTTAGGATCAGTAGGGTTTTCCGGATGAGTTCGCTCATCGGCATCCCTTGAGGTCAGTCCATGGGCAGCCGTTACGCATTGCTAGTGCCGCTGACGGTTTGTGGTTAAACCCACTGCCAGGGTACTGACGAGTCATTAGAGTCCCACACAGACAGTTTCCCAAGTTCGGGCGAAACGTTGTAGAGGCCGTATGGTTTTATGGCAGGGTTGGGAAAATGCACGTGCGTTTACGCACGTGTCGATTTTCGGACAGATGATACTGGTCGGCTTTGGGTTAAGCCGGATCCGAGTATTATATTGAGTAGGTATAATATCTTTGTCTCAGTTGCATTTGTATTCGGTCGTAATACAAATGCGGGTATATTTATACTGTTTCGGGGTTGTCCTGAAAGTCGTTTCAGGATCACTTTTGGAAGTTGCCAGTTTCCAGTTTTCTATCAGCCTTCTTTTAACATTCGGTTAAAGACGGATTTATCTTTTCTTGGATGAGAGTGAGTCGTGCTTCTAGAAGGTTCTAGAAGGTTCTAGAATTTGGTGACTAGGTTAAATGACTCATGCTTTGATTTCAAAGAGGTTTTGTTTTCCTTAAGATATTTTAGTTTGTGTTCACATATGATATTTTGCTTAAGGTTACTCTCTTTCTCCTACGGTCACCTCCCCCTCTTGCTATAAGTGGCCGGCCCCCTCTCTCTCCTCCCCCTCACTCTCACTTGGTTGATTTCATTTTAGAGAGAAAAGATTATGATAGTATTTGGGGTGTATGGAATTTCACAGTTCATTTCATTCCATCACCCAATTCCCTCGGCAACTTCATTAACCGATCGTCCACGGATTTGGACGAAGTGAGACAAAGTCATCTACTCATTCTCTACATCATTCTTGGTCGTCTCTTTTAGCAAACTTGACGTTCGAGTTGCCTCAAGTCAGAGGCGGGAGCCCGTTTAAAGAATCAGAGACGTGGTGCCACCTGGACGAGCAGATCGGAGATCGACGAGATCGGAGCAGCCGCAACGGAGCGTGGATGACGGTTAAAGAACGAAGGACTCGGATCGTTCGGTATAACCTTTTCTACACTCTTTACAGTTTGTTAGTTTAGCAATAATGGCAGATCCGGGTTAAAGTATACGATAGCGCCAGTTAAAAAGTTTTTGTTCCGCATTTGGCGTCTGTAGACGGCCGAGGCGCTAGCGTAGACTTACAACGACTTCCACCATGAGCATCTTCTTCAACCTCCACTCTATCCCTCTCATGTGTTGAGAACCCTAGAGTGTATTGAGACAGAGTAATCACACACTATTTCTTCTTCATCTTGGTCATCTCTTTTGGCTAACTTGATGTTCGAGTTGCTTCGGTTTGAAGCGGGAGCCCGTATAAAGAATCCTCGACGTGGAATCACTTCGACGAGCGAGATGGGAGAGCGAACTTCGTTGGGGCAGCCGCGAGGAGCTTGGCGCAGAGATTGAAGACCGAAGGACACGGATCGATCGGTATAATCTCTCCAAACCCTTTTACAGTTTACTAGTTTACGGTTAATGGCACGATCCGGGTTTTAGGGTTACGATAGCGCCATTTTGAACAGTTTTTATTCCGCATTTGGCATCGGATTGACGGCCGGGGTGCTGCCGTAGCCTTACAATACGTACATCATATTTTTGTTCTTTTCTGGTGTGATTAATTGATGGGCCCGCGTTGATTCAGATCAATGCAAGGAAAACAAACCTAATTCGATGTTGTTGGAACAATTTTAAAAAGCTGTTATTACAAGGATGTTTTCTTTTGTTTTGCACAGTGGTATTCGGTTATGAATATCCAGCACCTTATTCCATGAGGCAAGGGCCGAGTTCCTTTCATCGGGAGTGACCCCTTGGGCAGAATTTTGCGTCAGGGTAATAACTTCACTATAGTCGATTACTTTTTGCTTTGCATCGCGGTATTCAGTTGGAATATCCTACACCTCATTCCATAAGGAAAGAGCCGAGATCCCTTCATTGAGAGTGACTTCTTTAGTAAAGGTTTTCGCCACTATATATTTGTAAAAAGCTATCTAGTTCCTTCAATGATATCAAGTTCATTACGTTAAAGGTTTTTCGCCAAAAACCATTCGTAACCCTCCGTCATTTCAGATGGTAGCACATAGTATTCATGCTATGTTTGTTGGCCTTCGTCAAGGCATAATGTATGGTAGCTATTTGTTATTTTTCTGTAGCATCGATAGATGCGTTAGTTCGGGACAGTCGTACTACTATTTTGCCTTTTGTCAAGGGTATGTACGTGTGGGTTCAAATTGTTAGTTATATATATGCCCTAGAGGCCATTGTTGTACATATGATGTATATTATAGTGGATACTGGATATATATAGAGAGAACTTTCTTGCTCGACATGATAGTATGCTATTTGGTTTCACTTTGTCTAAACATGTTGACTTGTATTAGTTTACTGTCTTGCTCTCACATGTTGATAAAGCCTTTAGGATATGTACTCGACTACTGGGACTATGATGAGATCATACTAGTAGGGCCAGGGTAGTCAATGAGTACATCTATAACTGTTCCTAGTCGAGGGTGTATCGAGACAGGGCATCGATACACCAGAGTAGACTAGCGTATACGTATCTTGACCCATATGATGGGCGATGGATGATCCCACATCCATCGATGTTTGACATCAAAGATGGTGTACGGGTGCTCAGTGGAGACTGGGTACACTGAATGGACTCGCCGAGAACGCCCGAAGGAGGCCACCGTCATCAAATCCGTAGAACATGTACTTATGTTCTAAAACTGCTTCCTTATGTTTCTCCAGGATTGGATTAATACAAACTTATTGCATCTAGTTGCAAATACAACATCTGGTGTGGTACTTGATATCTGATGATTGACTCAGTTGCCTAAGCAAGTGATCTGCCAATCATCCCCATCCCTCTCCCCTTTTAGTCTGTAAGACACCTTTAGAGAGGGTGACTCCATCACTTGCAGGTACACACCATGCCAGGAGTCGTGTATTCTAAAAACCATTAGAATACTGTCAAAGTACCCACATTAGGAAACTACCTAAATCCAGATCTAAAACCATAGATCTAGAAACCAGAATGTCAAATATTATATCCATATCCTGTCTGGAGAAACAACTGTGTGACGACCACAGTACAACCGATCGTAGTATAGGAAATTTTACTTCCTACTCTGTGTATGTCATTCAAATACCATGACATCACACCCTACTACCTTCTTAACAGATCCATCCCCTATCCTGATTGAAGTCAAACCCATGACTGTCACATCAAAATTAGATGATCTATCTCCGCTATAACTGCTCAATGTCTATAAATAGACATAAGCTACTTGCCCACTAAACTTCCGCTGCTCCCACTGACTATGACAACCCTCCTACCGGGTCTCATATCCTGGAACAACAGTAGTGTCAAGTCTGGGTAAACAAGATCCTCCCTGTCACCGTCCTTGAGGCTACCGGAGTACCCCTCGGGTGTGTGAGGTTACCCATCATATCTGCGGAGTGGCTATTGGAATGTCAAACCTGATTTAATATATAGGTCCTATTAAATTTTCCGTAATCGTTCGCGGTTCTGGAATCACTTCCAGTTCTACCATACTCCCACTACTGTTTTTCTGAAAAAGATCCATTTTACTAAAACTGTGGCGAGTCAAGAACAATATCACTATTGATCTTCCAAAAGGTAGAATATCAACCCTCGTCATAGCCAGGGTCAACCCACAAACAGCCATTACAGAAACGTGCCCTGAGTTATCTAGAGTCTGGTTTTAAGCATAGCTGGACAACTCCCTGTACCTTCTCATCTTTTAAGGTACGAACTATTCTATATCCAATATAGAAACTTTGGCACTTATTTAATTGGAACCATATTCAAATCATGCAGCTGTCTCCAGTGCATATCATCTTAATGGAAAGAGGCTAATAAGCATTACTCAACTTAGGAATCCATCCAATTATGAGTAAGCTAAAAGAGAAACACGTTTCTCAAAACCATCACTATCATCTGAATACCAATCACAAGAATCTACATCTTCGATCTCTTTGAAGAATCCCGATACTTGTGACACCTGGTTCTCTACTTTATTCTTATACCCACAACTTCTCAAAACTTAGACCTTGTATTTCTACGAAACACTTGTCTAAATACTAGAGAAGTTATAAGTAAACAGAACATAGTACGAGGACCTACCCCTTTGTCCTGATGGACACTGGACAACATACAATACTCTGTATAAGTCCGCTGAGTTTAAGCCAACTCAAAACCTGTGCGTCGTAGGTTGAAAACTGTACCCTGGTGATTTCCTCAAATATCACCAATTACAACGAATTCCAATATAATGAGGATGATCACCTAATTCCCAATAAGTTACTCCCACTCATCATCTGTAAAACCATACAGATATGAGAATGAAACCTGGTAAATACATACCCTGGAGTAAGTATCTAATCGAGAAAACAGTTTTCCTTTAACAATGCACTGAAACATGAAAATGTTTCGTAGGGGTATCCTGGTATTCCTAGCAATGCCTCTTCCATAATCCAATTCATGACTTTAACCGTATATTTTATTGCCATCTCTCCAAATCCCTTTATTTGTCTTTAGTCATTACCTTCTGTACACCATCGTTAGGCTAATGGTTTTCTTCCTTCCCTACCGTTCGGCACCAGCCTATGGCTTTGGAGGAAGAAAATCCAGTAAGCATAATAGGTGTAACCCTCCTAAACCAAGGAGTACTCGCATCTTGAGAGAAGGTGATGATAAAAGACAACTGAATAATACCTTATTCTTTTAAAGGTGAAATAGGAGTGGCGATGAAGTACGCGGTTTGGTCGTGAATGATAACAGTCGCAATTTACTTTGCCCTCTTTCTAATCCCTTTATTTTGTCTTTACATATTACCTTCTGCACAACCCTACTTAGGCTAATTGGTTTTCTTCATTCCTACCTTTCGGCACCTGCCTATGGTTTGGAATAAGACTATCCAATAAGCGTAATAGGTGTACTCTCCTAAACCAAGGAGCCCTCGCAACCTGAGAGAAGGTGATAATAAAAGACAACTGAATAAACCAATTCTATTTCTCCTGAACCTTGATCCATCCTCGAAGAAGTCCCTTCGAGTTCGTATATAACCATACGATGGATCTATCCAATGGAAGTGGATGTCCGTAGTAATACGGGGTGTTCTGAGAAATTGCAAAGGGTAAAAGAAGGAGTGGCAATGACTTATGCAACTCAGACAATCCAAAAGCCAGTATTTTAAGAAGGTTCGGTCAACTTGGTCACTGAGTCATAGTCTAGGGTCGGTCAAAGGTCGCTGCCAAAGAGAGAGAGAAAAGAAACACTCTGCGTGCACTCTAACCGAGATCAGAATGGTTATCACTTTATCTAATCCAGAAACCTCCCACTGTCCTGTCAAAATCCTGAAAGAAGAATCAATCGGGATCACCCGAAGAGTAAACCAACTCATAAGTGGGAATCGGGATCCAACTCTCATCGCATGATAACGTGATGGAATGCATCCACGTTTACTCATACTCCAGAAGGTATGCACATACTTGGCAAGTTTCAGTTTCTTTAGAAACTCCCGATATGATTTTTGCCCCATGCTCTTATAACCTTGGCGTTAGGTCAAAATGTCATAAGTCACATGCCAAGTTCTACCCGTCACTATCTTGTTCATTTGAACCCACCCGCACATGCCTTTGGCGTTAGGGTCAAAATGGCAGAACGGCTGTCCCAAACCAACTCATCTATCTATGCAACAATTGAATACCCAGCAGCTACCAAACACTATGCCTTGGCGTTAGGTCAAAATACATAGCTTGAATACTACTAATACCAAAAGAAGTGACGGAGGGCTACGGCTGGTTTTTGGAGAAAAACCTTTAACGTAGTGAACTTGATATCGCTGAAGGAACCTGATAGCTTTTTTAAAATATAGTGGAGAAAACATTTTGCTAAAGAGGTCACTCCCAGTGAAGGGATCTCGGCTCTTTTCTCGTGGAATGAGGTGCAGGATATTCCACTGAATACTACGATGCAAAGCAACTTGTAATCGACTATAGTGAAGTTATTACCCTGACGCAAACTTCTGCCGAAGGGGTCAGTCCCGGTGAAGGGATATCGGCCCTTGCCCCGTCGAATGAGGTGCAGGATATTCCACAGAATACCGCTATGCAAAACAAAAGGAAACGTCTTTGCAATAACACTTTTTAAATTTGTTCCAACAACTGCAAACAGGTTTGTTTTACTTTGCATTGATCAGAATCAACGCAGTCCCATCAATCAATCACACCAGAAAAGAACGAAAATAAAATGTACATATATGCCATCCGCATTCGTCACTGGGTCCCGTCATCACCCGTTTGGTTACTTAACTAACGACAGAGCGGGGACTGGACTAGCGCGGGTGTAAAACCATATACAACATCTAATAGTATATAAACCAATATACAATAATCGCTCCAGGCGTGATAATATGCAACATTACAGAAAAGTAAAAAGCATCACAGAACAATACAGATAATCTGGGATCCCCGGGTTTCACAGAGCCGCTGCTGAAACCCGACGTTCCCCTGTCGTGTGGATAACCTGTGCAATGAAACCTAGACCCCTACGGGTGCGGCAAGTTACCCGCCAAAACCTGAAGCGAGGCAGCCCCCTACAGCAAAGTGAATGGACCACCCAGCACTTCACGGAATCCGGTAATCTTGGGCACCCCTCATTGGTCAACCTGTAACCCCCTACGAGTGCGGCGAATAGTCTGCCAATTTCTAGAGTGAGGCCCCTCTGCCTCTCAAAGCCATGAGATGCGGACCCGTTGCCCTCCAGAACCCTGCTATCCATGCACTCCGTCGCGGGGTAAAACCTAGTACAGAAATGGAAAAATAGTACAACAGGTACATCGACCGCAACCTGGTCGTGCCCCAAAAGAATATTATACAACAGGCAGAGACGGCAGTCCACATGTTGGACGCTCGCCCCGCAATATCAAATGTACCAATAAATCCAAACTGCACTACCATTGCACACTGCTATCCACCATGACAAATCCGCAACATCACAGCACAACACAGAACATCAACGCGAATGTCACGTTCGCAAACCCGTCTAAAAGAACTATAGCAATCAGACGCGGTTTTACCGATCAAATGACATTCCCGGGCCGGAGATATAATGTAAGCACTGTAAACTAACATGTTTAAATTTCGATCGACTAAATATCACGAAGTGAGCCCCACGAACATCTGTTGAACAGTAACAAAATCTGGGCCCAAAAGATATATACCAAAAACCCCAAATTCCAACAGAGAAGACACTGTGCAAATTTGGTGCACTGATTCAAAAGAACGGCAGCGGATGCGCGGCCAAACCATGGGTTTGGCCGCGATTCCGCGGCAGTTTGGTGGAATCACGTGCTCAAATTTGGTCGCTGTGCTTCTGAAACCCTGCACAACTTTCTGTGATATGTAGAATAATTTTAGGACATCATTTAAAATCGACAGAAACTGTGAAGCTTGAAAATTGTGTTTTTCGATATCCGGTTCGATCGATGTTTTAAACGCGTTAGAACAAGTTAGTATAGCAAAATGGTGAGGCTCTGATACTACTGTAAGTCCACGGTAGCGCCCCGGCCGTCTACAGACGCCAAATGCGGAACAAAAACTTTTTAACTGGCGCTATCGTATACTTTAACCCGGATCTGCCATTATTGCTAAACTAACAAACAATAAAGAGTGTAGAAAGGTTATACCGAACGATCCGAGTCCTTCGTTCTTCAACCATCATCCCACGCTCCGTTGCGGCTGCTCCGATCTCTTCGATCTCCGATCTGCTCGTCCAGGTGGCACCACGTCATCGATTCTTTAAACGGGCTCCCGCCTCTGACTCGAGGCAACTCAGTCGTCAAGTTTGCTAAAAGAGACGACCAAGAATGATGTAGAGAATGAGTAGATTACTTTGTCTCACTTCGTCCAAAACCGTGGACGATCGGTTAATGAAGTTGCCACTCGAATCGGGTGATGGAATGAAATGAGCTGTGAAATTCCATACACCCCAAAATCTATCATAATCTTTTTACCAGATGAAAACTCAAGTGAGAGAGTGAGAGAGGGGGAAGGGGGCCGGCCATATATAGGAATGGGGGGGTGAGTGTAGGAGGGAGGAGGGTGACCATAAGGAAAATATCATGTGTGAACACTAGAAAAATATCTCTAGTGTGAACACAAAGTGTGAACACACCAAAAGCAACCAATGAAACACCAACACCATTCAAACCTAGTCACCTCTTCTAGAACCTTCTAGAACCTTCTAGAACCTTCTAGAAGCATGACTCACCCTCATCCAAGAAAAGATAAATCCGTCTTTAACCGAATGTTAAAAGACGGCTGATAAAAAACTGGAAACTGGCAACTTCCAAAGTGATCCCGAAACGAATTTCAGGATAACCCCGTAACTGTATAAATATACCCGCATTTGTATTACGACCGAATAAAAATGCAACTGAGACAAAGATATTATATCTACTCAATATAATACTCGGATCCGGCTTAAACCAAAGCCGACCAGTATTATCTGCCCGAAAAATGATACGTACGTAAACGCACGTGCATTTTCCGAACCCTGCCATAAAACCATACGGCCTCTACAACGTTTCGCCCGAACTTGGGAAACTGTCTGTGGGGGACTCTAATAACTCGTCAGTACCCTAGCAGTGGGTTTAACCACAAACCGTCAGCGGTACTAGCTAAGCGTAACGACTGCCCATGGACTGACCTCAAGGGAGGCTGATGAGCGAACTCATCCAGAAACCCTACTGAGCCTAACAGTGACAATGTATATACAGTCCGGTCCGTTCGTCTATGAGTATCGCATATCTGCCTAGGGGGCTAGTAACGTCAGACCCCCAATAACAGTATAAGTCGTGTCGGAGTGTAGCCCAATAACACCCTGAGATACTACTGGAGTACCTACCAGTAAATCTCCTGCCACGGCCGTGGGCTTTGTGTAATGGCTCTCCTAGACACAACACGATCTCGCCCCCAATACCGGGAGAGACGAATCCCCTGCCGATCCGCTCACGTGCCTCCATGTGGCTCGGGACTGTACCCAAAAACTACCTGTTTGCACGACTCCTTTGAGCCGTGGTAGGGTAGAAATCAAAGCACAGTGGGAACTCACATGAGACAAATGACGACCTCAGGTCGATGAACTAACCTGTACACATGCCACCAGGGAACTGCTATCTGACGATATGTATAATACCAACTAGCAGATTCCCGGCGAGTCCTGTCCGGTGTACTCATAACCCAATGAGCACCTGTATACATCTTAGGTGATCCAACTGACACCAGTGGCTTGTGAGACCGGCCACCGCCCCTTGTCGAGGTCTCGACTGTATACACTAGTCTACTCCGGAGTATCGATGTCCTGTCTCGAAACTCCCACGACTAAAGACCACAATTAAGGATATGCATATAAGCTACCCAACTCTCACGTTATTGATCGCCATCATACTGTTGGTAGTAAAGCAAGATCCTAAGGGCTCTATCAAAGTGTAACATGTAATCAGTCACCTGAACATGTACACGACTGATAAAGGTAAACCAGATAGCATACTATCATCTTGAGTAAGACTGTCCTACCGGTATAGGTCCTCTGCAATCATTGCAATCACGTACCTGCGATCCAATAATTGACTCTGAGGGCACTATCTCCAACACATATCACTATTACAGGTTGATAGAGCCCTTATGATTCTTGCTTGACTACCAGCAGTATGATGGCGATCTTATACGTGAGAGTTGGGTAGTCTATAAGCACATCCTTAAAGTGTCCCTAGTCGTAGGAGTTTCGAGACTGGGCATCGATACTCCATGAGTAGACTAGTGTATACGGATCGAGACCCCGACGAGGGGCGGTGTCCGGTTTCACAAGCCATTGGTGTCAGTTGGTTCACCTAAGATAGTATACATGTGCTCATTGGGTTATGAGTACACCGGACGGACTCGCCGGGAAAATGCTAGTTGGTATTATACCTATCGTCAGATAGCAGTTTCCTGGTGACATGCGTACAGGTTAGTCTATCGACCTGAGATCGTCATTTGTCTCGTGTGAGTTCGCATTGTGCTTTGATTACTACCTTAACACGGCTCAAAGGAGTCGTGCAAACTTGTTTTAGTTGGGTACAGTCCCGAGCCACATGGAGGCAGTGAGCGGATCAGCAGGGGATTCGTCTCTCCCGGTATTGGGGGTGAGATCGCGCTGTGTCTGGAGAGCCATTACACAAAGTCCCTGGCCAGGGAAAGCGAGATTTACTGGTATGTATTCCAATAGTTTCTCAGGGTGTTCTGGGCTACACTCCGACACGACTTATACTGCCATTGGGGGTCTGACGTTTACCAGCCCCCTAGGCCCGATATGCGATACTCATAGACGAACGGACCATACTGTACGGATATTGTCACTGACAGGCTCAGTAGGTTTTCAGGATGAGTTTGCTCATCGGCCTCCCTTTTGCTCAATACCTGGGCAGCCGTTATGTATAGCTAGTGCCACTGACGTGCTTGTGGTTAAACTCCCTGTCAGCGTATCGACGAGTCTTTAGAGTCCCCCACAGAAAGTTTTCCTAAGTTCGGGCAAAACGTTGTAGAGGTCGTATAGTTTTATGGCAGGGTTCGATCATATACATGCACTCGTGCACGGATCATGATCAGACGGATCATACTAGTGGACTTTGGTTTAAGCCGTATCCTAGTATTAGATTGTTGGATTACTTTCGTCTCGTTGTATTCGTATTCGGTCGGAATACGGATGTAGGTATGTATATACAGGTGAGGGGTATTCTTGTAATCCGTTACAAGATTTCTTTAGTTGATGTCATGTTCATTTCTTTATTTAAACATTTAGGTTACATGTTTAATATGGTGGAATTTCTGACTCATTCTTGGCATGACATAGTTTTGTCATGGCTAAGATATTTCTATGTGAGCTTTTAGATATTTTGTGAGTGTGTGAGTGTAGAGATATTTTGTGAGTGTGTGAGGCTCATTAACACAACACAAAATATCAAAAACACTCACTCACTCATAAGAGGGCAGCCATCTCATTTGTATTGGTGTTAGTTTTTTTGCTCACTTGTTTTCTTTCCTTGAGCTCACAACTTCCACCATGAGCATCTTCTTCAACCTCCACTCTATCCCTCTCATGTGTTGAGAACCCTAGAGTGTATTGAGACAGAGTAATCACACACTATTTCTACTTCATCTTGGTCATCTCTTTCGGCAAACTTGATGTTCGAGTTGCTTCGGTTTGAAGCGGGAGCCCGTATAAAGAATCCTCGACGTGGAATCACTTCGACGAGCGAGATGGGAGAGCGAACTTCGATGGGGCAGCCGCGAGGAGCTTGGCGCAGAGATTGAAGACCGAAGGACACGGATCGATCGGTATAATCTCTCCAAACCCTTTTACAGTTTACTAGTTTACGGTTAATGGCACGATCCGGGTTTTAGGGTTACGATAGCGCCATTTTGAACAGTTTTTATTCCGCATTTGGCATCGGATTGACGGCCGGGGTGCTGCCGTAGCCTTACAATACGTACATCATATTTTTGTTCTTTTCTGGTGTGATTAATTGATGGGCCCGCGTTGATTCAGATCAATGCAAGGAAAACAGACCTAATTCGATGTTGTTGGAACAATTTTAAAAAGCTGTTATTACAAGGATGTTTTCTTTTGTTTTGCACAGTGGTATTCGGTTATGAATATCCAGCATCTCATTCCATGAGGCAAGGGCCGAGATCCTTTCATCGGGAGTGACCCCTTGGGCAGAATTTTGCATCAGGGTAATAACTTCTCTATAGTCGATTACTTTTTGCTTTGCATCGCGGTATTCAGTTGGAATATCCTACACCTCATTCCATAAGGAAAGAGCCGAGATCCCTTCATTGATAGTGACTTCTTTAGTAAAGGTTTTCGCCACTATATATTTCTAAAAAGCTATCTGGTTCCTTCAACGATATCAAGTTCATTACGTTAAAGGTTTTTCGCCAAAAACCATTCGTAGCCTTCCGTCATTTCAGATGGGTAGCACATAGTATTCATGCTATGTTTGTTGGCCTTCGTCAAGGCATAATGTATGGTAGCTATTTGTTATTTTTCTGTAGCATAGATAGATGTGTTAGTTCTGGACAGTCGTACTACTATTTTGCCTTTTGTCAAGGGTATGTACGTGTGGGTTCAAATTGTTAGTTATATATATGCCCTAGAGGCCATTGTTGTACATATGATGTATATTATAGTGGATACTTGGATATATATAGAGAGAACTTTCTTGCTCGACATGATAGTATGCTATTTGGTTTCACTTTGTCTAAACATGTTGACTTGTATTAGTTTACTGTCTTGCTCTCACATGTTGATAAAGCCTTTAGGATATGTACTCGACTACTGGGGCTATGATGAGATCATACTAGTAGGGCCAGGGTAGTCAATGAGTACATCCTATAACTGTTCCTAGTCGAGGGTGTATCGAGACAGGGCATCGATACACCAGAGTAGACTAGCGTATACGCATCTTGACCCATATGATGGGCGATGGATGATCCCACATCCATCGATGTTTGACATCAAAGATGGTGTACGGGTGCTCAGTGGAGACTGGGTACACTGAACGGACTCGCCGAGAACTCCCATTAATGCAATGGTGACTAGGTTCTAGAAAGGGTGACTTGGCATGGTGAGTCATTAGTGCATTAATGGAGCCATTAATGCAATGGTGACTAGGTTAATGAATCACCATTTGCATTAATGAGGTTTTGTTTGCTTAAGGATATTTTTCTTGTGTTCACACATGATATTTCTTTCTTATGGTCACCCTCTTCTCTCCTACACTCACCCCCCTCCCTATATATGGCCGGCCCCTCCTCTCTCTCTACTTCACTTGATGTTTTCATTTGGTTACAAAAGATATGATAGATTTTGGGTGTATGGAATTTCACAGCTCATTTCATTCCATCGCCCGATTCCCACGGCAACTTCATTAACCGATCGTCCATGGACTTGGACGAAGTGAGACAAAGTCATCTACTCATTCTCTACATCATTCTTGGTCGTCTCTTTTAGCAAACTTGACGACCGAGTTGCCTCAAGTCAGAGGCGGGAGCCCGTTTAAAGAATCATTGATGTGGTGCCACCTGGACGAGCAGATCGGAGATCAAAGAGATCGGAGCAGCCGCAACGGAGCGTGGGATGATGGTTAAAGAACGAAGGACTCGGATCGTTCGGTATAACCTTTCTACACTCTTTACAGTTTGTTAGTTTAGCAATAATGGCAGATCCGGGTTAAAGTATACGATAGCGCCAGTTAAAAGTTTTTTGTTCCGCATTTGGCGTCTGTAGACGGCCGGGGCGCTACCGTAGACTTACAGTGGTATCAGAGCCTCACCATTTTGCTATACTAACTTGTGCTAACGTGTTTAAAACATCGATTTTCCGGAAATCAAAAACCGCATTTTTTCAATTTCACAGTTTCTGTAGATTTTAAATGATGTCCTAAAATTATTTTACACATCTCAGAAAACTGTGCAGGGTTTTATAAGAACGCCGTACAAATTTGGGCACATGAATCGACAATACTGCCGCGGAAACGCGGCCAAACCCATGGTTTGGCCGTGCATCCACGGCCGTTCTGAGTGATCATGCCCCCAAACTTGCACAGTGTATTCTTCTCTGGAAATTGGGGTTTTTGGTACATATCTTTTGGGCCCAGATTTTGTTACTGTTCACCAGTTGTTCGTGGGGCCCACTTCATGATATTTAGTCGATCGAAATTTAAACATGTTAGTTTACAGTGCTTACATTATATCTCCGACCGGGAATGTCATTTGATCGGTAAACCGCGTCTGATTGCTATAGTTCTTTTAGACGGGTTTGAGAACGTGACATTCGCGTTGATGTTCTGTGTTGTGCTGTGATGTTACGGATTTGTCGTGGTTGATAGCAGTATGCAATGGTAGTGCAGTTTGAGTTTATTTGTACATTTGATATTGCGGGACGAGCGTCCGACTTGTGGACTGCCGTCACTGCCTGTTGTATAATATTCTTTTGGGGCACGACCAGGTTGCGGTCGATGTACCTGTTGTACTATTTTTCATTACTGTACTAGGTTTTGCCCCGCGACGAAGTGCACGGATAGCCGGGTTCTGGAGGGGCAACGGGTCCGCATCTCATGGCTTTGAGAGGCAGAGGGCCCCACTCTAGAATTGGCAGACTATTCGCCGCACTCGTAGGGGGTACAGGTTGACCCAAGGAGGGGTGCCCAAGATTACCGGATTCCGTGAAGTGCTGGGTGGTCCATTCACTATGCTGTAGGGGGCTGCCTCGCTTCAGGTTTTGGCGGGTAACTTGCCGCACCCGTAGGGGTCTAGGTTTCATTGCACAGGCTATCCACACGACAGGGGAACGTCGAGTTTCAGCAGCGGCTCAGTGAAACTCGGGGATCCTAGATTTTCTGTATTGTTCTGTGATGCTTATTACTTTTCTGTAATGTTGCATATTATCACGCCTGGAGCGATTATTGTATATTGGTTTATATACTATTAGATGTTGTATATGTTTTGTTAGTTATATGTATGCCCTAGAGGCCATTACTGTACATTGGATGTATATTGTAGTGGATGCTGGGACATATATAGGGAGGACTTTCTTGCTCGACATGATAGTATGATATCTGGTTGCTCTTTACCTTAACGTGTATACTGATTGTCTCTCTGTTACATGTTGGTAAAGACCTTAGGATGTGTACTTGACTACCTGGACTATGATGCGGATCATACTAGTGGGGACATGGTAGTCCATAAGTACATCCTTGAAAGTCCCTAGTCGTGGGTGTATCGAGATGGGGCATCAATATACCAGAGTAGACTAGCGTGTACCTTCTCGACCCATACAGATGGACGATGGATGATCCCATATCCATTGGTGTTTGACATCAGAGATGATATACGGGTGCTCAGTAGAGACTAGGTACACTGGACGGACTCGCCGAGAACTCCCAGATGGTATTATACCTCACGTCAGATGGCAGTTCTCAGGTGACACTGGTACAGAGTAGTCTGTTGACCCGAGATCGTCATAGAGTCTTGTGTGGTTCCCACTATGCTTTGATTTCCATCTTACCACGTCCAAGAGGGCGTGCAAAACGGTGGTTTTTGGGTACAGTCCCGAGTCACATGGAGGAAATGAGCGATAGGAGGGGATTCGTCTCTCCCGGTATAGGGGGTTGATGTTGCGCTGTATTCGATTGGCTATAACAGGAAATCCCTGGCCAGGGTTGCTGAGATTTACTGGTTAGTGTTACCAGTAGTTTCTCGAATTGTTATAGACCTCATATTGACATGACTTATCGAGCTAATGGGGTCTGACGTTTACCACCCCTAGGCAAGATATGCGACATATCAGACGATCAGACCGGACTGTAAGGTAGTGTTACTGGTTGGATTCACTGGAGTGTGAGCGGGCTTGCTCGTCGATCTTCTGATCACTCAATACCCGGGTGGCCGTTACGTTTAGCAGACCGCTTGCGGCTTGTGGGTGTTTGATTTGATCATCACCTGCTGCCGGCGTATTGACGAGTCTTTAGAGTCCTACACAGAGGTTTCCTGGCTCAAGCGAGACGAAATAGGAGCGCATATGAGATATGTGCGGGACCGAGAATAATGCGTGTATGTGATACCGTATTCCATTCTCGCGATTTGTGACATTGATCGGTTATATGCGATATAGCCGGGTTATCGGATCAAGTGTTGATTCGATATGTTGTTACTGTAGATATTAGTCGGTTATATGCGATATGACCGGATCATTAAATCAAGTGTTGATTTAATGATTTAATGCTTAATTATATATTTGATATATTACTTTGCATTAACTAGTATCGGTTCACTTTAAATGGATTTTCTCGCTCGGATGTGCGCTTTATATATGGGATATGATTTTGTGCACATGCTTGTATCATGTTTGATGATGCATGTAAAATTGGTTAAGTATAAAGAATTAAACCTTGGTTAATGAAATGGTTAGGGTTTATTATTTGCTTATTCATTTTATTCATTTATTTATTCTTTTGGAAAAAGAAAAGGAAATGATAAAATGGTGGCATTCTTTGTTCTTTCATGAAGCTTCATGAATACTTTGACTTTGTGACCACTTTGTCTCATCCTTAACCCTAACCATTCCACTTAACCCTAATTAATTCTCTATACCTAACCATGGTTCTATTATGATAAGAATTCATTATTCTTTTCATTTTAGAATAACTTATCATATTCTTTCTTCTTCTTCTTCATCTTCAACATTGAAGCAAGCTTGCCTCCATCAATGGCAACTTGTGAAAAAGAGTGAGAAATCCAAATCTAAAGTGAACCCACTTCCTATTTCTTCATCCTCTACCTCTTGCCAAGTAGTAGAGTGTGTTTCCTTCACAAGTTTTCTAGACTTGGTGAAGTTGGAGCTTGATCTAGCGATGCCTCGACGTAGATCATCTTCGGCATGGACATCGATGACCTAGCTCGCCATTTCTCCGACGAAGCCGACGCTAGAGCCCGGGAATTCATTTGGACAGCGAGGGGACTTCGTTGCGGAGCTATGGAGGTGGAGCACCGGATCTACAAAGGTTGTATTTCCGTTTAAACTTTAGTTAAGTTGTTAACTAGTTTCATTTTCGCCTAGATTTCTAGCCAACGATCCGTAGTCTAGGGTTTCTCGGCACCGCATTTTTTGAAATTGGCATGGTTGATGCCTTGTGAGACCTCTTGAGGGTGCCTAGGAACCCTACAGTGGTATCAGAGCCTAGCTAGAGCCTTAGGCGATGCGTAGACGCAGTTTGAAGTCCGATCGATCGAAATCCCTAACTCCAAATTGCTCTCTGTCCTTTTTTGAAAATTGTGGATTTTTGAATATTAAAAATATGCAGAAAAATAAGCAGGTGTTTTTAAGAATTACTGTGCAATTCGATCGGCTAAATCGTCTAAACGGCGGCTGAACCGCGGCCAAGAAGAAGGCTCTTGCGGCGGTTCCGCGGCCAAGTAGCCACGTCAGCTTTTGAAATCTGCACAGTAATTCCTAATTCTTAGTGCTGTATTTTCTGGGATATTTTAACTTTTACTACACAGTTGAGCATTCTGGGTTTGTTTTGGGGATTCGAATATTTGATCGGATTATCATACTTTGTCTATGTGTTTTCCGGATAAATTTTTGAATATGTTAAAAAGTTCGACCGGATATAAATACCCACTTTTTCCCCTGTCGGGAAATTTCCAAGTGTTGGATATTTCCGTAGTTTAACGACGTTCTAAGTAGTGCAAGTAATGCGATGGACCCTCTAGAAGACAACAAACCTTAACTCGATTATGTGACCGTCTTGAACTGCCCTTTGAACCTTCGGGTTTGGGGCAGTACGGCGTGCCACATGTGAGGCGTTGGCTTGACCCTTCTACGGCTGGACCGTTGGTACTGAGGCACGAACTCAATGTTGTTAGACTTGTTTCATGTGTTGATCAGTATCGGGAAAACTTGGGTGTTTGACTGTTCGATCGGAAAGTTTAACATTTTCTGCTTATCCGGAATGTGATACAACAATTGGAATTCACAATAGTTATGTGATAACTGAATGAATGTTATAAACATAGCAGTTTAGTCTCACTAGATCGGTTGCCACGGAATTTTGATGTGATCAAAACTCCGTCGCAATCACGTAGCGTACGCGGATATTCGCCGGTAAACTTAATAGACAGCTACACCCCTTAGCCCCGACCAAGTGACTGTAGGAGAACCCCGTCGCCGAAAGCATCCCTTCGAGTGCTCGCGGCAGCGGTGTTCCACCTTGGTGCACTTCGTCGACGGCGTCGGGGGTGCGGCCGTCTACTGAAGTTTGCAACGAGTATTCGATCAGGATGTCGGGAATCTTGTTGAATTACCCGACTTGATATTGAAAAGTGTTTTCGATAAAGAGACTAAAATGTGGGGTTTATAATTGTTAGGCATGTGATGTCTAAGGAATTCATTTGATTAGGCATGCGATGTCTAAAGAGGTTGCGGATTCCAACTGTTGTAGTTTTACACTTTCTTTTCTGTGACCTAAGTGTAATATGTGATATCGCCGGTTTCGTTGCTATATGTCAACGACAATTGGGATGGACATATTTACTTACGTTGATGACATGTGATGTTATGTGTTGCTGGATATGTTATATTGGATCGTCGTGTTCGAATAGCCGGGGGTTTTTATGTGAGATGAGTGTTTTTCATTTTCATTCATGTAAAAACTTGTATGTAATATTCTTTTATTGGGGCACTTCCAGGTAGCGGAAGATGTCACCCTTTGTATATTATTTACTTTTCCGCACTAGGATAGACCCAAGGAGGGAAGCACAAGTAACCGGGTTCTGGAGTCCAGTGGGAGACCAACTCGAGGAGTCGAGTCCGGGTCTCCTAACTCCAGAATTGGTAGGGTTGCTTGCCTCTCTCGTAGGGGTCTAGGGGTGTGGGTTTGGCTATTCATCACGACCGTGGAATCCGTGTTTTATACTGGCTCGTATTGAAAACACGGACGTCCTAGTATATCCAATATTTCATATGATTCTTCTGCTGCGATATCTGTGATGTGATCATGTGATGTTCTGTGATAGATACAGT
The DNA here is from genome assembly GCA_030015575.1 of Agapanthus africanus. NCBI lineage: Eukaryota > Viridiplantae > Streptophyta > Magnoliopsida > Asparagales > Amaryllidaceae > Agapanthus > Agapanthus africanus. Next base: position 343,106,877 of record JASDDO010000012.1, read on the forward strand.
ATATAGTATATATGATATATTATATAGGCGTTACTTATGTTTTACACCCGCGCTAGCCCTGCCCCGCTCTGCCGTTAGTTACCTAACCTAACGGTGCACGAGGGGACATCGAGGCGAATGCGGATGGCATAAGTGTACGTCGTATTTATCTGTGATGTTTAGGTACTTAAATGATGGGACTTCATTAATGTGATTAATGAAATAAAAGAAACCTAAAGATGTTGTAGAATCGAATTTAAAAATAAAAAGGTAGCTACAGTTCTTGCTTTGCACAGCGGTATATACGATATATCCTGCACCTTATTCGATGAGGAAAGGACCGAGATTCCTTCACCGGGAGTGACTCCTTTAGCAATAACTGGCAGATGCTACACACTCGGTTTGTCTTTTGATCGTTTTTAAGAGTTCTGCTTTGCACAGCGATATATATGATATATCCCGCACCTCATTTGACGAGGAAAGGACCGACGATCCCTTCACCGGGAGTGACTCCTTTAGCAAAACTGGAAAAGCCTCAAAAACACTTCATTTTAAAATTCATTCGATCCTACAACGATATCAAGTTCATTACACAATAGGTTTTCAGAAAAACCTGTCGTAGCCCTCCGTCATTTCAGATAAGTCATGTTTAGTATTCGTGCTGCGTTTGTTGACCTTGTCAAGGTGCAGTGTGCGGTAGCTAACCAGCATTTATCTGCTTATGCATATGATGCAGATTGGGTTAGGGTAGTCGTGCGGCCTTGTTGACCTTGTCAAGGGTCGTGCGGGTGGGTTTGATTCAATCAAGAAATGACGGGTTGAACTTGACTTGCGGTCTATGGTTTGTTGACCTTGTCAAGGTCATAGATCGTTCGGGGCAAAATATTATCGGGAATTTCAAGTGTTGAAATTTGCAATGAGATTGCATACCTTCTATGAGATAGTTGGATCCCGATACCCATTGCGAATAAGAGTTACTCCTGGGAGAATTTTACACAGGACAATTAGCCGATCAAGTAGGTGTCTAGAAAGGTGTCAACGGGGTTACGCCTCTGGGAAAACGAGGTTTACATTAATTAGGTTCGTGCGAAAGCACAGGGGACCTCCCTCAAAGTACCGACACTGGCCTGGCTGAAAGATTGACGAACTTGTATTGTGTAATTAATCCCGGCTAGTCTTTTCTTTTAGGGTTTGAAGGAAGATTTGATAAAAAGCAGTGGGAGCCATCCTGATTAGATAAAATAATAACCAATCTATTCTTGCAAGAGCGCACGCTGAGTGTTTTCTTCTCTCTCTCTCCTGGTAGCGACCATATCACGCCTTAATCAAGATAATAATACGGATTATTGACCGAACCCGCTTGTTATACAGAGCTGGGGAACGTTGGTCCCGCTCCAACTTATAATTGTTATAAGACAGAGCAGGAAATTGGGGATTACCAGAATTCCCGTGCCGCCCAAACGAAGAGAGTGCATGCTGATGCATCATCTTCGGGTGTGTTCATTATACAGAACTGTTTCTCAGTATCCTTCGCATCCTTGGTATATGATACCGGATCAGGATCCCAGATATGTAATATGTTACATAGGGCTACAAAAGAGTAGAAAAACTGAGAATGGGTGATAAGTTTCATGAGACAGAAAACGGGGCAAGTGTTGCAGCCAAGTCTGTTGGTCACTGTCACCCTGTATTACCAATACATTGATTCTGAACAAATGCTATTAGATACCGAACCTGATATACAAAATCATATCTGTCTCTTTATTAGTAAAGAAACGATAAAATTTTGTATTGTTGGATAATGTTTTGAACATTTCCTATATCAAAAGTTGATCGGTTCAGGCACGTTATCTAAAAGCATTAATGTTCTAAATCAAACTACAGTTCTTCGTATACAGAACACACACAAGAGGAAGAGTTCAGAAATGGACGGATCCTTCTTGAGGTATTGTAGACTAGGTCATATCAATACGACCCGACTAGCTGGAGTTACATATAGATGCATATTTAAATTAGTTTGAATTTACATCTTGTGAAACTCGCCAGTCATGTCACAAAGATAAGATGACCATAGCTCTGTTTATTGGAAACATAGAAAGAGTTAGTGAACTCTTGGGATGATACATGTTGATGTATGTAAGGTCTCCTGTCTACACATGCCAAGACCGGTTCTTTGTACTTCATTACGTTCTCTGATGATCTCTTTAGATTCAGACATATGTTCCTGTTGAAACATAAGTCCGAACCTTTTGAGATATTCATAGAATATAAGTTAGAAGTAGAGAACCAATACGGGTATAAGTATTATGTCCTTTGATGTGATCGAGGGGGAGAATACTTGAGCACGGAAATTCTGGACTATTCATAAGGAGAATGAGATTCTCTCTCAGCATTACTCCTCCGTATACACCATAGCACGATGGTATATCGGGGCGGAGCAATTGCACCCTATTCGATATGGTGTGCTCTATGATGAGTACTACTGAGTTACCTATTTCCTTTTGGGAGTTATGCACTTATGAAGCTGCATACCTATTGAATAGGGTTTCGATCAAATCAGTTGCCTACCACTTCATATGTGATATGGAAAGGGAAGAGCCCATATCTTAAGTTCCTTAAGATTTGGGGTTGTCCGGCCTATGTCTGAAAAGCAAAATCCGGACAAGCTCGAGGCAACGTCTGTTATGTACAACTGGAAACGTTCCAGCTATACAAACTGCAGCTGATGATTTGGTAGAACCGAAGGATTCAGTAGATTCCAACGAACCTCAGCCTCTCCGCCGATCTAGTAGGGTTCCTCACCCACCTGAGAGATACTTCGGTTTCTCTATGACAGTGGGAGTGAGGATTGCAACATGAGATGATGACCCAACTAGCTTCGAGCTGGCCATCAGGAGTAAGACTCTGTAAGAATGGCTGGATGCTTAGTGATCTGAGATGGAATCCATGTACACCAACAAAGTATGGACTTTGGTTGCTATATCTGAAGGGTTAAATCCCCATCAGGAGTAAGTATATCTTGAGAAGATTACTTGGTGTAAATGGAAAGGTTGAGACTTTCAAAGCTAGACTAGTTAAAGGTTTTCGTCATTGACCAGGCGTGGATAATGATGAAACCTTTTTCCAGTACCTATGCTTAAGTCCATCCAGATCCTACTTGCCACGGCTACGTACCATGACTACGATATCTGGTGGTTGGGTGTCATGACAGCTTTTCTAAATGATGTTTTAGAAGAGTGTGTCTATAAGTACACAGCCAGAGGGCCTCGTAGACAGTGGGAGCAGCGGAAACGTGAGCAAGATGCTTTATAGGATAAACCAGGCATCGCGGAGTTGGAACATCTGTTTTGATGGATTAGTCAAAGAGTTTGACATCATCAAAATGGTAGATGAACCTTGTATAAACAAAAAGGTAGTAGGGAGTATGGTGGTGATCCTCGTATAGTACGTGGATGACATACTCTTGATAGGGAAAGAGTTTCCTATGCTACGCTCGATCAATCTCCGCTTATCACAATGATTCTCCACATAGGATCAAAGTGATACTAACTAAATCCTGGATTTTGGATCTATGAGATAGATCTAAATGGATGTTAGGATTCACTAGTTGTAGTGAGATGGTATCAATCGATCCTGGGGAGAATCACTGGAAGTGTTCCAGGGTGATAAAGACGACTGAATGTCAGTCGCAGGCATTGTCTTTACCCTCAGTAAAGGGACGGTATGTTGGAAGAGTTCCAAGCTAGATACCGTGACATACTAGACGATAAAGGCAGGATACATCGCTACTTAAGATGCTACCAAAGAGGCTGTTTGGATGTATAATAGTTCATGAGATGAACTTAGTTCCTACCATTGTGTGACAATGGAGTTGTGGCTTATGCCAGGAACCCCCGTCCCATCAGTGATCCAGACATATTCTAAGGCAGTATCACTTGATCATGGAGATGGTTGATCTCTAAGGGATCGAGGTTAGGAGAGTAGACTCAGAAGACAACACGGCGGATCCACTCACGAAGGCCTATTCCCAGAGAGAGACTTTTATGGGATGGTTGAGTATGAGATACTACAACCACTGCTACAGATGGCCCTAGTGCAAGTGGGAGATTGTTAGTTATATGTATGCCCTAGAGGCCATTACTGTACATTGGATGTATTTTGTAGTAGATGCTGGGACATATATAGGGAGGACTTTCTTGCTCGACATGATAGTATGCTATCTGGTTGCTCTTTACCTTAACGTGTATACTGATTGTCTCTCTGTTACATGTTGGTAAAGCCCTTAGGATGTGTACTTGACTACATGGACTATGATGCGGATCATACTAGTGGGGACATGGTAGTCCATAAGTACATCCTTGAAAGTCCCTAGTCGTGGGTGTATCGAGATGGGGCATCGATATACTAGAGTAGACTAGCGTGTACCTTCTCGACCCATACAGATGGACGATGGATGATCCCATATCCATTGGTGTTTGACATCAGAGATGATATACGGGTGCTCAGTAGAGACTGGGTACACTGGACGGACTCGCCGAGAACTCCCAGATGGTATTATACCTCACGTCTGATGGCAGTTCTCAGGTGACACTGGTACAGAGTAGTCTGTTGACCCGAGATCGTCATAGAGTCTTGTGTGGTTCCCACTGTGCTTTGATTTCCATCTTACCACGTCCAAGAGGGCATGCAAAACGGTGGTTTTTGGGTACAGTCCCGAGTCACATGGAGGCAATGAGCGATAGGAGGGGATTCGTCTCTCCCGGTATAGGGGGTTGATGTTGCGCTGTGTTCGATTGGCTATAACAGGAAATCCCTGGCCAGGGTTGCTGAGATTTACTGGTAAGTGTTACCAGTAGTTTCTCGAATTGTTATAGACCTCATATCGACACGACTTATCGAGCTAATGGGGTCTGACGTTTACCACCCCTAGGCAAGATATGCGACATATCAGACAATCAGACCGGACTGTACGGTAGTGTTACTGGTTGGATTCACTGGAGTGTGAGCGGGCTTGCTCATCGATCTTCCGATCGCTCAATACCCGGGTGGCCGGTACGTTTAGCAGACCGCTTGCGGCTTGTGGGTGTTTGATATGATCATCACCTGCTGCCGGCGTATTGACGAGTCTTTAGAGTCCTACACAGAGGTTTCCTGGCTCAAGCGAAACGAAATAGGAGCGCATATGAGATATGTGCGGGACCGAGAATAATGCGTGTATGTGATATCGTATTCCATTCTCGCGATTTGTGACATTGATCGGTTATATGCGATATAGCCGGGTTATCGGATCAAGTGTTGATTTGATAAGTTGTTACTATAGATATTAGTCGGTTATATGCGATATGACCGGATCATTAAATCAAGTGTTGATTTAATGATTTAATGCATAATTATATATTTGATATATTACTTTGCATTAACTAGTATCGGTTCACTTTAAATGGGTTTTCTCGCTCGGATGTGCGCTTTATATATGTGATATGATTTTGTGCACATGCTTGTATCATGTTTGATGATGCATGTAAAATTGGTTAAGTATAAAGAATTAATCCTTGGTTAATGAAATGGTTAGGGTTTATTATTTGCTTATTCATTTTATTCATTTATTTATTCTTTTGGAAAAAGAAAAGGAAATGATAAAATGGTGGCATTCTTTGTTCTTTCATGAAGCTTCATGAATACTTTGACTTTGTGACCACTTTGTCTCATCCTTAACCCTAACCATTCCACTTAACCCTAATTAATTCTCTACACCTAACCATGGTTCTATTATGATAAGAATTCATTATTCTTTTTATTTTAGAATAACTTATCATATTCTTTCTTCTTTTTCTTCATCTTCAACATTGAAGCAAGCTTGCCTCCATCAATGGCAACTTGTGAAAAAGAGTGAGAAATCCAAATCTAAAGTGAACCCACATCCTATTTCTTCATCCTCTACCTCTTGCCAAGTAGTAGAGTGTGTTTCCTTCACAGGTTTTCTAGACTTGGTAAAGTTGGAGCTTGATCTAGCGATGCCTCGACGTAGATCATCTTCGGCATGGACATCGACGACCTAGCTCGCCATTTCTCCGACGAAGCCAGCGCTAGAGCCCGGGAATTCATTTGGACAGCGAGGGGACTTCGTTGCGGAGCTATGGAGGTGGAGCACCGGATCTACAAAGGTTGTATTTCCGTTTAAACTTTAGTTAAGTTGTTAACTAGTTTCATTTTCGCCTAGATTTCTAGCCAACGATCCGTAGTCTAGGGTTTCTCGGCACCGCATTTTTTGAAATTGGCAAGGTTGATGCCTTGTGAGACCTCTTGAGGGTGCCTAGGGACCCTACATGTTTTACACCCGCGCTAGTCCAGTCCCCGCTCTGTCGTTAGTTAAGTAACCTAACAGGTGATGACGGGACCCAGTGACGAATGCGGATGGCATATACGTACATTTTATTTTCGTTCTTTTCTGGTGTGATCGATTGATGGGACTGCGTTGATTCTGATCAATGCAAAGTAAAACAAACCTGTTTGGATGTTGTTGGAACAAATTTAAAATGTGTTATTGCAAAGACATTTCCTTTTGTTTGCATAGTGGTATTCAGTGGAATATCCTGCACCTCATTCGACGGGGCAAGGGCCGATATCCCTTCACCGGGACTGACCCCTTGGGCAGAAGTTTGCGTCAGGGTAATAACTTCACTATAGTCGATTACAAGTTGCTTTGCATAGCGGTATTCAGTGGAATATCCTGCACCTCATTCCACGAGGAAAGAGCCGAGATCCTTTTACCGGGAGTGACCTCTTTAGCAAAAGGTTTTCGCCACTATATTTTAAAAAGCTATCAGGTTCCTTCAACGAGATCAAGTTCATTACGTTAAAGGTTTTTCGCCAAAAACCAGCCGTAGCCCTCCGTCGTTTCTTATGGATGGTCAGTAGTATTCAAGCTATGTTTGTTGGCTTTCGTCAAGGCATAGTGTTTGGTAGCTGCTGGGTATTCATTTGTTGCATAGATAGATGTGTTGGTTTGGGACAGTCGTATTACCTTGTTGGCTTTCGTCAAGGGTATGTACGGGTGGGTTCAAATTAACAAGATAATGACGGGCAGAACTTGACATGTGACTTATGATTTGTTGACTTTCGCCAAGGTCATAAGAACATGGGGTAAAAATCATATCGGGAGTTTCTAAAGAAACTGAAACTTGCCAGGCATGCGCTACCTTCTGGAGTGTGATAACGCGAGTGGATTCCGTCACGTTATCATGCGATGAGAGTTGGATCCCGATTCCCACTGATGAGTTGGTTTACTCTTCGGGTGATCCCGATTGATTCTTCTTTCAGGTTTGGAGGAGAATTTGACAGGAGAGTGGGAGGTTTCCAGATTAGATAAAGTGATAACCATTCTGATCTAGGTTAGAGTGCACGCAGAGTGTTTCTTTTCTCTCTCTCTTTGGCAGCGACCTTTTACCGACCCTAGACTATGACTCAGTGACCAGGTTGACCGAACCTTCTTAAAATACTGGCTTTTGGATTGTCTATGTTGCATAAGTCATTGCCACTCCTTCTTTTACCCTTTGAATTTCTCAGAACACCCGTATTACTACGGATATCCACTTCCATTGGATAGATCCATCGTATGGTTATATACGAACTCGAAGGGACTTCTTCGAGGATGGATCCAGGTTCAGGAGAAATAGAATTGGTTTATTCAGTTGTCTTTTATTATCACCTTCTCTCAGGTTGCGAGAGCTCCTTGGTTTAGGAGAGTACACCTATTACGCTTATTGGATAGTCTTATTCCAAATCATAGGCAGGTGCCGAAAGGTGGGGAATGAAGAAAACCAATTAGCCTAAGTAGGGTGTGCAGAAGGTAATATGTAAAGACAAAATAAAGGGATTAGAAAGAGGGCAAAGTAAATTGTGACTGATATCATTCACGACCAAAACCGCGTACTTCATCGCCACTCCTATTTCACCTTTAAAGGAATAAGGTATTATTCAGTTGTCATTTATCATCACCTTCTCTCAAGATGCGAGTACTCCTTGGTTTAGGAGGGTACACCTATTATGCTTACTGGATAGTCTTCTTCCAAACCATAGGCTGGTGCCTAACGGTAGGGAAGGAAGAAAACCATTTAGCCTAACGATGGTGTACAGAAGGTAACGAATAAAGACAAATAAAAGGATTTGGAGAGATGGCAATAAAATATACGGTTGAAGTCATGAATTGGATTTTGGAAGAGGCATTACTATGAATACCAGGATACCCCTACGAAACATTTTCATGTTTCAGTGCATTGTTAAAGGAAAACTGTTTTCCCGATTAGATACTTACTCCAAGGGTATGTATTTACCAGGTTTCATTCTCATATCTGTATGGTTTTACAGATGATGAGTAGGAGTAATTTATTGGGAATTAGGTGATTATCCTTATTATATCGGAATTCGTTGTAATTGGTGATATTTGAGGAAATCGCCAGGGTACAGTTTTCAACCTACGACGCACAGATTTTGAGTTGTTAAACTCAGCGGACTTATACAGAGTATTGTATGTTGTCCAGTGTCCATCAGGACAAAGGGGTAGGTCCTCGTACTATGTTCTGTTTACTTATAACTTCTCTAGTATTTAGACAAGTGTTTCGTAGAAATACAAGGTCTAAGTTTTGAGAAGTTGTGGGTATATGAATAAAGTAGAGAACCAGGTGTCACAAGTATCGGGATTCTTCAAAGAGATCGAAGATGTAGATTCTTGTGATTGGTATTCAGATGATAGTGATGGTTTTGAGAAACGTGTTTCTCTTTCAGGTTACTCATAATTGGATGGATTCCTAAGTTGAGTAATGTTGATTAGCCTCTTTCCATTAAGTTGATATGCACTGGAAACAGCTGCATGATTTGAATCTGGTTCCAATTAAATAAGTGCCAAAGTTTCTGTATTGGATATAGAATGGATCATACCTTAAAAGATGTTAAGGTACGGGGAGTTGTCCAGCTTATGCTTAAAACCAGACTCTGGATAACTCAGGGCACGTTTCTGTAATGGCTGTTTGTGGGTTGACCCTGGCTATGACGAGGGTTGATATTCTACCATTTGAAAGATCAATAGTGATATTGTTCTTGACTCGCCACAGTTTTAGTAAAATGGATTTTTTTCAGAAAACAGTAGTGGGAGTATGGTAGAACTGGAAGTGATTCCAGAACCGTGAACGATTACGGAAAAATTAATAGGACCTATATATTCAATCAGGTTTGACATTCCAATAGCCACTCCGCAGATATGGTGGGTAACCTCAGACACCCGAGAGGTACTCCGGTAGCCTCAAGGACGGTGACAGGGAGGTTCTTATCTACCCAGACTTGACACTACTGATGTTCTAGGCTATGAGACCCGGTAGGAGGGTTGTCGTAGTCAGTGGGAGCACCAGAAGCATAGTGGGGAAGTAGCTTATGTCTATTTATAGACTTGAGCAGTTATAGCGGAGATAGATCATCTAATTTTGATGTGACAGTCATAGGTTTGACTTCATCAGAATAGGGGATGGATATGTTAAGAAGGTAGTAGGGTGTGATGTTATGGTATCTGGATGACATACACAGAGTAGGAAGTAAAATTCCTATACTACGATCGGTTGTACTGTGGTCATCACACAGTTGTTTCTCAATACAGGATATGGATATAATATCAGACATTATGATTTCTAGATCTATGGTTTTAGATCTGGATTTGGGTAGTTTCCCAATGTGGGTACTTTGACAGATATTCTAATGGTTTTTAGAGTAGTTGACTCCTAGCATGGTGGTGTACCTGCAGGTGATGGAGTCACCCTCTCTAAAGGTGTCGTATAGACTAAAGGGGAGAGGGATGTGCATGATTGGCAGATCACTTGCTTAGGCAATTGAGTCAATCGTGAGATGTCAAGTACCACACCAGATGTTGTTTTTGCACTAGATGCGATAAGTTTGTATTAATCCAATCCTGGAGAAACATAAGGAAGCAGTTTTAGAACATAAGTGCATGTTCTTCGGATTTGATGACGGCAGCCTCCTTCGGGAGACGGTTATCATTCCAAGCTTCAAAGGTGACATGGTTGACAGAGAGATTGTCAGAGTTATAGTTTTTCCCTCTGATGAAGAGGGACAGTATTATGGACAGGTGGTCCAAGAGGATACTGTGGGTGGCATGGTGCCAGATACTGATTAGGTTCAGTGATCGATACAGTCTAAGAAGTTTGGATTTGTAGTTCATTTATGAACTAGGTCCCATCAGATATCCAGACATATTCTAGGACAGGTATTACTCGATTCGGGAGATGGCTTTCTCCGCGAACTAGAGATTTAGAGAGACATAGAAAGAAACATCTAGGCGGATCCACTCACTGAGGCTATTTCTCGAACACAATAGTTTTACAAACGGGCTTTGTGAAACTGATTAGTAGAGGAGTTGGATGTTCGGTTTCACACGGGCTGTGAGTAGTCGACATCGCAATAATTAACCTTGAGTGCAAGTGGGAGATTGTTGGAGATAGTGCTCTCAGAGACAATTATTGGATCGCAGGTACGTGATTGCAATGATTGCGGAGGACCTATACCGGTAGGACAGTCTTACTCGAGATGATAGTATGCTATCTGGTTTGCCTTTATAAGTCGTGTACATGTTCAGGTGATTGATTACATGTTACACTTTGATAGAGCCCTTAGGATCTTGCTTTACTACCAACAGTATGATGGCGGTCATATACGTGAGAGTTGGGTAGTTTATATGCATATCCTTAATTGTGGTCCCTAGTCGTGGGAGTTTCGAGACAGGGCATCGATACTCCGGAGTAGACTAGTGTATACAGTAGAGACCCCGACGAGGGGCGGTGGCCGGTCTCACAAGCCACTGGTGTCAGTTGGATCACCTAAGATGTATACAGGTGCTCATTGGGTTATGAGTACACCGGACAGGACTCGCCGGGAATCTGCTAGTTAGTACTATACCTATCGTCAGATAGCAGTTCCCTGGTGACATGTGTACAGGTTAGTTCATCGACCTGAGGTCGTCATTTGTCTCGTGTGAGTTCCCACTGTGCTTTGATTTCTACCCTACCACGGCTCAAAGGAGTCGTGCAAACAGGTAGTTTTTGGGTATAGTCCCGAGCCATATGGAGGCACGTGAGCGGATCGGCAGGGGATTCGTCTCTCCCGGTATTGGGGGCGAGGTCATGCTGTGTCTAGGAGAGCCATTACACGAAGTCCATGGCCATGGCAGGAGATTTACTGGTAGGTACTCCAGTAGTATCTCAGGGTGTTATTGGGCTACACTCCAACACGACTTATACTGCTATTGGGGGTCTGACGTTACTAGCCCCCTAAGCAGATATGCGATACTCATAGACGAATGGACCGGACTGTATATACATTGTCACTGTTAGGCTCAGTAGGGTTTCCGGATGAGTTCGCTCATCGGCCTCCCTTGAGGTCAGTCCATGGGCAGCCGTTACGCATAGCTAGTGCCGCTGACGGTTTGTGGTTAAAACCACTGCCACGGTACTGACGAGTCATTAGAGTCCCCCACAGACAGTTTCCCAAGTTCGGGCGAAACGTTGTAGAAGCCGTATGGTTTTATGGCAGGGTTCGGAAAATGCACGTGCGTTTGCGCACGTGTTATTTTTCGGGCAGATGATACTGGTCGGCTTTGGTTTAAGCCGGATCCGAGTATTGTATTGAGTAGATATAATATCTTTGTCTCAGTTGCATTTGTATTCGGTCGTAATACAAATGCGGGTATATTTATACAGTTACGGGGTTATCCTGAAAGTCGTTTCAGGATCACTTTTGGAAGTTGCCAGTTTCCAGTTTTCTATCAGCCGTCTTTTAACATTAGGTTAAAGACGGATTTATCTTTTCTTGGATGAGGGTGAGTCATGCTTCTAGAAGGTTCTAGAAAGGGTGACTTGGCATGGTGAGTCATTAGTGCATTAATGGAGCCATTAATGCAATGATGACTAGGTTAATGAATCACCATTTGCATTAATGAGGTTTTGTTTGCTTAAGGATATTTTTCTTGTGTTCACACATGATATTTCTTTCTTATGGTCACCCTCTTCTCTCCTACTCTCACCCCCTCCCTATTTATGGCCGGCCCCTCCTCTCTCTCTACTTCACTTGAAGTTTTCATTTGGTTACAAAAGATATGATAGATTTTGGGTGTATGGAATTTCACAGCTCATTTCATTCCATCGCCCGATTCCCACGGCAACTTCATTAACCGATCGTCCATGGACTTGGAAGAAGTGAGACAAAGTCATCTACTCATTCTCTACATCATTCTTGATCGTCTCTTTTAGCAAACTTGACGACCGAGTTGCCTCAAGTCAGAGGCGGGAGCCCGTTTAAAGAATCGTTGATGTGGTGCCACCTGGACGAGCAGATCGGAGATCAAACAGATCGGAGCAGCCGCAACGGAGCGTGGGATGATGGTTAAAGAACGAAGGACTCGGATCGTTCGTTATAACCTTTCTACACTCTTTACAGTTTGTTAGTTTAGCAATAATGGCAGATCCGGGTTAAAGTATACGATAGCGCCAGTTAAAAGTTTTTTGTTCCGCATTTGGCGTCTGTAGACGGCCGGGGCGCTACCGTAGACTTACACATCGTACGTGCGTAAAAACATGTATGTGTCCGAACCCTGTCGTAAAACAATACGACCTCTATATCATTTCACCCGAAGCAGGGAAACTCTCTTTGTGGGACTCTAAAGACTCGACTACTACGCTGGCAGTGGGTTTAACCATAGGCCGCAAGCGGTACTGGCTGTACGTAACGGTCCCCAGGTAGATGTCGATAAGAAGGCCGATGAGGAAACCCATCCGAACTCCTACTGAGCCTGATGTGACAATCTACGTACAGTCCGGTCTGTTCGTCTAGGACTATCGCATATCGGGCCTAGGGGGCGGCAAGCGTCAGTCCCCTAAAAGCGGTATAAGTCGTGTCGGAGCGAAGCCCATTACACCTTGAGAAGCTACTGGAAAACCTACTAGTAAATCTCGCTTGCCCTGGACAGGGACTTTGCGTAATGGCTCTCAAGACACAGCGCGATATCAACTCCCAATACCAAGACAGATGAATCCTATCTAACCGCCACTGCCTCCAAGTGCTTCGGGACTGCACCCAACTACTACCTGTTTGCATGACTCCTTTGAGCCATGGTAGGGCAGCAATCTAAGAACAGTGGGAACACACTTGAGGCGAAGCAGCTGTGTCAAGTCTGCGGACTATGCTGTACTCATGTCACCTGGGAAATGTTCACTGACGACGGGTATAATACCAACCAACAGTTCCCTGCGAGTCCTGTCCGGTGTACCCGTAACCCAACGAGCACCTGTATACTATCTCCAGTACGATGTACTGATGGCTGTGGGACAGACCATCTCCCCAACTGGGATGAGAAGCGTACACACTAGTCTACTCCGAAGTATCGATGCCCTGTCTCGATAATCCTACGACTAGGGACCTGAAAAAGGACGTGTTTGTAGACTACCCAGTCCCCACTAGTGTGACTGCCTTCACAACGCTGGTAGTCAAGCAAGATCCTAAGGGCCCTGTCAATACGTACACACATATTAAGATAGATATAAACCAAGTAGCATACTATCATGTTTAGCAAGACTGTTAATATAACTGTGAATATCTCAAGCTTCCATTAAGTAATATACAAGCTAGTATGATACAATAATAGCCCCTAGGGCATATACACTAATAATCTCCCACTTGCACTAGGGCCATGTACTGGCGTATCGAAGACCGATCATCTCGAGTAGCCTCTCGAACTGAATCTGAGGTAAGGCCTTAGTGAATGGATCAGCAGTGTTCTCCTTTGTAGCAACTCTCCGGACCTCTATCTCCCGGCGATCTATGATCTGCCTGATCAGGTGATACCGCCTTAAGATGTGTCTGGACTTCTGATGGGACCTGGGTTCCATTGCTAAAGCTATAGCTCCGTTGTTGTCGCAATACAGCGGTATTGGATCAACAATGGTAGGAACCACCTGAAGTTCTGTTAGGAACTTCTTCATCCAGACTGCTTCTTTTGCGGCATCGCAAGAAGCGATATACTTCGCTTCCATCGTCGAGTCAGCAACGGTGTCCTGCCTGGAACTCTTCTAGCACACCGCCCCTCCATTGAGGGTAAAGACATAACCTGACATGGACTTGGAGTTATCCTTGTCACTCTGGAAGCTGGAATCAGCAAAGGCCTCGATCTTGAGGTCTTTTCCGCCATAAACCAAGAACATCTCCTTAGTCCTTCTCAGGTACTTGAGAATGTTCTTTACTGCTATCCAGTGCTTCTCCCCTGGGTCTGACTGATACCTGCTTACCACGCTCAGTGCATAAGCTACATCTGGTCTGGTGCACAACATCGCATACATTATAGAGCCTACCGCAGAAGCGTAGGGTATAATAGACATGCGATCCCTTTCCAAATCAGTCTTGGGAGACATCTCTTTGGAGAGGGTGATTCCGTGACAAGCCGGTAGATTACCGCGCTTAGAATCTTCCATACTGAATCTTTTCAGTATAGTGTTGATATACCTGGACTGCGAAAGTCCCAACATTCTCTTGGATCTATCACGATAGATCCGGATCCTCAGAATGTAAGAGGCATCACCCAGGTCATTCATAGAGAACCTGTGTGATAAGAATCCTTTGACAGATTGTAGCATAGGAATGCCATTTCCTATCAAGAGAATGTCATCCACATACAAGACAAGGAATACGACAGTTCGTTCTACAATTTTACTATATATACATGGTTCATCTGGATTTTTGATAAAGTCATATTCTTTTATTGTTTCATCAAAACAGATGTTCCAACTCCGTGATGCCTGCTTCAGTCCATAAATGGACTTAAGCAACTTGCATACTTTCCCGCTGCTCCCACTCTGATTGAAACCTTCTGGCTGATCCATATAGACACACTCTTCTAAATTACCATTTAGAAAAGCCGTCTTTACGTCCGTCTGCCAGATCTTATAATCATGGAAGGCAGCAATAGCAAGAAGGATACGAATGGATTTGAGCATAGCCACTGGAGAAAAAGTTTCGTCATAGTCCAAACCAGGTCTTTGACGAAAACCCTTTGCAACAAGTCTATCCTTATAGGTTTCCACCTGTCCATCTACACCAATCTTTTTCTTGAAGATCCACTTGCATCCTATGGGTTTTACCTCATCTGGAGCAAAGTCCAAAGTCCATACTTTGTTGGTGTACATGGACTCCATTTCGTTCCGCATTGCATCCAGCCATCTTACCGAGTCGCCGCTCTGGATGGCCTGCTGGAAGCTAGTAGGTTCATCATCATCAATGATGCAATCTTCTCTATCCCCGTCTATGAGAAAACCGTAATATCTCTCAGGCGGATGAGACGGCCTACTACTCCTGCGGAGGGGTGCGGGAATGTCCTGTTCTTCTTGAACTACTGGTTCTACCAAACTTTCAGTAGTAGTTTGTGGTTCTGGAATTTCTTCCAGTTCTATTTCACTCCTACTTGTTTCCTTTTCTAAAAACTGCTGTTCTAGAAAATGGGCATTACGAGAAACAAAAACCTTTTGTTCCTCTGCGTAATAGAAGAAATACCCCTTGGAATTGTTTGGATATCCCACAAACTTACACTGTACTGATCGTGCCTCGAGTTTGTCTGCATGCTGCTTTTTAACAAAAGCTGGACATTCCCATATCTTCAGATACTGAAGATAGGGTTTCTTCCCACTCCACATCTGATATGGTATGGTAGGCACAGTCTTGGTAGGAGCCCTGTTCAAAAGATATGCAGCTGATTCTAGTGCATAACCCCAGAAAGATCGCGGTAACTCAGCATTACTCATCATGGAACGCACCATATCTAATAGGGTTCGATTCCGTCTCTCCGATACACCGTTATGCTGTAGAGTGTATGGAGGAGTAAGCTGAGAGAGAACTCCTATCTCTTTTAGGTAACCTAGAAACTCGGCACTTAAGTATTCACCATCTCAATCAGATCTTAGTGTCTTGATACTTTTGCCGGTTTGGTTTTCTACTTCATTCTTATACTCTTGGAATTTCTCAAAAGCCTCGGATTTATGTTTCATCAAGAAAATGAATTCGTACCTAGAGTAATCATCCGTAAAAGTAATGAAATATGAAAAACCACCTCTTGCATGTGTAGACATTGGACCACATACATCGCTGTGTATGAGTCCTAAGAGCTCGCTCGCTCTTACTCCATGTCCAGTGATTGGAGTCTTTGTCATCTTTCCTTTGAGACATGATTGACAAGTGGCATGAGATTGATATTCGAACGAATCCAAATATCCTTCTCTATGTAACTTAGTTAACCTTGTCTCATTGATGTGACCTAGTCTACAGTGCCATAAGAAAGTCTTATTTATATCTGGAGACTTTCTTTTTAGTGTGTTCTGGACATTGAAAATCTGTAATTGGTTTAACACATATACACCGCTATCTAGTGTACCGGACCCAATCAAACCATGATTAAGGTGGATGTTAACAACATCGCTTACAAACGTGAAATCATAACCTTCTTTTGATAACAACGAAACTGATATAATATTACACGTTAAACTGGGTACACAAAAACAGTTATGCAAAACCAAAATATGTCCACTCGTCAATCCAAGGTGATAATCCCCTACGGACACAGCACCCACACTAGCTCCGTTAGCAACCTGGAGGGTCATATCACCAACCTTCTGTACTCTACAGTTTCTCAGTGCCTGCAATGAATTGCATATATGAGATCCTGATCCGGTATCCAATACCCAGGAAGTAGAGTTGATTGACAGACAATTTTCAATTACAAACACACCTGAAGTCGAAGCCACAGCTTGCTTCAGTTCCTGGTTCTTGGAAATCCAAGCTTTGCAATCTTTCTTCCAGTGCCCTTTCCTACGACAGTGGAAGCACTCGTCCTTTGCCACTACTGGCACCGCAACCTTTGCCTTTCCCTTAGCTCCCACCTTACCAACACCACCTCTTGGTTTGGTAGCGGCCTTCTTCTTCCTTCCTTTGGCCCTAGCCTTGGACCCGGAAGAAGAAGCACCGCGAACAAACATAGCGGGTGTTTCCCTTGCCTTCTGCAAGGTGCCCTTTGCACTCCTCAACATGTTAAGGAGTTCTGGAAGTTCAACTTCTTTTCTTTGAATGTTGAAATTCAGAATAAACTGGACGTAGGTGGAAGGAAGGGACTGAAGAATCAAGTCTGTATATAGATCGTTCTCCAAAGTCGTCCCAAGGTCCGCGAGCTCTTCTATATAGCCAATCATCTTAAGGACATGTTCTCCTACAGATGATCCGACGGCCAGCCTCGACTGAAACAAGTTCTTCGAGGTCTCGTATCTAGCTATATGAGATTGCTCTCCGTATAGATCCTTTGTATGGAGAAATATGGATTGAAGATCCATATCCTCGTGTCTCCTCTGATGTTCATTATTCATAGAGGCAAGCACGATGCATTTGGCCTTCACGCAATCTAACTCCCAGGTCTTGTGGATTTCCTTATCCGCAATATTGGATTTTGGACCAGAGACAGCAGGTGCCTTAGCAGTAAGGACATACCCCAATTTGTCATAAGTCAAAGCCATCTTGACATTCCGCAACCAATCTTTATAGTTTGGCCCTGTCAGTATATTTTTTTCTAATAGTAACTTAAGGCCTGTCATGTTCTGGGTCGCTGCAATTAGGGGAGAGAGAGGGAACACTTTAGCATGATGCTCTTGCAAGTTTAGAGTGGTTTTTAGTTTATCTAAACTGGATGGCTCCCACTGTTTCTCGAATCCCTCCTCAAACCAAAAAGGAAGAACTAGCCAGGACTATTTTCACCGTACAATACTTACTTAACCGTTCAGCCAGGCCGGTGTCGGTACTTCGAGAGAGGTTTTCCGACGCTTTCGCGAAGTTCCTTAATTAAATAACCTCTTTTCTCTGGGGGCGTAGCCCCACTGACACCTTTCTCGGCACCTACTTGGTTTATAGCATTGATCGTTAAGTGACGATCTCCTGATGAGTAGCGGATACTCACAGTAGGATCGGGATCCAAATATCATCATGTGATAAAGCCGAAGGAATCCTACCAAAATTATCACACTCCAAATGGTACGCATCTCTTTGCAATTTTCAGTTTCTTTAGAAATTCCCGATATAAATTTCCGCCCCATGCTCTTATGACCTTGGTGTTGGTCAAAATGTCATAAGTCACATGTCAAGTTCTACCCATTATTATCTTGTTAATTTGAACACATCCGTACATACCCCTGACGTTGGCCAAATGATAATACGACTGTCCCAAACCAACTCATCTATCTATGCAACAAATAAATACCGAGCAGCTACCAAACACTATGCCTTGGCGTTGGTTAAAATACATAACTTGAATACTACTGAATACCCAAATGAAATGACGGAGGGCTACGGATGGTTTTGGCAAAACCGTGAACGTAGTGCACTTGATATGACCGAAGGAACCTGAAAGCTTTTAAAAGGAGTGGTTAAAGCTCCGCAATTAAAAATATCTTCTGTTTTAAAATTAACCGAGTGGTTTCTTTTAAACTGTTCCAACGATTCAACTTTGGTTTATTTTCTTTGCATTAATATAATGCGTCCCATCATTAACCTATCATTGCAGAAAACAACGAAAATACAACGTCCTCTTATGCCATCCGCATTCGCCACTGGGCCCCGTCATTCACCCGTTAGGTTACCTAACTAACGACAGAGCGGGGGCTGGGCTAGCACGGGTGTAAAACATAAGTGACGTCTAATAGCTATCATATATAGATATTGTACATTCGTCAGACGCAATAATAGGTATTTCAGATCACAGATGAGCATATTGGATTTTCTATGAATCCGCATTCTTTTTTAGCCTGCAAAGAAAGACGGATTACACAGCCGCGATGAATAGCCAAAACCCCACCCTAGACCCCTACGGGTACGGCAAACTACCCGCCAAGTACCCGAAGTGAAGCGGTCTCCCTCAACAACGTGAGTAGGCCACTAAACACTTCAAAGTACCAGGTAGTTTGTACACCCCACCTTGGGTCTATCCTAGGAGAAAAAATCGGTAAATGAAATAATACAACGGTGGCTACAACCTCAACCCGGAAGTGCCCCGCAAAAGAATATTACAACAATTTACAAATTACATTTGAATGAAAGAAACGCTCGTCTCACATCCCCGGCTATCCATTCACGACAATCCAACAAGTCCACAAACACAAACAGTAAAAACCATTACAGAAATATGCAACCCCCTGCTAACCGACATACTAGCAGTTAGGGGAGGTTTACGAACACATTAAACAAATCACAGATATAATCAAATTAGCCAAATATCGTAGAATTTCGATCAAGCAAACACAAATGATTCTACTCCAAATACTTCACTGTGCACCTGAAACTTGAGCAGAAACAAAACATCCCAGAAAATACAAAATTAACACAAAAGAGTTACTGGGGAAATTTGGGCCGACTCGGCTTCAACTCGGTCGCGGATCCGCTGCGGATCGCTTGGATCGGCCGCGGTTCCGCGTCTGTTTGGCCGAGTCACGAACCCAAATTTCTTTAGTAATCTTATAATTCCCTGCTTGTAATTTTAAGGGTCCCTGGAAAATTTTTAGACCCCGTTTTAAAAACGACAGAAACTATGTGAAAATGATGTTTTTTCCGGTTCGTTTCACGATCGAATTTATAATGACTTTGCTAACATGTTAGTTATGGTTTAGCGAGGCTCTGATACTACTGTAAGTCGACGTTAGACACCCCACAAGATGCGGGGAGGCGGAATAGGTAAAACAATCATTTTGTTTAAACTAATATCGACGAACTTACGGATCTTTGCCAAACCCTAACTAACAACAACATAAGAGGGATTAGCTACTATGAAAGAAGATTATACCTAATGAACCAAGTCCTTCTTGTTCTCATTGACCACCTCCTCGTCGGCCTCCTCTTTGTGATAAAAGATCCACCCGAGAGCTACTTCTCCAAGCTTAACCTCTAACTTGAGGTAACTAGGTAACTAAGAGTGCTAATCAAAGCAACCTACAGGATGTAGAATAGGATTAGGGATCAATTAGTCTTGCTAACCCTTGGATCTCAACACATAAGAGATTAGAGTTAGGGTTGAAGAGAGAGAGCTTGAGGAGAGAGAATGTGAAAGTAATTATCAAATGGAAATTAACTCATTTGTGTATATATATGAAGCATAAAATATCTTGCACAAAATATCTTTTGCACAAATATCTTCATGCTTCATTTAATACATAATGAATCATCTAATGAGTCATTAAAAGCATTTAATGCATCATTAACTCGATGAATCACCTCCATGAGTCACAAAACCATTTAATCCATATAACACCAAAGCTCTCCACCTCATCAACCATCTAAAAGCTTCTCGAGTAATTACGAGAACGCCCCTCCTATCCGTGAAAACATGGAAATACTGAGACTGTATAAATCCAATAATCCAATACTAGAATCTGGCTTAAACTAAAGCCCGCTGGTATAAATTGTCCGAACATCGTACGTGCGTAAAAACATGTATGTGTCCGAACCCTGTCGTAAAACCATACGACCTCTATATCGTTTCGCCCGAAGCAGGGAAACTCTCTATGTGGGACTCTAAAGACTCGACTACTACGCTGGCAGTGGGTTTAACCATAGGCCGCAAGCGGTACTAACTGTACGTAACGGTCCCCAGGTAGATGTCGATAAGAAGGCCGATGAGGAAACCCATCCGAACTCCTACTGAGCCTGATGTGACAATCTCCGTACAGTCCGGTCTGTTCGTCTAGGACTATCGCATATCGGGCCTAGGGGCGGCAAGCGTCAGTCCCCTAAAAGCGGTATAAGTCGTGTCGGAGCGAAACCCATTATACCTTGAGAAGCTACTAGAAAACCTACTAGTAAATCTCGCTTGCCCTGGACAGGGACTTTGCGTAATGGCTCTCAAGACACAGCGCGATATCAACTCCCAATACCGGGAGAGACGATCCTATCTAACCGCCACTGCCTCCAAGTGCTTCGGGACTGCACCCAACTGCTACCTGTTTGCACGACTCCTTTGAGCCGTGGTAGGGTAGCAATCTAAGAACAGTAGGAACGCACTCGAGGCGAAGCAGCAGTGTCAAGTCTGTGGACTATGCTGTACTCATGTTACCTGGGAACTGTTAACTGACGACGGGTATAATACCAACCAACAGTTTCCTGCGAGTCCTGTCCGGTGTACCCGTAACCCAACGAGCACCTGTATACTATCTCCAGTACGACGTACTGATGGCTGTGGGACAGACCATCTCCCCAACTGGGATGAGAAGCGTACACACTAGTCTACTCTGGAGTATCGATGCCCTGTCTCGATAATCCTACGACTAGGGACCTGAAAACGGATGTGGTTGTAGACTACCCAGCCCCCACTAGTGTGACTTCCATCACAACGCTGGTATTCAAGCAAGATCCTAAGGGCTCTATCAATACGTACACATATATTAAGATAGATATAAACCAAGTAGCATACTACCATGTTTAGCAAGACTAATAATATAACTGTGAATATCCCAAGCTTCCATTAAGTAATATACAAGCTAGTATGATACAATAATGGCCCCTAGGGCATATACACTAACAGTATCAGAGCCAAGCTAGAGCATTAGGTGACGTGTATACGAAGTTAAAAGTCCGATCGAACCCCGAAACGTCATTTTTTGACCCCTCTCTGGAAATTTTCTAAAAAATTGTTTTTTTTCACATTAAAAATACTCAAAAAATCAAACAGGTAATTGTATGGATTACTGTGAAATACGAGTCACTGTAGCCTTTAAGTCGTCGCGGAACCGCGCGGCCTTACCATGCCTTTGGCGACGGTTCCACGGCAGTACTTGGGTGTTAGGGACAGTTATTTCTAGGGTTCATCCGTATGTATTACTACATGCTTCTGGGAATTTTTAATTTTACTCAAGTGTTGAGTTTTCTGGAGATCTTTTGTATTCGTTGATTCGATCGGAAAGTTTAACTTCGTTCAGTTTTTCAGATTATTTAGAGTGTGTTAAAATGTTCGAACGGATATCAATAACTCACTTTTTCCCGACATGAAAAACTTTCAAGTGTTGAATTTTTCTTGAGTTTTAATCTTTCGGAAAAACATGCAAGCATATCTGTGGACCCTCTAGAAGAATGTAACCTTAACTCAATTATGTGACCGTCAAGACTGCCACTGAACCCTAGGGTTGGTGGTAGTTTAGCGTTGCCACATGTGAGGCGTTGGTTTGACCCTTCTACGGCTGGTTCATTGGGGCTGTGACATGTTCTGGGATTTTTGAACTCCGCTCAAGTGTTGAACTATTTAGGAAATCTTGGGTGTTTGATTATTCGATCGGAAAGTTTAACTTTGTCTATTTATCTGGAATGTAATACAATATGTGGAATTCATATAGTTAGGCATGAAATGCGAAGTATGTGATATTTCGGATTTAAGATGTCTAAAGTGATTGTGGATTCCAAATGTTGTAGTTTTACACCTTCTTTTCTGTGACCGTAAGCGTAGTATGTGGTGTATCGCCGACTTCGTTGCTATACATCAACGACAATCGGGATACGCATACTTGCTTACGTTGATGATATGAGATATTTTGTGTTGCAGCGATATGTTATATTGGATCGTCGTGTTTTGAATAGCCGGGGGTTTTATGTGAGATGAGGCTTTTTATTTTCATTCATGTAAAATTCATTGTATGTAATATTCTTTTATTGGGGCACTTCCAGGTTGAGGATGATGTCACCATTGTATATTATTTACTTTTCCGCATTAGGATAGACCCAAGGAGGGGAGCACAAGTAACCGGGTTCTAGGGTCCAGTGGGAGGCCATCTCGAGGATTCGAGATCGGGTCTCCTAACCCTAGAATTGGCAGTGTTACTTGCCGCTCTCGTAAGGGTCTAGGGATGTGGGTTTGGCTATTCATCGCGACCGTGGAATTCGTGTTTTATACAGGCTCGATATAAAACACAGACATCCTAGTATATCCAATATTTCATATGTTATCTTCTGCTGCAATGTTCTATGATGAGATCATATTACTGCCTGAGACGAATGCTTATACTATATGATGATATATAAATATTACTGCTTTCGTTTCTTCTGTGATGCTTAGGAAGCATAATTGATGGGATTTATTAATGAGATTAATAAAAGAAAAGAAACATAAAAGATGTTGTAGAATCAAAACTTTACAAAAAGGGTAGCTACAGTTCTTGTTTTGCATAGAGGTATATATGATATACCCTGCACCTTATTCGATGAGGAAAGAGTCGAGATCCCTTCCCCGGGAATGTCCTCTTTAGCAAAACTGGCAGATACTACAAACTCGCGATTTAGTTTTTGATTGCTTCTATAGTTCTTGCTTTGCATAGCGGTATATATGATATATCCTGCATCTTATTCGATGAGAAAAGAGCCAAGATCCTTTCACCGGGAGTGACCTCTTTAGCAAAACTAGTGAAAGCCTAAAAAACACTCCTTTTCAAAATCACTCGATTCTACGACGTTATCAAGTTCATTACGCTCATGGTTTTCTGAAAAACCTGCGTAGCCCTCCGTCTTTTCAGATAGACACTAGTTAGTATTCGTGCTGTGTTTGTTGACCTTAGCCAAGGCGTAGTGTACGGTAGCTAATTAGTATTTATCTGTTAAAACATGAGATGTGATTGAGTTAGGGTAATCGTACGATTTTGTTGACCTTAGCCAAGGGTCGTACAGGTGGGTTTAATTCAATCGGGAAATGACGGGTTGAATTTGGCTAGCACTTATGATTTGTTGACCTTAGCCAAGGTCATAAGATGCTAGGGGCAAAAGCATTATCGGGAATTTCAAGTGTTGAAATTTGCAATGAGATTGCATACCTCTTATGAGATAGTTGGATCCCGATACCCACTGCGAGTAAGAGTTACTCCTGGGAGAATTTTTACATAGGACAATTAGCCGATCAAGTAGGTGTCTAGAAAGGTGTTAACGGGGTTATGCCTCTGGGAAAACGAGGTTTATTTTAATTAGGTCCGTGCGAAAGCATGGAGAACTTCCCTCAAAGTACCAACACTGATATGGTTGAAAGATTGACGACATTGTAGGGTGTAATTAATCCCTGCTAATCTTACCTTTTAGGGTTTGAAGGAAGATTTGATAAAAATAGTGGGAGACATCCTGGTTAGATAAGATAATAACCAATCTAATGTTGCAAGAGCATACGCTAAAGTGTTTTCTTCTCTCTCTCTCCAGGTAGTGACCATGTCAGGCCTTAATCAAGATAATAATATGGATGTATTGACTGAACCCACTTATTATACTGAGCAGGGGAACGTGAGTCCCGTTCTTTCTTATAAGTGTTATAAGACTGAGCAGGAAATAGGAGAAAATCTGGATTTTGAACCCACCCAAACGAAGAATAAGCATGTTGATGCATCTTCTTCGGGTGTGTTAGTTATCGAGAACTGTTTCTCAGTTCACTCTACGTCCTGGGTATTAGATACCGGATCAGGATCCCACATATGTAATATGTTACGTGGGCTACGTAAAGGTAGAGAACTGGGATGGGTGATCATTCCGTAAGAGTAGGGAATGGTGCAGATATTGCAGCCAAAGCTGTTGGCGAATATCACCTTGTATTACCAAGTAGTAATACATTGATTCTGAACGAGTGCTATTATATACCGAACATGATGTGCAACATTATATCAGTTTCTTTATTAAGTAAAGAAGGATATAATTTTGTAATACAGGATAATATTATGAACATCTTCCTAAATCAAAAGTTGATTGGATCAGGCTCGTTACATAATGGCATATACGTTCTCAATCAAACTACAGTCCTTAATATACAGAACACACACAAGAGGAAAAGTTCAGAAATGAATGAATCCTTCTTATGGCATTGTAGACTTGGTCATATCAATGCGACACGACTAGCTAAGTTACATAAGGATGGATATCTGAATACGTTCGAATTATCATCTTATGAAACTTGCCAGTCATGTCTCAAAGGTAAAATGACCAAAACTCCATTTAGTGGACACAGAGAAAGAGTTACAGAACTCTTAGGGCTGATACATAGTGATGTATATGGTCCCATATCTACATATGCCAGGAACGGTTCTTCCTACTTCATTACATTCACTGACGATCTCTCAAGACACGGACATGTGTTCCTAATAAAACACAAGTCTGAAGCTTTTAAGAAATTCAGGGAATATAAGCACGAAGTAGAGAACCAAACAGCCAAAAGTATTAAGATCCTTTGATCTGATCGAGGAGGAGAATACTTAAGCAATGAGTTCCTGGACTATCTAAAAGAGAATGGGATTCTCTCTCAGCTTACTCCTCCTTATACACCACAGCACAACGGTGTATTGGAGCGGAGGAATCGCTCCCGATTAGATATGGTGCGCTCTATGATGAGCAATGCTGAGTTGCCTATTTCCTTTTGGGGGTATGAGCTTGAGACAGCCATATACCTATTGAATAGAGTTCCATCCAAATCAGTGCCTACCACTCCATATGAGATATGGAATGGGAAAAGACCATCTCTTAAACGAGTTAAGATATGGGGTTGTCCGGCCTATGTTAAAAAGCAAAATCCGGACAAGCTCGAGGCAAGATCATTTCTTTGCAAGTTTGTGGGATATCCAAGTAATTCGTATGGATATCTATTCTACCTAAGTGAGGAACAAAAGGTGTTTGTTTCTCAACATGCCACCTTTTTGGAAAAGGAATTTCTTACAAAGGAAATTAGTGGCAATAAGGTAGAACTGGAAGAAGTTCCAGCAACACAAACTATGACAAAAGATTTGGTAGAACCAGAGAATTTAGTAGTCCACGACGAATCCCAGCCTCTCCGCCGACCTAGCAGGGTTTCTCATCCACCTGAGAGATACTATGGTTTTCTCGTTGATGGTGGGAGCGATGATTGTATCATGGAAGATGATGACCCGACTAGTTTCGAGCAGGCCATCACGAGTGGTGACTCTGTGAAATGGCTGGATGCAATGCGATCTGAGATGGAATCCATGTACACCAACAAAGTATGGACTTTGGAAGTTGCTCCTGAAGGGGTAAAACCCATTGGGAGCAAGTGGATCTTTAAGAAGAAACTTGGTGTAGATGGAAAAGTGGAGACTTTCAAAGCTAGACTTGTTGCAAAGGTTTTCGTCAATGACCAGGTGTGGATTATGACGAAACCTTTTCTCCAGTGGCTATGCTTAAGTCCATTCGGATCTTACTTGCCATTGTTGCATACCATGACTACGAAATCTGGCAGATGGATGTTAAGACCGCCTTTCTAAATGGTGATTTAGAAGAGTGTGTGTACATGACTCGGCCAGAGGGCTTCGTAGATAGTGGGAGCAGCGGAAAGGTGTGCAAGCTGTTTAAATCCATTTATGGGTTAAAGCAAGCATCGCAGAGTTGAAACATCTGCTTTGATGTTGTAGTCAAAAAGTTTGACTTCATCAAAAACGTAGATGAACCTTGTATCTATAAGAAGGTTGCAGAGAGTAAGGTTGTCTTCCTCGTATTGTACGTGGATGACATGCTCTTGATAGGAAATGATGTTTCTATGCAGCACTCGGTCAAGCTCTTGTTATCACAAAGATTCTCAATGAAAGATCTAAGTGATGCCACCTGCATTTTGGGAATTAAGATCTATAGAGATAGATCTAAACGGATATTGGGATTGTCCCAATCCAGGTACATTGACACCATAATAAAAAGGTTAAGTATGGAAGAATCCAAGCGTGGGAACCTACCCACGATCTCTGGACTCACTCTCTCCAAAGAGATGTCTACCAAGACTGATTTGGAAAGAGCTCACATGCAAGGGATACCCTATGCTTCGGCAGTAGGCTCTATCATGTACGCGATGCTATGTACCAGACCCGATGTAGCATACTCACTAAGTATAGTGAGTCGGTATCAAGCGGATCCTGGAGAGAGTCACTGGATAGCTGTAAAGAACATTCTCAAGTACTTGAGAAAGACTAAAGAGATGTTCTTGGTGTATGGAACGGAGAACTCCAGGTGGAGTCCTTTACCAATTCGAGCTTCCAAAGTGATAAGGACGACTCGCACTCGGGATTTGTCTTTACCCTCAATGGAGGGGCGGTGTGTTGGAAGAGTTCCAAACAGGATACCGTTGCAGACTCGACGATGGAGGCTGAATACATCGCTGCCAACGATGCTGCCAAAGAGGATGTCTGGATGAAGAAGTTCATCACTGAACTTGGTGTGGTTCCGTCCATTGAGTATCCAATACCTCTGTATTGTGATAACAATGGAGCTGTGGCTTTGGCCAAGGAACCCAGGTCCCATCAGAAGTCCAGACATATTCTGAGGCGGTATCACCTGATCCGGGAGATAGTTGATCGCCGGGAGATCGAGGTCAGGAGAGTTGATACGAAGGACAACACTGCAGATCCACTTACGAAGGCCATTCCGCAGACACAGTTTGAGAGACTCTTCGAGATGTTGGGTATGAGATACTACAACAGCTGGCCTTAGTGCAAGTGGGAGATTGTTAGTTATATATATGCCCTAGAGGCCATTGTTGTACATATGATATATATTATATTGGATGCTTGGATATATATAGAGAGGACTTTCTTGCTCGACATGATAGTATGCTATTTGGTTTCACTTTGTCTAAACATGTTGACTTGTATTAGTTTACTGTCTTGCTCTCACATGTTGATAAAGCCCTTAGGATATGTACTCGACTACTGGGACTATGATGAGATCGTACTAGTGGGGCCAGGGTAGTCAATGAGTACATCCTATAACTGTTCCTAGTCGAGGGTGTATCGAGACAGGGCATCGATACACCAGAGTAGACTAGCGTATACGCATCTTGACCCATATGATGGGCGATGGATGATCCCAAATCCATCGGTGTTTGACATCAAAGATGGTGTACGGGTGCTTAGTGGAGACTGGGTACACTGAACGGACTCGCCGAGAACTCCCAGATGGTATTATACCTCACGTCAGATGGCAGTTCTCCGGTGACAATGGTACAGGTTAGTCTGTAGACCCGAGATCGTCATGGAGTATTATGTGATTCCCCCTATGCTTTGATTTCCACCTTACCACATCCAAGAGGGCGTGCAAAACGGTGGCTTTTGGGTACAGTCCTGAATCACATGGAGGCAATGAGCGATAGGAGGGGATTCGTCTCTCCCGGTATAGGGAGTTGATGTTGTGCTGTGTTTGATTGGCTATAACTGGAAGTCCCTAGCCAGGGCTGATATAGAGTGCTTCTGGTAGGTGTTATCAGTAGTTTCTCGACCTGTTATGAGCCTCACATCGACACGACTTATCGGTTACTGGGGTCTGACGTTTTACCACACCTAAACTGGATATGCGACATATCAGATGAAGAGACCGGACTGTACGGTAGTGTTACTGATTGGATTCACATGAGAATGTACAGGCTTGCTTGTTGATCTTTTGATCGCTCAATAACTGGGTGGCTGTTACGTTTAGCTGACCGCTTGCAGCTTGTGGGTGTTTGATATGATCATCACCTGCTGCCGGCGTATTGACGATTCTTTAGAGTCCTACACAGAGGTTTTCTGACTCAGGAAAAGCGGAGTAGGAGAACATATGTGATATGTGCGGGACCGAAAATAATACGATATGAGATACCGTATTCTATTCTCGCGATATATGATATCGGCCGGGTATATGTGATATAGCCGGGTCATCGGATCAAGTGTTGATTTGATCGGTACATGTTGTATTAGTCGGTTATATTTGATATAGCCGGATTGTCGGATCAAGTGTTGATTCGATAATTTAATGTATAATTATATATGTGATATATTACATTACATTAACTAATATAAGCTCGCTTTATTGATTCATTTTCTCACCGGATAATACATTGATATATATGCGATATATGTTAATTGTATTATTTTCTTTTGTTACAAAAATATATTATATATGTGATATATAATATTGTAAAAAGTTATGATTACAAATACAACATGATTTGTGGAGATTAAACTAGTTAGGGTTTGATTTGGGTTAGCTTTTTCATGAAGCTTCTAGAAGCTTTGTTTTGTTTTAAGCAAAGATATTTTGTGTTGATATTTTGGAGATATTATTTAACCCAACCCAAACCCTTAACTCTAGTCAATTCTCTACATGAGTTAATAATTGATATTATTAACTCAAGGTTGTTTTGTAACCATAGTAACAATTCCATTATTCATCACAAAAGGTTTCATCTTCTTCTTCCTCCTTGAAAAGCTTTCTAGCTTTTGGTTTTGTGATGATTTAGTGTGAGAATTTGAAAATAAAAGAGAGCTAAATTCCTACTTCATCATTCTCATCTATTCTAACCACTTAGATTAGGGTGTTCACTTCTCTAATACTTGATTAGAGAAGTGAGAGCTTGAGTTAAAGATTCTTCAAGGTAGATCATCTTCGAAAAGGAAGACTTCAAGCAAGCATGGATCATTCGGCTTGTGGAGCCTCTCTAGAGTTCGGAAGTTCATAGATCACGGCGAAGAGACTACTACTCGGAGCTTATGAAGCGAAGGAGAGGATTACAAAGGTTGTAATCCCTCTCTCATAGATGTAAAGTTGTTTATATGCTTTGTTAACCCTAATAATCTAGCAAAGATCCTCGCTTTAGGTTGTTCGGCACTTAAAATTTTTTAAATTCGGCATGGTTGATGCCTTGTAGACCCTTGTGAAAGTGCCTAGTAACCCTACACAAATTAACCTGGACAATGACGGGTAGAACTTGACATGTGACTTATGATATGTTGGCCTTCGTCAAGGTCATAAGAGCATGGGGCAAAAATCACATCGGGAGTTTCAAACATACAGGAAACTTGCCAGGCATGCGCATACCTTCTGGAGTGTGATAACTTGAGTGGATTCCATCAAGTTATCATACGATGATAGTTGGATCCCGATTCCCACTGATGAGTTGATTTACTCCTCGGGTGATTTTAGATGATCCCGACTAATTTTTCTTTTAGGTTTGGAGGAGAATTTGTGGATACAGTGGGAGACATCCTGATTAGATAAATAGATAACCATTCTGATATAGGTTAGAGTGCACGCTGAGTGTTTCTTTTCTCTCTCTCTTAGAGCAGCGACCATGTCCCGACCCTAGACTAGAACTCATAAACCAAGTTAACCGAACCTTCTTAAAACACACTGACTTTTGGATTGTTAGAGTTGCATATATCATTAACACTCCTACTTTTACCCTTTGCACTTCTCCGGAACATTCCTTATTACTATGAAGGTCCCTTTTCATTGGATATGACCATTGTATAGTTACATACGAACTCGAAGAAACTTGTTTCAGATTCGAGGATGGTTTCCGGTTCTGGAGAAATTGAATAGGACTATTCAGTTGTCTTTTCCTTTTACCTTCTTTCAGGTTGTGAGGGCTCCTAGGATTTGGAGAGGGTACACCTATTACGCTTATTGGATAGTCTTCTTCCAAACCATAGTCAGGTGCCGAAAGGTGGGGAAGGAAGAAAACCAATTAGCTTAAGTGTGGTGTACAGAAGTTAATAAGTAAAGACAAATAAAGGGATTAGAAAGAGGGCCAAGTAAAATGCGACTTCTATCATTCAAGACTAAACCGCATAACTCATCGCCACTCCTACTTCACCTTTGCATTTCTCCGGTTCAGAAGAAATTGAATAGGATTATTCAGGTTGTCTTTTATCATTACCTTCTATCAGGTTGCGAGGGCTCCTTGGATTAGGAGGGTACAACACCTATTACGCTGATTGGATAGTCTTCTTCCAAACCATAGGCTGGTGCCGAATGGTAGGGAAGGAAGAAAACCATTTAACCTGAAGGTGGTGTACAGAACGTAATGAGTAAAGACAAATAAGGGGATTTGGAGAGATGGCAAAAGAAATATACGGTTATAGTCATGAATCTGATAGTGGAAGAGGCATTACTAGGAATACCCGGATACCCCTTCAAAACATTTTCATGCTTCAGTTTCACTATGCGTTGTTAATTGAAAACTTATTTCCCAATTAGATTCTTACTCCAGGGTATGTATTTACCACGTTTGATTCTCACATCTGTATGGTTTTACAGATGATGAGTGGGAGTAAGTTATTGGGAATTAGGTGATTATATCCTCATTATATCGGAATTCGTTGTAATTGGTGATATTTGAGGAAATCGCCTGGGGTTTTGCCTGACGGCAAATATTTGGTTTTGAATATCCGTTGTTATGCACCAATTTCAAAATGATATATCTGTACGTTTATTTCATAAAGTGAGATATAACTTTTTGAAATTATGTCCATGACATTTACCTATATCAGTTGATGGTTAGGTAAGGAGCATTAAACAGCGGTGTAATTTTTCTTAACCATATTACAGTTTTCAACCTACAACGCACAGGCTTTGAGTTATTCAACTCAGAGGACTTATACAAAGTATTGTATGTTGTCCGGTGTCCATTAGGACAGAGGGGTTGGTACTCGTACAATATTCTGTTTAATTGTGACTTCTCAAGTTTTAGACAAGTATTTCGTAGAATTGCAAGGTCCAAGTTTTGAGAAGTTATAGGTACAAGAATAAAGTAGAGAACCAGGTGTTGCAAGCATCAGGATTCTTCAAAGTGATTGAAGATGTAGATACTTGTGTTTGGTATTCAGTTGATAGTAATGGTTTTGAGAACTTGCTTCTCTTTCAGGTTACTCATATTTGGATGCACTCCTAGTTGAATAATGCTGATCGGCCTCTTTCCATTTAGTTGACATACACTGGAGACAGCTGCATGATTTGAATCTGGTTCCAATTAAATCAGTGCCTCTGTTTCTATATTGTATATAGAATGGTTCATATCTTAACGATGTTAAGGTATATGGAGTTGTCCGGCTTATGCTTAAAACCAGACTCTGGATAACTTAAGGCACGTTTCTGTAATTGCATTTTGTGGGTTATCCTAGGCTATGACGAGGGTTAACTTTCTACCATCTGGAAGATCATTAGTGATATTGTTCTTGACTCGCCACAGTTTTAGTAAAATGGATTTTTTCAGAAAACAGTAGTGGGAGTATGGTAGAACTGGAAGTGATTCCAGAATCGCAAACGATTACTGAAAATTTAATAGAACCTAAAGATTCAATCTGGTTTGACATTCCATTAGCCACTCCGCAGATATGGTGGGTAACCTCAGGCACCCGAGAGGTACTTCGGTATTCTCAAAGACGGTGACATGGAGGTTCTTGTTTACCCAGACTTGCCATTACTGTTGTTCTAGACTATGAGACCCGGCAGAAGGATGAGTATAGCATCGTTCTAAACTAACTTCAGAAGTGCATGTGTATATGACTCTGCCAGAGGGTGGTTGTGGTCAGTGGGAGCAGCGGAAGTATAGTGGACAAGTAGCTTATGTTTATTTATAGACTAAAGCAGATATAGCGAATATAGATCATCTATTTTTGATGCGACAGTCATAGGTTTTGACTTAATCAGAATAGGAGATGGATCTGTTAAGAAGGCAGTAGGGTTGATGTCCTGGTATTTGGATGACATACACTTTGTAGGAACTGAAATTCGTATACTACGGTCAGTTATACTGTGGTTGTCACACAGTGGTTTCTCCACATAGGATATGGATATAATATGAGGCATTCTGGTTAATAGATCTATGGTTTTAGATCTAGATTTGGGTAGTTTCCCAATTTGGGTACTTAGAAAGTATTCTAAAGGTGTTTTAGAATGGACGACTCCTGGCATGTTGGTGTACCTGCAGGTGATGGAGTCACCCTCTCTAAAGGTGTCTTACAGACTAAAGGGGAGAGGGATGTGCATGATAGACATATCACTTGCTTAGGCAATTGAGTCAATCATGAGATGTCAAGTACCACGCCAGATATTGTATTTGCGCTAGTTGCAATAAGTTTATATTAATCCAATCCTGGAGAAACGTACAAAATTAGTTTTAGAACATAAGTTGATGTTATAGGGATATGATAACGACAGCCTCTTTCAGGGGACGGTTATCATTCCAGGCTTCCAAGGTGACCTGGATGACAGAGTGACTGTCAGAGTTATAGTGTTCCCTCTTTTGAGGGACAGTATTTTGGACAGGTGGTCCAAACGGATACCGAGGGTGGCATGGTGCAGGATACTGATTAAATTCAGTGGACGATACAGTCTAAGAAGTTTGCTGGATTTGGAGTTCATTTGTGAACTGGGTCCCATCAGATATCCAGACATATTCTAAGACAGGTATTGCTCATTTCGGGAGATTGTTTTTTCCGCGAACTTGAGATAAAGAGAGACATAGAGAGAAATATTGGAGCAGATCCACTCACTGAGGCTATTTCTCGAACACAATAGTTTTACAAACGGGCTTTGTGAAACTGATTAGAAGAGAAGTTGGGTGTTCGATATCACACGGGTTGTGAGTATGCAACACCGCAATAATTAGCCTTAAGTGCGAGTGGGAGATTGTTGGCTATAGTGCCCTCAAGTCAATTATTGGATCGCAGGCACGTGATTGCAATGATTGAGGGAGGACCTATATCGGTAGAACAGTCTTACTCAAGATGATAGTATGCTATCTGGTTTGTCTTTATCATCGTGTACATGCTTTAGGTGACATTACAGATCACTATTACATGTTGATAGAGCCCATAAGATTCATGCTTGACTACCAACAGTATGATGGCGATCATATACGTGAGAGTTGGGTGGTCTATAAGCACATCCTTAAAGTGTCCCTAGTCGTGGGAGTTTTGAGACTGGGCATCGATACTCCAAGAGTAGACTAATGTATACGGATCGAGATCTCGACGAGGGGCGGCGGCCGGTCTCACAAGCCATTGGTGTTAGTTGGTTCACCTACGATGTATACAGGTGCTCATTGGGTTATGAGTACACCGGACGGACTCGCCGGGAATATACTAGTTGGTATCATACCTATTGTCAGATCGCAGTTCCCTGGTGACATGTGTACAGGTTAGTCTATCGACCTAAGATCGCCATCTGTCTCGTGTGAGTTCCTACTGTGCTTTGATTACTACCCTACCACAGCTCAAAGGAGTCGTGCAAACAGGTTTTAGGATAGTCTGAGTCTCATACTAACATGTTGCATGTGTAACCTAGCATGACACAACAATATAAATCACATATATATTTTGTGCAAAAAGAAAACAATACATTTAACATATATCACATATATATCAATGTATCATAAGTGAGAAAAATGAATACTTAACTGAGCTAATATTAGTTAATGTAATGTAATATATCAAATATATAATTATACATTAAATTATTAAATCAACATTTGATTTAATAATCCGGCTATATCACATATAACCGACTAATATCAAATGTAACATCTTATCGAATCAACACTTGATATGATAACTTGGCTATATTACATATACCCGACCAATGTCACAAGTCGCGAGAATAGAATGCGGTATCATATACTTGCATTAATCTCGGTCCCGCACATATCACATATGTGCTCCTACTCCGTTTCGCATGAACCAGGAAACCTCTGTGTAGGACTCTAAAGACTTGTCAATACGCCGGCAGTAGGTATTGATTATATCAATCACCTACAAGCCGCAAGCAGTCTGCTAAACGTAACGGCCATCCGGGTATTGAGCGATCAGAAGATCAACAAGCAAGCCTGCTCGTACTCCTGTGAATCCAATCAGTAACACTACCGTACATTCCGGTCTCTTCGTCTGATATGTCGCATATCAAAGCCTGGGGGTGGTATAACGTCAGACCCCAATAGCCTGATAAGTCATGCCGATGCAAGGTCCATAACAGTTCAAGAAACTACTGGTAACACTTACCAATAAATCTCAGCAACCCTGGCCAGGGATTTCCTGTTATGGCCAATCGAGCATAGCACAATATCAACTCCCAATACCGGGAGAGACGAAACCCCTCCTATCGCTCATTGCCTCCATGTGACTCGGGACTGTACCCAAAAACCACCTTTTTGCACGATCTCTTGACCGTGGTATGGTGGAAATCAAAGCACAGTGGGAATCACACAAGACTCTATGACGATATCGGGTCTACAGACTAACCTGTACCAGTGTCACCAAAGAACTGCTATCCGACGATAGGTATAATACCATCTAGGAGTTCTCGGCGAGTCCGTCCAGTGTACCCAGTTTCCACTGAGCACTCGTATACCTTCTCTGATGTCAAACACCAATGGATATGGGATCATCCATCGCCCATCATATGGGTCGAGAAGCGCATATGCTAGTCTACTCTGGAATATCGATGCTCTGCCACGATACTCCCACGACTAGGAACATTTGAAGGATGTACTTATCGTCTACCCTGTCCCCACTATATGATCTGTAAGTCTGCGGCAGTGCCCCGGCCGTCTTTCCGAGGCCAAATGCGGAACAAAACGTTTTACTAAACTGGCGCTATCGTAGTCTTTCACCCGGATCTAACCATTAACACTAAACTAGCAACTACTAAAAAGGTAGAAAGGCTATACCGATCGATCCGAGTCCTTCGGTCTTTATCCACCATCCTTAGCTCCTCGCGGCTTCTCCGATCTCCGGTCTCCTCGTCTGAGGGGCACCACATCAAGAAGTATTTTTACGGGCTCCCGCCTATGAACCAAGGCAACTCGGACATGAAGTTCGCTAGCCAACGTGTCCAAGGTTGCTGTAGAATATACGTAGAACACTTTGTCTCAAGATCAATGAAGTTGCCATAATGAGGAAGTGAGATGGAAATGGACATTGTAAATGGAGCTTAGGAATTTTCTTTTGCAATGAAAATGAATCTCTCATTCTAACACTAAAATGAATTGGGGGCTCCCTCAATTAGTGCTCGGCCATTTGGCAGTGGGAAATAATAAGGGGGTGAGCACAAGGAAGAGGGGTGATCTATATCAAAAGAAACTTTGGGTTTCCAAGAAACATTAAATGCTAACAATGATGCAAAGGAAAAGTAAAGCTCATCTAGAAAACTCAAGGAACTTGCTGGAATGGCCTGGAGCCCCGGTCACCGCAGAAAAACCCCTCCCTTTCCAAATTACACATTTGCAAGAAACCCCCTTTCAAAGCAAAATTCAGCCATGAGCAAAAGAAAGGAAAAATGGCCAAATCAAAGATACAAACTGGCAATTTCAAAAAGAGATCCTGTAGCTAATTACAGGATAACCCCGCAACTGTATATACATACCATCATTTGTATTCCGACCGAATACAAATGCAACGAGACAAAATCTATACAGTATAATACTAGGATCTAGCTTAAACCAAAGCCCGCTAGTATTATCCATCCGAACCATGACACGTGCACAAGTGCACGTGATGTTCCAACCCTGCCATATAACCATACGGCCTCTACAACATTTCGCCCGAACTGGGAAACTTTCTGTGGGGGACTCTAAAGACTTGTCAATACTCTGGCAGTGGGTTTAACCACAAGCCGTCAGTGGTACTAGCTGTACGTAATGGCTTCCTATGTACTGAGTAAAAGGGAGTCTGATAAGCAAACTCATCCTAGAACCCTACTGATCCTATGTGTGACAATATCCGTACAGTCCGGTCCGTTCGTCTATGAGTATCGCATATCGGGCCTAGGGAGCTGGTAAACGTCAGACCCCAAAAGCGGTATAAGTCATGTCGGAGTGTAGCCCAAAACACCCTGAGATACTACTGGAATACCTACCTGTAAATCTCGCTTTCCATGGCCATGGACTTTTTGTAATGTCTCTCCAGACATAACACGATCTCACCCCCAACGTTGGGAGAGACGAATCCCCTGCCGATCTGCTCACTGCCTCCATGTGGCTCGGGACTGTACCCAACTAAAATCTGTTTGCACGACTCATATGAGCCGTGGTAGGGTAATAATCAAAGCACAGTGGGAACTCACACGAGACAGATGACGATCTCAGGTCGATAGACTAACCTGTACACATGTCACCTGGGAATTGCCATCTGACGGCAGGTTTCAAAAACCAGCTAGCATATTCCTGGCGAGTCTTGTCCGGTGTACTCATAACCCAATGAGCACCTGTATACATCTTAGGTGAACCAACTGACACCAATGGCTTGTGAGACCGGCTACCGCCCCTTGTCGGGTCTCGATTGTATACACTAGTCTACTCCGGAGTATCGATGCCCTATCTCGAAACTCCCGCGACCAGGGACCACTTTTAAGGATGTGCTTATAGACTACCCAACTCTCATGTATATGATCGCCATCATACTGTTGGTAGTCAAGCAAGAATCCTATGGGCTCTATCAACGTGCAATAGTGATATATCATGTCACCTAAAGCAGTACACGTATGATAAAGATAAACCAGATAGTATACTATCATCTCGAGTAAGACTGTCCTACCGGTATAGGTCCTCCCTCAATCATTGCAATCACGTGTCTGCGATCCAATAATTGACATTGAGGGCACTATATTCAACAATCTCCCACTTGTACTTAAGGCTAATTATTGCGATGTCGCATACTCACAGCCCGTGTGATACCGAACACCCAACTCCTCTACTAATCAGTGTCACAAAGATCGTTTGTAAAACTATTGTGTTCGAGAAATAGCCTCAGTGAGTGGATCCGTCCTGATGTTTCTTTCTATGTCTCTCTTAATCTAAAGTCCGCGGAGAAAGCCATCGCCCGAAATGAGCAATACCTGTCTTAGAATATGTCTGGATATCTGATGGGACCTAGTTCACGAATGACCTCCAAATCCAAACGTCTTAGACTGTATCGTCAACTGAACCTAATCAGTATCCTGCGTCATGCCTCCCTCAGTATCCGCTTGGACCATCTGTCCAAACTATTGCCCCTCGTCGGAGAGAAAACTAGAACTCTGACAGTCACCTTGTCATCCATTTCACCTTGGAAGCCTGGAATGATAACTGTCTCCCGAAGGAGGCCACCGTTATCAAGTCCCAGAACATTCACTTATGTTCTAAAACTTCCTCCGAACGTTTCTTCAGGATTGGATCAATATCAACTTATTGCATCTAGTGCAAAAACAACACCTGGTGTGCTACTTGACATCTCATGATCAACTCAATTGCCTAAGCAAGTGATCTGCCAATCATGCACATCCCTCTCCCCTTTAGTCTGTAAGACACCTTTAGAGAGGGTGACTCCATCATCTGCTGGTACACCGCCATGCCAGGAGTCGTCCATTCTACATACCTTTAGAATGCAGTCTAAGTACCCAGATTGGGAAACTACCCAAATCTAGATCTAAAATCATAGATCTAGTAACCAGAGTGTCTGATATAATATCCATATCCTATGTCGAGAAAACACTGTGTGACAACCACAGTATAACCGATCGTAGCATAGGAATTTTACTTCATACTCTGTGTATGTCGTCCAAATACCAGGACATCACACTCTACTACTTTCTTAACTGATCCATCCCCTATTCTGATGAAGTCAAAGCCCATGACTGTCATATAAAAAATGGACGATCTATCTCCGCTATGTTGGATATATGTATGCCCTAGAGGCCATTATATGATAGTGAATATATATATATATATACATGTATAAATACATCCACTATCATATAATGGCCTATAGGGTATACATATATCCAACAATCTCCCACTTGCACTAAGGCCAGTTATTGGCGTATCTCATACCCAACATCTCAAAAAGTCGCTCATGTTGCGGCTGAGGGAGGGCCTTGGTGAGTGGATCCGCGGCGTTATTCTTTGTGTCTACTCTCCTAATCTCAATCTCGCGGCGATCTACAATCTCCCGGATCAAATGAAGCGCCACAGGATGTGTCTGGATCGCTGATGGGACCTGGGCTCCTTGGCTAACGCCATAGCCCCATTATTATCACAATACAATGGTATTGGATCAATAATGGTTGGAACTACTCCTAGCTCCAAGACGAACTTCCTCATCCAGACGGCTTCTTTGGCGGCATCATTCGCAGCAATGTACTCAGCCTCCATCGTGGAGTCTGCAACGGTATCCTGTTTAGAACTCTTCCAACTTACCGCCCCTCCATTGAGGGTAAATACAAACCCGGAGATAGATTTTCTGTCGTCCTTATCGCTCTGGAAGCTCGAATCGGTAAAGGCCTCCATTTGGAGATCTCCATTACCATACACCAAGAAAAATTCTTTAGTCATTCGCAAGTAATTAAGAAGGTTCTTCATAGCTATCCAGTGATTCTCCCCTGGGTTGGATTGATACCTACTTACAACACTAAGTGCATAAGCTACATATGGGCGTATACATAACATCGCATACATTATAGATCCTACTGCCGAAGCATAGGGTATAATGCTCATGCGAGCTCTCTCTTCATCGGTCTTTGGGCAAGAGTCCTTAAAGAGAGTGACCCCATGGCAAGCGGGTAAGGCACCCCGCTAGGAGTCTTCCATACTAAACCTTTTTAGGATGGTGTTGATGTACCTGGTTTGGGACAATCCCAATTGTTGCGCCACGGCAGCGCCCCGGCCGTCTATCCGAGGCCAAAATGCGGAATCAAAATTTTCTTAACTTTTAAACTGGCGCTACCGCGGACAATAAACCCGGATCGTAACCATTAACCGATACTAACAATCAAGAGAAAGGGTGAGAGATATACCGAGTGATCCGAGTCCTCCGGTCTTCTCGTCATCGTCCCGATCTCCCGCGGAAACTCCGGTCGTCGCCTCCTTGCCGGAAGGGCACCACATCGTCTGCATCTTTTACGGGCTCCCACCTCAATACCGAGGCAACTCGGGCATGAAGCTGGCAAGTCGACGTGCCCAAGATTTGCTGTAGAATGTAGTGTAGATGATGCTTGTCTCATTTGGAGTATTGAAGTTGCCATTGGATGGAGGGAAGTAATGAACAAAATGGAGATGAACTTTGGTGTATCCAAATGAGATGATAATTTTCCCATTTCACCAAATGAAAATCACTCCTCTCATTCTCACAAAGTGGCCGGCCATACAAGGATGAAATGGTGGAGGAAAAACAACTCATGAAGGGAGGTGAGAGTAGTAAAAGTAGAAAGGTGACCACATCATAAAGCAAAGCTCACATCATTAAACAAATCAATCTCTTCATATTAACCATCATGAATAAAGCAAGTGATGTAAAGAGAATAAAATGATGATGGTCATATCATAATCCCACATATGCAAGAAACCCCCCCACAAAAGTTATTTGCAAACTTGCAAATAACCCCCCTCCATCGGAAAGTCCGGCCGGGAAAGAACAAAGGAAAACCGGCCGGAACGGAATGCAAACTGGCAACTCCAGAAAACTGGTCCCGTAATAAATTACAGGAAAACCCCGATACTGTGAATACACACCCGCATCTGTATTCTGACGGATACAAATGCAATGAGACAAAATCTACACTGTACTAAACTAGGACCGGCTTAAACCAAAGCCGGCTAGTAAAATCCGTTCGATCCTGATCCGTGCAATACCGCACGTATCTGATCGAACCTTGCCATATAACTATACGGCCACTAGTACAAACCGTCCGATCCTGATCCGTGCAATACTGCACGTATCTGATCGGACCCTGCCATATCTTCATACGGCCTCTACAGCGTTTCGCCCGAAAGCTTGAGTAACTGAAAGTGTGGTGGACTCTAAAGACTCGTCAATACTATGGCTGTGGATTTAACCACCAGCACGTCAGAGGTATAAGCCAATACGTGACGGGCCACCAGCTATTGACCAAAAGGGACGTCGATAAGCGAACTCATCCTGACACCCTACTGAGCCTGTCAGTGACAATATCCGTACAGTCCGGTCCGTTCGTCTATGAGCATCGCATGTCGGGCCTAGGGGGTTGGTAAAAGTCAGACCCCCAAAAGCGGTACAAGTCGTGTCGGAGTGTAGCCCAGAACACCCTGAGATACTACTGGAATACCTACCAGTAAATCTCCTGCCTCGGCCGAGGGCTTTGTGTAATGGCTCTCCTAGACACAGCGTGACCTCACCCCCAATACTGGGAGAGACGAACCCCTGAATATCCGTTCACTGCCTCCATGTGGCTCGGGACTGTACCCAACTATAACCTGTTTGCACGACTCCTTTGAGCCGTGGTAGGGTAGTAATCAAAGTACAGTGGGAACTCACACGAGACAAATGACGATCCCCAGGTCGATGAACTAACCTGTACACATGTTACCAGGGAACTGCTATCTGACGTCAGGTATAAGACCAACTAGCATGTTCCCGGCGAGTCCTGTCCGGTGTACTCATAACCCAATGAGCACCTGTATCATCTTAGGTGAACCAACTGACACCAGTGGCTTGTGAGACCGGCCACCGCCCCTCGTCGGGGTCTTGACTGTATACACTAGTCTACTCTAGAGAATCGATGCCCTGTCTCGAAACTCCCACGACTAGGGACCTTTTAAGGATGTGCTTATAGACCACCAGCTCTCACGTATATGATCGCCATCATACTGCTGGCAGTCAAGCAAGAATACTAGGGGCTCTATCAGCATGTAATAGCGACCTGTAAGGTTACCTGAAGCAGTACACGATGATAAAGGTAAACCAGATATCATACTATCATCTCGAGTAAGACTGTTCTACCGGGATAGGTCCTCCCTCAATCATTGCAATCACGTGCCTGTGATCCAATAATTGACTCTGAGGGCACTATCTCCAACAATCTCCCACTTGCACTCAAGGCTAATTATTGCGATGTCGCATACTCACAGCCCGTGTGATACCGAACACCCAACTCCTCTACTAGTCAGTCTCACAAAGCTCGTTTGCGAAACTATTGCGTTCGAGGAATAGCCTCAGTGAGTGGATCCGCTGTGATGTTTCTTTCTATGTCTCTCTAAATCTCAAGTTCGCAGAGAAAGCCATCTCCCGAAATGAGCAATACCTGTCTTAGAGTATGTCTGGATATCTGATGGGACCTAGCTCATAAATGAACTCCAAATCCAAACTTCTTAGACTGTATCGACAACTGAACTTAATCAGTATCCTGCGCCATGCCTCCCTCGGTATTGCCTAGGACTATCTGTCCAAAATACTGCCCCTCGTTAGAAGGAAAAACTATAACACTGACAACCTCCTTGTCGTCCATGTCACCTTGGAAGCCTGGAATGATAACCGTCTCCTAAAAGAGGCTGTCGTTATCACATCCCTAGAACATCAACTTATGTTCTAAAACTGCTTCCGACTGTTTCTCCAGGATTGGATTAATATCAACTTATTGCACCTACTGCAAGAACAACATCTGGTGTGGTACTTGACATTTCATGATTGACTCAATTGCCTAAGCAAGTGATCTGCCAATCATGAGTATCCCTCTCCCCTTTAGTCTGTAAGACACCTTTAGAGAGGGTGACTCCATCAACTGCAGGTACACTACCGTGCCAGGAGTCATCCATTCTAAATACTCATAGAATGCTGTCAAGGTACCCTGATTGGGAAACCACCCAAATCTAGATCTAAAACCATAGATCTAGTAACCAGTATGTCTGATATAATGTCCAAGTCCCATATGGAGAAACTACTGTGTGACGACCAAAGCGTAACCGATCGTAGTATAGGAATATCACTTCCTACTCTGTGTATGTCATCCAAATACCAGGACATCATACCCTACTATCTTCTTAACAGATCCATCCCCTATTCTGATGAAGTCAAACCTATGACTGTCACATCAGAAATAGATGATCTATCTCCGCTGTAACTGCTTTAGTCTATAAATAGACATAAGCCTGATGACCACCAATGCTTCCGCTGCTCCCACTGACTACGACAACCCTCTGCCAGAGTCATATAGACGTGCACTTCTAAAGCTAGTTTAGAACGACGCTATACTCATCCTCCTGCCGGGTCTCACAGTCTGGAACAACAGCAATGGTAAGTCTGGGTAAACAAGAACCTCCCTGCCACCGTCCTTGAGCATACCGAAGTACCTCTCGAGTGCCTAAGGTTACCCATCATATCGGCGGAGTGGCCAATGGAATGTCAAATCAGATTGAATCTTTAGGTTCTTATCAAATCTTCAGTAATCGTTTGCGGTTCTGGAATCACTTCCAGTTCTACCATACTCCCACTACTGTTTTCTAAAAAAATCCATTTTTAATAAAACTGTGGCGAGTTTAGAACAATACCACTATTGATCTTCCAGATGGTAGAAAATCAACCCTCGTCATAGCCTGGGTCAACCCACAAACAGCCATTACAGAAACGTGCCTTGAGTTATCCAGAGTCTGGTTTTAAGCATAAGCCGGACAACTCCCCGTACCTTAACAATGTCAAGATATGAACTGTTCTATATCCAATATAGAAACAGAGGCACTGATTTAATTGGAACCAGATTCAAATCATGCAGCTGTCTCCAGTGCATGTCAACTAAATGGAAAGAGGCCGATCAGCGTTACTCAACTTAGGAATACTTCCAATTATGAGTAACCTGAAAGAAAAGCAAGTTCTCTTTATCATTACTATCAACTGAATACCATACACAAGTATCTACATCTTCGATCACTTTGAAGAATCCCGATACTTGCTACACCTGGTTCTCTACTCTATTCAAATACCTATAACTCCTCAAAACTTAGACCCTGTGTTTCTACGAAACACATGTCTAAGAACTAGAGAAGTTAAAAGTAAACAGAATATAGTATGAGGACCAACCCCTCTGTCCTAATGGACACTGGACAACATACAATACTCTGTATAAGTCCGCTGAGTCTAACAACTCTTTCACTGTGCGTCGTAGGTTGAAAACTGTACTTATGGTTAAGAAGAATTACACCGCTGTTTGATGCTCCTTACCTAACCATCCACTGATATAGGTAAATGTCATCGACATAATATCAAAAGGTATATCTCACTCCATGAAAATAGACGTACAGATATATCAATTTGAAATTGGTGCACAACAGCGGATATTCAAAACCAAATATTTGCCGATCGGCAAACAGCCCAGATGATCTCCTCAAATATCACCGATTACAACGAATCCTGATATAATGAGGACGATCACCTTATTCCCAATGACTTACTCCCACTCATCATCTGTAAACCCATACAGATGTGAGAATCATACCTGGTAAATACATACCCTGGAGTAAGTATCTAATCGGGAAATCAGTTTTCTTTTAACATTACACAGTGAAACTGAAACATTGAAATGTTTCGGTGGGGTATTCCGGTATTCTTAGTAATGCCTCTTCCATTATCCAGATTCACAACAATAACCGTATAATTCTTTTCCACCTCTCCAAATCCCTTTATATGTCTTTAGTCATTATCTTCTGCACACCCCTTTAGGCCAATTGGTTTTCTTCCTTCCCTACCGTTCGGCACCAGCCTATGGTTTGGAAGAAGACTATCCAATAAGCATAATGGGTGTACTGTCCTAATCCTAGGAGCACTCGCAATGCGAGAGAAGGTGAAGAGAAAAGACAACCGAATAAAACGTATTCCTATTTCTCCTGGACCAGAATCCATCCCCGAACTGGAACAAGTTCCTTTCGAGTTCGTATATAACCATACGATGGAGTATCCAATAAACTGTGGATCTTCGTAGTGATACGGAGTGTCCTGGAGAAATACAAAGGTGATTTAAGATTGGCGAAGAAATACTTGGTTTGATCGTGAATAGCAGTCGCAATTTACTTTGCCCTCTTACTAATCCCTTGCTTTGTCTTAACTTAATACCTTATGTACACCATCGTTATGCTAATTGGTTTTCTTCATTCCCCACCGTTCGGCACCTGCCTAAGGTTTGGAAGAAGA
The DNA here is from genome assembly GCA_030015575.1 of Agapanthus africanus. Classification (NCBI taxonomy): domain Eukaryota; kingdom Viridiplantae; phylum Streptophyta; class Magnoliopsida; order Asparagales; family Amaryllidaceae; genus Agapanthus; species Agapanthus africanus. The sequence continues at coordinate 343,151,645 of JASDDO010000012.1, forward strand.
CTATCCAATTTGCGTAATAGGTGTACTATCTCCTAAACCAAGGAGTACTCGCAATGAGAGAATGTGAAAAGAAAAGGCAATTGAATAATCATATTCGTTTTCTCCAGAACCAGAAACCATCCTCGAAGTCCTTCGAGTTCGTATATAACCATACGATGGTTTTGTCCAATGGAAGTGGACGTTCGTAGTAATACGGGGTGTCCTGGAGAAAAGGGTAGAAGTAGGAGTGGCAAAGAGGTTTGCAACTCTGATAATCCAAAAGCCAGTGTTAAGAAGGTTCGGTCAACTTGGTCACTGAGTCATAGTCCAGGGTCGGGTCAATGGTCGCTGTTAAAGAGAGAGAGAAAAGAAACACTCAGCGTGCACTCTATCCTAGATCAGAATGGTTATCACTTTGTCTAATCTGGAAACCTCCCATTGTAACCTCAAATTCTTCTCCAAACCCGAAAGAAGAATTAGTCGGGATCACCCGAGGAGTAAACCAACTCACAAGTGGGAATCGGGATCCAACTATCATTGCATGATAACGTGACGGAATCCGCTCACATCATCACACTCCAGAAGGTATGCGCATATCTGGCAAGTTTTAGTTCTTTTGAAACTCCCGATGTGATTTTTACCCCTAGGACCCAAGTGACCTTGACTGAGCCAACATATCAAAGGATCCTAGTGAAGTTCAACCCGTCATTATCTTGATTGCATTAGACCCACCCACACGAATCCTTGACTGAGCCAAAATGACCGCACGACTGTCCTAACCAATCTGATATCCATGCAACAGAAAAGCACTACATAGCTACCGAACACTACGCCTCGGCTAAGCACGACATACGCAGCACGAATACTAAGTAATACTAATCTGAAATGACGGAGGGCTACGAATGGTTTTTAGCGAAAAACCTTTTACCGTAATGAACTTGATATCGTTGAAGGAACTGGATAACTTTTTATAAAAATATAGTGACGAAAACCTTTGCTAAAGAGGTCACTCCCGGTGAAGGGATCTCGGCTCTTTCCCCGTAGAATGAGGTGCAGGATATTCCAACTGAATACCACGATGCAAAGCAAAAGTAATCGGCTATAATGAAGTTATTGCCCTGACGCAAACTTTTGTCCAAGGGGTCACTCCCGGTGAAGGGATCTCGGCCCTTGCCTCGTCGACTGAGGAGCAGGATATTCCAACTGAATACCACGATGCAAAACAAAAGAGAACGTCCTTGCAATAACAGCTTTTTGAAAAATGTTCCAACAACATCAGAATAGGTTTGTTTATAACTTACGTTGATCCGAATCAACGCAGTCCCATCAATTAATCACACCATAAAGAACGAAAATAATATGACGTACGTATATGCCATCCGCATTCGCCACTAGGTCCCGTCATCACCCGTTAGGTTACTTAACTAACGACAGAGCGGGGACTGGACTAGCGCGGATGCAAAACATATACAACATCTACTAATATATATACCAATATATTATATTCGCTCAAGGTGTGATAAAAAGCAACATCATAGAAATATACAGCATCTCAGAACAATACTGATATCTGGAAGCCCCGGGTTTCACAGAGCCGCTGCTGAAACCCGACGTTCCCCTGGTCGTGTGGATAGCCTGTGCAATGAAAACCTAGACCCCTACGGGCGCGGCATGTCACCCGCCAAAACCTGAAGCGAGGTAGCCCCCTTCAGCACCGTGAATGGACCACCCAGCACTTCATGGAATCCGGTAACTTGGGCACCCCTCCTGGATCAACCTGTACCCCCTACGAGTGCGGCGAATAGCCCGCCAATCCTAGAGTGAAGCATCCTCCGTCTCAATGCCATGAGATGCGGGCCCGTTGCCCTCTAGAACCCGGCTATCCGTGCACCCCTCCGCGGGGTAATCCTAGTACAGAAAGTAAAATATACATACAACGGGTACATCGACCGCAACCAGGTCGTGCCCCAAAAGAATAATACAAACAGGCAGTGACGGCAGTCCACATGTCGGACGCTCGCCCCGCAATATCAAATGTACATATAAAACAAAATTGTACTAACATTGCATCCAGGCTATCCCCCACGACCGATCCGCAACAACACAGCATAAACACAGAACATCAACGTGAAAATCACGTTCGCAAATCCGTCTAACCGGGCTATAGCAGTTAGACAGGATTTACCGATCAAGTGATATTCACGGTCGCAGATATAATGTAAATACTGTGAAATAATGTGTTTAAAATATCCAATCGATCAAAAATTAACAAGTGGGCCCCCAAGTAATACTGTAGCACTCACAGAAATTCTGGGCCAAATTTTAATATTCCAAAACCTCTATCTTAAGCCCAAAAGCCCACTACAAAAAATTGGCAAAATGAAGCGAATACCCTGCGGCTGAACCGCGGCAAAAGAGGGGTTATTGCCACGGTTCCGCGGTCATCTGGAGTGATCCGCTTACCAAATTTTTGTAGTTTTCTTAGAATTTCATGTACATCAGTTTTCTACAACCTGAAAAATTTTCGAGCCCGGAAAAAATCGACAGAAAACTGATGCATGCAAAACGCGGATTTTGGAATTTTGGTCGATCAGATAAGCAAAACGCATTAGAACAAGCTAGGCAAGGTTAATGGCGTGGCTCTGATACCATGTTGCGCCACGGCAGCGCCCCGACCGTCTATCCGAGGCCAAAATGCGGAATCAAAATTTTCTTAACTTTTAAACTGGCGCTACCGCGGACAATAAACCCGGATCGTAACCATTAACGGATACTAGCAATCAAGAGAAAGGGTGAGAGATATACCGAGTGATCTGAGTCCTCCGGTCTTCTCGTCATCGTCCCGATCTCCCGCGGAAACTCCGGTCGTCGCCTCCTTGCCGGAAGGGCACCACATCGTCTGCATCTTTTACGGGCTCCCACCTCAATACCGAGGCAACTCGGGCACGAAGCTGGCAAGTCGACGTGCCCAAGATTTGCTGTAGAATGTAGTGTAGATGATGCTTGTCTCATTTGGGGTATTGAAGTTGCCATTGGATGAAGGGAAGTAATGAACAAAATGGAGATGAACTTTGGTGTATCCAAATGAGATGATAATTTTCCCACTTCACCAAATGAAAATCACTCCTCTCATTCTCACAAAGTGGCCGGCCATACAAGGATGAAATGGTGGAGGAAAAACAACTCATGAAGGGAGGTGAGAGTAGTAAAAGTAGAAAGGTGACCACATCATAAAGCAAAGCTCACATCATTAAACAAATCAATCTCTTCATATTAACCATCATGAATAAAGCAAGTGATGTAAAGAGAATAAAATGATGATGGTCATATCATAATCCCACATATGCAAGAAACCCTCTCCACAAAAGTTATTTGCAAACTTGCAAAGAACCCCCCTCCATCGGAAAGTCCGGCCGGGAAAGAACAAAGGAAAACCGGCCGGAACGGAATGCAAACTGGCAACTCCAGAAAACTGGTCCCGTAATAAATTACAGGAAAACCCCGATACTGTGCATACACACCCGCATCTGTATTCTGACCGGATACAAATGCAATGTGACAAAATCTACACTGTACTAAACTAGGACCGGCTTAAACCAGAGCCGGCTAGTAAAATCCGTTCGATCCTGATCCGTGCAATACCGCATGTATCTGATCGAACCTTGCCATATAACTATACGGCCACTAGTACAAACCGTCCGATCCTGATCCGTACAATACCGCATGTATCTGATCGGACCCTGCCATATCTCCATACGGCCTCTACAGCGTTTCGCCCGAAAGCTTGAGTAACTGAAAGTGTGGTGGACTCTAAAGACTCGTCAATACTATGGCTGTGGATTTAACCACCAGCACGTCAGAGGTATAAGCCAATACGTGACGGGCCACCAGCTATTGACCAAAAGGGACGTCGATGAGCGAACTCATCCTGACACCCTACTGAGCCTGTCAGTGACAATATACGTACAGTCCGGTCCGTTCGTCTATGAGCATCGCATGTTGGACCTAGGGGGTTGGTAAAAGTCAGACCCCCAAAAGCGGTACAAGTCGTGTCGGAGTGTAGCCCAGAACACCCTGAGATACTACTGGAATACCTACCAGTAAATCTCCTGCCTCGGCTGAGGGCTTTGTGTAATGGCTCTCCTAGACACAGCGCGACCTCACCCCCAATACCGGGAGAGACGAACCCCTGAAGATCCGCTCACTACCTCCATGTGGCTCGGGACTGTACCCAACTAAAACCTGTTTGCACGACTCCTTTGAGCCGTGGTAAGGTAGTAATCAAAGTACAGTGGGAACTCACACGAGACAAATGACGATCCCCAGGTCGATGAACTAACCTGTACACATGTCACCAGGGAACTGCTATCTGACATCAGGTATAAGACCAACTAGCATGTTCCCGGCAAGTCCTGTCCGGTGTATTCATAACCCAATGAGCACCTGTATACATCTTAGGTGAACCAACTGACACCAGTGGCTTGTGAGACCGGCCACCGCCCCTCGTCGGGGTCTTGACTGTATACACTAGTCTACTCTGGAGAATCGATGCCCTGTCTCGAAACTCCCACGACTAGGGACCTTTTAAGGTTGTGCTTATAGACCACCAGCTCTCACGTATATGATCGCCATCATACTGCTGGCAGTCAAGCAAGAATCCTAGGGGCTCTATCAGCGTGTAATAGCGACCTGTAAGGTTACATGAAGCAGTACACGATGATAAAGGTAAACCAGATATCATACTATCATCTCGAGTAAGGCTGTTCTACCGGGATAGGACCTCCCTCAATCATTGCAATCACGTGCCTATGATCCAATAATTGACTCTGAGGGCACTATCTCCAACACCAATAACCTCTTGGATCTTTCCCTATAGATCCTAATGCCCAGAATGTATGTGGCATCACCCAGGTCCTTCATGGAGAACCTTAGTGATAAGAAAGATTTGACCGACTGTAGTATAGGAATATAATTTCCTATCAGAATAATGTCATCCACGTACAATACGAGAAATGTGACAGCTCTCCCTACAGCCTTCTTATAAACACAAGGTTCATCTGGATTTTTGATGAAATCAAACTCTTTGATAGCATCATCGAAACAGATGTTCCAACTCCGTGATGCCTGCTTTAACCCATATATGGATTTAAGCAATCTACATGCTTTCCCGCTGCTCCCACTGTCAATGAAGCCCTCTGGCTGATCCATATAAACGCATTCTTCTAAATCTCCATTTAGAAATGCCGTTTTAACGTCCATCTTCCAGATTTCATAGTCGTAGTGAGCAACAATAGCAAGTAGGATACGAATGGATTTAAGCATGGCTACGGGAGAAAAATTCTCGTCATAGTCCAAACCTGGTCTTTGACGAAAACCCTTCGTCACAAGTCTTGCCTTATAGGTCTCTACCTGCCCATCTACACCAATCTTTCTTTTAAAGATCCATTTGCACCCCACAGGTTTCACCCCAGGGGGTACAACGTCCAAAGTCCATACTTTGTTGGTGTACATAGACTCCATTTCGGATCTCATGGCATCCAGCCACTTCACAGAGTCTCCACTCGTAATAGCTTGCTGAAAACTGGTAGGACATCCTCCATGATGCAGTCTTCTCTGTCACCATCAATGAGGAAACCGTAGTACCTCTCCGGTGGGCGAGAAGTCCTACCAGACCTACGGAGTGGCCGAGGTTCCTCAGTTTCTATTGCAACAGCCAGTTCAACCAAGTCGTCATTTGTAGTTTGTGTCTCTAGAACCTCTTCTAGATCCACCACATTGCCATCATCTTTATCTGTGAAAAACTCTTTTTCCAAGAATGTGGCATACTGAGAAACAAACACCTTTTGTTCCTTCTTGTGGTAGAATAGATATCCATAAGAATTCCTTGGATATCCCACAAAGTTACACATGACTGACCGTGTCTCGAGTTTGTCCGGATTCTGCTTTTTAACATAGGCCGGGCAACCCCAAATCTTAATTCTCTTAAGAGATGGTCTCTTCCCATGCCATATCTCATATGGCGTGGTAGACACGGTTTTGGTTGGAACCCTGTTCAGTAGAAACGCTACAGTCTCCAATGCATGCCCCCAAAATGAGACAGGTAACTCAACATCACTCATCATGGAACGGACCATATCTAATAGGGTCCAATTCCGTCGTTTAGACACGCCGTTGTGCTGTGGTGTGTAAGGAGGAGTGAGCTGAGAGAGAATCTCATTCTCTTTTAGGAAGTTTGCAAATTCTGTACTGAGGTACTCCCCACCTCGATCTGATCGAAGCATTTTGATACTCAAGCCGATTTGTTTTTCTACTTCGAGTTTATATTCAGTGAATTTCTCGAAAGCTTCGGATTTGTGCTTTAATAAAAATACATGACTGAATCTTGAGAAATCGTCAGTGAAAGTAATGAAGTAAGAAAAACCGCCTCTAGCCTGTGTAGACATTGGCCCACATACATCACCATGTATGAGTCCTACGAGCTTGGTAGCTCTTTCTCCGTGTCCGGTAAACGAAGTTTTGGTCATTTTACCATTGATACAAGACTGGCAAGTCGCATAAGATTTATATTCAAAAGGGTTTAAATATCCATTTTTGTGTAACTTGTTTAGTCTTGTTTCGTTAATATGACCAAGTCTACAGTGCCAAAGAAAAGCTTCATTTATTTCTGAAAGTTTTCTTTTATTAGTGTGTTGTATGCTGAAAACTGTGTGTTGATTTAGGATGTATATCCTGTTATTAAGCGTACCATACCCAACCAACATTTGATTCAGGTGAATGTTCATAACATTGTTCTGCAATACAAAATTATATCCTTCATTGTCTAACAAAGAAACGGATATTATAATACAAAGCATACTAGGTACAAAATAACATGAGTTCAAAACCAATATACACCCAGACGGCAACCCCAAATGATACTCTCCCACTGCGACTATATGTACATTGGAACCATTTCCAACGCGGAGAGTATGGTCACCTGTCTTCAAAACCTTGCTATTTCTCAACCCCTGCATAGAATTGCAAATGTGAGAACCTGAACAGGTATCTAATACCCAGGAAGCAGAGTTTATTGAAAAACAGTTTTCTGTCACAAACACACCTGAAGCAGCATCCCCATGCTTCTTCTTGAGATTTAAGTACTCCGTGCAGTTGCGCTTCCAATGTCCTGTTTTGTGGCAGTGATAACATTCCCCTTTCCCCGATTCTCCAGCTTTGGACTTGTCCTTCCCCTTAACCTTTTTAACTCCATCCCTAGGTTTGGTGGGCTTCTTCTTCATCTTTCCCTTGGCCTTAGCCTTTGGGCGAGAAGAGGAAGATTGCCCAACACTCAAAACGGGAGTTTTCACTGATTTCAGTGTGCTCTCTACACTCCTTAACATATTAAGGAGTTCAGGTAGTTCCTTCTCCATGTTGTGCATGTTGAAGTTAACTATAAATTGAGCAAAGGTGGAGGGGAGGGACTGCAGAATAATATTCGTATATTGTTCATTGTCCATCGTCCATCCAAGGTCCTCAAGCTCTTCTATGAGAGCTATCATCTTCAGAACATGGTCTCCTACTGGTGTGCCAGGGGCCATTCGCATCTGAAACAATTTTTTTGATGCTTCGTATCGTAATACGCGGGATTGCTCTCCATACAACTCCTTTGTATGGAGGAATATGGCGTGAATGTCCATATTCTCGTGCTGCTTTTGATGTGTGTTATCCATCGATGCAAGCGCGAGGCATTTGGCCGTGGTACAGTCAGCGTCCCATGTCTTGCGGACTTCAATATCCGCAACTGAGGATTTTGGACCTGGGACGGACGGGGCTGGAGCCGTGAGGACATATGATACTTTATCACAAGTCAAGGCAATGTTCAGATTCCTCAGCCAGTCTTTATAATTGGTCCCATTCAGTTTATTTTTATCTAGTAGAAGCTTGAGTCCTGTCATTGGTATCTGCCATTAAGAGAGAGAAAAGAATACACTCAGCGAAAGCTCTTGCAAAGATCAGATTGGTTATTATCTTGTCTAATCGATATCTCCCACTGCTTTAATCAAGTTTTTCTTTCAAACCTTAAAGTGAAAACTAGCCAGGATTAATTACAGTCTACAACTTCGCCAACCGTTCAGCCAGGCCAGTGTCGGTACTTGAGAGAAGTTCCCCGTGCTTTCGCACGGACCTAATTAGAGTAAACCTCGTCTCCCAGAGACGTAGCCCCATTAACACCTTTCTAGACACCTAATGGGTTAGCTAATTGTAAACTGCAAAACTCTCCTGGGAGCAACTATTGCCCACAGTGGGATCGGGATCCAACCATCATATGGAAGGTATGCAATCTCATTGCAAATTTCAACTATTGAAATTCCCGATCTGGTTTTTACCCCTAATACCTATGACCTTAACTTTGGTCAACAAATCATAAGTACTAGTCAAGTTCTACCCGTCATTTCTTGATTAATTAGACCCACTCACATGACCCTTAACTATGGTCAACAAAGTCGCATGAATGTCCTAATTAATCTGCATCATATGCAGTGTAGGAAGACATCACTTAGCTACCGTACACTACGCCTTAACTATAGTCAACAAACGTAGCACGAATACTAAGTACTCTACTTCCTAAAATGACGGAGGGTTGCGGATGATTTTTAAGAAAATCTTTAACGCTTTGAACTTGATATCGTCGTAGAATCAAATGGTTTTCAAAAGGAGTGGCTTGAGCTCCGCAATTTTGAAATATAGCTTTTTCATAAAGAGCCGAGTGGTTTTCAAATCTGATTCTACAACATCTTTTTATGTTTATTTTCTTTACATTAATCATATTAATGTAGCCCCATCATTTAAGTCCTTAAGCCAATCACAGAAAAGAAACGAAAATACAACGTACGCTTATGCCATCCGCATTCGCCGCAATGTTCCGTTATGCACCGTTAGGTTACTTAACTAACGGCATACCGGGACGGGACTAGCGCGGGTGTAAAACATAAGCAACGTCTACTATATATCTCATATATAATATATCATTCGTCTCAGATATCACATCACAGTATACAGGCAGCAGAAACACAGATATAATGTGGGATATACTGGGACGTCCGTATTTAGTATTTAGCCAACAATAGAAAATACGGATTCTACGGTCGCGATGAATAGCCAAGCCCACACCCCTAGACCCCTACGAGAGCGGCAAGCGACCCTACAAATTCTGGAGTTTAGGAGACCCGGTCTCGACTCCTCGAGATGGCCTCCCACTGAACCCCAGAACCCGGTCACTTGTGCTCCCCTCCTTGGGTCTATCCTAATGCGGAAAAGTAAATAATATACAGCACTGGTGACATCAACCTCAACCCGGAAGTGCCCCAAATAAAATAATATTACATTACATTTGAATTTTACATGAATGAAAAAGAAAACTCTCATCTCACATAAAAAAAAACCGACTATTCAATCGTGACAATCCTGCATATCATATCTCAGCAACACATAATATCATATATCATCAACGTAAGTAAGTATGCGTACCCCGATTGTCGTTGATGTATAGCAACGAAACCGGCGATATGCGACATACTACACTTACGGTCACAGAAAAGAAAGTGTAAAACTACAACATTTGGAATCCACAATCACTTTAGACATCGCAAATCCGAAATATCACATACTTCGCATTTCATGCTTAACTATATGAATTCCACATATTGTATCACATTCCAGATAAATAGACAGTATTAAACTTTCCGATCGAATAATCAAATACCCAAGATTTCCTTAATACCTCAACACTTGAGCGGAGTTCAAAAATCCCGGAACATGTCACAATAGCAGCGGTCCAGCCGTAGAAGGGTCAAGCCAACGCCTCACATGTGGCATGCCGTACGGCCCCAAACCCTAAGGTTTAGAGGCAGTTCAGACGGTCACATAATCGAGTTAAGGTTTGTGTTTTTCTAGAGGGTCCACCACGTTACTTGCACGTATTTCCGAAAGATTTAAACTCGAGAAAAAATTCAACACTTGAAAGCTTTTCGTGCAGGGAAAAAGTGAGTTAATGATATCCGTTCGAACATTTTAATACTTTCTAAATTACCCGAAAACAGCACGAAATTAAATATTCCGATCGAATCAACGAATCCAAAATAATCCAAAGAACACTCAACACTTGAGTCAGATTAAAATTACCCAAAACTATGTACAAGCAGATACTAACATTACTGTATAAAAATACTGTATGCCCTAGAGGCCATTATATGATAGTGGATGTATTTATACATGTATATATATATATATATATTCAGTGTACATTCTTGCTCGACATGATAGTATGCTATCTAGTTCTTTTTTATCTGACATGTTGATTTGATCATGCTTTTATTCATTCACACATGTTGATAAAGCCCTGAGAATATAGGCTTGACTACTGTGATTATGATGGAGATCATACTAGTGGGACATCTGTAGTTTATAAGCATATCCTGAAATATCCCTAGTCGTAGGTATATCGAGACAGGGCATCGATATACCAGAGTAGACTAGCGTATATGATACTAGACCCATATGATTGTAGGGTTCCTAGGCACGCTAAGGAGGTCTCACAAGGAATCAACCATGCCAATTTCAAAAAATCTAGGTGTCGAGAAACCCGACTACGGATCGTTGGCTAGAAATCTAGGCGAAAATGAAATCTAGTTAACAACTTAACAAAAGGAAACGGAAATAAAACCTTTGTAGATCCGGTGCTCCACCTCCATAGCTCCGCAACGAAGTCCCCTCGCTGTCCTAGTGAATTCCCGGGCTCTAGCGTCGGCTTCATCGGAGAATAGGCGAGCTAGGTCGTCGATGTCCATGCCGAAGATGATCTACGTCGAGGCATCGCTAGATCAAGCTCCACCTTCACCAAGCCATGAAAACTTGTGAAGGAAACACCCTATACTACTTGGCAAGAGGTAGAGGATGAAGAAATAGGAGTTGGGTTCACTTTAGAATTGGATTTCTCACTCAAATACATCAATCACCATTGATGAAGAAAGCTTTCTTCTTGTGAGGAAGAAGAAGAAGAAGATGAAAAGTGTTATGATAACTTATTTTCAAAAGAATAATAAAAATGGAAACTTATCATAATCTTAACCTTAGTTAGTTGTAGAGAATAGACCATGGTAAGTTATGATGGTTAGGGTTAAGCAAGAGACAAGAATGGTTAACTAAGTCAAAGCTTCATGAAAGTTCATGAAAAAACAAAGAAAGCCACCATTATCCTCTTATGCCAATTATTTTATTTCCAAAAAGAATAAATGAAAAAGATAAATAAATGAATAAAATGAATAAGAAAATAGTAAACCCTAACCATTTCATTAACCAAGGTTTAATTCTTTACACTTAACCAAAAGGCATGTATCATCAAACATGATACAAGAAAGTGCACAAAATCATATCGCATATGCAATGCGCATATATCGAGCGAGAAAATCCATTTAAAGTGAACCGATACTAGTTAATGCAAAGTAATATATCAAATATATAATTATGCATTAAATCATTAAATCAACTCTTGATTTAACGATCCGGTCATATCGCATATAACCGACTAATATCAACAGTAACAACTGATCGAATCAACACTTGATCCGATAACCCGGCTATATCGTATATAACCGATCAATGTCACAAATCGCGAGAATTGAAAACAGTATCACATACTGGTATCATTCTCGGTCCCCCACATATCTCATATGCGCTCCTATTTCGTTTCGCTTGAGCCAGGAAACCTCTGTGTAGGACTCTAAAGACTCGTCAATACGCCGGCAGCAGGTGATGATCATATCAAACACCCACAAGCCGCAAGCGGTCTGGTAAACGTAACGGCCACCCGGGTATTGAGCGATCAGAAGATCGACGAGCAAGCCCGCTCACACTCCAGTGAATCCAACCAGTAACACTACCGTACAGTCCGGTCTGATCGTCTGATATGTCGCATATCTCGCCTAGGGGTGGTAAACGTCAGACCCCAATAGCTCGATAAGTCGTGTCGATATGAGGTCTATAACAATTCGAGAAACTACTGGTAACACTTACCAGTAAATCTCAGCAACCCTGGCCAGGGATTTCCTGTTATAGCCAATCAAATACAGCGCAACATCAACTCCCTATACCGGGAGAGACGAATCCCCTCTTATCGCTCATTGCCTCCATGTGACTTGGGACTGTACCCAAAAACTACCGTTTTGCACGCCCTCTTGGACGTGGTAAGATGGAAATCAAAGCACAGTGGGAACCACACAAGACTCTATGACGATCTCGGGTCAACATACTACTCTGTACCAGTGTCACCTGAGAACTGCCATCTGACGTGAGGTATAATACCATCTGGGAGTTCTCGGCGAGTCCGTCCAGTGTACCCAGTCTCCACTGAGCACCCGTATATCAACTCTGATGTCAAACACCAATGGATATGGGATCATCCATCTCCCATCTATATGGGTCAAGAAGGTATACGCTAGTCTACTCTGGTATATCGATGCCCCATCTCGATACACCCACGACTAGGGACTTTCAAGGATGTACTTATGGACTACCATGTCCCCACTAGTATGATCCGCATCATAGTCCAGGTAGTCAAGTACACATCCTAAGGGCTTTACCAACATGTAACAGAGAGACAATCAGTGCACACGTTAAGGTAAAGAGTAACCAGATAGCATACTATCATGTCGAGCAAGAAAGTCCTCCCTATATATGTCCCAGCATCTACTACAATATACATCCTATGTACAGTAATGGCCTCTAGGGCATACATATAACTAACAATCTCCCACTTGCACTAGGGCCATCTGTAGCAGTGGTCGAAGTATCTCATACTCAACCATCCCATAAAAGTCTCTCTCTGGGAATAGGCCTTCGTGAGTGGATCCGCCGTGTTATCCTCTGAGTCTGCTCTCCTTGCCTCGATCACCTTGGAGATCAACCATCTCCATGATCAGGTGATACTGCCTTAGAATAAGTCTGGATCACTGATGGGAACGGCGTTCCTTGGCATAAGCCACAACTCCATTGTCTCACAATGGTAGGAACGTAGTTCATCTTATGAACTAATATACACCCAAACATCCTCTTTGGTAGCATCATAAGTAGCGATGTATTCAGCCTTTATCGTCTAGTATGTCACGGTATCTAGGTTGGAACTCTTCCAACATACCGTCCCTTTACTGAGGGTAAAGACAATGCCTGCGACTGACATTCAGTCGTCTTTATCACTCTGGTACACTTCCAGTGATTCTCCCCAGGATCGATTGATACCATCTCACTACTACTAGTGAGTATCCTAACATCCAATTAGATCTATCTCATAGATCCAAAATCAGGATATAGGAGGTATCACATTGATCCTATATGGAGAATCATTGTGATAAGCGGAGATTTATCGAGCGTAGCATAAGAAACTCCTTTCTTATCAAGAGTATGTCATCCACGTACTCTACGAGGATCGTCACCATACTCCCTGCTACCTTTTTGTATATACAAGGTTCATCTACCATTTTGATGATGTCAACTTCTTTGACTAATCCATCAAAACAGATGTTCCAACTCCGCGATGCCTGCTTTATCAGATAAAGCATCTTGCTCACGTTTCCGCTGCTCCCACTGTCTACGAGGCCCTCTTGCTGTTTACTTATAGACACACTCTTCTAAAACATCATTTAGAAAATGAGTCATGGCACCCAACCACCAGATATCGTAGTCATGGTATGTAGCCGTGGCAAGTAGGATCTGGATGGACTTAAGCATAGGTACTGGAAAAGGTTTCATCATTATCCACGCCTGGTCAATGACGAAAATCTTTAACAAGTCTAGCTTTGAAAGTCTCAACTTTTCCATTTACACCAAGTAATCTTCTCAAGATATACTTGCTCCTGATGGGGATTTAACCCTTCAGATATAGCAACTAAAGTCCATACTTTGTTGGTGTATAAGGATTCCATCTCAGATCGCTAAGCATCCAGCCATTCTTACAGAGTCCCACTCCTGATGGCCAGTTCGAAACTAGTTGGGTCATCATCTCATGATGCAATCCTCGCTCCCACTGTCATAGAGCAACCGAAGTATCTCTCAGGTGGGTGAGGAACCCTACTAGATCGGCGGAGAGGCTGAGGTTCGTTGGAATCTACTGAATCCTTTGGTTTTATCAAATCATCGGCTGCAAATTGTATAGCTGAAACCTTTCCAGTTGTACATTACAGACCTTGCCTCGAGCTTGTCCGGATTTTGCTTTTAGACATAGGCCGGACAACCCCAAATCTTAACTAACTTAAGATATGGGCTCTTCCCATTCCATATCACATATGAAGCGGTAGGCAACTGATTTGATTGGAACCCTATTCAATAGGTATGCAACTTCTCAAGTGCATAACTCCCAAAAGGAAATAGATAACTTAGTAGTACTCATCATAGAGCACACCTTATCATATAGGGTGTGATTGCTCCGCCCCGATATACCATCGTGCTATGGTGTATACGGAGGAGTAATGCTGAGAGAGAATCTCATTCTCCTTTAGAATAGTCCAGGATTCCATGCACAAGTATTCTCCTCCCTGATCTCATCATAGGACATAATACTTATACCCGTATTTTGGTTCTCTACTTCTAACTTATATTCTGTGAATATCTCAAAAGATTTGGACTTGTGTTTCAACAGGAACATAGGTCTGAATCTCGAAAGATCATCAGAGAATGTAATGAAGTATAAAAGAACCAGTCCTGGAATGTGTAGACAGGAGACCTTACATACATCATCATGTATCAGTCCCAAGAGTTCACTAACTCTTTCTCTGTTTCCAATAAACAGAGCTATGGTCATCTTATCTTTGTGACATGACTGGCGAGTTTCACAAGATGTAAATTCAAACTGATTTAAATATGCATCTATATGTAACTCTAGCTAGTCGGGTCACATTGATCTGACCTAGTCTACAATACCCCAAGAAGGATTCGTTCATTTCTGAACTCTTCCTTTTGTGTGTGTTCTGTATACTAAGAACTGTAGTTTGATTTAGAACATTAATGCTTTTAGATAACGTGCCTGAACCGATCAACTTTTGATATAGGAAATGTTCAAAACATTATCCATCTATACAAAATTTTATCATTTCTTTACTAATAAAGAGACTGATATGATTTTGTATATCAGGTTCGGTATCTAATAACATTCGTTCAGAATCAATGTATTACAATACAGGGTGACAGTGACCAACAGACTTGGCTGCAACACTTGCCCCGTTTTCTGCCTCATGAAACTTATCACCCGTTCTCAGTTTTTCTACCTTTTTGTAGCCCTATGTAACAGATTACATATCTGGGATCCTGATCCGGTATCATATACTCAGGATTCAGAGGATACTGAGAAACAGTTCTGTGTAACGAACACACCCGAAGATGATGCATCATCATGCACTTTCTTCGTTTGGGCGGCACGGGAAATCTGGTATTCCCCTATTTCCTGCTCTGTCTTATAACAATTATAAGTTGGAGCGGGACCAACGTTCCCCAGCTCAGTATAACAAGCGGGTTCGGTCAATATATCCGTATTATTATCTTGATTAAGGCGTGATATGGTCGCTACCAGGAGAGAGAGAGAAGAAAACACTCAGCGTGCGCTCTTTCAAGAATAGATTGGTTATTATTTTATCTAATCAGGATGGCTCCTACTGCTTTTTATCAAATCTTCCTTCAAACCCTAAAAGGAAAGACTAGCCAGGATTAATTACACTACAAGTTCGCCAATCTTTCAGCCAGGCCAGTGTCGGTACTTTGAGGGAGGTCCCCCGTGCTTACGCACGAACCTAATTAATGTAAACCTCGTTTTCCCAGAGGCGTAACCCCGTTGACACCTCTCTAGACACCTACTTGATCGGCTAGTTGTAATGTATAAAACTCTCCCAGGAGTAACTTTTACCCGCAGCGGGTATCGGGATCCAACAATCTCATAGAAGGTATGCAATCTCATTGCAAATTTCAACACTTGAAATTCCCGATAATATTTTGCCCCTAACCTCCTATGACCTTGACAAAGGCCAACAAACCATAGGATTCTAGTCAAGTTCAACCCGTCATTTCCTGATTGAATTAAACCCACCCGCACGGCCCTTGACAAAGGCCAACAAGGTCGCACGACTACCCTAACCCAATCTGCATCATATGCATAAGCAGATAAGCACCAATTAGCTACCGCACACTGCGCCTTGACAAAGGCCAACAAACGCAGCATGAATACTAACTACTACTTATCTGAAATGACGGAGGGCTACGACAGGTTTTTCTGAAAACCTATTGCGTAATGAACTTGATATCGTTGTAGGATAGAATGAATTTTGAAATGGAGTGTTTTTGAGGCTTTTCTAGTTTTGCTAAAGGAGTCACTCCCGGTGAAGGGATCGTCGGTCCTTTCCTCGTCGAATGAGGTGCGGGACATATCATATATATCACTGTGCAAAGCAAAAACTCTTAAAAGCAATCAAAAGACAAACCGAGTGTGTAGCATCTACTAGTTATTGCTAAAGGAGTCACTCCCGGTGAAGGGATCTCGGTCCTTTCCTTATCGAATAAGGTGCAGGATATATCGTATATACCACTGTGCAAAGCAAGAACTGTAGCTACCCTTTTTATTTTTGAAATTCGATTCTACAACATCTTTAGGTTTCTTTTCTTTCATTAATCACATTAATGAAGTCCCATCATTTAAGTACCTAAACATCACAGATAAATACGACGTACACTTATGTCATCCGCATTCGCCTCGATGTCCCCTCGTGCACCATTAGGTTAGGTAACTAACGACAGAGCGGGGCAGGGCTAGCGCGGGTGTAAAACATAAGTAACGTCTATATAATATATCATATATACTATATACTGTATCTATCACAGAACATCACATGATCACATCACAGATATCGCAGCAGAAGAAACATATGAAATATTGGATATACTAGGACGTCCGTGTTTTCAATACGAGCCAGTATAAAACACGGATTCCACGGTCGTGATGAATAGCCAAACCCACACCCCTAGACCCCTACGAGAGCGGCAAACAACTCTACCAATTCTAGAGTTAGGAGACCCGGACTCGACTCCTCGAGTTGGTCTCCCACTGGACTCCAGAACCCGGTTACTTGTGCTCCCCTCCTTGGGTCTATCCTAGTGCGGAAAAGTAAATAATATACATCAACGGTGACAACTTCCGCTACCTGGAAGTGCCCCAATAAAAGAATATTACATACAAGTTTTTACATGAATGAAAATGAAAAACACTCATCTCACATAAAAACCCCCGGCTATTCAAACACGACGATCCAATATAACATATCCAGCAACACATAACATCACATGTCATCAACGTAAGTAAATATGTCCATCCCAATTGTCGTTGACATATAGCAACGAAACCGACGATATCACATATTACACTTACGGTCACAGAAAAGAAAGTGTAAAACTACAACAGTTGAAATCCGCAACCACCTCAGACATCGCAAGCCTGACCAAATGAATTACTTAGACATCGCATGCCTAACAATTATAAACCCCGCATTTTAGTCTCAAAATCGAAAACTCTTTTCAATATTAAGCCGGGCAATTCAACAAGATTCCCGACATCCTGATCGAATGCTCGTCGCAAACTTCAGTAGGCGGCCGCACCCCCGATACCGTCGACGAAGTGCACCAAGGCGGAACACCGCCACCGCGAGCACCCGAACGGATGCTTTCGGCGACGGGGTTCTCCTACAGTCACTTGGTCGGGGCTATGGGGTGAGGCTGTCTATTAAGTTTACCCGGCGAGTATCCGCGTACGCTACGTGATTGCGACGGACTTTTGATCACATTAAAATTCCATGGCAACCGATCAAGTGAGACTAAACTGCTATGTTTATAACATTCATTCAGTTATCTCATAACTTATTATGAATTTCAAGTATTGTATCACATTCCGGATAAATAGAAAATGCTAAACTTTTCGATCGAACAATCGAACACCCAAGTTTTCCCGATACAGCTCAACACATGAAATAAGTCTAACAACATTCAGTTCGTGCCTCAGTACCAACGGTCCAGCCGTAGAAGGGTCAAGCCAACGCCTCACTTGTGGCACGCCGTACTGCCCCAAACCCGAAGGTTCAAAGGGCAGTTCAAGACGGTCACATAATCGAGTTAAGGTTTGTTGTCTTCTAGTGGGTCCATCGAGTTACTTGCACTACTTAGAACGTCTTTAAACTACGAAAAAATTCAACACTTGGAAATTTCCCGACAGGGGAAAAATTGGGTATTTATATCCGGTCGAACTTTTTATCATATTCTAAAATTTATCCGGAAAGCCACAGAGACAAAATTTGATAATCCGATTGAAACACCGAGTCCCCAAAACAACCCAGAAAATTCAACTCTTGAAAAAATATTAAAAATTCCCAGGAAAATCACCACTGGAATCTAATAATTACTGTGCAAAATAATTTACAAACTGTGGCCGTACGGCCGCGGAACCGCCGCATGAGCCTTGCTCATGCCGCGGAACAGCGGTTAAATAGTGGAATTGGGCTGCCGAATTTCACAGTAAGTCTTAGATATTCCTGATGTGTTTTCTGCATATTTTTAATTTCGAAAAAGACCAGAATTGGGAAATTGTCCAGAGAGCATTTTCGGGTTGGGGTTTCGGGTCAATCGGACTTCAAAATCCGTCTAGACTTCGCCTAAGGCTCTAGCTAGGCTCTGATACCACTGTAGGGTTTCTAGGCACGCTAAGGAGGTCTCACAAGGCATCAACCATGCCAATTTCATAGATCTAGGTGCCGAGAAACTCGACTACGGATCGTTGGCTAGAAATCTAGGCGAAAATGAAATCTAGTTAACAACTTAACAAAAGGAAACGGAAATACAACATTTGTAGATCCGGTGCTCCACCTCCATAGCTCCACAACGAAGTACCCTCGCTGTCCTAGTGAATTCCCGGGCTCTAGCGTCGGCTTCATCGGAGAATAGGCGAGCTAGGTCGTCGATGTCCATGCCGAAGATGATCTACGTCGAGGCATCGCTAGATCAAGCTCCACCTTCACCAAGCCATGAAAACTTGTGAAGGAAACACCCTATACTACTTGGCAAGAGGTAGAGGATGAAGAATTAGGAGTTGGGTTCACTTTAGAATTGGATTTCTCACTCAAATACATCAATCACCATTGATGAAGAAAGCTTTCTTCTTGTGAGGAAGAAGAAGAAGAAGATGAAAAGTGTTATGATAACTTATTTTCAAAAGAATAATAAAAATGGAAACTTATCATAATCTTAACCTTAGTTAGTTGTAGAGAATAGACCATGGTAAGTTATGATGGTTAGGGTTAAGCAAGAGACAAGAATGGTTAACTAAGTCAAAGCTTCATGAAAGTTCATGAAAAAACAAAGAAAGCCACCATTATCCTCTTATGCCAATTATTTTATTTCCAAAAAGAATAAATGAAAAAGATAAATAAATGAATAAAATGAATAAGCAAATAGTAAACCCTAACCATTTCATTAACCAAGGTTTAATTCTTTACACTTAACCAAAAGGCATGTATCATCAAACATGATACAAGCAAGTGCACAAAATCATATCGCATATGCAATGCGCACATATCGAGCGAGAAAATCCATTTAAAGTGAACCGATACTAGTTAATGCAAAGTAATATATCAAATATATAATTATGCATTAAATCATTAAATCAACTCTTGATTTAACGATCCGGTCATATCGCATATAACCGACTAATATCAACAGTAACAACTGATCGAATCAACACTTGATCCGATAACCCGGCTATATCGTATATAACCGATCAATGTCACAAATCGCGAGAATCGAATACAGTATCACATACTGGTATCATTCTCGGTCCCGCATATATCTCATATGCGCTCCTATTTCGTTTCGCTTGAGCCAGGAAACCTCTGTGTAGGACTCTAAAGACTCGTCAATACGCCGGCAGCAGGTGATGATCATATCAAACACCCACAAGCCGCAAGCGGTCTGCTAAACGTAACGGCCACCCGGGTATTGAGCGATTAGAAGATCGACGAGCAAGCCCGCTCACACTCCAGTGAATCCAACCAGTAACACTACCGTACAGTCCGGTCTGATCGTCTGATATGTCGCATATCTCGCCTAGGGGTGGTAAACGTCAGACCCCAATAGCTCGATAAGTCGTGTCGATATGAGGTCTATAACAATTCGAGAAACTACTGGTAACACTTACCAGTAAATCTCAGCAACCCTGGCCAGGGATTTCCTGTTATAGCCAATCGAACACAGCGCAACATCAACTCCCTATACCGGGAGAGACGAATCCCCTCCTATCGCTCATTGCCTCCATGTGACTCGGGACTGTACCCAAAAACCACCGTTTTGCACGCCCTCTTGGACGTGCTAAGATGGAAATCAAAGCACAGTGGGAACCACACAAGACTCTATGACGATCTCGAGTCAACAGACTACTCTGTACCAGTGTCACCTGAGAACTGCCATCTGACGTGAGGTATAATACCATCTGGGAGTTCTCGGCGAGTCCGTCCAGTGTACCCAGTCTCTACTGAGCACCCGTATATCATCTCTGATGTCAAACACCAATGGATATGGGATCATCCATCGCCCATCTGTATGGGTCGAGAAGGTATACGCTAGTCTACTCTGGTATATCGATGCCCCATCTCGATACACCCACGACTAGGGACTTTCAAGGATGTACTTATGGACTACCATGTCCCCACTAGTATGATCCGCATCATAGTCCAGGTAGTCAAGTACACATCCTAAGGGCTTTACCAACATGTAACAGAGAGACAATCAGTGCACACGTTAAGGTAAAGAGTAACAAGATAGCATACTATTATGTCGAGCAAGAAAGTCCTCCCTATATATGTCCCAGCATCCACTACAATATGCATCCTATGTACAGTAATAGCCTCTAGGGCATACATATAACTAACAATGATGGGCGATTGATGTTCCCACATTCATCGATGTTTGACATCGAGATCGTATACGGGTGCTCAGTGGTGACTTGGTACACTGGACGGACTCACCGAGAACTCCAATATGGAATTATATCTATCGTTTGATAGCAGTTCTCAGGTGACACTGGTGCAGGTTAGTCTGTAGACCCGAGATCATCATAGAGTCTTGTGTGTTCTCCCACTGTACTTTGATTACCACCCTACCACGGCTCTACCGAGTCGTGCAAACAGGTGGCCGTTGGGTACAGTCCCGAGACACACGAAGGCGATGAGCGATAGGAGGGGTTTCGTCTCTCCCGGTATTGGGAGTTAATGCTGTGCTGTGCTCGACTGGCTATATCAGTAATTCCCTGGCCAGGGCTGTTGAGATTTACTGATAAGCGTTATCAGTAGTTTCTCGATCTGTTATAGACCATTCATCGGCACGACTTATTAAGTTATTGGGGTCGACGTTACCATCCCTAGACTTGATATGCAGCATATCTGACGAAGATACCGGACTGTACGGTAGTGTTGCCGGTTGGCTCGACGGGAGTTGTGACAGGTTCGCTTGTTTTCTTTTGATCGCTCAATACCCGGGTGGCCGTTACGTTTAGCTGACCGCTTGCGGCTTGGGGGTGCTTGATATGATCATCACCCACTGCCGGCGTATTGACGAGTCTTAGAGTTCCACAATGGAGTTGCCTAGTCCAGGAGAAACGATGTGGTGCGCATATGAGATATGCGCGTGGACCCAGTTAAAATGCGTGTATGAGATACCGTATATTAATCAGGCGGTTTGCTTTTGGTCGGGTCGTATGTGATATGACCGGGTTGCTAAATCAAGTGTTGATTTATCATTGACCATTATTTTCTCACTTGAAATCATTTCTTGTCTTTTTGTTGTATGCATGCATGTATGCATTCATTCTTATTCATGCACATATGGATGTGCATGCACGCGTACATGCATACATCATTCTATCATGGTTGTTGATATAGTGGATGGTGGCAATATAAGACTCACACCCTTTATAAAATATATGGATATTATTTTTTGGAAAAGAAAAATGGAAATGGAAATTGTTTCATGGTTTAATATTTTATTCTTGCACTAACCCCTTGGATTAACCATGATTCATTTTCCATGGTCATTTTTGTTCCAAACTAAAATATCTAGATATTTTATAACTATGGTTAAGAATGAGAGAGTGAAAATATATATATTTTCATTTCTCATTTTTATTCACAACCTTATCATTATCTTGAGCTCTTAAAAAAGCCATCATCTTCTTCCTCATTTCTCTCTTGCTCTCTAGTTTTCTCAAGTGAGCAAAAGAGTCACCAAGTTAGGATTTTGAAGTGAGAAAACAAACCACATCATCATTCTACACTAGTCTTGCCCATCAGTGTAGAGTGTTAGCTTCCATTTCTTCTCTTGATCTAGTGAAGCTTCAAGCTTGGACAAAGAGGACTCCGGGTGGATCGTCGTGGACCTAGAGGATCTCAAGAGGACCTTTTTCCAACCCTCAAGTAGCCAAGGAGTCTAGCGTAGGGAGCTACAAAGGTTGTACTCTCAAAACCCTAGTTTTTACTACTTGTGTTTTTGTGTTAAAGTTAAGTTGCCCTAAATTTTCTAGCATGATCCTTAAGATAGTTTCTTTAGCACCATGTAAACTTTAAAATATGGCATGTGTGTTGCCTCCAAACCCTAGTAGTGGTGCTGTAGGAAACCCTTCACGCTATATTTTCTTTAGTCTATAAATAGACACAAGCTACTTGTCCACTATTCTTCCGCTGCTCCCACTGACTACGACAACCATCTGGCAGAATAATATACACGTGCACTTCTAAAACTAGTTTAGAACGACGCTATACTTATCCTCCTGCCGGCTCTCATAGTCTAGAACAGCAGTAATGGCAAGTCTGGGTAAACAAGAACCTCCCTGTCACCGTCCTTGAGGCTACCGGAGTACCTCTCGTGTGTCTGAGGTTACCCACCATATCTACGGAGTGGTTAATGGAATGTCAAACCTGATTGAATCTTTAGGTCCTATTAAATTTTCTACAACCGTTTGCGGTTCTGGAATCTCTTCTAGTTCTACCATACTCCCACTACTGTTTTCTAAAAAAATCCATTTTACTAAAACTGTGGCAAGCCAAGAATAATATCACTATTGATCTTCTAGATGGTAGAAAGTCAACCCTCGTCAAGGCTAGGGTCAACCTACAAACTGCCATTACAGAAACGTGTCTTGAGATATCCAGAGTTTAGTTTTAAAAATAAGCCGTACAACTCCATATACCTTAACATCGTTAAGATACGATCCATTCTATATACAACATAGAAACAAAGGCACTGATTTAAATGGAACCAGATTCAAATCATGCAGCTGTCTCCAGTGCATGCCAACTAAATAGAGAGAGGCCGATCAGCATTACTCAATTTAAGAGTTTATCCAATTATGAGTAACCCGAAAGAGAAGCAAGTTCTCTAAAACATTACTATCAACTGAATACCATACACAAGTATCTACATCTTCGATCACCTTGAAGAATCCCGATACTTGCTACACCTGGTTCTCTACTTTATTCTTATACCTATAACTTCTCAAACTTGGACCTTGTATTTCTACGAAACACGTGTCTAAAACTAGAGAAGTCACAAGTAAACAGAATATAGTACGATGACCTACCCCTTTGTCCTAATGGAAACTGGACAACATACAATACTTTGTATAAGCTCCCTGAGTTTAATAACTCAAACCCTGTGCGTCGTAGGTTGAAAACTGTACCCAGGCGATTTCCTCAAATATCACCAATTACAACGAATTCCGATATAGTGAGGATGATCACCTAATTTCCAATAAATTACCCTACTCATCATCTGTAAAACCATACAGATGTGAGAATCATACCTGGTAAATACATACCCTGGAGCAAGGATTAATTGGGAAATCAGTTTTCTATAAACAATACACAGTGAAACTGAAACAAGAATATGTTTCGAAGGGGTATCCGGGTATTCCTAGTAATGCCTTTTCCATTATCCAGATTCATGACTATAACCGTATATTTCTTTTGCCATCTCTCCAAATCCCTTTATTTGTCTTTAGTCGTCACCTTCTGTACATCATCGTTAGGCTTAATGGTTTTCTTCCTTCCATACCTTTCGGCACCTGCCTATGGTTTGGAAGAAGACTATCCAATAAGCGTAATAGGTGTACCCTCTCCTAATCCTAGGAAGCCTCACAACCTGAGAGAAGGTAAAAGGAAAAGACAACTGAATAGTCCTATTCAATCTCTCCAGAACCAGAATCCATCCTCGAATCTGGAACAAGTTCCTCCGAGTTCGTATATAACCATACGATGGATTTATCCAATGGAATTGGATATCCATAGTGATACGTGGTGTTCTGGAGAAATGCAAAGGGTATAAGAAAGAGTGGCAATGATGTATGCAACTCAGACAATCCAAAAGCCAGTGTTTTAAGAAAGTTCGGTTAACTTGGTTACTGAGCCATCGTCTAGGGTAGGGTTATGGTCTCAGCCAAAGAGAGAAAGAAAAGAAACACTCTGCGTGCACTCTAACCTAGATCAGAATGGTTATCACTTTATCTAATCAGGAAACCTCCCACTGTATCCTCAAATTCTCCTCCAAACCTGAAAGAAGAATTAGTCGTGATCACCCGAGGAGTAAACCAACTCATCAGTGGGAATCGGGATCCAACTATCATTGCATGATAACGTGATGGAATCCACTCACGTTATCACACTCCAGAAGGTATGCGCATGCCTGGTAAGTTTCAGTTTCTTTAGAAACTCCCGATGTGATTTTTACCCCCATGCTCTTATGACCTTGACGAAGGCCAACATATCATAAGTCACTTGTCAAGTTCTACCCGTCATTATCCAGGTTAATTTGAACCCACCCGTACATACCCTTGACGAAGGCCAAAATGGTAGTACGACTGTCCCAAACCAACGCATCTATCTATGCAACAGAAAAGTAACAAATGGCTACCATACACTATGCTTTGACGAAGGCCAACATACATAGCATGAATACTAAGTGCTACCCGTTTGAAATGATGGAGGGCTACAAATGGTTTTTGGCGAAAAACCTTTAACGTAATGAACTTGATATCGTTGAAGGAACCAGATAGATTTTACAAAAATATAGTGGCGAAAACTTTTGCTAAAGAGGTCACTCCCGGTGAAGGGATCTCGGCTCTTTCCCCGTAGAATGAGGTGCGGGATATTCCAAACTGAATACCACGATGCAAAGCAAAAATTAATCAACTATAGTGAAGTTATTACCCTAACGCAAACCTCTGTCCAAAGGGTCACTCCTGATGAAGGGATCTCGGCCCTTGCCTCGTCGAATGAGGTGCTGGATATTCACAACCGAATACCACTGTGCAAAACAAATGAAAGCGTCCTTGCAATAACAACTTTTTGAAAAATGTTCCAACAACATCTATATAGGTTTGTTTTCCTTGCATTGATACGAATCAACGCGTTCCCATCAATTAATTACACCAATAAAGAACGAAAATAAAATGTACGTATATGCCATCCGCATTCGTCACTGGGTCCCGTCATCACCCGTTAG
This sequence comes from Agapanthus africanus, assembly GCA_030015575.1. Taxonomy (NCBI): domain Eukaryota; kingdom Viridiplantae; phylum Streptophyta; class Magnoliopsida; order Asparagales; family Amaryllidaceae; genus Agapanthus; species Agapanthus africanus. The sequence goes on from JASDDO010000012.1 coordinate 343,177,223, forward strand.
GTTACTTAACTAACGACAGAGCAGGGACAGGACTAGCGCGGATGTGTACAACATCTACTAGTATATATATATCAATATACAATAATCGCTCCAGGCGTGATAAATGCAACATCACAGAAAAGTAATAAGCATCACAGAACAATACAGATAATCTGGGAGCCCGGGGTTTCATAGAGCCACAAATGAAACCCGATGTTCCCCTGGTCGTGTGGATAGCCTGTGCAATGAAAACCTAGACCCCTACGAGTGCGGCAAGTTACCCGCCAAAACCAGAAGCGAGGCAGCCCCCTTCAGCATCGTGAATGGACCACCCAACACTTTACGGAATCCGGTAACTTGAGCACCCCTCCTTGGGTCAACCTATACCCCCTACGAGTGCGGCGAATAGCCCGCCAATTCTAGAGTGAAGTCCCCTCCGTCTTAAAGCCATGAGATGCGGGCTCGTTTCCCTCCAGAACCCGGCTATCCGTGCACTCCACCGCGGGGTAATCCTAGTACAGAAAAGAAAATATATAAAACGGGTACATCGACCTCAACCCGGTCGAGCCCCAAAAGAATAATATACAAACAGACAGTGACGGCAGTCCACATGTTGGACGCTCTCCACGCAATATCAAATGTACAAATATATCCAAACTGCACTACCATTGCACGCAAGCTATCCACCATGACAAATCCGCAACATCACAGCACAGCACAGAACATCAAAGTGAATGTCACGTTCGCAAATCCGTCTAAAAGAGCTATAGCAATTAGACAAGATTTACCGATCGAATGACATTCACGGTCACAGATAGTAATGTAAAGCAATGCTAAACTTTAAACAATGTTAAAAATATCGACTCCGAAATAACTCCAGAATAGCCCAAACAACTTGATAAAAAGCATATCCAAACTAGGCTAAACGAACAATACCACTGATCAAAAATTCTCACAACTCCACTCAAAAGCAAAACACACATTTGGGTGAAGAAAATGTGAAGCACAAGAAATTCTTTGTGAGGAAAAAAAATTGATGGCTGTTGATTTTCTTTAGAGTGGAGATGTGAGAAGTGGTGTTCTAAAGCCAAAAAAGGAAAAAAAAATTCCAGCCACACAAAATGGCCTGCACACCACAAATTTTAGGCCTGCACACAAAAAATAGAGGCTACCAAATATTTCCTCAGCACCAAAAAAAAAATCATTGGTATTGTTTTGGAGTTGTTTCGGTTTCGATATTTTAACATTGTTTAAACAACTAGTAAAGGTTAATGGCGTGGCTCTGATACCACTGTAAGTCTGCGGCAGCGTCCCGGCCATCTTTCCGATGCCAAATGCGGAACAAAACTTTTTACTAAACTGGCGCTATCGTAGTCTTTCACCCGGATCTAACCATTAACACTAAACTAGCAACTACTAAAAAGGTAGAAAGGTTATACCGATCGATCTGAGTCCTTCGGTCTTTATCCACCATCCCTAGCTCCTCGGGGCATCTCCGATCTCCGGTCTCCTCGTCGGAGGGGCACCACATCAAGAAGTCTTTTTACGGGCTCCCGCCTCTGAACCGAGGCAACTCGGACACGAAGTTCGCTAGCCGACGTGTCCAAGGTTGCTGTAGAATATACGTAGAACACTTTGTCTCAAGGTCAATGAAGTTGCCACAATGAGGAAGTGAGATGGAAATGGACATTGTAAATGGAGCTTAGGAATTTTCTTTTGCAATGAAAATGAATCTCTCATTCTAACACCAAAATGAATTGGGGGCTCCCTCAATTAGTGATCGGCCATTTGGCAGTGGGAAATAATAAGGGGGTGAACACAAGGGAGAGGGGTGATCATAAGAAAAGATCTATATCAAAAGAAACTTTGGGTTTCCAAGAAACATTAAATACAAACAATGATGCAAAGAAAAAGTCAAGCTCATCTAGAAAACTCAAGGAACTTGCTGGAATGGCCTGGAGCCCCTGTCACCGCAGAAACCCCCTCCCTTTCCAAATTTCACATTTGCAAGAAACCCTCTTTCAAAGCAAAATTCAGCCATGAGAAAAAGAAAGGAAAAATGGCCAAATCAAAGATACAAACTGGCAACTTCAAAAAGAGATCCCGTAGCTAATTATAGGATAACCCCGCAACTGTATATACATACCCGCATTTGTATTCCGACCGAATACAAATGCAACGAGACAAAATCTACACAGTATAATACTAGGATCCGGCATAAACCAAAGCCCGCTAGTATTATCCGTCCGAACCATGACACGTGCACAAGTGCACGTGTATGTTCGAACCTTTCCATAAAACCATACGGCCTCTACAACGTTTCGCCCGAACTGGGAAACTTTCTGTGGAGGACTCTAAAGACTCGTCAATACTCTGGCAGTGGGTTTAACCGCAAGCCGTCAGTGGTACTAGCTGTACGTAACGGCTGCCAATGTACTGAGTGAAAGGGAGTCCGATGAGCGAACTCATCCTGGAACCATACTGAGCCTATGTGTGACAATATCCGTACAGTCCGGTCCGTTCGTCTATGAGTATCACATATCGGGCCTAGGGAGCTGGTAAACGTCAGACCCCCAAAAGCGGTATAAGTCGTGTCGGAGTGTAGCCCAGAACACCCTGAGATACTACTGGAATACCTACCAGTAAATCTCGCTTGCCATGGCCATGGACTTTGTGTAATGGCTCTCCAGACACAACACGATCTCACCCCCAACGTTAGGAGAGATGAATCCCTTGCCGATCTGCTCACTGCCTCCATGTGGCTCGGGACTGTACCCAACTAAAACTTGTTTGCACGACTCCTTTGAGGCGTGGTAGGGTAATAATTAAAGCATAGTGGGAACTCACACAAGACAAATGATGATCTCAGGTCGATAGACTAACCTGTACACATGTCACCTGGGAATTGCCATCTAACGACAGGTTTCAAAAACCAGCTAGCATATTCCCGGCGAGTCCTGTCCGGTGTACTCATAACCCAATGAGCACCTGTATACATCTTAGGTGAACCAACTGACACCAATGGCTTGTGAGACCGGCCACCGCCCCTCTTCGGGGTCTCGACTGTATACACTAGTCTACTCCGGAGTATCGATGCCCTATCTCGAAACTCCCATGACTAGGAACCACTTTTAAGGGTGTGCTTATAGACTACCCAACTCTCACGTATATGATCGCCATCATACTGTTGGTAGTCAAGAAAGAATCCTATGGGCTCTATTAGCGTGCAATAGTAATATATCATGTCACCTAACGCAATACACGTATGATAAAGATAAACCAGATAGCATACTATCATCTCGAGTAAGACTGTCCTACCGGTATATGTCATCACTCAATCATTGCAATCACGTGCCTGCGATCCAATAATTGACTTTGAGGGCACTATATACAACATGATCTACATCATAGTCCTGGTAGTCAAGTACTCATCCTAAGGGCTTTATCAACATGTGATCATAAAACAGTATTTGTTAACATGTTAAGATAAAGTGCAACCAGATAGCATACTATCATTTCGAGCAAAAAAGTCCTCCCTATATATGTCCAAGCATCCACTACAATATACATCACATGTACAGTAATGGCCTCGAGGGCATACATTTAACTAACATCTCGTAGTCTAGAACAACAGTAATGGCAAGTCTGGGTAAACAAGAATCTCCCTGTCACCGTCTTTGAGGATACCGAAGTAGCTCTCGGGCGCCTGAGGTTACCCACCATATCTGCGGAGTGGCTAATGGAATGTCAAACTAGATTGAATCTTTAGGTTCTATTAAATTTACAGTAATCATTTATGGTTCTGGAATCACTTCCAGTTCTAGCATACTCCTACTACTGTTTTCTGAAAAAGTCTATCTTGCTAAAACTGTGGCGAGTCAAGAACAATATCACTATTAATCTTCCAGATGGTAGAAAATTAACCCTCGTCATAGCCCTAGTTAACCCACAAACTGCCATTACTGAAACGTGCCTTGAGTTATCCAGAGTCTTGTTTTAAGCATAAGCCGGACAACTCCATATACCTTAACATCGTTAAGATATGAATCTATCTATATACAATATAGAAACAGAGGAACTGATTTAATTGGAACCAAATTCAAATCATGCAGTTGGCTCCAGTGCATGTCAACCAAATGTAAGGAGGTCGATCAGTATTACTCAATTAGGAGTGCATCCAAATATGAGTAACATGAAAGAGAAGAAAGTTCTCAAAACCATTACTATCAACTGAATACCAAACACAAGTATCTACATCTTCGATCACCTTGAAGAATCCTGATACTTGCATTACATGGTTGTCTACTTTATTCTTGTACCTATAACTTCTCAAAACTTGGACCTTGTATTTCAACGAAACACTTGTCTAAAACTGGAGAAGTTACAAGTAAACAGAATATAGTACGAGGACCAACCCTTCTGTCCTAATGGACACTGGACAACATACAATACTTTGTATAAGTCCCCTGAGTTGAATAACTCAAACGCTGTGCGTCGTAGGTTGAAAACTGTACTTATGGTTAAGAAGAATTACGCCGCTGTTAAATTCTCCTTACCTAACCTTCAACTGATATAGGTAAATGTCAAGGACATAATTTCAAAAAGTTATATATCACTTTATGAAATAAACGTACAGATATATCAGTTTGAAATTGGTTCATAACAACGGATATTCAAAACCAATATTTGCCGTCAGGCAAAACCCCAGGCGATTTCCTCAAGTATCACCAATTACAACGAATTCCGATATAATGAGAATATAATCACCTAATTCCCAATATCTTACTCCCACTCATCATCTGTAAAACCATACAGATGTGAGAATCAAACCTGGTAAATACATACACTGGAGTAATGATCTAATTGGGAAATCAGTTTTCAATTAATAATGCACAGTGAAACTGAAACATGAAAATGTTTCGAAGGGGTATCCGGGTATTCCTAGTAATGCCTCTTCCATTATCCAGATTCATGACTATAACCGTATATTTCCTTGCCGTCTCTCCAAATCCCTTTATTTGTCTTTACTCATTACCTTCTGTACACCCCATTTAGGCTAAGTGGTTTTCTTCCTTCCCTACCGTTCGGCACCGGCCTATGGTTTGGAAGAAGACTATCTAATAAGCATAATAGGTGTACCCTCCTAATCCAAGGAGCCCTCGCAACCTGAGAGAAGGTAAAGATAAAAGACAACCGAATAATCCTTATTCTATTTCTCCTGAACCAGAATCCATCCTCGAATTGGAACAAGTTCCTTCGAGTACGATGGATTATCCAAATAAATGTGCATCTTCGTAGTGATACGGAATGTTCCGGAGAAAAGCAAAAGGTAAAAGTAGGACTGGAAATGAAGTATGCAACTTTGACAATCCAAAAGTCAGTGTGTTTTAAGAAGGTCCGGTTAACTTGATTTCTGAGTTCTAGTCTAGGGTCGGGACATGGTCGCTGCCAAATAGAGAGAGAAAAGAAACACTCATCGTGCACTCTAACTTAGATCAGAATGGTTAATCACTTTATCTAATCAGGATGTCTCCCACTGTATCCTCAAATTCTCCTCCAAACCCAAAAGAAGAATTAGTCGGGATAATCTAAAATCACCCGAGGAGTAAACCAACTCATCAGTGGGAATCGGGATCCAACTATCATCGCATGATAACCTGATGGAATCCACTCAAGTTATCACACTCCAGAAGGTATGCGCATGCCTGGCAAGTTTCCTGTATGTTTGAAACTCCCGATGTGATTTTTTGTCACGACCCGAAAATGGCACGTGATGGCCCTTAAACTACGCAACGTCTATAGGCGTAACGCAATTTAAGAAGGCCAAAAACCCAGAAATCTAAACCATCAAAAGCAGTAAAAGATAAGAAATATTGTTTAAACTTTTAAAAATCTCAAGTATAAATTCTTTAAGTCCAATTTACTTTCTTAAAAATTTCGGCAGCACCTCCTTTGTAAAAACTAACCCCAAAATTGGGTACAACATAAATATAAGTAAAGCATCCCGAACGGGAGAAAAATCCATGCCCAACGGCGGAAAACAACCACCACAATAAATATACGACGCCGTAGCGAAGAAATAAAAGACGATAGAAGTAAAACTGCATAAAAGACTTCCAAGTCACAAAATAATACAATATTGTCCTCACATCAAGTCTCTAAGTCATACAAGATAATGGTAGATGGAGAGTACAGGATACAACGAATATACAATAAACATGAACAGATAACCACAAAACCCACCTAAAGCAACACTGCACACTGTGAGCCGAAGCGGTATCCGCAGCAAAATATGATATGATAGATGATAATAGCCTGCCTCAACTACTCTGGGGAACAACCTGCAAACACTGTGGCACAACGGGGGTGAGTTGCCAACTCGTGAATAGTAAATAACATATGCAGGTAATCGCAAGTATGCACGTACAGCGCGAATCTAACATATGCAAGCTAATATCAATAAATGGTCATATATATGCAATAGTCATGAAATATACGCAAGCAGGTACAACTAATAAATGAAGCAATAATAATATGACAATCTGTATGAAACAATCATGGAAGGTACTCTATCTGGTACTACCAATACATGAAGCAATGATATGACGATGTATATATGCAACGGTCATGAAAGGTACTCTAGCAGGTGCAACTAAAACATGAAGCAATGCATATAAAATAAATGCGGAGTATGGTGTAAAACATGTCATTCCTACGGAATCCTGACATCGTGGTAGGACCCAAGTCCATCAAGACAATCCAAATCCCAATTTCCTCAAATCAGCCCCTAAATTGGCTCTCATATCATGTAAGTCTCATAAATCCTGAATGTACAATATCAAATAAATCTTATATATGTTGAATGTACACTATCAAGTAAATCTCATATATCATGAATGTACAATATCAAGTCAATCTCATATATCCTGTATCCAATTTATCAAATAAATCTTGTATATCCTAAGTGTCCAATATCAAGTAACTCTCATATATCCTGTAAGTCTCAGCGAATCCTAAGTGCCAAACACCGACACTCATGATCCAAAACAGATTTATACGTCCTTCGAATCTTAAGTGCCAAACATTGACACTCTCGATCCCCGTATCGGTATTATACGTCTTTCGAATCTTAAGTGCCCAACATCGACACTCTCGATCCCCGTATCGGTATTATACGTCCTTCGAATCTTAAGTGCCCAACATCAACACTCTCGATCCCCGTATCAGTATTATAACAAATCTCTGAGTGGATGCATACAAACATCAAGTAATGAATAAGTATAAATGCATGAATCAATACATATATATTAGCGTCCTATTCCACTAATATATATATATATATATATATATATATATATATCCCACTCCACTGTTATATATACGAAGGAGTAAAAATATCAGAGAACATCATATGAAATCCATGAATTAATATATGGAACATGAAACAGTAATATGAGCATATAAAGGAAAAACCGTTATTTAAATGTAACAAGTTAATATATATATCACGCGGTTCCTAATTTCTCCAAGTCCATACAACATCAAATAAAGGTGAACATGTAGCTATAGCCAGGTATATTTGTAAACATAAAAGTATAGTAAGGTATATGTATCTACCTATCAGTAATGATGTAATATACCCTCCAGGTATAAGTGAAGTATGTATGCAAGGTATACACGTAGCTATGTCATTATGTGTGTATGTACCTATCGGTAATGGTACAATACCCTATAGATATATAAGTAACTAGAATGTAAGCATGCCAAGGCATATATGTAAGCATGTAGGTATACAGGTATGCTATATGTCATATGCACAATGAAATATGAATCAATATCCGTATACATCTAACCAATGGTTATATCATTTAAATCTAGCCCAGATGCATAACGCCATGCAGGCGATTCCCCTGTAGATGTTTAATCTACTCACCAACCATCCTAGCTATGTAAATCCAACTACTCGCTTTCCCCCTGTTTGCAGTGCCCGAAGTCCCCGCCTACGATCCTGAACACATATAACAATAAAGCAAGCTAATATAAGCAATCGACCAAAAATACGTACAACTACGTTTAACCGACGCACCAACTCCAAACATACTCTCGAGTGTCCGTTTAGCGGCTAACGCGCGTAGCGACACTACGAAACCAACTCAAGAGCAAAAGCTACACAAAGACACGAGCGACATCGGCACGACCCTAGCTAGGTACACAAAGCAACACAACTACCAAGTCTAGACCCTGATCGTACCGATCGCACATTCACAACACAATAATAAACGTGGAATCAATATAATTAACGTCGCAACGTCTAAAGAAACCCACATCTAAAATATCCGTAAATCTAGTAAGCAGCATTTATCATTTTAGCACAAAACTACAAGTTTTACCAAAACTAGAATTTACAAACATCTTCAAATAGCAAGGTTAAACCACTTATACCTTTACTAAAATTTTAGTTTTCACTAATTAGGATTAGCGAAAGTTTAGTTTGTTAATTAGCTTAATTATACGATTAGGAAAATATCATTTAACAAATTAGCAACTTGATTAAGTTTTCATTTGTCTTAATTTATCACTTAACCATTCCACTAAACAAAACCCTAATTTGTTTACAAAAAACCTTACTAGAATTTCTAAAAATGAATTTAAAAGCTTTAATTAAACATCTAATTAAGCTAATTAAAGTTTTATCACCACAAAAAGTGATTAGGGTTTGGATTTATACCTTCAAGGAAACACAACTTGAAACTTGAAAATCCAAAGATTAGTCTTCAAAAAAACCTCACTTGAATGAAGAACAAGGCTTGTTTTGTGATAAAGAATGATGGATTTGGATTTAATTATGAATTTGTGTGATAAATTTGTGATTTTTGATGAATATTTGAAGCTTTGAAATGAAGAAATGAGGCAAATGAGAAGAGAGGGCAGCAAGCAAGTATGTGGCCGGCCAAGGAAGAATAGGGGGTTTTGTGCAATTTTGTGAAGAAAAATCTAGAAGAAAAGATCAATAATTGCATAATAAAACAAAAAAACTTTATGTCTTCTAATTTCTTTTCTTTAAAAATTCAATTCAATAACCCAAATTACAAGATATTTTGGGAAAAGAAGTTTCTAGCTTAAACTAAGCATAAATTCTCATTAGTAGTAATTAACCCACAAAAAAAGTAAATACCACTAATAAATTGCATAAATAAAGCATTAAAATAATATTTTATTAGGGAAAATTTTTATGTGAACCAAAACTTTTCATTGACCCCCAAAATTCGCACACTAGCTTTATTCTAGCTAAACTAGGTGCCGACAACTCTATATTGAAGTTTGATCACAATCGGGCTAAAACGGAAAATACCGATTATTTTACCCTAAAAACGGAAAATTCGCAAAACGATTTCTAAAACGTTACAATCTTCCCCCCTTAAAAAAATTCGGTCCCCGAATTTAAAATTCTCACTAAGCGTACCTTCAAAGATATGAGTACAAAGCTCCCAAATCTCGCTGGTAGCCTCCCAAGTGATCACCTCACCATACGGCTACGCCAAAGAACCCTCACAGATGGCAAGACTCTTGACCGAAGTTCCTCCACCTGCCGATCCACTAAAACTATCGGCTGCGGGTGAACGAAAGATCGCGTCCAAGCTAAATGGTCTGATGTTGAATCATGTGGAAAATGTCATGAAGGTAATTGCGAAGTATCGACACAAGGAAATACGGGACGGATACTCAATAATTTGGACAGAAGTGCAAATTATAGGAAACAGAACTAACTCGCTTGAGGACCTCAAAAGGACCTACAATTCTAGGATAAGCTTCCCAAGACTCAACACGTCATTCATCGTAAAATCCGTAGGAATACATGATCTCTCACTGCGAACTCAAATCTGCAACCACCACGGTCAGCATAAGACCTCTGTCTGCACTGGGCTGCTATCATCCTGACCTGATGTTAGTTATGTATATACCCTAGAGGCCATTGTTGTACATATGATGTATATTATAATGGATGCTTGGATATATATAGAGAGGACTTTCTTACTCGTCATGATACTATGCTATTTGGTTTCACTTTATCTTAACATGTTGACTTGTATTAGTTTACTGTCTTACTCTCACATGTTGATAAAACCCTTAGGATATGTACTCGACAACTGGGACTATGATGAGATCATACTAGTGGGGCCAGAGTAGTCGATGAGTACATCCTATAACTGTTCCTAGTCGAGTGTACCGTTTTAGAAATCGTTTTGCGAATTTTTCCGTTTTAGGGCAAAATAGTCGGTATTTTTCGTTTTAACCCGATTTCGATCAGACTTCCGTAGAAACTTACCGGCACCTATTTTAGCTAAAATAAAGCTTGTGCGCAAACTTTGGGGGTATTTGGAAGGTTTTGGTTCGGATAAAATTTTTCCTAAATAAAATATTATTTTAGCCGGTAAAATATGCACGTAAATCGGGAAATTTCTTCTAAATGAAAATTCTTGGAAATCATCACTACAATTATTTTGGAAGATTCTTTTCTAATATCTAGATATTTTTTTATGCAAAAGGTTTTGAATTTTTAAAGAAAAGAAAAGAAAAGAAAAGGTGGCATTTGCATTTATTAGCATTAATTAGTGTTTTTAGCTAGAAAATTCCACACACTTCACCAAAATTCCCCCCATTCTTCCCTTGGCCGGCCCTTCCCTTCCCCTTTCTGCCCTCCATCATTTCCACCCCTTTTCAACTCATTTTGCATCAAATAAATCATGAAAAAATCCAAATTAATTCATACAAACTCAAATATATTCATTTTCCTTCATTCTTGAACTCAAAGCTAGCTTGGATCTTCATTCAAAACATCATTTTAGAGGAAAAGATGATGAGTTTGGTTTCTTGGTTTTGATCTTTTGTGGAGGTATAAAACCCTAACCCTAATCCTTTTTGTTGTTTCTAAATCTCTAATTAGCATATTAATTGTTTATTTAAGCTTTTAATTTCATGTTTGAAATTCAAGACTTGATTTTTATGATAATCTAGTTAGGGTAAAGCTTGATTAAGTGTTTAATATTATTTAAAGTGTTAATTTGTGATTAGGAAAAGAAATCTAGTAGAAAATGATAATTATTGCTAATGAATACTTTGTTTAGATATGCAATTTTGCTTACTAGGTTTTTGCTAAAATTTAATTAGCAAGTGTTAAAAATTTAGAAATGGTTTAGATACCTTAGTTAAGCTATTATAAGGTGTTTGGCTAGATATGCGTTAGCTTGAAACTAGTGCGAAATATTGCGATAAGTTGCTTACTAGGTTTCGGGGGTTTTCCGACGTGGGTTCGATTGGTCGTTGTGAGGTTATATCTATTTTATTCCTCATAATTGTTTGTGTTGTGTTGCGCGATCGGGGTCTAGACTTGGTGTTTTGTAGTTTAGCGACCCTAGTTAGGGTTTTTGGCCGATGTGGTGCGCGATAGATGCGCTAAGCGTGCAGTATAATTTTCCGGGCGTTTTCATCGCGTTTCGTTGTCTTTTCGTCATTGTAGGATATTTTGCTTATGTGTTGTTTTTGTGAAATTTTAGGTTCGCAAGAGGGGACTTCGGACGCTACGACAAGGGAAAACAGGTGGTAGGCTTCACTTAGCCAGGAGAATTGGTGAGTAGATTTAACATCTACATGGGAAATCGCCCGCATGGCGTTATGCGTCTGGGCTAGATCAAATGATATGACCTTTAGTGTTTAGTATATGGACTCGTTTGTGCATGTGTTTTTTGTTGTATATCTCATTTACCTATTGTATTTGGACATAGAATTAATGAGGCACAACACTATTATTGACGGTTCATGTTGCACGAGCACTGATTATATGCCACTCACACCGTCAATAATTTCCATGACACGCGCAACACCTACACATATGTGATATTGGATTGCTTAGGGACATTGAGACATGATCCTTATTTTCATTGTGCATATGACATATATCATACCTGTATACCAACATGCTTACACATATGCCCTGACATGCTTACATGCTAGTTACCTATATACTTATAGGATAGTGTACCTTTAGTGATAGGTATATACATATATGAGATATAGCTACATGTACATCTGGCATACATACATATACCTAAAGGGTATTATGGATAGGTATAGAGACATACCTTGCTACAGATACTTTTACATCATACATACTTACATATGGACACACATATCTTGCTATACCTTTATGTTTACACATACATCTGGTTATAGCTACATGTTTACCTTTACTTGATGTTATTTTAGAATTCGAGAAATTAGGAACCGCATGATATTTATATTAACTTGTTGCAGTTAATTAGCGGCTTTTCCTTTATATGCTTTCCTATAGTTTTATGTTGCATATATTATATTCATGGATTTTCGCATTGCGATATGGGATTTTCATGATGTTTTCTGGATTTGGGGACCGTGGGAGTTCATGAAATTATGCATTATTTGAAAAACTCGGTTTCCCTTGATATGATATTACAGTATTCATCATGAGATTTATCGGTTTTGATTATATACCCGATTCGAGGAGCGGGAGGCACCGTCTGTGGGTACATGGTGGGGCCCGTAAGGTATCCCGGTGCAAGAATCGTGGAGTAGATGATGAGTAAGTGGGGGAAACCATACCATCCGGTGTCATTACCAATGAATCGGCGGTTATCATGGGGATACCGACGGGAGTCATGTACGTATGGATACGTCGAAAGGCGAGGGTCAGAGCTAGGCACTCGAGCTTTCGGTATAGCGTATGATACGTATCTATCACGGGGTCAGTCATGGTGACATTACCTGATAGATCAGCATTTCTGTGTCGATGCTTGACACATTGGTTTCATGATATTTCTTTTTACTCCTATGTATATATAACAGTGGAATGGGACGCTGTTATATATGCCTTTACACCAATATTAGTGGAATGGGACGCTAATATATGTGTATTGATATCAATTTATATACATCATCATATTTATTCATGCAAATATATTTAGGATGTTAGAGATTTACTTGATATTGGATTTGGGATATAGGTGATTCATTTGATATTGGATACAGGATATTTATGAGATTGCTGATTTGTACATTCAGGATATATGAGATTTATTCGATGGTGTACATTCAGGATTTGTGAGACTTATATGATATGAGAGCCAATTTGGGGGCTGATTTGAGGAATTGGGATTTGGATTGTCTTGATTGAATTTGGTCCTACCACGATATCAGGATTTCATGGAAATGACATGTTTCATTCCATACTCCACATTTATTGTTTATGCACTGTTTCATGTATTAGTTGTACCTGCCAGAGTACCTTTCATGACTGTTGCATATATACATTGTCATATCATCGCTTCATGTATTAGTTTTACCTGATAGAGTACCTTACATGATTGTTGCATACAGATTGTCATATTACTGCTTCATGTATTAGTGATACCTGCTAGTGTACCTTTCATGACTATTGCACACATATGACTTTTATTGCTATTAGTTGCTTATGTTAGATTCACGTTGTACGTGCATACTTGCGATTATCTGCATATGTTATTTGTTATTCACGAGTTGGCAACTCACCCCCGTTGTGCCACAGTTGTTTTACAGGGTGTTCCCCAGAGTGGTCGAGACAGGCTATTCATCTATCTTATCATCTTTTGCTGCGGATACCGCATCAGCTCACAGTGTGCAGTTTGCTTAGGTGGGTTTTGTGGTTATTCGTTGTTTTATTGTCTATTCGTTGTATCCATGTACTCTCCATCTACCATTATCTTGTATGACTTAAAGACTTGATGTGAGGACGATATTGTATATTTTGGGGACTTGATGTGAGGACAATATTGTATATTTTGGGGACTTGGATGTATTTTATGCAGTTTTACTTATATCGTCTTTTATTTCTTCGCTACGGCATCGTATATCTGTTGTGGTGGTTGTTTTCCGCCGTTGGGCGTGGATTTGCTCCCGTTGGGGATGCTTTACTTTATATTTATGTTGTACCCATTTTTGGGGTTAGTTTTTACAAATGAGGTGCTGCCGAAATTTTCATGAAAGAAAATTGGACTTAAAGAATTTATACTTGAGATTTTTAAAGGTTTAAACAATGTTTCTTATCTTTTCTTGTCTTTTAATGGTTTAGATTTCTGGGTTTTGTCTTTCTTTTACTGCGTTACGCCTGTAGACGTTGCGTAGTATTAGGGCCGTCACGTACCAATTTCGGGTCGTGACAAATTTGGTATCAGAGCGCTAGGTTTTACCTTTCGGAGTGTAGGATGACCTTGGTATGATGGAGTAGGTAGCTTAAGCAGAGTAACGTAGTGTGTGTATGTCCGCGGCATACTCACGATGCGGTACTCCGCCTAAAGTGACCTAAGTACAAATTGCTTGAAATTCCTTCCTTGATGGCATATCCTTGTGATTCGATTTCCGTGTTCATATCGAATCCTATCTCTATTTATAGCCTTTGTCGCCGACGACTATGGGGACTCAGAGTGATGCAGCGAGGGCCGAGGTCAGAGTTGACTCGGGTGGGTCAAGGACTGACCAGGATGGCGCGCTCGTTGCACAGGAGCAGACGGATCCGCCTTCGACAGATAGTATCGCCAGGCTTGTGGCAGAGAGAAGGACTTGTGCCAGACGATGAGTTCATTGGTTGAGGTCATTCGAGCGCAGCGACAGGAGGTTGTTCCCCCTGTTACCCAGTTGTTCTTTGCGATCCGCACACAGCATGGTGTTACTTACACAGCACCAGTGGATGCAGCCATAGTTGACAAGGCACGTCTTCCAAACACTTTGGGAGTTCCGGAACTGTAACAACCTACTTCATTTATACCTATTCCAGTTCTAGTATTTTTCTTATTGGTATTTTATTGATTTATCGTGTTTGGGTGCGAATGGTATTTTTACATTTTACATTGCATTCGATCCGACCCGCTTGCTTGAACCTGTTTGATTCTTATTTATAGATTACCTTGACTTGTTGCATGGACACGTGCATCTCATGATTAGTACATACTGACATTTCATCTAGCACCGCATGTTTTATCATATAACATTTTAAATCGCGTAAAATATTTTAAAAATACATTTCATAGCCTGCATGATACCCTAACCCCGTGGTAGCATCGGCGCATCTTGTTCTCGTCCCGTTCAGTGAAACGGACATGTTTGGATGGCTACACGCACGTACGTGCATCCGTTCTTGGGGGTATGCTTTTTCGTTACCTGAGCATTCTTTTTAAGATTTGGAAGTCGCATATATTTTTCGTATTTTAAATCTGAATTTTTAGACCCGACCCCGGCGCATTATGGAATATTTTGTATCCCGCCTAAATTCAAATTTATTTAATATAATATTTATTTTTAAAACTCTACAGTTAAAATTTCCTTAACCAATTATATTTTTCTATTAAAATCCGAACTCTAATACTAATTAATATTTTTCTTTAACAACTCATAACATCTAGTGCTGGCCCCACCATCCTCTTTCTTTTTCTCTTTCTCTCTCTCTCAGCCCTCTCTCTCTCCCCGCGCTGAGTCTCTCTCTCTCTCCTCACAAACAAACAAATTTCTTTCTCCTAACGGTTCATCCTTCTCTTTCTCTCTCCTCTCGATCTCTCTTTCTCTCTCTCCCTATCTCTCTCTCACCTCTCACGTCTTTTCTTTCTGTTATATATATATTTATCCACACATTTAATTTTACCCTAAATGTTTCAGCCTCTCTTCTTCTTCCTCCCGTCTCCTTCTTTCTTTTATTTTCCGCCGCCTTCCTCGTCGCTCGAACCCACGCCGCACTCGCCCCTCGCCACCGCCGATGATTCCTCGTCCTCACCCACGTTCTCTCTCTTTTCTTTTTCTTTCATCGTCTTTCCCGCCTTCGAACGCACTGCAACCCCACGTACCCATCTCCGTCAACTTCGCCCTCGCCGCGATCTCCCTCGCCAGCCTCGTCACCACCACCATCACCTTTCCCTCTCCTCTCTTCTCCTCTATCTCCACCTTCGCTTGCGTCCCCTGCACATACATCACTCCAACCCCGACGTGAACCCCAACCGAGCAACCTATCACTTCCCATCGCCTCTGACCCCGACGTCGTCCGTCCTCGTTGTCGACCTTCCCTCGTCGACGCCTCCTCCCTCTCCCCTGCAACCGAGCCCTCTCCCTATTGCAAACCCTAGAACCCTGCAACCATCACCCGAACCCTCACCTGCACACCTCGCCGGAGCTTCAACCCATCGCCGTCGTCGCCCCTTGTCAGCTCCTCTGACCCTGAGCCAACTCCAGACCAGAACCCCACACCCTGATCTCCTCTTTTCCCTGCACAGAACCCTGCACGAACCCAAGAAACCTTACTGCCTTGCCGTCAAACCCCATCGCCGGAAAACCCGTCGGCGTCATCACCCTTTCTTTCCTCGCCTTTGTCCCAATACCAGATCACTAAGCCAGAGCAAACCCTAGTTCCCTCTATTTCTTCTTCTTCATTCTTCTCTTTCTTTCTTTCTTGATCTTGGTTTTTCCGTTCTCTGCCGGAGCCCTTCTCACCGCCGTTGATCTGGGCGACCCTGTGGACGTCCCCTACTTGCGTGGTTACTTTCTTACCGTGCCTGGACTTGTCCCGTGTGCGCGTGTGGTTATTACGACATTTGCCGACGTCGGACGTGCCGTCCGTATCCGTAGTGCGATCCATCGAGGCAAGTAAAACTTGCTACATGCTATTTATATTATTTTTTTACACGTATTTAAATGCATAGTAAACCTGTAATTTAAATCTAATACTACATGTTCCAATTTAACATTTCGATGTTCTGTTTACATAATTTTAGATCTAAAACTTGAATTATATCATGTTGCATATTAGATTACAATCCGTTGTACCCATGACCAGATTCGAATCACATAATGATTATTTGTATGGCCATAATACCATTTTAATAGTTTATACCCTATCGGACAACCGTTTGAATATATCTAGCCTAATATATATTCAACTGCATCTCTAGATTATTTAATACATAATAAAGAGATTTTAACATTCCATATTTGATTAAGTGTATTTTACTTAGTGTTGGAACCATAACCCAAACTCAAATCGATAACCGTGCATCCACATATTTTAATCTGTACCTATTTTCATACCACATTACAATATTCCATTTTTATTGTTCCATTAGTACCCCGTACTGGTTTTGTATACCCATGCTTATTTTAGTTTGATTATGAGCACCCACATGACATGTTGTGCACCCTTGACATGACTTGATACACCTATTACTTGACACGACGTGATACCCTGCACTTCTTGACATGACATGATACCTATATACTACCTGACTTGACCAGATGTACCATGGCTTTACCTGTTACCTGATCTTGTTACTAATGGCAACAAACCTGACCTGTTGTCCCTACGGACATTTCCTGTTGTCTATCCAGACAAACCTTTACCTGCCTGATCCTGTGTTGGCATTATCTCCAGATTATTTAATACTTGACTTGAACATATATAACTTGGGGGTATGGGGAAATCAATGATGAAACCTGACTTGTAACTCGACAGTTCGATACCTTTTCTGATCAGTCTTACGGGCTAGGCCAGTCCCGGGGTGATGCTGCTGACATCACTCGTCATTACCTACCACCCTTTACTGCCTTGCGGCACGTCTCGGATTCAGCCCGAGAGTCATAGACCGTGATCCCGGGCATGCACGAGATACTATTGAGTTACATCGATGATTCATCAAATTGATTTCAAAGACTTGAGAGTATTTAACCCAGTAGACCAGTTTAGAATACTCACTGCACATCACCTGTGCATTATCCTTCAGTCACTTATATATTACTGTTATACCTGTTTTACTGTTCATACACATACCTGTATGTATTGCTACCCCTGTTTATTTTATTGCTTGATATTATGACGCACTGACGTCCGGGTTTTGCATGGCCCAGATCCTCTACCTTTGTTGCAGACTGATCAGGAGTACTGCCGCTGTTAGACCGAGCGGTGAGGACCCTGTTGGTATCCAGATTTACTATTCCAGGTGTTTATTTATTGGATCTTTTGCTTCCGCATATTATATTATTTCTTGACTCATTTACTCTGACTTATGGACATGTACTAGATAGTTTAGTTTACTTTCCTGTTCTTGATATCTCTTCAACCGTAATGTGACTGTGGAAGGATTTTTCCTATCCACAGGTAGCATGGTTGACTATGTCGCGTGCCTATCTTAGCATAATCTGGGAAGCGGGGCGTGACATGGTTTGTTTGGTATCAGAGCCATAGGATATAGGTTAATCGAGTTTGATTCTTTTGTAGTTGGGTATTGGACCCAATACACGAATCAGAATACTCGTGATTAGGAACATGTCCTGCCACATTGCTATCATGATTCTTGAATCATATCTTTCTTTTATCCTTCGCCTTGACGATATGCAAACCACTTTGCATCTCGACTTGAAAACTTTTGGTTCTCTATTGTTTCTCCCTGTTTCTTGATTCTGATACTAGGATTTGGGCGACTTGAGTGGAGTTATGTGATTGTAACTATGAACTGCAGCATAGTTAAAATGCGGTACTCTATTTAAGTAACTTGGAGTCCTGGTCCTGATTCACTTCCTTGTTCCATGGTCGTTATATTGACTTGTTTCTCTTACTTTCCAGTTCATGTTTTATCACAAGTTTGAATCCTGTTTACCGTGCTTATCTTCTTCAGTGTTTGGCTTCAGGTGAAATCGTTTCAAGCATCCTACTTGTTCATGTCCTTCCCGCATTAGAATTATTCAATTCTGGTGCATCCCTTTATTTGTTGTTGTCTTGGGAATGGATTTTCTCGGCACTGTCCATGCTCACATTGATTGTAGGACAAAGGAAGTGATTTTCCAGATTCCCGGACATCCGGAGTTTGTTTTGCTGGAGGAAGCGGTTCTGTCGGGCTAGTCGAGTTTAGGGCTAGGCCGACAAACAGTGTTCTTTCGTCGATGGAAGTTGATAAGGAGGAAGCACCAGCTGTAGTTCGAGAGTTCATGGACGTGTTCGAGAACATCTCGGGTTTACCGCCAAAACAAAATATGGAGCTCGTGATTGATCTTGTTCCTGGTGCAGCGCCAATCTCAAAGGCGTACTATCCAATGGCACCAGTGGAGTTGGAAGAAGTCAAGAAGCAGGTTACTGAATTGCTAGAGAAGGGTTGAATTCGCAGCAGCAATTCACCTTGGGGAGCTCCAGTTCTTCTAGTAAAGAAGAAGATGTCACAAGGAGGATGTGCATCGATTATCGAGAATTAAACCGGGTGACTATTAAGAACAAGTACCCGATCCCTCGCATTGGAGAATTGTTCGAGCAGCTTAGTGGCGCGAGAGTATTCTCGAAACTGGATTTGCGATCCGGATATCATCAGGTCCGAGTTAAGTCAGAAGATATTTGCAAGACTGTGTTCAGAACTCGGTATGGACATTACGAGTACTTAGTGATGCCCTTCGGAGTAACGAATGCACCTGCGATATTTATGGACTTGATGAACCGAATCTTTTCACCATTCTTGGACCAGTTTATAGTGGTGTTCGTTGATGATATTCTGGTCTACTCAAAGGAGTATTGAAGAGCGTGCAGAATACTTGAAGATCGCACTGCAGACATTGAGGCAACAAAGATTGTATGCAAAGATGAGCAAGTGCGAGTTTTGGCTTGAAGAAGCGAAGTTTTTGGGCATGTCGTATCCGGTGATGGAATCGCCGTTAATCTCGAGAAGATTGCAACAGTTCGAGATTGGCCGATTCCGAAGAACGTTGCAGAGATCAGAAGCTTTCTTGGACTTGCCGGATATTACAGAAGGTTCGTGGAAAATTTTGCTCGTTTGGCTGAGCCTTTGACTAAGCTTACGCGCAAGGAGGTACCGTTAGTATGGACGGATAAGTGTGCGTCAGCTTTTGAAGCATTGAAGCAGAGGTTGATAACCGCACCTGTTTTAACCGTACCAGACGGTTCCGGAGGATTAGTGATTCACAGCGACGCATCTGGAAAAAGGTTTGGGGATGCGTTTTGATGCAGCATGGGAAGATTGTAGCTTACGCATCGAGACAGTTGAAGACCCATGAGAAGAATTACCCAACTCATGACTTAGAGCTAGCAGCTGTGATTTTCGCTTTGAAGATTTGGAGACACTACTTATTGGGCGAAAGGGGTCGAAGTATTCACCGATCACAAAAGCCTAAAGTACGTGTTCACTCAGAAGGAGCTAATTATGAGACAGCGTAGATAGTTGGAGCTGATGGTTGACTATGATCTTGATCTTAAGAACCATCCGGGGAAAGTTAATGTTGTGCCGGATATGTTTAGTTGGTTGCCAGCAATTCAGATGTTGACTGCACAGAAGGAACTTAGTGAAGATTTTCGGAGATTCGATTTGGAGATCGTGCTACCGCATTCTTCGGGACAGTTGATACAGCTGCAAGTACAGTCGTCGTTGATCGAGAATATTAAAGCAGCACAATTGCAGGACCCAAGATTGCAAAAGTTTCGAGAACAGGTTGGAGCTGGATTTCGAATGGACTTGTTAATTCATGAAGATGGTTCGTTGCGATATGGTAGCCGTTTGTGTGTGCCAAAGGGAGATATTCACGAAGAGCTTATGAAGGAGGCGCACAGTTCAGCATACTCCGTACATCCAGGAGGCACGAAGATGTAACGAGATATACGACAGCATTTCTGGTGGGAAGGCATGAAACAGGAGATTGCCTGCTTTGTAGCAAAGTGCTTGGTATGTCAGCAAGTTAAGGCTGAACATCAAAAGGTTGCTGGTTTATTGCAACCACTTCCGATTCCTCAATGGAAGTGGGAACATATAACCATGGATTTCGTGACGGCTCTACCGCGAAGTCCGAAAGTTAACAATGCAGTTTGGGTAATTGTTGATCGATTGACCAAGGCAGCTCATTTCATACCATTTCGAGTTGGTCAATCAATGGAAGCTTTGGCAGAACGGTACATCCAGGAGATTGTAAGATTGCATGGAGTACCGGTGAGCATCGTGTCCGACCGTGACACTCGTTTCTTATCACACTTTTGGAGGAGCTTACAGGAGAGTTTGGGGACTCGATTGAAGTTTAGCACAGCTTATCATCCTCAAACAGATGGCCAGTCGGAGAGAACGATCCAAACTCTTGAAGATATGTTGAGAGCTTGCATGTTAGACTTCAAGGGTTCATGGGAGGATCATTTGCACTTAGTGGAGTTTTCGTACAACAACAGTTTCCAGGCGACTATTCAGATGGCTCCATTCGAAGCTTTATATGGTCGCAAGTGTCATTCACCTGTTTGTTGGGACGATGTTGGAGAACGAAGATTGTTGGGACCAGATTTGGTCGTGCAGACAATTGAGAAGGTTAATACTATCCGGAATCATATAAAAGCAGCACAAGACCGGCAAAAGAGTTGGGCAGATACATAGAGAAGACCTCTAGAGTTTTCCATGGGTGATTTGGTATTCTTGAAGACATCACCGACTAGAGGGGTGATTCGTTTCGAAAGTCGAGGAAAGCTTAGTCCTCGATTCGTTGGACCTTTTGAGATTTTGGAGCGTGTTGGAGAAGTGGCGTATCGATGGGCGTTACCGCAATCCTTGGCGAATGTTCATGACGTGTTTCACGTATCTCAACTCCGTAAGTATTTTCGAGATGAAACACACGTGCAAGATCGTTTGGAGTTGACTGTAAGAGAGAATTTGAACTTTGAGGAACGACCGATGCCGATTGTGGATCGAAGGGAAAATGTTCTTAAGAACAAAGTTATGTAGGGTTGCTAGGCACGCGCACAAGGGTCTACGAGGCATCAACCATGCCCGATTTAAAATTTAGCCGTGCCGAACAACCCGAATACGGAACTTTAAACTAGAGATTAGGCGAAAACAAGCATGCTAAACACTTTAACACTAAGTGAGAGGGATTACAACCTTTGTAGATCCGGTCCTTCACTTCATATGCTCCGTGTTGTGGTCCCTTCGCTGCGATCATCGGGATCCGGACTCTCAAGAGGTTCCACGAAGAGAAAGACGCAACCTTTGCTTCCGATCTTCGATACTAAGATGATCTACCTTGAAGTTTCTTTAACACAAGCTAACACTCATGAAATGATGTGAACACCCTCATCTAAATGGCAAGGGAAGATGAGGATGATGAAGTGGGATTTTTGCTCTATTTATTTATCTTTTTCTCACTATTATTCATCACCTTTGAAAAATCAAGCAAGCTTTTTCCATGAAAGAAAAATGAAGAAGAAGATGAACAATAATGTTGAATCCTTTTGTGATGAATAAGAAATCAAATAATATGATAGATAATGCAACCATGGTCAAGCTAACTCTTGTAGAGAATTAACTAGGGTTAGGGTTTGGGTTTGGTTAAAGCATGAGTCATTTGAAAATATCTTTCACAAAACAAAATGAAAAGCTTCTAGAAACATCTAGAAAGCTTAACCCTAATCCAAACCCTAATCATGTTTAAACTCCACTAAACAAGTTGCATTAGTTATCATATCATGTTACAATATTATATATCACATATATAATATTTATCGTAACAAAATAAAATTATACATTTAACATATATCGCATATATATCAATGTATTACCCGAGTGAGAAAAAGAATCTTTTAGTGAGCAAATATTAGTTAATGTAATTTAATATATCAAATATATTATTATACATTAAATTATCGAATCAACACTTGATCCGACAATCCGGCTATATCGCATATAACCGGCTAATATTTATCCGTACCGATTCACCGAATCAACACTTGATCCGATGACCCGGCTGATATCAAATATCGCGAGAATAGAATACGGTATCACATATCGCATTATCCTCGGTCCCGCACATATCACATAAGTGCCCCTACTCCGTTTTGCCTGAGTCAAGAAACCTCTGTGTAGGACACTAAAGAATCGTCAATACGCCGGCAGTAGGTGATGATCATATCAAACACCCACAAGCTGCAAGCGGTCAGCTAAACGTAACAGCTACCCAGGTATTGAGCGCTCAGAAGATCAACAAGCAAGCCTGTAACTTCTCCTGTGAATCCAAATAGTAACACTCCCGTACAGTCCGGTCTTGTCGTCTGATATGTCGCATATCTCGCCTAGGGGTGGTAAACGTCAGACCCCAGTAGCTCGATAAGTCGTGTCGATATGAGGTCTATAACAGTTCGAGAAACTACTGATAACACTTACCAGTAAATCTCAGCAACCCTGGCCAGGGATTTCCGGTTATAGCCAATCGAACACAGCACAACATCAACTCCCTATACCGGGAGAGACGAACCCCTCCTATCGCTCATTGCCTCCATGTGATTCGGGACTGTACCCAAAAGCCACCTTTTTGCACGCCCTCTTGGACGTGGTATGATGGAAATCAAAGCACAGTGGGAACCACACAAGACTCTATGACGATCTTGGGTCAACAGACTACTCTGTACCAGTGTCACCTGAGAACTGCCATCTGACGTATGGTATAATACCATCTGGGAGTTCTCGGCGAGTCCGTCCAGTGTACCCAGTCTCTACTGAGCACCCGTACACCATCCTTGATGTCAAACACCGATGGATATGGGATCATCCATCGCCCATCATATGGGTCAAGATGCGTATACGCTAGTCTACTCTGGTGCATCGATGCCCTGTCTCGATACACCCTCGACTAGAAACAGTTATAGGATGTACTCGTCGACTACCGTGGCCCCACTAGTATGATCTCATCATAGTCCCAGTAGTCGAGTACATATCCTAAGGGCCTTATCAACATGTAACATAGAGACAATCAGAGTACATGTTAAGATAAAGTACAACCAGATAGCATACTATCATGTCGAGCAAGAAAGTCCTCCTTATATATGTCCTAGCATCCACTACAATATACATCGTATGTACAGTAATGGCCTCTAGGGCATACATATAACTAACAAGTTATTTCTCTTGTACTTGTTTCTTGGGGGAATCGCTCACATGGAGAATCAACCTGGGAACGAGAAGATGAAATCCGGCAGAAGTTTCCACACCTATTCTTGTAGTTTGTTGATTGTTTATCCTTTCTTGTTCTTGGAATTTCGAGGACGAAATTCTTTTGTAGTTAGGTATAATGTAACAACCTAGTTCATTTATACCTATTCCAGTTCTAGTATTTTTCTTATTGGTATTTTATTGATTTATCGTGTTTGGGTGCGAATGGTATTTTTACATTTTACATTGCATTCGACCCGACCCGCTTGCTTGAACCTGTTTGATTCTTATTTATAGATTACCTTGACTTGTTGCATGGACACGTGCATCTCATGATTAGTACATACTGGCATTTCATCTAGCACCGCATGTTTTATCATATAACATTTTAAGTCACGTAAAATATTTTAAAAATACATTTCATAGCCTGCATGATACCCTAATCCCGTGGTAGCATCCGCGCATCTTGTTCTCGTCCCGTTCAGTGAAACGGACGTGTTTGGATGGCTACACGCACGTACGTGCATCCGTTCTTGGGGGTATGCTTTTTCGTTACCTGAGCATTCTTTTTAAGATTTGGAAGTCGCGTATATTTTTCGTATTTTAAATCTGAATTTTTAGACCCGACCCGGGCGCATTTTGGAATATTTTGTATACCGCCTAAATTCAAATTTATTTAATATAATATTTATTTTTAAAACTCTACAGTTAAAATTTCCTTAACCAATTATATTTTTCTATTAAAATCCTAACTCTAAAACTAACTAATATTTTTCTTTAACAACTCATAACATCTATCTCTCTTGCTGACAAGTGCTGGCCCCACCATCCTCTTTCTTTTTCTCTTTCTCTCTCTCAGCCCTCTCTCTCTCCCCGCGCTCAGTCTCTCTCTCTCCTCACAAACAAACAAATTTCTTTCTCCTAACTGTTCATCATTCTCTTTCTCTCTCCTCTCGATCTCTCTTTCTCTCTCTCCCTATCTCTCTCTCTCACCTCTCGCATCTTTTCTTTCTGTCTCTCTCTCCAATCTCTCTCTCTCTCCTGCATATATATATATATATATAATATATATATATATATATATATCCACACATTTAATTTTACCCTAAATGTTTCAGCCTCTCTTCTTCTTCCTCCCGTCTCCTTCTTTATTTTATTTTCCGCCGCCTTCCTCGTCGCTCGAACCCACGCCGCGCTCGCCCCTCACCACCGCCGATGATTCCTCGTCCTCACCCACGTTCTCTCTCTCTCTCTCTCTTCTTTTTCTTTCGTCGTCTTTCCCTCCTTCGAACCCACTGCAACCCCACGTACCCATCTCCGTCAACATCGCCCTCGCCGCGATCTCCTTCGTCGGCCTCGTCACCACCACCATCACCTTTCCCTCTCCTCTCCTCTCCTCCATCTCCACCTTCGCTTGCGTCCCCTACACATACATCGCTCCAACCCCGACGTGAACCCCAACCGAGCAACCCATCACTTCCTATCGCCTCTGACCCCGACGTCGTCCGTCCTCGTTGTCGACCTTCCCTCGTCGACGCCTCCTCCCTCTCCCGTGCAACCGAGCCCTATCCCCATTGCAAACCCTAGAACCCTGTAACCATCACCCGAACCCTCACCTGCACACCTCGCCGGAGCTTCAACCCATCGCCGTCGTCGCCCCTTATCAGCTCCTCCGACCCTGAGCCAACTCTAGACTAGAACCCCACACCCCGATCTCCTCTTTTCCCTGCACAGAACCCTGCACGAACCCAAGAAACCTTACTGCCTTGCCGTCAAACTCCATCGCCGGAAAACCCGTCGGCGTCATTACCCTTTCTTTCCTCACCTCTGTCCCAATACCAGACACTAAGCCAGAGCAAACCCTAGTTCCCTCTATTTCTTCTTCTTAATTCTTCTCTTTCTTTCTTTCTTGATCTTGGTTTTCCGTTCTCTGCCGGAACCGTGCTCGCCGCCGCTGATCCGGGCGACCCTGTGGACGTCCCCTACTTGCGTGGTTACTTTCTTACCGTGCCTGGACTTGTCCCGTTTGCGCGTGTGGTTATTGCGACATTTGCCGACGTCGGACGTGTCGTCCGTATCCGTACCGCGATCCATCGAGGCAATTAAAACTTGCTACATGTTATTTATATTATTTTTTTACACGTATTTAATTGCATAGTAAACCTGTAATTTAAATCTAATACTAGATGTTCCAATTTAACATTTCAATGTTCTGTTTACATAATTTTAGATCTAAAACTTGAATTATATCATGTTGCATATGAGATTACAATCCATTGTACCCATGACCAGATTCGAATCACATAATGATTATTTGTATGGCCATAATACCATTTTAATAGTTTATACCCTATCGGACAACCGTTTGCATACATCTAGCCTAATATATATTCAACTGCATCTCTAGATTATTTAATACATAATAACGAGATTTTAACATTCCATATTTGATTAAGTGTATTTTACTTAGTGTTGGAACCATAACCCAAACTCAAATCGATAACCGTGCATCCACATATTTTAATCTGTACCTATTTGCATACCACATTACAATATTCCATTTTTATTGTTCCATTAGTACCCCATACTGGTTTTTTATACCCATGCTTATTTTAGTTTGATTATGAGCACCCACGTGACATGTTGTGTACCCCTGACATGACTTGATACACCTATTACTTGACACGACGTGATACTGTGCACTTCTTGACATGACATGATACCTATATACTACCTGACTTGACTAGATGTACCATGGCTTTACCTGTTAGCTGATCTTGTTACTAATGCCAACAAACCAGACCTGTTTGTTCCTACGGACATTTCCTGTTGTCTATCCAGACAAACCTTTACCTGCCTGATCCTGTGTTGGCACTTGCTCCAGATTATTTAATACCTGACTTGAACATATATAACTTGGGGGTATGGGGAAATCAATGATGAAACCTGACTTGTAACTCGACAGTTCGATACCTTTTCTGATCAGTCTTACGGGCTAGGCCAGCCCCGGGGTGATGCTGCTGACATCACTCGTCATTACTTACCACCCTTTACTGCCTTGCGGCACATCTCGGATTCAGCCCGAGAGTCATAGACCGTGATCCCGGGCATGCACGGGATACTATTGAGTTACATCGATGATTCATCAAATTGATTTCAAAGACTTGAGAGTATTTAACCCAGTAGACCAGTTTAGAATACTCATTGCACATCACCTGTGCATTACCCTTCACTGTCACTTTTATATTACTGTTATACCTGTTTTACTGTTCATACACATACCTGTATGTCTTGCTACCCCTGTTTATTTTATTGCTTGATATTATGACGCACTAACGTCTGGGTTTTGCATGGCCCAGATCCTCTACCTTTGTTGCAGACTGATCAGGAGTACTGCTGCTGTTAGACCGAGCGATGAGGACCCTGTTGGTATCCAGATTTACTATTCCAGGTGTTTATTTATTGGATCTTTTGCTTCCACATATTATATTATTTCTTGACTCATTTACTCTGGCTTATGGACATGTACTAGATAGTTTAGTTACTTCCCTGTTCTTGATATCTCTACAACCGTAATGTGACTGTGGAAGAATTTTTCCTATCCACAGGTAGCATGGTTGGCTATGTCACGTGCCTATCTTAGCGTACTCTGGGAAGCGGGGCATGACAGGAACAGTGGAGGACTCGTACCGGTATACCAGCCCATAGATAGAGGCGGATTCGTCGAGACAGTTTTCGTGCACGTCGCGGGAGTAGCAGAGGCTTGGGACGAGGAATCGGTTAGCTAGATCAGCCGTTTGTTGTGTTAATTTCTGTTAGGGATTCTTTTGTTGCGCGACACGTATTTCAGTCATGTGCCAATCAGACAGGAGATAGAGTTTTGTCCGTCATTGTGATCCTTCTAGAGATGTTGGATTTGATGTTCTCCTAGGCACAGACTGGTTAGCTACGTGCTAGGCGTCTGTGGACTGCCGCGAGAAAACAGTCAGGTTTTGTTTTCCCGGCGAGTCAGTTCTTGTTGTGCAGGGGGACAATGGTGCCGCCCTCACAGCTTGAATTCTGCCTTTTTTCGCTAGTCGGCTTTTGAAGAGTGGATGTCGAGAATTCTTGGTTTTCATTCGTGATACCGGAACCACAGTGAGTTGTTAGACCGGGTTCCTTTCGTGCGAGAGTTTTTCAACGTTGTTCCAGACGAGCCGGCGGAGCTTAGGGAGCTTGAGGATTAGCTGCAGAGTTGTTTTGTTGGGGGACTTGTTCGTCCAAGTGTTTCGCTTTAGGGAGCTCCTATTTTGTTCGTCAGGCGAAGGGCGGAAGTTTGAGGTTGTGTATTGATGGATCGTCAATTGAACCGGCTTACGGTGCAGATAGGTATCATTTACCTCGCATTGGCGATTTCTTCGATCAGCTCCAGAGCGCGAGACTTTTTCTAAGTTTGTTTGGGATCTGGTCATCATTGTTGCGGGTTTAGAGTGATGACATTCCGAAGACTGCTTTGTGTGTGCTACGGGCTTTATGTGTTTTGGTGTTGTCGTTGGACTCACCAATGCCCTAGCAGCATTCGTGGATGTGATGAACCAGATTTCTTCAGGCCGTTCCTCGATAAGTTTATTGTTGTGTCATTGATGACATTCTGGTCTATTCCAATGTGTCATGAGGAACAGGAGTAGCACTTGAGGATTTGCTTTGCAAACATTGGGAGAGCCCCAGCTGTTTGCTAAATTCCCAGAGTGTTCCTTCAGGCTTTTTTGTGTTGACTCCTAGGTCTTGTAGTTACGGGAGACAATTTCGTATGGTCCCGAGGGAGATCGAGGCCGTACAATTTTGGCCCATACTTATATCAGGGACAGAGGTCCGCAGATTTTTGGGCTTAGCAGGTTTTTACCGCCGTTTCTTGCAGGATTGCTTGTGTATCGCTGCACCGTTGGTTGGACTGACTGGAAAGGAGGTTCTTTCTTTGGACTGAGGCATGCGTGCGGAGTTTTCAGCAGTTGAAGACTCGGTTGACAACTGCACCAGTTCTTTCTTTGCTTTCTGGTACGGACGACTTTGTTGTTTTACTGTAATGTTTCGTGAGTGGGGCTCGATTGTGTACTGAGGTGACACTATAGAGTTATCGCTTTTACTTCCCGACATCTGGAGGAAGTACGAGCAGGATATACCACTCATGATCTGGAGATGGCCGTGGTGGTTTTGCGTTGGAGATTTGGAGACACTACTTGTTCGAGAGTTGTGTCAGATTTTCACGGACCACCAGAGCTTAATATACATCTTCCTGCAGCGGGTGTAGATTGTTAAGACAGTCTTCTGCAGATTTACAGTTCTTGTGCGATCATTGAGTATAGCTTAAGTTCGCCTCTACTGAGGGGACAGCTTGCTCATGTCCGCGCCCGACCACTATTCCTTAATCTCTTTCGCGAGGCACTGCCTGCCAATGCTCGTTCGTCAAAGGTTCTTGAGCATACTTGGCTGGGTAATGATTCGGAGTCCTTGATATGTGACAAGGGTGTGCTAAGTTTAGGGACGTGTTTGTGTACCTGATACTATTGGGTAGAGACATGAAATCCTAGAGCAGGGACATCTGTCAACTCTCTGTACTCATTCAAGTTCCACCAGCATTTGACATGATTTGTGAGATAGTTACGGGTGGGCAGGGATGTAAAGAGAAGTTTCGGATTTCATTTCGAGGTGGCTGTCTTGTTGTGTGTTAAGGTTGAGCATCTGAGACCGGCTGGAGAGTTGCAACCTTTAATCGTTCCGGAGTGGGAATGGGAGCAGGTCTCCATGAATATTCGTTGTGGCGTCTACCCAGGTTTAGTCTGGGTGTGACTCCATTCGGATGCTAGTTGTCCGGTTATACTCAGGTTGCTCAGTTGTCCTTAGTTAAGTTTGTGCGTTGCACGGAGTTCCTTCATGGGTCGTATCTAAATAGGGCACCCTATTCGCTTGCCGTTTTGGGCAGGAACTTCAGGAAGCCTTAGGTACTGGTTGAGCTTTAGCTCCGTTTTTCCATCCGCAGGATGATGGTTTTGTGAGAGCGGGCTATACCGACTCTGGAGGATATGCTTGTGCGTACGTATTAATTGTTGTTGGCAGTTGGGATCGTCACTTGCCATTGTTAGGATTCTCCTTCGATAGCTATTATCAGGAAGCACTCCAATTGGCAACCTTTAAGTTTTGTTTGTTAGGTGGTGTCGATCTCCAGTCTGTTTTTCTGACTCTGCGAGATTAGGATTTTTGGACCCCAGCTAGTCTAGAGACTTCGGAAATGGTCTAGTTGGTTCAGGTCAGGATGATGACAGCCCAGTGCAGACAGAGGTCTTATGCCGACCGTTGTGGTCCCAGACTTGAGTTCGCAGTGGGAGCTCATGTATTCCTACGGATTTTTCCGATGAATGACGTGTTGAGTTTTGGGAAGCTTATTCCAGAATTGTAGGTCCTTTTGAGATCCTTAAAGCGAGTTAGTTCCGTTGCCTTTAATTTGGCATTTCCGCCCAGATTATTGAGTGTTCACCCCGTATTCCTTGCGTCGATACTTTACAATTATCTTCATGACCTTTCTCACATGATTCGGCACCAGAACATTTGGCTTGGACGTGATCGTTTCATTCACCGACAGCCAATTGTGTTAATGGCTCGGCAGGTGGAGAAACTTCGGTCAAGGGTCTTGCCATCTGTGAAGGGTTTTCTTAGACGTAGCCGTATAGTGAGGTGCTCACTTGGAAGGCTGCGAGCGAGATTTGGGAGTTTTGTAATCTTCTCTTTGAAGGTACGCTTAGTAAAAATTTTAAATTCGGGGACGAATTTTTATAAAGGGGGGGGGGGAGATTGTAACGTTTTAGAAATCGTTTTGCGAATTTTTCCATTTTAGGGCAAAATAGTCGGTATTTTCCGTTTTAACCCGATTTCGATCAAACTTCCGTAGAAACTTACCGGCACCTATTTTAACTAAAATAAAGCTTGTGCGTGAACTTTGGGGGTATTTGGAAGGTTTTGATTCAGATAGAATTTTTCCGAAATAAAATATTATTTTAGCCGGTAAAATATGCACGTAAATCGGGAAATTTCTTCTAAATGAAAATTCTTGGAAATCATCACTATAATTATTTTGGAAGATTCTTTTCTAAATATCTAGATTTTTTTTATGCAAAAGGTTTTGAATTTTTAAAGAAAAGAAAAGAAAAGGTGTCATTTGCATTTATTAGCATTAATTAGTGTTTTTAGCTAGAAAATTTCACACACTTCACCAAAATTCCCCCTATTCTTCCCTTGGCCGGCCCTTCCCTTCCCCTTGCTTCCCTCCATCATTTCCACCCCTTTTCAACTCATTTTGCATCAAATAAATCATGAAAAAATCCAAATTAATTCATACAAACTCAAATATATTCATTTTCCTTCATTCTTGAACTCAAAGCTAGCTTTGATCTTCATTCAAAACATCATTTTGGAGGAAAAGATGATGAGTTTGGTTTCTTGATTTTGATCTTTTGTGGAGGTATAAAACCCTAACCCTAATCCTTTTTGTTGTTTCTAAATCTCTAATTAGCATATTAATTGTTTATTTAAGCTTTTAATTTCATGTTTGAAATTCAAGACTTGATTTTTATGATAATCTAGTTAGGATAAAGCTTGATTAAGTGTTTAATATTATTTAAATTGTTAATTTGTGATTAGGAAAAGAAATCTAGTAGAAAATGATAATTATTGCTAATGAATACTTTGTTTAATTATGCAATTTTGCTTACTAGGTTTTTGCTAAAATTTAATTAGCAAGTGTTAAAAATTTAGAAATGGTTTAGATACCTTAGTTAAGTTATTATAAGGTGTTTGTAATCGCTAGATATGCGTTAGCTTGAAACTAGTGCGAAATATTGCGATAAGTTGCTTACTGGGTTTCGGGGTTTTTCCGACGTGGGTTCGATTGGTCGTTGCGAGATTATATCTATTTTATTCTTCGTAATTGTTTGTGTTGTGTTACGCGATCGGGACGATCGGGGTCTAGACTTGGTGTTTTGTAGTTTAGCGACCCCAGTTAGGGTTTTTGGCCGATGTCGTGCGCGATAGATGCGCTAAGCGCAGTGTAATTTTCCGGGCGTTTTCATCGCGTTTCGTTGTATTTTCGTCATTGTAGGATATTTTGCTTATGTGTTGTGTTTGTGAAATTTTAGGTTCGCAAGCGGGGACTTCGGATGCTACGACAAGGGAAAATAGGTGGTAGGCTTCACTTAGCCAGGAGCGTTGGTGAGTAGATTTAACATCTACAGGGGAAATCGCCCGCATGGCGTTATGCGTCTGGGTTAGATCAAATGATATGACCTTTAGTGTTTAGTATATGGACTCGTTTGTGCATGTGTTTTTCGTTATATATCTCATTTACCTATTGTATTTGGACATAGTATCAATGAGACACAACACAATTATTGACGGTTCATGTTGCACGAGCACTGATTATATGCCACTCACACCGTCAATAATTTTCATGACACGCACAATACCTATACATATGTGATATTGGATTGCTTAGGTACATTGAGAAATGATCCTTATTTTCATTGTGCATATGACATATATCATACATGTATACCTACATGCTTATACATATGCCCTGACATGCTTACATGCTAGTTACCTATATACTTATAGGATAGTGTACCTTTAGTGATAGGTATATACATATATGAGACATAGCTACATGTACATATGGCATACATACATATACCTGGAGGGTATTATGGATAGGTATAGAGACATACCTTGCTACATATACTTTTACATCATACATACTTACAAATGGATACACATATCTTGCTATACCTTTATGTTTACACATACATCTGGTTATAGCTACATGTTTACCTTTACTTGATGTTATTTTAGAATTGGAGAAATTAGGAACCGCATGATATTTATATTAACTTGTTGCAGTTAATTAGCGGCTTTTCCTTTATATGCTTTCATAAATTTTATGTTGCATATATTATATTCATGGATTTTCGCATTGAGATATGGATTTTTCATGATATTTTCTGGATTTGGGGACCGTGGGAGTTCATGAAATTATGCATTATTTGAAAAACCCGATTTCCCTTGATATGATATTATAGCATCCACCATGAGATTTATCGGTTCTGATTATATACCCGATTCGAGGAGCGGGAGGCACCGTCTGTGGGTACATGGTGGTGCACGGAAGGTACCCCGGGGCTGTAAGTCCGCGGCGGCGCCCCGGCCGTCGATCCGACGCCGGAAACGCGGAAACAAAAACTTTCAAAATCTATTGAACCGGCACCACCGCGCACTTTTCACCCGGATCGGGCCATTAACCTAGCAACTAGCAAAGTAAAATACGGGTAGAGAAGTATACCAAGTGATCCGTGTCCTTCGGTCTTCGTCTCCACTCCGATCTCGTGCGGAAAATCCGTCCATCTTCTCCTCGTCGGAAAGGGCACCACGTAGCTGGAATCTTTTACGGGCTCCCACCTCTTGACCGAGGCAACTCGGGCCGAAGTTGGCTAGCCGACGCGTCCAAGGGATGTTGTAGAATAGTGTAGTAGCCATGTCTCTTTGGGGTTTATGAGGTTGCCATTTATGGAGGAATTTGTGCACAAGAATTTTCATGGATGCTTGATGGAAAAATGGAGCATGCAATGAAATGAGCTCGGCCAAAAAAAACTTGGTGCTCTCTGGAAATTTTTGTGGGTTAAGTGCATAAAAATGAAAACCATGCCTAAAAGAAATTCCCACCTCACACAGCACACTCACAAATGGGGGGGGGACCCACGAAATTACATGAAGGAATCATCCCACAAAAATTAAACCTCTCTCTCCTTCTCACATGGGTGTGGCCGGACCCAAATTCCAAGTGGGAAAAAAAAGAATTCTTTTTCAAGCAAGAGGAGAAAAAGGAAATGATAAACAAAAGAAATTCATCAAATCAATTTCCAATCCATTTCTAATCTCATAATGGCAATGGAATGACCAAAAAAGAATCTCATGATGAAAAGAACACTCATGCAAGAAACCCCTCCACAAATGTTATTTGCAAATGTGCAAATAACACCCTCCAACGGATAGTCCGGCCGTGAAGGAAAAAGAGAAAACCGGCCGGAACGGAATGCAAACTGGCAACCCCAGAAAACCGATCCGGTAATAAATTACAGGAAAACCCTGCTACTGCAAATACATGCCCGCATTTGTATTCCCACTGAACACAAATGCAAAGAGACAAAACTACACTATCTAATACTAGAATCCGGCTTAAGCCAAAGCCGGCTAGTAAAATATGTCCGATCACGATCCGTGCAATACCGCACGTATCTGATCGAACCCTGCCATATCTCCTTACGGCCTCTACAGCGTTTCACCCGAAACCTGAGTAACTGTGTGTGGTGGACTCTAAAGACTCGTCAATACTATGGCTGTGTATTTAACCACTAGCACATCAGAGGTATAAGCCAATACGTGACGGGCTACCAGGTATTGACCAAAAGGGACGTCGATGAGTGAACTCATCCTGACACCCTACTGAGCCTGTCAGTGACAATATCCGTACAGTCCGGTCCGTTCGTCTATGAGCATCGCATGGCGGGCCTAGGGGGTTGGTAAAAGTCAGACCCCCAAAAGCGGTACAAGTCGTGTCGGAGTGTAGCCCAGAACACCCTGAGATACTACTGGAATACCTACCAGCAAATCTCCTGCCTTGGCCAAGGAATTTTCATGTTCTGGCTCTCCTAGACACAGCGCGACCTCACCCCCAATACCGGGAGAGACGAACCCCTGCAGATCCGCTCACTGCCTCCATGTGGCTCGGGACTGTACCCAACTAAAACCTGTTTGCACGACTCCTTTGAGCCGTGGTAGGGTAGTAATCAAAGCACGGTGGGAACTCACACGAGACAAATGACGATCTCAGGTCGATGAACTAACCTGTACACATGTCACCTGGGAACTGCTATCTGACATCTGGTATAATCCCAACTAGCAGGTTCCCGGCGAGTCCTGTCCGGTGTACTCATAATCCAATGAGCACCTGTATACATCTTAGGTGAACCAACTGACACCAGTGGCTTGTGAGACCGGCCACCGCCCCTCGTCGGTGTTAGTTATATGTATGCCCTAGAGGCCATTACTGTACATACGATGTATATTGTAGTGGATGCTAGGACATATATAGGGAGGACTTTCTTGCTCGACATGATAGTATGCTATCTGGTTGTACTTTATCTTAACATGTACTCTGATTGTCTCTATATTACATGTTGATAAAGCCCTTAGGATATGTACTCGACAACTGGGACTATGATGAGATCATACTAGTGGGGCCACGGTAGTCGACGAGTACATCCTATAATTGTTCCTAGTCGTGGGTGTATCGAGACAGGGCATCGATGCACCAGAGTAGACTAGCGTATACGCATCTTGACCCATATGATGGGCGATGGATGATCCCATATCCATCGGTGTTTGACATCAAGGATGGTGTACGGGTGCTCAGTAGAGACTGGGTACACTGGACGGACTCGCCGAGAACTCCCAGATGGTATTATACCATACGTCAGATGGCAGTTCTCCGGTGACACTGGTACAGAGTAGTCTGTTGACCCGAGATCGTCATAGAGTCTTGTGTGGTTCCCACTGTGCTTTGATTTCCATCATACCACGTCCAAGAGGGCGTGCAAAAAGGTGGCTTTTGGGTACAGTCCCGAATCACATGGAGGCAATGAGCGATAGGAGGGGATTCGTCTCTCCCGGTATAGGGAGTTGATGTTGTGCTGTGTTCGATTGGCTATAACCGGAAATCCCTGGCCAGGGTTGCTGAGATTTACTGGTAAGTGTTATCAGTAGTTTCTCGAACTGTTATAGACCTCATATCGACACGACTTATCGAGCTACTGGGGTCTGACGTTTACCACCCCTAGGCGAGATATGCGACATATCAGACGACGAGACCGGACTGTACGGGAGTGTTACTGTTTGGATTCACAGGAGAAGTTACAGGCTTGCTTGTTGATCTTCTGAGCGCTCAATACCTGGGTAGCTGTTACGTTTAGCTGACCGCTTGCAGCTTGTGGGTGTTTGATTTGATCATCACCTACTGCCGGCGTATTGACGATTCTTTAGAGTCCTACACAGAGGTTTCTTGACTCAGGCAAAACGGAGTAGGAGCACATATGTGATATGTGCGGGACCGAGGATAATGCGGTATGTGATATCGTATTCTATTCTCGCGATATTTGATATCAGCCGGGTCATCGGATCAAGTGTTGATTCGATGAATCGGTACGGATAAATATTAGTCGGTTATATGCGATATAGCCGGATTGTCGGATCAAGTGTTGATTCGATAATTTAATGTATAATAATATATATGATATATTAAAAGACATTAACTAATATTTGCTCACTAAAAGATTCTTTTTCTCACTCGGGTAATACATTGATATATATGCGATATATGTTAATTGTATTATTTTATTTTGTTGCAATAAATATTGTATATGTGATATATAATATTGTAACATGATATGATAAATAATGCAACTTGTTTAGTAGAGATTAAACATGGTTAGGGTGTGATTAGGGTTAAGACTTTCTAGAAGTTTCTAGAAGTTTTCTTTCTTTGTCTTTGTTAAGATATTATGCTAGATATTTCAAAACCCTAACCAAACCTTTAACCCTAGTAAAATCTCTACAAGAGTTAGCTTGACCATGGTTGCATTATCTATCATATTATTTCCTTTCCTATTCATCACAAAAGGAGAATGATTATTCATTCATCTTCTTCATTCATTTTCTTTCATGGAAAAATGCTTGCTTGATTTTTCCAAGTGATGAATAATAGTGAGAAAAAGATAAATAAATAGAGCAAAAATCCTACTTCATCATCCTCATCTTCCCTTGCCATTTAGATGAGGGTGTTCACATCATTTCATGAGTGTTAGCTTGTGTTAAAGAAACTTCGAGGTAGATCATCTTAGTATCGAAGATCGGAAGCAAAGGTTGCGTCTTTCTCTTCGTGGAACCTCTCGAGAGCCCGGAACCCGATGATCGCAGCGAAGGGACCACAACACGGAGCATATGAAGTGAAAGACCGGATCTACAAAGGTTGTAATCCCTCTCACTTAGTGTTAAGTTGTTAACATGCTTGTTTTCGCCTAATCTCTAGTTTAAAGTTCCGTATTCGGGTTGTTCGGCACGGCTAAATTTTTATTTGGGCATGGTTGATGCCTCGTAGACCCTTGTGCGCGTGCCTAGCAACCCCACAGTGGTATCAGAGCCAAGCTA
Source organism: Agapanthus africanus (assembly GCA_030015575.1). Lineage (NCBI taxonomy): Eukaryota > Viridiplantae > Streptophyta > Magnoliopsida > Asparagales > Amaryllidaceae > Agapanthus > Agapanthus africanus. Next base: position 343,214,476 of record JASDDO010000012.1, read on the forward strand.
GAGCTTTAGGCGAAGTCTAGACAAAGTTTAAATTCCGATCGAACGCCGAAACCCCGACACGGAACCCTCTCTGTACATTTTTCAAAAATGTGGTTTTTTCTGAATTAAAAGTTCTCAGAAAATCAAGCAGGAAAAACTAAGAATTACTGTGAAGTACGGACCTCTAACTCGAAAATTGGACCGCGGAACCACCGCGAAACCATGGGTTTTGGCGGCTCTTCCGCGGCCAAAATTTGGACTTAGTCCCTGAAATTTCATGTAATTATTTTTAGGCCCTTTCTTGTTAATGTTTTCTGGGAATATTTTAATTCCACTCAAGTGTTGATTTTTCAAGGGTTGTATTGGGGAATCGTTGAGTCGATTGGATAATTTAACTTTGTTTAGTTTGTCCGGATAATTTTTAGAAACTGTTAAAAAGTTCGAACGGATATCAATAACTCACTTTTTCCCCTGTCGGAAAATTTTTCAAAAGTTGGATTTTTTCTCGTGTTTAAGAACGTTCTAAGTCATGCAAGTAACTCGGTGGACCCTCTAGAAGACAACAAACCTTAACTCGATTATGTGACCGTCTTGAACTGCCTTTTGAACCTTAGGGTTTGGGGCAGTACGGCGTGCCACATGTGAGGCGTTGGCTTGACCCTTCTACGGCTGGACCATTGGTACTGTGGCATGTAATGGATGTTTTTAAACTGATTTCAAGTGTTGATATATATTGGGGAAATCTTGGGTACTTGACAATTCGATCGGAAAGTTTAACTTTTTCTATTTATCTGAAATGTGATACAATAATTGGAATCCACAGGTAGTTATGTGATAACTAATTTGAATATTATAAACATAGCAGTTTAGTCTCAGATGATCGGTTGCCACGGAATTTTGATGTGATCAAAAGTCCGTCGCAATCACGTAGGGTACGCGGATACTCGCCGGGTAAACTTAATAGGCAGCCTCACTCCATAGCCCCGACCAAGTGACTGTAGGAGAACCCCGTCGCCGAAAGCATCCGTTCGGGTGCTCCCGGTAGCGGTGTTCCGCCTTGGTGCACTTCGTCGACGGTATCGGGGGTGCGGCCGTCTACTAAAGTTTGCGACGAGCATTCGATCAGGACGTCGGGAATCTTGTTGAATTGGCCAACTTGATATTGAAAAGAGTTTTCGATAATGAGACTAAAATGCGGGGTTTATAATTGTTAGGCATGCTATGTCTATGGAGGTTGCGGATTCCAACTGTTGTAGTTTTACACTTTCTTTTCTGTGACCGTAAGCATAGTATGTGGTGTATCGCCGGCTTCGTTGCTATACATCAACGACAATCGGGATACGCATACTTGCTTACGTTGATGATATGAGATATTATGTGTTGCTGTGATATGTTATATTGGATCGTCGTGTTTGAGTAGCCGGGGGTTTTATGTGAGATGAGAGTTTTTCTTTTTCATTCATGTAAAATTCATTTGTATGTAATATTCTTTTATTGGGGCACTTTCAGGTAGCGGAAGATGTCACCGTTGTATATTATTTACTTTTCCGCATTAGGTAGACCCAAGGCGGGGAGCACAAGTAACCGGGTTCTAGGGTCCAGTGGGAGACCATCTCGAGGAGTCGAGACCGGGTCTCCTAACCCTAGAATTGGCAGTGTTACTTGCCGCTCTCGTAGGGGTCTAGGGATGTGGGTTTGGCTATTCATCGCGACCGTGGAATCCGTGTTTTATACAGGCTCGTATTGAAAACACGGACGTCCTAGTATATCCAATATTTCATATATGTTCTTCTGCTGCAATGTTCTGTGATGAGATCATATTACTGCCTGAGACGAATGTTTATATTATATATATGAGATATATGTTATATTACAGATTTCGTTTCAAAAGAGATGCTTATGAAGCATAATTAAAATGGGACTTCATTAATGAGATTAATGAATTAAAAGAAACCTAAGATGTTGTAGAAACTTGTTTAAATTAAAAACTGGTAGCTCTAATTGTTGCTTTGCATAGCGGTGTTCCTTGTAGAACATCCAGCACCTTATTCGATAAGGAAAGGACCGAGATCCCTTCACCGGGAGTGACTCCTTTAGCAATAATTGGCAGATGCTACAACCCTCGGTTTGTCTTTTGATTGCTTCTATAGTTTCTGCTTTGTACAGCGGTATATATGATATATCCGGCACCTTATTCGATGAGGAAAGGGCCGACGATCCCTTCACCGGGAGTGACCCCTTTAGCAAAACTAGAAAAGCCTCAAAAACACTCCATTTAAAATCACTCGATTCTACAACGATTTCAAGTTCATTACGCAAAGGGTTTTCTGAAAAACCCGTCGTAGCCCTCCGTCATTTCAGATAAGTGCTGTTTAGAATTCGTGCTGCGTTTGTTGGCCTCCGTCAAGGCGTAATGTGCGGTAGCTAACCAGTATTTATCTGCTTATGCATATGATGCAGATTGAGTTAGGGTAGTCGTACGACCTTGTTGGCCTCCGTCAAGGGTCGTGCGGGTGGGTTTGATTCGATCAAGAAATGGCGGGTTGAACTTGACTAGTAGCCTATGGTTTGTTGGCCTTCGTCAAGGTCATAGGGTGCTAGGGGCAAAATGTTATCGGGAATTTCAAGTGTTGAAATTTGCAATGAGATTGCATACCTTCTATGAGATAGTTGGATCCCGATACCCGCTGCGAGTAAGAGTTACTCCTGGGAGAGTTTTACACATTACAATTAGCCGATCAAGTAGGTGCCTAGAAAGGTGTTAACGGGGTTACGCCTCTGGGAAAACGAGGTTTACTGTAATTAGGTTCGTGCGAAAGCACGGGGGGCCTCCCTCAAAGTACCGACACTGGCCTGGCTGAAAGATTGGCGAACTTGTAGCGTGTAATTAATCCCGGCTAGTCTTTCCTTTTAGGGTTTGAAGGAAGATTTGACTAAAACAGTGGGAGACATCCTGATTAGATATATTATATAACCAATCTAATCTTGCAAGAGCATACGCTGAGTGTTTTCTTCTCTCTCTCTCCAGATAGCGACCATATTACGCCTTAATCAAGATAATAAAACGGATATATTGACCGAACCCGCTTGTTATACTGAGCTGGGGAACGTTGGTCCCGCTCCAACTTATAATTGTTATAAGACAGAGCAGGAAATTGGGGAATACCAGATTTCCCGTGCCGCCCAAACGAAGAAAGTGCATGCTGATGCATCATCTTCGGGTGTGTTCATTACAGAGAACTGTTTCTCAGTATCCTTTACGTCCTGGGTATGTGATACCGGATCAGGATCCCGCATATGTAATCTGTTACATGGGCTACAGATAGGTAAAGAACTGAGAACGGGTGATAAGTTTCATGAGACAGAAAACGGTGCAAGTGTTGCGGCCAAGTCTGTTGGTCACTATCACCCTGTATTATCAGAATACATTGATTCTGAACAAATGTTATTAGATACCGAACCTGATATACAAAATCATATCTGTCTCTTTATTAGTAAAGAAAGGATATAATTTTGTATTGTTGGATAATGTTTTGAACATTTCCTATATCAAGAGTTGATCGGTTCAGGCACGTTATCTAAAAGCATTGACGTTCTAAATCAAATTACAGTTCTTAGTATACGGAACACACACAAGAGGAAGAGTTCAGAAATGAACGAATCCTTCTTGAGGCATTGTAGACTAGGTCATATCAATGCGACCCGACTGGCTGAAGTTACATATAGATGCATATTTAAATTAGTTTGAATTTACATCTTGTGAAACTTGTCGGTCATGTCACAGAGATAAGATGACCACAGCTCTGTTTATTGGAAACAGAGAAAGAGTTAGTGAACTCTTGGGATTGATACATGCTGATGTATGAAAGTCCCCTGTCTACATATGCCAAGATCGGTTCTTTGTACTTCATTACATTCTCTGATAATCTCTCAAGATTCAGACATATGTTCCTGTTGAAACACAAGTCCGAACCTTTTGAGATATTCACAGAATATAAGTTAGAAGTAGAGAACCAAAATACGGGTAAAAGTATTATGTCCTTTGATTAGATCAAGGAGGAGAATACTTGAGCACGGAATTCCTGGACTGTTCTAAAGAAGAATGAGATTCTCTCTCAGCATTACTCCTCCGTATACACCATAGCACGATGGTATATCGGGGCGGAGCAATAGCACCCTATGTGATATGGTGTGCTCTATGATGAGTACTACTGAGTTTCCTATTTCCTTTAGGGAGTTATGCACTTGTGAAGTTGCATACCTATTGAATAGGGTTCGAATCAAATCAGTTGCCTACCACTTCATATGTGATATGGAAAGGGAAGAGCCCATATCTTAAGTTAGTTAAGATTTGGGTTGTCCGGCCTATGTCTAAAAGCAAAATCCGGAAAAGCTCGAGGCAAGGTCTGTAATGTAGAACTGGAAATGTTCCAGCTATACAAATTACAGCTGATGATTTGGTAGAACCAAAGGATTCAATAGTAACCAACGAACCTCAGTCTCTCCGCCGATCTAGTAGGGTTCCTCACCCACCTGAGAGATACTTTAGTTTCTCTATGACAGTGGGAGCGAGGATTGCATCATGAGATGATGACCCTACTAGTTTCGAGCTGGCCATCAGGAGTGGTACTCTGTAAGAATGGCTGGATGCTTATCGATCTGAGATGGAATCCTTTTACACCAACAAAGTATGGACTTTGGTTGCTTTATCTGAAGGGTTAAATCCCCATCAGGAGCAAGTATATCTTGAGAAGATTACTTGGTGTACATGGAAAAGTTGAGACTTTCAAAGCTAGACTTGTTAAAGGTTTGCATCATAGACCAGGTATGGATTATGTTGAAACCTTTTCTAAGGATCTATGCTTAAGTCCATCCAGATCCTACTTGCCACGGCTACATACCATGACTACGATATCTGGTGGTTGGGTGTCATGACTGCTTTTCTAAATGATGTTTTAGAAAAGAGTGTCTATAAGTACACAGCCAGAGGGCTTCGTAGACAGTGGGAGCAGCGGAAACGTGTGCAAGATGTTTTATATGATAAAACAGGCATCGCGAAGTTGGAACATCTGTTTTGATGTGGTAGTCAAAGAGTTTGACTTCATCAAAATGGTAGATGAACCTTGTATATACAAAAAGGTAGTAGGGAGTATGGTGGTGATCCTCGTAGAGTACGTGGATGACATACTCTTGATAGGGAAGGAGTTTCCTATGCTACGCTCGGTTAATCTCCGCTTATCACAAGGATTCTCCATATAGGATCAAAGTGATACCTCCTATATCCTGGGTTCTTGGATCTATGAGATAGATCTAATTGGATGTTAGGATACTCACTAGTTGTAGTGAGATGGTATCAATCGATCCTGGGGAGAATCACTGGAAAGGTTCCAGAGTGATAATGACGACTGAATGTCAGTCGCAGGCATTGTCTATACCCTCAATGGAGGGACGGTATGTTGGAAGAGTTCCAAGCTAGATACTGTGACATACTAGATGATTAAAGGCAAGATACATCGTTACCAAGGATGCTACCAAAGAGGCAGTCTGGATATTTATAAGTTCATGAGATGAACTTCGTTCCTACCATTGTGTGACAATGGAGGCATTTGCTATTGGACTTATCAGTTCCCGGGCTCGGCTCGCCTCCAGCTGGCTTCAAAGTTCGGGTAGGCAATGGGATGCAAGGTTCGAATTCATTATTCTCCGAAATCAGCTCAATTAGGGTTGTGGCTTTAGCCAAGGAACTTCCGTCCCATCAGAAATCCAGATATAAATCTTAGGCAGTATCACCTGATCATGAAGATGGTTGATCTCCAGGGAGATCGAGGCTAGGAGAGTAGACACAGAGGACGACAGCGCGGATCTACTCACAAAGGCCTTTTTCCCAGTAGAGACTTTTATGGGATGGTTGAGTATGAGATACTTCAACCGCAGATAATTGTTGGGTATGCGATACCATAACAGATGGCCCTAGGGCAAGTGGGAGATTGTTAGTTATATGTATGCCCTAGAGGCCATTACTGTACATACGATGTATATTGTAGTGGATGCTAGGACATATATAGGGAGGACTTTCTTGCTCGACATGATAGTATGCTATCTGGTTGTACTTTATCTTAACATGTACTCTGATTGTCTCTATATTACATGTTGATAAAGCCCTTAGGATATGTACTCGACTACTGGGACTATGATGAGATCATACTAGTGGGGCCACGGTAGTCGACGAGTACATCCTATAATTGTTCCTAGTCGTGGGTGTATCGAGACAGGGCATCGATGCACCAGAGTAGACTAGCGTATACGCATCTTGACCCATATGATGGGCGATGGATGATCCCATATCCATCGGTGTTTGACATCAAGGATGGTGTACGGGTGCTCAGTAGAGACTGGGTACACTGGACTGACTCGCCGAGAACTCCCAGATGGTATTATACCATACGTCAGATGACAGTTCTCCGGTGACACTGGTACAGAGTAGTCTGTTGACCCGAGATCATCATAGAGTCTTGTGTGGTTCCCACTGTGCTTTGATTTCCATCATACCACGTCCAAGAGGGCGTGCAAAAAGGTGGCTTTTGGGTACAGTCCCGAATCACATGGAGGCAATGAGCGATAGGAGGGGATTCGTCTCTCCCGGTATAGGGAGTTGATGTTGTGCTGTGTTCGATTGGCTATAACCGGAAATCCCTGGCCAGGGTTGCTGAGATTTACTGGTAAGTGTTATCAGTAGTTTCTCGAACTGTTATAGACCTCATATCGACACGACTTATCGAGCTACTGGGGTCTGACGTTTACCACCCCTAGGCGAGATATGCGACATATCAGACGACGAGACCGGACTGTACGGGAGTGTTACTGTTTGGATTCACAGGAGAAGTTACAGGCTTGCTTGTTGATCTTCTGAGCGCTCAATACCTGGGTAGCTGTTACGTTTAGCTGACCGCTTGCAGCTTGTGGGTGTTTGATTTGATCATCACCTACTGCCGGCGTATTGACGATTCTTTAGAGTCCTACACAGAGGTTTCTTGACTCAGGCAAAACGGAGTAGGAGCACATATGTGATATGTGCGGGACCGAGGATAATGCGGTATGTGATATCGTATTCTATTCTCGCGATATTTGATATCAGCCGGGTCATCGGATCAAGTGTTGATTCGATGAATCGGTACGGATAAATATTAGTCGGTTATATGCGATATAGCCGGATTGTCGGATCAAGTGTTGATTCGATAATTTAATGTATAATAATATATATGATATATTAAAAGACATTAACTAATATTTGCTCACTAAAAGATTCTTTTTCTCACTCGGGTAATACATTGATATATATGCGATATATGTTAATTGTATTATTTTATTTTGTTGCAATAAATATTGTATATGTGATATATAATATTGTAACATGATATGATAAATAATGCAACTTGTTTAGTAGAGATTAAACATGGTTAGGGTGTGATTAGGGTTAAGACTTTCTAGAAGTTTCTAGAAGTTTTCTTTCTTTGTCTTTGCTAAGATATTATGCTAGATATTTCAAAACCCTAACCAAACCTTTAACCCTAGTAAAATCTCTACAAGAGTTAGCTTGACCATGGTTGCATTATCTATCGTATAGTTTCCTTTCCTATTCATCACAAAAGGAGAATGATTATTCATTCATCTTCTTCATTCATTTTCTTTCATGGAAAAATGCTTGCTTGATTTTTCCAAGTGATGAATAATAGTGAGAAAAAGATAAATAAATAGAGCAAAAATCCTACTTCATCATCCTCATCTTCCCTTGCCATTTAGATGAGGGTGTTTACATCATTTCATGAGTGTTAGCTTGTGTTAAAGAAACTTCGAGGTAGATCATCTTAGTATCGAAGATCGGAAGCAAAGGTTGCGTCTTTCTCTTCGTGGAACCTCTCGAGAGCCCGGAACCCGATGATCGCAGCGAAGGGACCACAACACGGAGCATATGAAGTGAAGGACCGGATCTACAAAGGTTGTAATCCCTCTCACTTAGTGTTAAGTTGTTAACATGCTTGTTTTCGCCTAATCTCTAGTTTAAAGTTCCGTATTCGGGTTGTTCGGCACGGCTAAATTTTTATTTGGGCATGGTTGATGCCTCGTAGACCCTTGTGCGCGTGCCTAGCAACCCCACAGTCGGGGTCTCGACTGTATACACTAGTCTACTCTGGAGTATCGATACCCTGTCTCGAAACTCCCACGACTAGGGACCTTTTAAGGATGTGCTTATAGACCCCAGCTCCCACGTATATGATCGCCCTCATACTGCTGGTAGTCAAGCAAGAATCCTAGGGGCTCTATCAACGTGCAATAGCGACTCGTAAGGTCACCTAAAGCAGTACACGATGATAAAGATAAACCAGATAACATACTATCATCTTGAGTAAGACTGTCCTACCGGGATAGGTCCTCCCTCAATCATTGCAATCACGTGCCTGTGATCCAATAATTGACTCTGAGGGCACTATCTCCAACAGGGGCAAGAATCGTGGAGTAGATGATGAGTTAGTGGGGGAAACCATACCATCCGGTGACATTACCAATGACTCGGCGGTTATCATAGGGATACCGACGGGAGTCATGTACGTATGGATACGTCGAAAGGAGAGGGTCAGAGCTAGGCACTCGAGCTTTCGGTATAGCGTATGATACGTACCTATCAGGGGGACAGTCATGGTGACAGCACCTGATAGATCAGCATTTCTGTGTCGATACTTGACACATTGGTTTCATGATATTTCTTTTTACTCCTATGTATATATAACAGTGGAATGGGACGCTGTTATATATGCCTTTACACCAATATTAGTGGAATGGGACGCTAATATATGTGTATTGATATCAATTTATATACATCATCATATTTATTCATGCAAATATATTTAGGATGTTAGAGATTTACTTGATATTGGATTTGGGATATAGGTGATTCATTTGATATTGGATACAGGATATTTATGAGATTGTTGATTTGTACATTCAGGATATATGAGATTTATTCGATGGTGTACATTCAGGATTTGTGAGACTTATATGATATGAGAGCCAATTTGGGGGATGATTTGAGGAATTGGGATTTGGATTGTCTTGATGGACTTTGGTCCTACCACGATGTCAGAATTTCGTGGAAATGACATGTTTCATTCCATACTCCACATTTATTGATTATGCACTGTTTCATGTATTTGTTGTACCTGCTAGAGTACCTTTCATGACTGTTGCATATATACATTATCATATCATTGCTTCATGTATTAGTTGTACCTGATAGAGTACCTTACACGATTGTTGCATACAGATTTTCATATTACTGCTTCATGTATTAGTGATACCTGCTAGTGTACCTGTCATGACTATTGCACACATATGACTTTTATTGCTATTAGTTGCTTATGTTAGATTCGCGTTGTACGTGCATACTTGCGATTACCTGCATATGTTATTTGCTATTCACGAGTTGGCAACTCACCCCCGTTGTGCCACAATTGTTTTGCAGGGTGTTCCCCAGAGTAGTCGAGACAGGCTATTCATCTATCTTATCATCTTTTGTTGCGGATACCGCATCAGCTCACAGTGTGCAGTTTTGTTAGGTGGGTTTTGTGGTTATTCGTTGTTTTATTGTATATTCGTTGTATCAATGTACTCTCCATCTACCATTATCTTGTATGACTTAGAGACTTGATGTGAGGACGATATTGTATATTTTGGGGACTTGGATGTCTTTTATGCACTTTTACTTGTATCATCTTTTATTTCTTCGCAACGGCGTCGTATATCTGTTGTGGTGGTTGTTTTTCGCCGTTGGGCGTGGATTTGCTCCCGTTGGGGATGCTTTACTTTATAGTTATGTTGTATCCATTTTTCGGGTTGGTTTTTACAAAGGAGGTGCTGCCGAAATTTTCAAGAAAGAAAATTGGACTTAAAGAATTTATACTTGAGATTTTTAAAGGTTTAAACAATGTTTCTTATCTTTTCTTGTCTTTTAATGGTTTAGATTTCTGGGTTTTGGCTTTCTTTTACTGCGTTATGCCTGTAGACGTTGTGTAGTATTAGGGCCGTCACGTGCCAATTTCGGGTCGTGACATCGAGGGTGTATCGAGACAGGGCATCGATGCACAAGAGTAGACTAGCGTATACGCATCTTGACCTAGATGATGGGCGATGGATGATCCCATATCCATCGGTGTTTGACATCAAGGATGGTGTACGGGTGCTCAGTGGAGACTGGGTACTCTGGACGGACTCGCCGAGAACTCCCAGATGGTATTATACCTCACGTCAGATGGCAGTTCTCCGGTGACACTGGTAAAGGTTAGTCTGTAGACCCGAGATCGTCATAGAGTCTGTTAGTTATGTATATGCCCTAAAGGCCATTGTTGTACATATGATGTATATTATAATGGATTCTTGGATATATATAGAGAGGACTTTCTTGCTCGTCATGATAGTATGCTATTTGGTTTCCTTTTATCTTAGCATGTTGACTTATATTAATTTATTGTCTTACTCTCACATGTTGATAAAGCCCTTAGGATCTGTACTCGACTACTGGGACTATGATGAGATCATACTGGTGGGGCCACGATAGTCGATGAGTACATCCTATAACTGTTCCTAGTCGAGGGTGTATCGAGACAGGTCATCGATACACAAGAGTAGACTAGCGTATACGCATCTTGACCCATATGATGGGCGATGGATGATCCCATATCCATCGGTGTTTGACATCAAGGATGGTGTACGGGTGCTCAGTGGAGACTGGGTATACTGGACGGACTCGCCGAGAACTCCCAGATGGTATTATACCTCACGTCAGATGGCAGTTCTCCGGTGACACTGGTAGAGGGTAGTCTGTAGACCCGAGATCATCATAGAGTCTTGTGTGTGTTAGTGTATATGCCCTAGAGGCCATTACTGTATCATACTAGTTTGTATATTACTTAATGGAAGCTTGGGATATTCATAGTTGTATAGACAATCTTGCTCAAAATAGTAGTATGCTACTTGGTTTGTTTCTACTTTAATGTGTGCATGTGTTTCTTATAGCATATCGCCTTTACACATTAGTGGAGCCCTTAGGATCTTTGCTTGATTACCAGCGTTGTGATGGCAGTCACACTCGTGGGGGCTGGGTAATCCACAAGCTCATCCTTATGCAGGTCCCTAGTTGTAGGACTATCGAGACAGGGCATCGATACTCCGGAGTAAACTAGCATATGAGTTTCTCATCCCAGCATGGGAGACGATCTGTCCCACAGCCGTCAGTACGTCGTACTTGAGATAGTATGCGGGTGCTCGTTAGGTTACGAGTACACTGGACAGGAATCGTCGGGAACTGTTGGTTGGTATTATACCTATCGTCAGTTATCAGTTCCCAGGTGACATGAGTACAGCTTAGTCCGTTGACTTGACATTGTCACTTCGTCTCGAGTGTGTTCCCACTGTTCTTAGATTGCTACCCTACCACGGCTCAAAGGAGTCGTGCAAACAGGTAGCAGTTGGGTGCAGTCTCGAAGCACTTGGAGGCAGTAACGGTTAGACAGGATTCGTCTCTCCCGGTATTGGGGGTTGATATCGCGCTGTGTCTAGGAGAGCCATTACACAAAGTCCCTGGCCAGGGCAAGCGAGATATACTAGTAGGTTTCCAGTGTTATCTCAGGGTGTTCTGGGCTACACTCCGACACGACTTGTACCGCTATTAGGGGACTGACGTTTACCACCCCCTAGGCCCGCCATGCGATATTCTCAGACGAACAGACTGGACTGTACGGAGACTGTCACATTCAGGCTCAGTAGGAGTTCAGATGGATTCACATCGTCAGTCTTCTTATCGGCATCTACCTGGGGACCGTTACGTACAGCTAGTACCGCTTGCGGCCTGTGGTTAAACCAACTGCCAGCGTAGTGTCGAGTCTTTAGAGTCCCACACAGAGGGTTATTCGCCTTTTGGAAAAACAGAGTAGAGGTCGCATGGTTTTGCGACGGGGTTCGTTCACATCCGCGCACTTGTGCACGTTTGGTGTCCGGACAGCTTATACTAGCGGGCTTTGGTTTAAGCCAGATCCTAGTATATGTTTTGGGATTGGTTTTATCTCATTGTATTCGTGTTCCTCGGAACATGGATACGGGTGTGTATGCACAGTTGACTGAGGCAGAGGCAGAGGACTTTCATTAGGGTTGATGACCGTTGTCTTTTTCTTAACTCTAATGAATATGTGAAATATGATTATTGATATTAATTAATTATAATTGTGTTTTGGTTAGGGTTGTTGACCATTTGACTATGGTTGACTTGTTGACCTATGTTGACAAATTGACCATCATCATTTCACATGAAAGTTGCTCTTTGATTCTTGCAAAATTCATTAATGTGAAATGATAATGGTCATTTCAAGTTAACCATCACTATTATCTTTGATTAATTATTTAATTATCATAATTCACATATATGTGAGAAGGTTTGATATTATCCTCATTCTCTCATGCTCATTCTCTCTCATCCTCTTCCTCTCTCTCAAAGCTCTCCCCTCTCATGAGTTGAGAACCATTTAGCTTTTGAGATAAAACACCAAAATTACTCTCTATTCATCCTAAGGTTCTAGGTTTAGCACACCAAGCACTTTAGTTACCTCTAGATTGAGGTAGGAGCCAAAGGTAGAGGCCCTCGGGTGGATCTTTCTTCGGTAAGAGAAGGCGACGAGGACGACCCGTTCATCCAACTCCAAGGAGCAAGAAGAGAAGGAGTTCAAGACTTAGGTATAACCCTTTAACCGAGTAGCTAAATCTCTTAGCATGGTTGTTAGTTTTTGTTTAGCGAAGATCCTCCTTTTAGTCCATGTTGCCTTGAGTTCTAAAAATCGAATTTTTATACAGTTTCCGCCTCCCCGTAAGCACCGGGGTGGGCAACGTGGACTTACAGTGGTATCAGAGCCTAGCTAAACACAAACTAGCAAGTTAGCAAAGTATCTAGAATTTCGATCGGAGAAAAATCGCAAAACACGTTTCAAAAACCTAACTTTCTGCCAATTTTTAAACCTGCTTTAAATATAATAAATCATACACTAAAAATCGGCTCACGGATTTTAAAGAACACCCAAGAAAAACGATCCAGCGAGTCGACCAACTCACCGCGGAACCGCGGCAAGAGCATGCTCTTGCCGCGGATCCGCGGCCGAGTTGACTCGGCCGTGGGTCGTTTCTCCTGCAGTGTTCTTATATTGATGTTTTGGGATTTTTAGGATGGTTTGTTTCTGCCCAGATTTTCCAGAGAACAAATTTGTTTTTGGGGTAGTTACAAATCCGTATTTTGATCGAACTTCTTTAGACTTTGGCTAATGGGTTATATCTGTGATGTGATATATGTATTGAACGTCTGTTAATCGCTATACGTCAATTAGTGGGGGTTATACATATCTGTGATCTGTAATGTTGATGGTTTGTGTATATGAATTCGTTGGATTGTCGCGGATGAATAGCGGGGGGTTGTGAGATGAGAGTTTTCTTTATCTTTCAATTCATGTAATATGTAAATTGATGTAATATTATTTATATGTCCGCACAACCGGGATGCGGTTGTAGCCGTCATTGTATAATTTCTTTTACTGTTTTTTGCTCCTAGGATAGACCCAAGGTGGGGTGCACAAACTACCGAGTACCTCGAAGTGCCGAGTGGCCTACTCACGTTGTTGAGGGAGGTTGCTTCACTTCGGGTACTTGGCGGGTAGTTTGCCGCACCCATAGGGGTCTAGGGTGGGGTCTTGGTTATTCATCGCGACCGTGTAATCCGCTCTTCGTTACAGGCTCGTACGGAATGCGGATTCCTAGTATATCCAATGTGTTCATCTGTGATCTGGAATGGCTATCATTGCATGTGACAAATGTATATATCTATATGTAGATATCTATTTAGGCGTTGCTTATGTTTTGCTTCCGCGCTAGTCCAGCCCCCGCTCTGTCGTTATTTAAGTAACCTAACGGGTGATGACGGGACCCCGTGGCGAATGCGGATGGCATAAGCGTACGTCATATTTTCGTTGTTTTCTGCAATGGTAGGATTAATTGATGGGACGCATTAAATTAATGCAAGAAAATAAACCAAAGTTAAAGTCGTTGGAACACTTTAAAAACCACTCGGTTCTTTTCAAAAACCAACTTTTAAATGCGGAGCTTGAACCACTCCTTTTAAAAGTTATCTCGTTCCATCGATTATATCAAGTTCACTACGTTCACGGTTTCGCCAAAACCATTCGTAGAACTCCATCATTTCAGTTAAATATTCGGTAGTATTCAAGCTATGTATTTTGACCTCACGCCAATGCATAGTGATTGGTAGCTGCCGGATATTTATCTGTTGCATAGATAGTGTTGGAGATAGTGCCCTCAGAGTCAATTATTAGGTCACAGGTACGTGATTGCAATGATTGATGGAGGACCTATCCCGGTAGGACAGTCTTACTCAAGATGATAGTATGCTATCTGGTTTACCTTTATCATCGTGTACTGCTTTAGGTGACCTGACAAGTCGCTATTACACGTTGATAGAGCCCCTAGGATTCTTGCTTGACCACCAGCAGTATGAGGGCGATCATATACGTGGGAGCTGGCAGTCTATAAGCATATCCTTAAATGGTCCCTAGTCGTGAGAGTTTCGAGACAGGGCATCGATACTCCAGAGTAGACTAGTGTATACAGTCGAGACCCCGACGAGGGGCGGTGGCCGGTCTCACAAGCCACTGGTGTCAGTTGGTTCGCCTAAGATGTATACAGGTGCTCATTGGGTTATGAGTACACCGGACAGGACTCGCCGGGAACATGCCAGTTGGTCATATACCAGACGTCAGATGTCAGTTCTCTGGTGACATGTGTACAGGTTAGTTCATCGACCTGGGGATCGTCATTTGTCTTGTGTGAGTTCCCACTGTACTTTGATTACTACCCTACCACGGCTCAAAGGAGTCGTGCAAACAGGTTTTAGTTGGGTACAGTCCCGAGCCACAAAGAGGCAGTGAGCGTATCTTCAGGGGTTCGTCTCTCCCGGTATTGGGGATGAGGTCGTGTTGTGTCTAGGAGAGCCATTACACGAAGCCCTCGGCCGAGGCAAGGAGATTTACTGGTAGGTATTCCAGTAGTATCTCAAGGTGTTCTGGGCTACACTCCGACACGACTTGTACCGCTTTTGGGGGTCTGACTTTTACCAACCCCCTAGGCCCGCCATGCGATACTCATAGACGAACGGACCGGACTGTACGGATATTGTCACTGACAGGCTCAGTAGGCTTGTCAGGCTGAGTTCGCTCACAGACGTCCCTTTTAGTCAATACCTGGTAGCCCGTTACGTATTGGCTTATACCTCTGACGTGCTAGTGGTTAAATCCACAACCAAGGTGTTGACGAGTCTTTAGAGTCCCCCACATTCAGTTACTCAGCTTTCGGGCGAAAAGTTGTAGAGGCCGTATGGAGATATGGCAGGGTCCGATCAGATACGTGTGGTATTGAACGGATCAGGATCGGACAGTTTGTACTATAGGCCGTATGGATATATGGCAGGGTTCGATCAGATACGTGCGATATTGCACGGATCAGGATCGAACGGATATTACTAGCCGGCTTTGGTTTAAGCCGGATCCTAGTATAGTACAGTGTAGATTTTGTCTCATTGCATTTGTATTTCGGTCGGAATACAAATGCGGGTGTGTATGCACAGTATCGGGGTTTTCCTGTAATTTATTACGGGACCAGTTTTCTGGAGTTGCCAGTTTGCTTTCCGTTTCGGCCAATTTCCTTTGTATCGTTCATTGGCCGAAGTTTGGTGGAGGAGGGCTTATTTGCATTGTTGCAAATAAGTGTTTGTGGAGGGGGTTCTTTGCATCTTGTTGCTTCATGATGACTTCCCCATCATTGACTTGTTTTGACTCCATCATGGCTTGACTTTTAAAGTCATGATTGTTGATGATGATGAGGGGTAAGGTTGGTGGAGTGTTGGGTTTATGTTTGTGATGATTTCTTTTCATATGATAACCATTCCTCTCTCTCTCTCTTGCATGATATGAGTATGGCTCCCATTATTTTTGTCACTCTCTCATTCTCACTCTCCCCTCACTTGCATTGGCCGGCCACATATGTGTGGGGGCTGTCCCATTTTTTGCATGAGGGATTTTATCTCTTTTGGCATTGTAAAAATCCTATAGCTCCACAAAAATTACATGTATCATCCCTCCACCAAAATGGCATCTCCATGAACCCCAAATAAGACTTGCTCACTAGATATTCTACAGCAAACCTCGGGCACGTCGACTAGCCAGCTTCGTGCCCGAGTTGCCTCGGCATTGAGGTGGGAGCTCATAAAAGAAGTAGGCGATGTGGTGCACTTCCGGCGACGAGGTGGAGACCGGAGCTTCCGCAGGAGATCGGGACGACGACGAGAAGACCGGAGGACTTGGATCAGTCGGTATATCTCTCTTCCCCATCTTGTAGTTAGCTAGGACTAATTAATGGTTCGATCTGGGTATTAGTGCGCGGCGGTTTGCCAGTTCAAGAAAATTAAAGTTTATCACTGCTTCCGCAATTGGCCGTCGGATTGACGGCCGGGGCGCCGCCGTGCACTTACAGTGGTATCAGAGCCTCGCCATTAACTTAGTCTAGGTTGGTTTAATGTGTTTTACAATTCCGCTCGAACAAAAATCCCAAAACCGCATTTTTCACCACATCAGTTTTCTGTTGAAAATTTTTGGTGTCGAAAATTTTTTCAGGTTATAAAATAGATCAGTACTAGAAGTTATAAGCACACTGTAGAAATTCGACACAGTAAGTCGAACACTAGAGCGCGGAACCGCGTCAAAACCCCCCTTTGCGCCGCGGTTCCGCCGCCGAATAGTGTCCTTGCTGTGTCAAATTTCTTCAGTCGCTTTCTGGGTTGAAAATATGGGTTTTGGAATAATAACATTGGGCCCAGAATTTCTTGATCTGCTACAGTAATGCTTGGGGGCCCACTTAAAATTTGATCGATCGGATATTTTAAACACATTATTTCACAGTATTTACATTATATCTGCGACCGTGAATGTCACTTGATCGGTAAATCCTGTCTAACTGCTATAGCCCGGTTAGACGGATTTGCGAACGTGACTTTCACGTTGATGTTCTGTTTTTGCTGTGATGTTGCGGATCGGTCGTGGGTGATAGCCTGGATGCAATGCTAGTACAGTTCTGTTGTATTATGTACATTTGATATTGCGGGGCGAGCGTCCGACATGTGGACTGTCGTCACTGCCTGTTTGTATTATTATTTTAGGGCATGACCAGGTTGCGGTCGATGTACCCGTTGTATGCATATTTTACTTTCTGTACTAGGATTACCCCGCGAAGGGGTGCACGGATGGCCGGGTTCTAGAGGGCAACAAGCCCGCATCTCATGGCATTGAGATGGAGGGGGGCTTCACTCTAGGATTGGCGGGCTATTCGCCGCACTCGTAGGGGGTACAGGTTGACCCAGGAGGGGTGCCCAAGTTACCGGATTCCGTGAAGTGCTGGGTGGTCCATTCACGTTGCTGAAGGGGGCTGCCTCGCTTCAGGTTTTGGCGGGTAACTTGCCGCGCCCGTAGGGGTCTAGGATTTCATTGCACAGGCTATCCACACGATCAGGGGAACGTCGGGTTTCAGTAGTGGCTCTGTGAAACCCGAGGATCCCAGATATCTGTATTGTTTCTGTGATGCTGTACATTTCTGTGATGTTGCATTTCTATCACGCCTTGAGCGAATATAATATATTGGTATATATATTAGTAGATGTTGTATATGTTTTACATCCGCACTAGTCCAGTCCCCGCTCTGTCGTTAGTTAGCTAACCTAACGGGTAATGACGGGACCCAGTGGCGAATGCGGATGGCATATACGTACATCAGTATATTTTCGTTCTTTTTGGTGTGATCAATTGATGGGACTGCGTTGATTCGGATCAATGCAAGTTAAAAACAAACTTAATCTGATGTTGTTGGAACACTTTTCAAAAAGCTGTTATTGCAAGGACGTTCTCTTTTTTTTTGCATCGTGGTATTCATTTGGAATATCCTGCTCCTCAGTCGACGAGGCAAGGGCCGAGATCCCTTCACCGAGAGTGACCCCTTGGACAGAATTTTGCGTCAGGGCATTAACTTCACTATAACCGATTACTTTTGCTTTGCACCGTGGTATTCAGTTGGAATATCCTGCACCTCATTCTACGGGGAAAGAGCCGAGATCCCTTCACCGGGAGTGACCTCTTTAGCAACGGTTTTCGTCACTATATTTTTAAAAAGCTATCCGTTCCTTCAACGATATCAAGTTCATTACGTTAAAGGTTTTCGCCAGAAACCATTCGTAGCCCTCCGTCGTTTCATATGGGTAGTCAATAGTATTCAAGCTGTGTTTGTTGGCCAAAGTCAAGGCACAGTGTTTGGTAGCTGTTGGTTATTCATATGCAGCATAGATAGATGCGTTGGTTTGGGACAGTCGTGCTGCCATTTTGGCCAAAGTCAAGGGTATGTACGGGTGGGTTCAAATTAACCTGGAGAATGACGGGTAGATCTTGACATGTGACTTATGATATGTTGGCCAAAGTCAAGGTCATAAGAGCATGGGGCAGAAATCTCATCGGGAGTTTCAAAAGAACTGAAACCTGCCAGATATGCGCATACCTTCTGGAGTGTGATGATGTGAGCGGATTCCGTCACGTTATCATGCAATGATAGTTGGATCCTGATTCCCACTGATGAGTTAGTTTACTCCTCGGGTAATCCCGACTAATTCTTCTTTTAAGTTTGGAGGAGAATTTGACGGTACAGTGGGAGGTTTCCAGATTAGATAAATTGGTAACCATTCTGATCTAGGTTAGAGTGCACGCTGAGTGTTTCTTTTCTCTCTCTCTTTGGTAGCGACCATTGACCCGGCCCTAAGACTATGACTCAGTGACCAAGTTGACCGAACCTTCTTAAACACTGGCTTTTGGATTGTCAGAGTTGCAGACCTCATTGCCACCCCTACTTTTACCCTTTTCTCCAGGACACCCCGTTTTACTACGAACGTCCACTTCCATTGGACAAAACCATCGTATGGTTAGATACGAACTCGAAAGAATTTATTCGAGGATGGTTTCAGGTTCTGGAGGAAACGAATAGGACTAGTCAGTTGTCTTTTCCTTTTCACCTTCTCTCAAGTTGCGAGTACTCCTTGGTTTAGGAGATAGTACACCTATTACGCAAATTGTATAGTCTTCTTCCAAACCTTAGGCTGGTGCCGACCGGTAGGGAATGAAGAAAACCAATTAGCATAACGATGGTGTGCAGAAGGTATTAAGTTAAGACAAAAGAAGGGATTAGTAAGAGGGCAAAGTAAACTGCGACTGCTATTCACGACCAAACCAAGTATTTCTTCGCCAATCCTAAGTCACCTTTGTATTTCTCCAGGACACTCCGTATCACTACGAAGATCCACAGTTTTTTTTTGGATACTCCATCGTATGGTTATATACGAACTCGAAAGGAACTTGTTCCAGTTCGGGGATGGATTCTGGTTCAGGAGAAATAGGAATAAGGTTTATTCGGTTGTCTTTTATCCTCACCTTCCCTCGCATTGCGAGTGATCCTAGGATTAGGACAGTACACCCATTATGCTTATTGGATAGTCTTCTTCCAAACCATAGGCTGGTGCCGAACGGTAGGAAAGGAAGAAAACCATTTGGCCTAAGGGGTGTGCAGAAGGTAATGACTAAAGACATGTGAAGGGATTTGGAGAGGTGGCAAAGAATTACACGGTTACAGTTGTGAATCTGGATAATGGAAGAGGCATTACTATGAATACCAGAATACCCCATCGAAACATTTCAATGTTTCAGTTTCACTGTGTACTGTTAAAAGAAAACTGATTTCCCGATTAGATACTTACTCCAGGGTATGTATTTACCAGGTTTGATTCTCACATCTGTATGGTTTTACAGATGATGAGTGGGAGTAAGTTATTGGGAATTGGGTGATCATCCTCATTATATCGGGATTCGTTGTAATCGGTGATATTTGAGGAAATCACCTGGGCTGTTTGCCGGTCGGCAAATATTTAGTTTTGAATATCCGCTGTTATGCACCAATTTCAAATTGATATATCTGTACGTCTATTTTCATAGAGTGAGACATACCTTTTTGAAATTATGTCTGTGACATTTACCTATATCAGTGGATGGTTAGGTAAGGAGCATTAAACAGCGGTGTAATTCTTCTTGACCATAAGTACAGTTTTCAACCTACGACACACAGTGAATGAGTTATCAGACTCAAGGGACTTATACAGAGTATTGTATGTTGTCCAGGGTCCACAAGGACAGAGGGGTTGGTCCTCGTACTATATTCAGTTTACTTATGACTTCTCTAGTTTTTAGACAGGTGTTTCGTGGAAACACAGGGTCCAAATTTTGAAAAGTTATAAGTATTTGAATAAAGTAGAGAACCAAGTATTGCAAGTATCGGGATTCTTCAAAGCGATCGAAGATGTAGACACTTGTGCATGGTATTCAGTTGATAGTAATGATAAAGGGAACTTGCTTCTCTTTCAGGTTACTCATAATTGGAAGCATTCCTAAGTTGAGTAACGCTGATCGGCCTTCTTCCATTTAGTTGACATGCACTGGGGACAGCTGCATGATTTCAATCTGGTTCAATTAAATCAGTGCCTCTGTTCCTATATGGGATATAGAACAGTTCATATCTTAACATTGTTAAGGTACGGGGAATTGTCCGGTTTATGCTTAAAACCAGACACTGGACAACTCAAGGCACGTTTCTGTAATGGCTGTTTGTGGGTTGACCCAGGCTATGACGAGGGTTGATTTTCTACCATCTGGATGAACAATAGCGATATTGTTCTACACTCGCCACAGTTTTATTAAAAATGGATTTTTTCAGAAAACAGTAGTGGGAGTATGGTAGAACTGGAAGTGATTCCAGAACCACAAACGATTACTGAATATTTGATAGGAACCTAAAGATTCAATCTAGATTGACATTCCATTGGCCACTCCACAGATAAGGTGAGTAACTTCAGGCACCCGAGAGGTACTACGGTAGCCTCAAGGACGGTGACAGGAAAGTTCTTGTTTACCCACAATTACCATTGCTGTTGTTCCAGGCTGCGAGACCCGGCGGGAGGATGAGTATAGCGTCGTTCTAAACTAGTTTTAGAAGTGTACGTCTATATGACTCTGCCAGAGGGTTGTCATAGTCAGTGGGAGCAGCGGAAGCATTGGTGGACAGATAGCTTATGTCTATTTATAGACTAAAGCAGATGTAGCGAAGATAGATCATCTATTTCTGACGTGACAGTCATGGGTTTGACTTCATCAGAATAAGGGATGGATCTGTTGAGAAGGTAGTAGGGTGTGATATCCTGGTATTTGGATGACATACACAGAGTAGGAAAGGAAACTCCTATACTACGATCGGTTATACTTTGGTCGTCACACAGTGGTTTCTCCACAAGGGAAATGGATTTTATATCAGACATACTGGTTACTAGATCTATGGTTTTAGATCTAGATTTGGGTAGTCTCCCAATCTGGGTACTTAGACAGCATTCTAATGGTATTTAGAATGGACGACTCCTGGCACGGTAGTGTACCTGCAGGTAATGGAGTCACCCTCTCTAAAGGTGTCTTATAGACTAAAGTAGAGTGGGATGTGCTGTTAGTTATATGTATGCCCTAGAGGCCATTACTGTACATTGGATGTATATTGTAGTGGATGCTGGGACATATATAGGGAGGACTTTCTTGCTCGACATGATAGTATGCTATATGGTTGCCCTTTACCTTAACGTGTACACAGTTTGTCTCTCTATTACATGTTGGTAAAGCCCTTAGGATGTGTACTTGACTACCTGGACTATGATGCGGATCATACTAGTGGGGACATGGTAGTCCATAAGTACATCCTTGAAAGTCCCTAGTCGTGGGTGTATCGAGATGGGGCATCGATATACCAGATAGACTAGCGTGTACCTTCTCGACCCATACAGATGGGCGATGGATGATCCCATATCCATCGGTGTTTGACATCAGAGATGATATACGGGTGCTCAGTAGAGACTGGGTACACTGGACGGACTCGCCGAGAACTCCCAGATGGTATTATACTTTCCGTCAGATGGCAGTTCTCTGGTGACACTGGTACAGAGTAGTCTGTTGACCCGAGATCGTCATAGAGTCTTGTGTGGTTCCCACTGTGCTTTGATTTCCATCTTACCACGTCCAAGAGGGCGTGCAAAACGGTGGTTTTTGGGTACAGTCCCGAGTCACATGGAGGCAATGAGCGATAGGAGGGGATTCGTCTCTCCCGGTATAGGGGGTTGATGTTGCGCTGTGTTCGATTGGCTATAACAGGAAATCCCTGGCCAGGGTTGCTGAGATATACTGGTAAGTGTTACCAGTAGTTTCTCGAATTGTTATAGACCTCATATCGACACGACTTATCAAGCTATTGGGGTCTGACGTTTACTACCCCTAGGCAAGATATGCGACATATCAGACGATCAGACCGGACTGTACGGAAGTGTTACTGGTTGGATTCACAGGAGTGTGAGCGGGCTTGCTCGTCGATCTTCTGATCGCTCAATACCCGGGTGGCCGTTACGTTTAGCAGACCGCTTGCGGCTTGTGGGTGTTTGATATGATCATCACCTGCTGCCGGCGTATTGACGAGTCTTTAGAGTCCTACACAGAGGTTTCCTGGCTCAAGCGAAACGAAATAGGAGCGCATATGAGATATGTGCGGGACCGAGAATGATACCAGTATGTGATACTGTATTCGATTCTCGCGATTTGTGATATTGATCGGTTATATGCGATATAGCCGGGTTATCGGATCAAGTGTTGATTCGATAAGTTGTTACTGTTAATATTAGTCGGTTATATGCGATATGACCGGATCGTTAAATCAAGTGTTGATTTAATGATTTAATGCATAATTATATATTTGATATATTAGTTTGCATTAACTAGTATCGGTTTACTTAAGATGGATTTTCTCACTCGCATGTGCACATCGTATGTGTGATATATTTTTGTGCACTTGATTGTATCATGTTTGATGATGCAAGATTGCTTGGGTATGTGTAAAGAGTTAAACCTATGGTTAAGTAAATGATTAGGGTTTTCTTTTATTCATTCATTTGTCTTTTTATTTGGATTAAAAGAAAAGAGAAAAGAAAAACAAAAGGGTTTCTTTCATGAAGCTTGTTGAAGCTTCATGAAGCTTTGACCAAACTAACCCTTTTGTCTTCATCTCATTAACCCTAACCATTCATTTAACCTTAGTCAATTCTCTACACATAACTATGGTTAATATTATGATAAGAATGATTTTATTATTCTTTTCATAACACTTATCATAATATTCATCATATTATCATCATCATCTTCTTCTTCTTCATATGAAGAAAGCTTGCCTCATCAATGGCAAGTGAAGAAATCAAGTGAGAAATCCAATTCTAAAGTCTACCCACTTTCTATTTCTTCATCCTCTACCTCTTGCCAAGTAGTAGAGTGTGTTTTCTTCACAAGTTTCTTGACTTGGTGAAGTTGGAGCTTGATCTAGTGATGCCTCGACGTAGATCATCTACGGCACGAAGCCGACGACCTAGCCCGCTTCTTCTCCGATGAAGCCACCGTGAGAGCCATGGTTCGATTTGGACAGCGAGGAGAGTTCATTGCGGAGCTATGGAGGTGGACGACCAGATCTACAAAGGTTGTATTTCCGTTCTCCTAGTTAAAGTAGTTAACTAGTTTGTTTTGTCGCCTAGAAATCTAGCCAACGATCCGTATTAGGGTTTCTCGGCACCCGTACAATTTCAAATTGGCATGGTTGATGCCTTGTGAGACCTCTTGAGAGGGCCTAGGAACCCTACAGTGGTATCAGAGCCTACCTAGAGCCTTAGGCGAAGTCTAGACGGAGTTTGAAGTCCGATCGATCGAAATCCCTAACTCCAAATTGCTCTCTGTCCTTTTTTGAAAATTGTGGATTTTTCAATATTAAAAATATGCAGAAAATTAAGCAGGGTTTTATATGAATTACTGTGCAAAACGGAGCCTCTAATTCCTCTACTTGACCGCGGAACCGCGGCGTTGACCCCCCTTTAGCGGCGGTTCCGCGGCATATTTATGGTATTTGCGACGGTTCTTTTCATAGTAATTCATATCTCTGGTTTTTATATTTTCTGGGAATTTTTAATACTGATTATATAGATGAGTGTTCTGGGGTTGTATTGGGGACTCGATGAATCGATCGGATTTTTTAACTTTGTCTATTTGGCTTTCCGGATAATTTTTGAATATGTTAAAAAGTTCGACCAGATATAAATACCCAAATTTTCCCCTGCCGGGAAATTTCCAAGTGTTGGATTTTTCTGTGGTTTAAAGATGTTCTAAGTAGTGCAAGTAACGCGATGGACCCTCTAGAAGACAACAAACCTTAACTCGATTATGTGACCGTCTTGAACTGCCCTTTGAACCTTCGGGTTTGGGGCAGTACGGCGTGCCACATGTGAGGCGTTGGCTTGACCCTTCTACGGCTGGACCGTTGGTACTGAGGCATGAACAGAATGTTTTTAGACTTATTTCATGTGTTGATCTGTTTCGGGAAAACTTGGGTGTTTGGATGTTCGATCGGAAAGTTTAACATTTTCTAATTATCTGGAATGGGATACAATAATTGGAATTCACAAGTAGTTATGAGATAACTGAAATGAATGTTATAAACATAGCAGTTTAGTCTCAGATGATCGGTTGCCACGGAATTTTGATGTGATCAAAAGTCCGTCGCAATCACGTAGCGTACGCGGATACTCGCCGGGTAAACTTAATAGACAGCTACACCCCATAGCCCCGACCAAGTGACTGTAGGAGAACCCCGTCGCCGAAAGCATCCGTTCGGGTGCTCGCGGCAGCGGTGTTACGCCTTGGTGCACTTCGTCGACGGCGTCGGGGGTACGGCCGCCTACTGAAGTTTGCGACGAGCATTCGATCAGGATGTCAGGAATCTTGTTGAATTGCCCGACTTGATATTGAAATGTAGCGTCTTGAAAAGTCGTTTTGGTGTTTTCTTGAAATTCGGTGAAAATTCGGTATTTTTCCGAAAACCGTCTTTCTCGATATTTTGCAGTTTAGGGCTAATTATACCTTAAGTGGATAGGTAATTACTTGTTTTTAGTAGCTAATGAGTTAATTATGAAATTTTGGTCATTTAAAATTTTTTCCCTATTTTTCAATTTTTTAATATTATTTTAAGCCGGTAAGAAAATACATTAAATAAGCGATAAATACAAAATTTTCCGGGCTAATTTTAATCTATAAAATTATGATAATTATAATCTAGTGATAACATGAATTTTTAGTAATTTATTTTGATTTTTAACAAATTTTTATGATTTGAAACGAAATTATTGAATTTTGGGCTAAAACTTGCAATTTTTGAGTTGTAGGGGGCCTTTTTGCATAAAATTTCTTTTGTAAAACCCCTCTCTCTTTTTCCTCAGCCCTAGGACAGCCCCACCTTGTGTGAGACCAGAAATTTCTGGCCTCTCTCTTCTTGGTTTCTTTCTTGAGTTAATTTGATAGTTTATGGTATTATTTTAATTAAAATGGATAATGTATGATACATTGACTTTTGTGGACTTGACCATGACTTTCCCCACTTGCCCACACCCTCCCCCATACCTCATTCTGGCCGAAATTCCTGCACACCCTCTTCTTCCTCTCTTTTCTTTTCATTTTTCTTCAATTTCTTCAAGAAATACATCAAAATCCATGATTTAATTCAAAAATCCAAACAAAAATCCTTATGCTATCATTATCCTTAGCCATTCTTGCTTGGACCTTGGTGTTGAGGCCATCAATTGGAGCAAATTCTCTTGCTTGATCCATTGATCAAGAGGTATAATTCTCATCAAGTTGCTTTATTTTGCTAAAAATTCCTTTAATTGTATGGTTAGTGTTAAAAGTTAGCTTATTTCTAATCTAGTTTAAAAGAGTAGTTTGTTTAAATTAGGGTTTTGAAGCCATGATAATTAATTAAGTTGTTTTGTAGTTAATCTAGTTGTTAATTAACAAATTTATATGGTTAACTTGTTTATATAGTTTCCAATTATGCTAATTTGGTTAAATTTAGAAGTGTGAAATTGCTTTTTAGGATTTTCAAGAAAAGGTTTTTGTATGGAAATGGTATTTGAAACATGATTAGTGAGTTGATTAAGTTTTAGAAAACATTATTTAATTGATTAAACCTAATTTGCTATCTAGTATTTTGCTAACCTTAATCTAAGTGGTTAATTTGCTTATTAGGCTAAAATCTAGTGTTAAATTAAGGTTTTTCATATATAGTTTGGTTTATGTTTGCTAATTACAAAAATCAAGAATTGGTTGTTTATGGAAATTAGGATTGGAATCATTGTTGTTGTGTTATAATTAGTGTTTGTAGATTGCTTGTAGTGTGGTTGGGTGATTGTGCTATATTGTTGTCGTTTTGTCGCAAATCGGCGATTTTTGCACCGATTTTGGGACGCAATGCTTACTAGTTTTGTATATAAATTATGTGATGGATTATTTTCGACATCTTGATGATTGTGTTGGCTTGTCCTACGAATTTTAGGATGCGTGAGTGCGGTTTTTGGGTAGTCGGGTTTTAGTTTTGCCGGGCGACCCAAATCGGCTTTTTTTTCGGCAGTTTTTGCGATTTTCGCGTGTGTTCCGCGCACTTTGTGCACGTTGTACCCAGCTAGCGAACTTTAGTAGTTTCGTTGGGGTTTTGCGTCGTTCTTGAATGTGTAACCTTATATTTGGTATTGATGTAAATTCCAGGTTCGGTCGCGGAAACGTCAGACGCGGCGCGAAAGGGAAAGGCGGTGATTGGACACAGCTAGCCAGGGATCCCGGTGAGTAGATTTAACATCTACGGGGGATGATCGTTTGGATGGCGCAAGTCGCCCGATAGATTTAGTAAACTGAAAAATAGTAACTGGATAATCACTTGTGACATTAGAATAATAATACTGGCACGATAATTGCTGCAATTAGATCAATATGTTATACCCATATATGCAAACTCAATTGTAGGACACATGCACCATTACCAGGTTTTTATATGCAGCACGAGCACTATTCATGTTTACACACACACCCTGGTAATTGCCATGCCACCACACTAGATAACTTTTAAATTGAAACCTTTTACTAATTGATACTTAAATTGTGCTATTTCCTTAAAATGAAACCGTAGTATTGCTATTCATGTGCATGTACTTCATCATATTCATTGTTCATGCTTAATACATTAATCACACATCGCAACTTGATTATTGATACCATATGCATTCATTATCACTGATATATGCACTTATGAGGATTTCTTGAGATTTTATGATATTGCTGGATTTCGGGGGAAAGCCGCAAAATTTCTAAAATTATTATATTTTTAAATTATGCAAATTGCGGTTTTCTAATGATGTAAGTGTCGTCCACCATGAGTTTGCTGTGGCTTTGGAAATCCGTGTCGAGGAGTGGAGGAACCGGCACGGGTACATGGTGGGCCCGGTAAGGTACCCCGGGGCAAGAGGAATGTGGTGATGACGTTGAGCCTGGCAGGGGACGGATTACCTACCGGTGACTGTTTGGGACGGCGGATATCCAGAGGATACCGACCGTGGCCGCTAGATGATGAGATATTGATATTTGAGATGGGTCAGCCGGACGGCTGAGGCCAGAGATACATTTATGAGATTTGAGACAGCTTTTGAGTGTCGTTGCTAGACACCGATTTTCGTCGATTCATTGACATTGTGCTGGCATTCTAAAAGAGTTTCAAAAACAAAAAGAGATAAAATATTTCTTATATATACCTATTGAGACCTCAGATTTTCATGTTGCATACATATTAGCACACTGATATTGTATACACACCTGCTAGTGCATCCAGTCATACCTGTATTTTAGATGCTAGGATGCTTGTGTGCATGCTTACGATAGCCTTTGCAGATGTTATTTATTACTCACGAGTTGGCAACTCACCCCCGTTGTGCCACAGTCTTTTGCAGGTCCGCTCCGTCAGTTCAGTAGCGGCGGGCGCACTTGTTCTTTTGTCTCTTTTGCCTGAGCTCGAGATTTGCTCATAGGTGGGTTATGTTATTTTTTTGTACCACCTTGTTTATTCTTGTATCTAGTGTACTCCATCTACTGTTCTACCAGATTATTGTATATTGACCTAGAGATGAGACTGTGAGGTTTGTGGATTTTATACTGTATTTGGGGTCGAGCTCACTTGAGCCGACATGCTACTTTTTCATGCTTCCTTATGCTTTATTATGCTTGTTGTCATTTACATTGCGTAGGATTTGTGACCGCCGTATGGCGAAGAGCTAGCTCCCGCTTGGGGATGCCCTATTTTGTTGGATTCATGCATATATTTTGTTGTACCCATTTTTGGGGGCCAGTATTTACAAAGGAGACTCTGCCGAAATTTTCGGGAAAAATTGGTATTGTTTTTAAAAGTGTTTTTCATGACTTATTTGATAAACTTGCTTTCAAATGATTGGGTTTTCTTCACTCTTTGCTTAATGGGTTTTGTTTTCTGGGCTTTGGCTTACTTATTTTACGGACGCCTTTAGACGTTTCGTAAACTTAAGTGTCAGTCACGTTCCGTACCCTGCGGGTCGTGACAAAGTTGGTATCAGAGCGATAGGTTTTACCTTTGTGAGTGTAGGATGACCCTTGATAGATGGAGTAAGTGACTTAAGCAGGGTAACGTAGCGTGCGTATGTCCGCGGCATACTTACGATACGGTACTCCGCCTAAGTGACTTTAGGATATACTTGCTTGAAAATTCCTTCTTCAATTCCGTGTATCCTATGATCTTATTGCACTGTCCTTACTATCCGTTTTCATGTAACAGCCACTATGCCGCCGAAGGCTACGAGGGCACAAAGGGCTGCCGCCAGAGACGAGATTCGAGCTGGCTCGTCCGAGACTAGGACTGAGCAGGGAGGTATGCCTACGCCGCAGGGACAGACCGATCCACCTTCCCCAGGCCGTATGGATAGGCTCGAGACCGGTATGGAGGAGTTGCGACAGATGATGGGAGGCATGCAGGAGCTACGTCAGATGGTAGGATCCCTAGTTGCAGCCAGTCGTACACCGAGGCCGGATGACGTACCTACTACCTCACAGACGACCATGATACCTGCTCCTACTACTACCACCGTGGCCATTCCGGTTTCACTACAGGATTTCATGAGGCTGAGACCTCCAGTATTCACCGGCACCGAGGCAGCGGAGGACCCACAGACGTTCCTTGACAGTTTAGCCAGGATCTGCCGTTCGCTGAGATGTTCGGATGATCGATGGGTAGAGCTTGCGAGTTTCCGACTAGAGGGTCTCGCGCAGACATGGTGGGAGTCAGTCTTGAGAGGTCGAGCTGCAGATCTACCGCCTATGACTTGGGCCGAGTTTACAGCGGTCTTTCTAGCCCGTTTCCTTCCAGAGAGCGTTCGTGACGCCAGAGCTCGTAGCTTCGAGGCCTTAGTCAAGACACCTGGGATGACGGTGTCTGAGTATGACATCCAGTTTACACAGTTATCCCGATATGCTCAGTATTTGGTGGATACCGAGGAGAAGATGGTGAAGAGGTTCGTACAGGGACTTGATGCCCAGCTATATCTTGCCATTGGCGCCCAGCACTACGACACTTATTCAGCTGCTATGGATACAGCATTGCGGATGGAGGCACGCATATCGCGGACTTCGGCCGTTTCTGGGCCGAAGAGGATTCGCACCGATGTACCGTCTCAGAGACAGCGCGCCAGATTCTTTCCGAGAGATAGGCCTGGCAGAGGTTTTGGGCGGGGACAGTTATATGGTTCTTATCCCCAGGGGCATCAGCCGTCGCCAGGATGTTTTGGGTGCGGGAGTTTGCACCATCTTGTCAGAGACTGCCCGGTGAGACGACAGGGAGCAGCGACAGTTCCGCACGTGACCCTACCACCATCACCACCCCCTCCTCAGAGAGCCTTACCTCCTACCCCAGGCGATGCTCCACGCCAGTTAGGTGCACCGAGAGGCCGTGGACGCGGCGGTCCTGTTCAGAGAGGACGAGGAGGCAGAGGCCGAGGTCGAGGTCAGCCCGCTATCGGTGGAGGACAGGCCCGAGTATTTGCTTTGACACCGCAAGATGCGCAGGCATCCAATGCCGTTGTGACAGGT
Source organism: Agapanthus africanus (assembly GCA_030015575.1). Taxonomy (NCBI): domain Eukaryota; kingdom Viridiplantae; phylum Streptophyta; class Magnoliopsida; order Asparagales; family Amaryllidaceae; genus Agapanthus; species Agapanthus africanus. The sequence goes on from JASDDO010000012.1 coordinate 343,244,739, forward strand.
ACCTTGCCAGTTTGTTCTTTCGACGCACGGGTATTATTCGACCCAGGTTCCACACATTCGTACGTATCTACACACTTTGCACCGATGTTGGGCCGTGAGTCATCGTCGTTAGATCAGCCGCTTGTTGTTGTTAATCCGGTAGGCGAGTCGTTTGTCGCTCGGTTTGTATTTCGTTTGTGTTCCGTTCGTATCGGGGAGAGGGATTCATCAGTTGATTTGATACTCCTCGATATGTTGGACTTTGATGTGCTTCTGGGCATGGATTGGCTAGCCACTTGTTATGCTTCGGTGGACTGCCGTGAGAAGGCAGTCAGATTTAGCTTTCCGGGAGAGCCAGTCCTTGTTATTCAGGGAGACCGCAGTGTCGCCCTTCCCAACTTAATTTCGTCTCTTCGCGCTGGTCAGCTCTTGCGGAAGGGATGTCAGGGATTCTTAGCGTTTGTTTGTGATACTCGAGCTACAGAGGTTCCGTCGGACCAGGTCCCGGTAGTTTGTGAGTTCCCTGATGTTTTCCCTGATAAGCTACCCGGGCTACCGCCTGAGCGCGATGTTGAGTTCTGCATTGATTTGATTTCCGGCTCGGGGCCTATTTCTATACCACCTTATCGGATGGCCCCGGCAGAGCTTCGAGAGCTGAAGGATCAGTTGCAGGATTTATTGGACAAGGGGCTTATTCGACCGAGTGTTTCTCCGTGGGGTGCTCCGGTCCTGTTTGTCAAGAAGAAGGATGGAAGTTTGCGCTTATGTATCGACTACCGCCAGCTGAACAAAGTTACCGTTCGGAACAGATATCCGTTGCCGCGCATTGATGATTTGTTCGACCAGCTTCAGGGTGCGGGGTATTTTTCGAGGATCGACTTGCGGTCAGGATACCATCAGCTGCGAGTTCGACAGGAGGATATACCGAGGACAGCTTTTCGTACACGCTATGGCCACTACGAGTTTTTGGTGATGTCGTTCGGACTCACCAACGCCCCAGCAGCATTTATGGATTTGATGAACCGTACATTCAGGCCGTATCTTGACTTGTTCATCATCGTGTTTATCGACGATATCTTGGTGTACTCCCGGAGCAGAGAGGAGCACGAGCAGCACTTGCGGATTACGTTACAGACTCTGAGGGAGCACCAGCTGTTCGCGAAGTTCTCCAAGTGTGCCTTCTGGCTGGACAGCGTCGGATTCTTGGGTCACGTGGTTACGAGAGACGGCATTTGTGTGGACCCGAAGAAGATTGAGGCTGTTCAGCAGTGGCCCCGACCTACATCGGTTACTGAGATCCGTAGTTTTCTAGGCTTGGCGGGCTACTACAGGCGTTTTGTTCAGGACTTCTCCCGTATAGCTGCACCGTTGACCGGTTTGACCCGGAAGGGAGTTCCATTCGTCTGGACGGAGGAGTGCGAGCGCAGTTTTCAGCAGCTGCGGACATGTTTGACTACGGCGCCGGTATTATCTTTACCTTCGGGATCAGGCGGATTTATTGTCTACTGTGATGCTTCGCGAGTGGGATTAGGATGCGTATTGATGCAGCATGGCCGGGTGATCGCTTACGCTTCTCGGCAGTTGAAGAAGCATGAACAGAACTACCCCACTCATGATTTGGAGATGGCTGCAGTGGTCTTTGCACTGAAGATTTGGCGACATTACCTTTACGGCGAGTCATGTCAGATATTCACCGATCACAAGAGCTTAAAGTACATATTTCAGCAGCGAGACCTGAACCTCAGACAGCGTCGTTGGATGGAGTTGGTGAAAGACTACGACTGCGAGATCTTATATCACCCCGGCAAGGCGAATGTGGTGGCAGATGCGTTGAGTAGGAGGCCCGGGGGTACTCTATCCTTTTTGCGCGCAGTGCAGAGGCATTCGTCAGCAGATTGGCAGATGTTATGCGACAGCCGAGTTGAGTTCGAGTTCACTCAGACAGGGGGACAACTCGCGCATGTTCGTGCACGCCCACAGTTGCTTGACCGTATATATGAGGCGCAGCGCAGTGACGACCGTTGCTCAGAGATCATGGCACAGATGGGACAGGGCAGATTTTCCGAGTTCGTGGTTGACGATCAGGGGATTTTACGATATGGATCTAGACTGTGCGTACCAGATGCTGATGGATTACGGCGCGACATTCTTGAGGAGGCACACCGATCAGTGTATAGTGTCCACCCCGGTTCCACCAAGATGTACCATGATATGAGAGAGACCTACTGGTGGGACGGGATGAAGAGGGACATTGCAGAGTTCGTTTCGAGATGCCTGACTTGTCAGCAAGTCAAGGCCGAGCACCAGAGGCCCGCAGGAGAGCTGCAGCCGTTACCCATTCCAGAGTGGAAATGGGAGCAGATTTCGATGGATTTCGTTGTGGGTCTACCCAGGACCAGTCGAGGGTACGACTCCATCTGGGTGATCGTGGATAGATTGACGAAAGCGGCTCACTTCCTGCCAGTGAAGACGACTTTCAGCTTCGCTCAGCTCTATATTGACGAGATCGTGCGACTACATAGCGTACCGACTTGTATCGTGTCAGATCGAGGCACTCAGTTCACCAGCCGACTTTGGCAGAGACTTCAGGAGGCTTTGGGCACTCGTTTGAGCTTCAGCACAGCGTTTCATCCGCAGACAGACGGACAGTCAGAGCGGACCATTCAGACACTCGAGGACATGCTCAGAGCGTGCGTTTTAGACTTTGGTGGTAGCTGGGATCGTCATTTACCTCTAGTGGAGTTCTCCTACAACAACAGCTTCCAGGATACTATTCAGATGGCACCTTTCGAGGCATTGTATGGGAGGAGATGCAGATCGCCCGTTTGTTGGACAGAGCTCAGCGAGAGCAGCATTTTGGGGCCGCAGCTTGTTGAGGAGACGACAGCGAAGATACAGTTGATCCGAGACCGGATGAGAGCGGCTCAGAGCAGACAGAAATCCTATGCAGACAGGCGCCGTCGCAGTTTAGAGTTCGCAGTTGGCGACCATGTTTTTCTGAGGGTCTCTCCGATAAAGGGCGTGATGCGTTTTGGGCGAAAGGGGAAGCTTAGCCCTAGATTCGTAGGTCCCTTCGAGATCCTCGAGCGTGTCGGCGCTGTTGCATATCGTTTGGCTCTTCCTCCCAGCTTTCCCGATGTTCACCCCGTCTTCCATGTTTCGATGCTCCGCAAGTACCTTCACGACCCTTCGCATGCGATTCAGCACCCGACAGTCCAGCTAGAGCGCGACCTTTCTTTTGCAGAGCAGCCGGTGGCCATCCTGGATCGGCAGGTGAAGAAGTTGAGGTCGAAGATTATACCAACCGTCAAGGTCCTTTGGCGTAGCCCGAGCAGCGAGGAGGTTACCTGGGAGACCGAGGGCGAGATGAGGAAGAAGTATCCCCATCTCTTTGAAGGTACGCGTAGCTATATTTTTAAATTCGGGGACCGAATTTCTTTAAGGGGGAAGATTGTAGCGTCTTGAAAAGTCGTTTTGGTGTTTTCTTGAAATTCGGTGAAAATTCGGTATTTTTCCGAAAACCGTCTTTCTCGATATTTTGCAGTTTAGGGCTAATTATACCTTAAGTGGATAGGTAATTACTTGTTTTTAGTAGCTAATGAGTTAATTATGAAATTTTGGTCATTTAAAAATTTTTCCCTATTTTTCAATTTTTTAATATTATTTTAAGCCGGTAAGAAAATACATTAAATAAGCGATAAATACAAAATTTTCCGGGCTAATTTTAATCTCTAAAATTATGATAATTATAATCTAGTGATAACATGAATTTTTAGTAATTTATTTTGATTTTTAACAAATTTTTATGTTTTGAAACGAAATTATTGAATTTTGGGCTAAAACTTGCAATTTTTGAGTTGTAGGGGGCCTTTTTGCATAAAATTTCTTTTGTAAAACCCCTCTCTCTTTTTCCTCAGCCCTAGGACAGCCCCACCTTGTGTGAGACCAGAAATTTCTGGCCTCTCTCTTCTTGGTTTCTTTCTTGAGTTAATTTGATAGTTTATGGTATTATTTTAATTAAAATGGATAATGTATGATACATTGACTTTTGTGGACTTGACCATGACTTTCCCCACTTGCCCACACCCTCCCCCATACCTCATTCTGGCCGAAATTCCTGCACACCCTCTTCTTCCTCTCTTTTCTTTTCATTTTTCTTCAATTTCTTCAAGAAATACATCAAAATCCATGATTTAATTCAAAAATCCAAACAAAAATCCTTATGCTATCATTATCCTTAGCCATTCTTGCTTGGACCTTGGTGTTGAGGCCATCAATTGGAGCAAATTCTCTTGCTTGATCCATTGATCAAGAGGTATAATTCTCATCAAGTTGCTTTCTTTTGCTAAAAATTCCTTTAATTGTATGGTTAGTGTTAAAAGTTAGCTTATTTCTAATCTAGTTTAAAAGAGTAGTTTGTTTAAATTAGGGTTTTGAAGCCATGATAATTAATTAAGTTGTTTTGTAGTTAATCTAGTTGTTAATTAACAAATTTATATGGTTAACTTGTTTATATAGTTTCCAATTATGCTAATTTGGTTAAATATAGAAGTGTGAAATTGCTTTTTAGGATTTTCAAGAAAAGGTTTTTGTATGGAAATGGTATTTGAAACATGATTAGTGAGTTGATTAAGTTTTAGAAAACATTATTTAATTGATTAAACCTAATTTGCTATCTAGTATTTTGCTAACCTTAATCTAAGTGGTTAATTTGCTTATTAGGCTAAAATCTAGTGTTAAATTAAGGTTTTTCATATATAGTTTGGTTTATGTTTGCTAATTACAAAAATCAAGAATTGGTTGTTTATGGAAAGTAGGATTGGAATCATTGTTGTTGTGTTATAATTAGTGTTTGTAGATTGCTTGTAGTGTGGTTGGGTGATTGTGCTATATTGTTGTCGTTTTATCGCAAATCGGCGATTTTTGCACCGATTTTGGGACGCAATGCTTACTAGTTTTGTATATAAATTATGTGATGGATTATTTTCGACATCTTGATGATTGTGTTGGCTTGTCCTAAGACTTTTAGGATGCGTGAGTGCGGTTTTTGGGTAGTCGGGTTTTAGTTTTGCCGGGCGACCCAAATCGGCTTTTTTTTCGGCAGTTTTTGCGATTTTCGCGTGTGTTCCGCGCACTTTGTGAACGTTGTACCCAGCTAGCGAACTTTAGTAGTTTCGTTGGGGTTTTGCGTCGTTCTTGAATGTGTAACCTTATATTTGGTATTGATGTAAATTCCAGGTTCGGTCGCGGAAACGTCAGACGCGGCGCGAAAGGGAAAGGCGGTGATTGGACACAGCTAGCCAGGGATCCCGGTGAGTAGATTTAACATCTACGGGGGATGATCGTTTGGATGGCGCAAGTCGCCCGATAGATTTAGTATACTGAAAAATAGTAACTGGATAATCACTTGTGACATTAGAATAATAATACTGGCACGATAATTGCTGCAATTAGATCAATATGTTATACCCATATATGCAAACTCAATTGTAGGACACATGCACCATTACCAGGTTTTTATATGCAGCACGAGCACTATTCATGTTTACACACACACCCTGGTAATTGCCATGCCACCACACTAGATAACTTTTAAATTGAAACCTTTTACTAATTGATACTTAAATTGTGCTATTTCCTTAAAATGAAACCGTAGTATTGCTATTCATGTGCATGTACTTCATCATATTCATTGTTCATGCTTAATACATTAATCACACATCGCAACTTGATTATTGATACCATATGCATTCATTATCACTGATATATGCACTTATGAGGATTTCTTGAGATTTTATGATATTGCTGGATTTCGGGGGAAAGCCGCAAAATTTCTAAAATTATTATATTTTTAAATTATGCAAATTGCGGTTTTCTAATGATGTAAGTGTCGTCCACCATGAGTTTGCTGTGGCTTTGGAAATCCGTGTCGAGGAGTGGAGGAACCGGCACGGGTACATGGTGGGCCCGGTAAGGTACCCCGGGGCAAGAGGAATGTGGTGATGACGTTGAGCCTGGCAGGGGACGGATTACCTACCGGTGACTGTTTGGGACGGCGGATATCCAGAGGATACCGACCGTGGCCGCTAGATGATGAGATATTGATATTTGAGATGGGTCAGCCGGACGGCTGAGGCCAGAGATACATTTATGAGATTTGAGACAGCTTTTGAGTGTCGTTGCTAGACACCGATTTTCGTCGATTCATTGACATTGTGCTGGCATTCTAAAAGAGTTTCAAAAACAAAAAGAGATAAAATATTTCTTATATATACCTATTGAGACCTCAGATTTTCATGTTGCATACATATTAGCACACTGATATTGTATACACACCTGCTAGTGCATCCAGTCATACCTGTATTTTAGATGCTAGGATGCTTGTGTGCATGCTTACGATAGCCTTTGCAGATGTTATTTATTACTCACGAGTTGGCAACTCACCCCCGTTGTGCCACAGTCTTTTGCAGGTCCGCTCCGTCAGTTCAGTAGCGGCGGGCGCACTTGTTCTTTTGTCTCTTTTGCCTGAGCTCGAGATTTGCTCATAGGTGGGTTATGTTATTTTTTTGTACCACCTTGTTTATTCTTGTATCTAGTGTACTCCATCTACTGTTCTACCAGATTATTGTATATTGACCTAGAGATGAGACTGTGAGGTTTGTGGATTTTATACTGTATTTGGGGTCGAGCTCACTTGAGCCGACATGCTACTTTTTCATGCTTCCTTATGCTTTATTATGCTTGTTGTCATTTACATTGCGTGGGATTTGTGACCGCCGTATGGCGAAGAGCTAGCTCCCGCTTGGGGATGCCCTATTTTGTTGGATTCATGTATATATTTTATTGTACCCATTTTTGGGGGCCAGTATTTACAAAGGAGACTCTGCCGAAATTTTCGGGAAAAATTGGTATTGTTTTTAAAAGTGTTTTTCATGACTTATTTGATAAACTTGCTTTCAAATGATTGGGTTTTCTTCACTCTTTGCTTAATGGGTTTTGTTTTCTGGGCTTTGGCTTACTTATTTTACGGACGCCTTTAGACGTTTCGTAAACTTAAGTGTCAGTCACGTTCCGTACCCTGCGGGTCGTGACATGAAAAGAGTTTTCGATTTTGAGACTAAAATGCGGGGTTTATAATTGTTAGGCATGCGATGTCTAAGTAATTCATTTGGTCAGGCATGCGATGTCTGAGGTGGTTGCAGATTCCAACTGTTGTAGTTTTAAACTTTCTTTTCTGTGACCGTAAGTGTAATATGTGATATCGCCGGTTTCGTTGCTATATGTCAACGACAATTGGGATGCGCATATTTACTTACGTTGATGACATGTGATGTTATGTGTTGCTGGATATGTTATATTGGATCGTCGTGTTTGAATAGCCGGGGGTTTTTATGTGAGATGAGTGCTTTTCATTTTCATTCATGTAAAAACTTGTATGTAATATTCTTTTATTGGGGCACTTCCAGGTTGCGGAAGTTATCACCCGTTGTATATTATTTACTTTTCCGTACTAGGATAGACCCAAAGAGGAGGGCACAAGTAACCGGGTTCTGGAGTCGAGTGGGAGACCAGCTCGAGGAGTCGAGTCCGGGTCTCCTAACTCTAGAATTGGTAGGGTTGCTTGCCGCTCTCGTAGGGGTCTAGGGGTGTGGGTTTGGCTATTCAACGCGACCGTGGAATCCGTGTTTTATACTGGCTCGTATTAAAAACACGGACGTCCTAGAATATCCAATATTCCATATGTTTCTTCTGCTGCAATATCTGTGATGTGATCATGTGATGTTCTGTGATAGATACAGTATATAGTATATATGATATATTATATAGATGTTACTTATGTTTTACACCCGCGCTAGCCCTGCCCCGCTCTGCCGTTAGTTACCTAACCTAACGGTGCACGAGGGGACATCGAGGCGAATGCGGATGGCATAAGTGTACGTCGTATTTATCTGTGATGTTTAGGTATTTAAATGATGGGACTTCATTAATGTGATTAATGAAATAAAAGAAACCTAAGATGTTGTAGAATCGAATTTCAAAATTAAAACAGGTATCTACAGTTCTTGCTTTGCATAGAGGTATATGTGATATATCCTGCACCTTATTCGATAAGGAAAAGACCGAGATCCCTTCACCGGGAGTGACTCCTTTAGCAATAACTGGCAGATGCTACACCCTCGGTTTGTCTTTTGATTGCTTTTAAGAGTTTTTGCTTTGCACAGTGATATATATGATATATCCCGCACCTCATTCGACGAGGAAAGGAACGACGATCCCTTCACCGGGAGTGACTCCTTTAGCAAAACTAGAAAAGCCTCAAAAACACTCCATTTTAAAATCATTTGATTCTACAACGATATCAAGTTCATTACGCAATAGGTTTTCAGAAAAACCTGTCGTAGCCCTCCGTCATTTCAGATAAGTACTAGTTAGTATTCGTGCTGCGGTTGTTTGGCCTCCGTCAAGGCGTAGTGTACGGTAGCTAACTAGTGCTTATCTGCTAGCATATGATGCGATTGGATTAGGGTATTCGTACGACGTTGTTTGGCCTCCGTCAAGGGTCGTGCGGGTGGGTTTAATTCAATCAAAAAATGTACGGGTTGAACTTGACTAGCGGACTATGGGTTGTTAGGCCTCCGTCAAGGTCATAGGACGCTAGGGGCAAAATTATCGGGAATTTCAAGTGTTGAAATTTGCAATGAGATTGCATACCTTCTATGAGATAGTTGGATCCCGATACCCGCTGCGAGTAAGAGTTACTCCTGGGAGACTTTTACACATTACAATTAGCCGATCAAGTAGGTGTATAGAAAGGTGTTAACGAGGTTACGCCTCTGGGAAAACGAGGTTTACATTAATTAGGTCCGTGAGAAAGCACGGGGCACCTCCCTCAAAGTACCGACACTGGCCTGGCTGAAAGATTGGCGAACTTGTAGTGTGTAATTAATCCCGGCTAGTCTTTCCTTTTAGGGTTTGAAGGAAGATTTGATAAAAAGAAGTGGGAGCCATCCTGATTAGATAAAATAATAACCAATCTATTCTTGCAAGAGCGCACGCTGAGTGTTTTCTTCTCTCTCTCTCCAGGTAGCGACCATATCACGCCTTAATCAAGATAATAATACGGATATATTGACCGAACCCGCTTGTTATACTGAGCTGGGGAACGTTGGTCCCGCACCAACTTATAATTGTTATAAGACAGCAGGAAATTGGGGAATACCAGATTTCTCGTGCCGCCCAAACGAAGAGAGTGCATGTTGATGCATCATCTTCGGGTGTGTTCATTACAAAGAACTGTTTCTCAGTATCCTCTACATCCTGAGTATATGATACCAGATCAGGATCCCAGATATGTAATCTGTTACATAGGGCTACAAAAGGGTAGAAAAACTGAGAACGGGTGATAAGTTTCATGAGACAGAAAACGGGGCAAGAGTTGCAGCCAAGTCTGTCGGTCACTGTCATCCTGTATTACCACAATACATTGATTCTGAACGAATGTTATTAGATACCGAACCTGATATATAAAATCATATCAGTCTCTTTATAAGTAAAGAAATGATAAAATTTTGTATTGCTGGATAATGTTTTGAACATTTCCTATATCAAAAGTTGATCGGTTCAGGCGCGTTATCTAAAAGCATTAATGTTCTAAATCAAACTACAGTTCTTAGCATATGGAACACACACAAGAGGAAGAGTTCAAAAATGAACGAATTCTTCTTGAGGTATTGTAGACTAGGTCAAATCAATGTGACCCGACTAGCTAGAGTTTCATAAAGATGCATATTTAAATTAGTTTGAATTTACATCTTGTGAAACTTGCCAGTCATGTCACAGAGATAAGATGACCATAGCTCCGTTTACTGGAAACAGAGAGAGAGTTAATGAACTCTTGGGACTGATACATGATGATGTATGTAAGGTCTCCTGTCTACACATGCCAGGACTGGTTCTTTATACTTCATTATATTCTCTGATAATCTCTCAAGATTCAGTCATATGTTCCTGATGAAACATGAGTCCGAACCTTTTGAGATATTCACAGAATATAAGTTAGAAGTAGAGAACCAAAATAAGGGTATAAGTATTATGTCCTATGATGAGATCAAGGAGGAGAATACTTGAGCACAGAATTCCTGGTCTATTCTAAAGGAGAATGATTTTCTCTCTCACCATTACTCCTCCTATATACCATTGCACGATGGTATGTCGGGGCGGAGCAGATACACCCTATTTGATATGGTGTGCTCTATGATGAGTATTACTGAGTTACCTATTTCCTTTTGGGAGTTATGCACTTGAGAAGTTGCATACCTATTGAATAAGGGTTTCAATCAAATCAGCTGCCTACCGCTTCATATGTGATATGGAAAGGGAAGAGCCCATATCTTAAATTGGTTAAGATTTGGGGTTGTCCGGGCTATGTCTAAAAGCATAATCCGGACAAGCTCGAGGCAAGGTCTGTTAAGTAGAACTGGAAAGGTTCCAGCTATACAAACTGCAGCTGATGATTTGATAGAACCAAAGGATTCAGTAGATTCCAATGAACCTCAGCCTCTCCGCCGATCTAGTAGGGTTCCTCACCCACCTGAGAGATACTTCGGTTTCTCTATGACAGTGGGAGCAAGGATTGCATCATGAGATGATGACCCAACTAGCTTCGAGCTGGCCATCAGGAGTAAGACTCTGTAAGAATGGCTGGATGCTTAGCGATCTGAGATGGAATCCATGTACACCAACAAAGTATGGACTTTGGTTGCTATATCTGAAGGGTTAAATCCCCATCAGGAGCAAGTATATCTTGAGAAGATTACTTGGTGTAGTTGGAAAAGTTGAGACTTTCAAAGCTAGACTTGTTAAAGGTTTGCATCATTGACCAGGTATGGATTATGTTGAAACCTTTTCTAAGGATCTATGCTTAAGTCCATCCAGATCCTACTTGCCACGGCTACATACCATGACTATGATATCTGGCGGTTGGGTGCCATGACTACTTTTCTAGATGGTGTTTTAGAAGAGTGCGTCTGTAAGTACACAGCCAGAGGGTCTCGTAGACAGTGGGAGCAGCAGAAACGTGTGCAAGATGTTTTATACGATAAAGCAGGCATCGCGGAGTTGGAACGTCTGTTTTGATGTGTTAGTCAAAGAGTTTGACATCATCAAAATGGTAGATGAACCTTGTATAAACAAAAAGGTAGTAGGGAGTATGGTGACGATCCTCGTAGAGTACGTGGATGACATACTCTTGATAGGGAAGGAGTTTCCTATGCTACGCTCGATCAATCTCCGATTATCACAAAGATTCTCAATATAGGATCAAAGTGATACCTACTAAATCTTGGATTTTGGATCTTTGAGATAGATCTAATTGGATGTTAGGAATCTCACTAGTAGTAGTGAGATGGTATCAATCGATCCTGGGGAGAATCACTGGAAGTGTTCCAGGGTGATAAAGACGACTGAATGTCAGTCGCAGGCATTGTCTTTACCCTCAGTAAAGGGACGGTATGTTGGAAGAGTTCCAAGCTAGATACCGTGACATAGTAGACGATAAAGGAAGGATACATCGCTACTTCAGATGCTACCAAAGAGGCTGTTTGGGTGTATATTGGTTCATGAGATGAATTATGTTCCTCCCATTGTGTGACAATGGAGTTGTGGCTTATGCCAAGGAACGCAGGTCCCATCAGTGATCCAGACATATTCTAAGGCAGTATCACTTGATCATGGAGATGGTTGATCTCTAAGGGATCGAGGTTAGGAGAGTAGACTCAAAGGACAACACGGCGGATCCACTCACGAAGGCCTATTCCCAGATAGAGACTTTTATGGGATGGTTGAGTATGAGATACTACAACCACTGCTACAGATGGCCCTAGTGCAAGTTGTTAGTTATATGTATGCCCTAGAAGCCATTACTGTACATAGGATGTATATTGTAGTGGATGCTGGGACATATATAGGGAGGACTTTCTTGCTCGACATGATAGTATGCTATCTGGTTACTCTTTACCTTAACGTGTACATTGATTGTCTCTCTGTTACATGTTGGTAAAGCCCTTAGGATGTGTACTTGACTACCTGGACTATGATGCGGATCATACTAATGGGGACATGGTAGTCCATAAGTACATCCTTCAAAGTCCCTAGTCGTGCGTGTATCGAGACGGGGCATCGATATACCAGAGTAGACTAGCGTGTACCTTCTCGACCCATACAGATGAGCGGATGATCCCATATCCATCGGTGTTTGACATCAGAGATGATATACGGGTGCTCAGTAGAGACTGGGTACACTGGACGGACTCGCCGAGAACTCCCAGATGGTATTATACCTTACGTCAGATGGCAGTTCTCTGGTGACACTGGTACAGAGTAGTCTGTTGACCCGAGATCGTCATAGAGTCTTGTGTGGTTCCCACTGTGCTTTGATTTCCATCTTACCACGTCCAAGAGGGCGTGCAAAATGGTGGTTTTTGGGTACAGTCCCGAGTCACATGGAGGCAATGAGCGATAGGAGGGGATTCGTCTCTCCCGGTATAGGGAGTTGATGTTGCGCTGTGTTCGATTTGCTATAACAGGAAATCCCTGGCCAGGGTTGCTGAGATTTACTGGTAAGTGTTACCAGTAGTTTCTCGAATTGTTATAGACCTCATATCGACACAACTTATCGAGCTATTGGGGTCTGACGTTTACCACCCCTAGGCGAGATATGCGACATATCAGACGATCAGACCGGACTGTACGGTAGTGTTACTGGTTGGATTCACTGGAGTGTGAGTGGACTTGCTCGTCGATCTTCTGATCGTTCAATACCCGGGTGGCCGTTACGTTTAGCAGACCGCTTGCGGCTTGTGGGTGTTTGATATGATCATCATCTGCTGCCGGCGTATTGACGAGTCTTTAGAGTCCTACACAGAGGTTTCCTGGCTCAAGCGAAACGAAATAGGAGCGCATATGAGATATGTGCGGGACCGAGAATAATGCGTGTATGTGATACCGTATTCTATTCTCGCGATGAATGTATCGAATGGTTGTATACGATATAACCTAGTTATCGAATCAAGGATTGATTCGATAAGCCGATATATTGGATACTAGTCGGTTATATGCGATATGACCGGATCGTTAAATCAAGTGTTGATTTAATGATTTAATGCATAATTATATATTTGATATATTACTTTGCGTTAACTAGTATTGGTTCACTTTAAATTGTTTTTCTTACTCGGTTTGTGCACATTGTATATGTGATATACTTTTGTACACATGATTGTATCATGTTTGATGATACATGTTTACTTGGTTAAGTGTAAAGAATTAAACCATGGTTAAACATATAATTAGGGTTTTATTTTCCATTACTTATTTATTCCTTTATTTATTTGTTTATACATTTTGGAAAATAAATGGAAAAGAGAAAAGAATGGTGGCTTTATTTGTTGTTTAGTTGAAGCTTCATGAAGCTTTGACCTAGTCCACCATTCTTATCTCATCCTTAACCCTAACCATTCCTTTAACCTTGGTCAATTCTCTACACATAACCATAGTTAGATTTATGATAAGTATTGTTTTTCTAATATATTCTAATAACTTATCATAACACTTTCTTCTTCTTCTTCATCTTCTTCCTTGAAGAAAGCTTCACTTCATCAATGGTGGATTGATGAAATGAGTGAGAAATCCAATTTTAAAGTCTACCCACTTCCTATTTCTTCATCCTCTACCTCTTGCCAAGTATAGTGTGTGTTCTCTTCACTAGTTTCATGACTTGGTGAAGTGGGAGCTTGATCAAGTGATGCCTCGACGTAGATCATCTTCGGCACGTCGTCGATGACCTAGCCCGCTTTTTCTCCGATGAAGCCGACGCTAGAGCCCGGGATTTGATATGGACAGCGGAGAGGACTTCATCACGGAGCCGTGGAGGTGGAGGACCGGATCTACAAAGGTTGTATTTCCGTATTCTAGTAGTTAAGTGTTAACTTATATGCTTTATCGCCTAAACTTCTAGCCAACGATCTAGTCTAGGGTTTCTCGGCACCGTATTTTTTGAAATTGGCATGGTTGATGCCTTGTGAGACCTCTTGGGAGTGCCTAGGAACCCTACAGTGGTATCAGAGCCTAGCTAGAGCCTTAGGCGAAGAGTAGACGAAGTTTGAAACCCGATCGACCCGAAACCCTAACTTTTACATGCTCTCTGGACTTTTTATAAAATCTGGGATTTTTCCAAATTAAAAATGCTTAAAAAATTCAGCAGGGTATTATATGAATTACCATGGAAAACGAGCCTCTAATTCCTCTACTTGACCGCGGAACCGCCGCGTTGACCCCCCTTTAGCGGCGGTTCCGCGGCACATTTAATGCATTATCGACGGTTCTTTGCATAGTAATTCATATCTCTGTTGTTTATATTTTCTGGGCATTTTTAATACAGATTCTAGAATTGAGTGTTCTGGGGTTGTATTGGGGACTCGATGAATCGATCGGATTATTTAACTTTGTCTATTTGGTTTTCCGGATATTTTTGAATATGTTAAAAAGTTCGACCGGATATAAATACCCACTTTTTCCCTTGTCGGGAAATTTCCAAGTGTGGGATATTTCCGTAGTTCAACGACGTTCTAAGTAGTGCAAGTAATGCGATGGACCCTCTAGAAGACAACAAACCTTAACTCGATTATGTGACCGTCTTGAACTGCCCTTTGAACCTTCGGGTTTGGGGCAGTACAGCGTGCCACATGTGAGGCGTTGGCTTGACCCTTCTACGGCTGGACCGTTGGTACTGAGGCACGAACTGAATGTTTTTAGACTTGTTTCATGTGTTGATCTGTATCGGGAAAACTTGGGTGTTCGATTGTTCGATCGGAAAGTTTGACATTTTCTATTTATCCGGAATGGGATACAATAATTGGAATTCACAATTAGTTATGAGATAACTGAATGAATGTTATAAACATAGCAGTTTAGTCTCACTTGATCGGTTGCCACGGAATTTTGATGTGATCAAAAGTCCGTCGCAATCACGTAGCGTACGCGGATACTCGCCGGGTAAACTTAATAGACAGCTACACCCCCTAGCCCCGACCAAGTGACTGCAGGAGAACCCCGTCGCCGAAAGCATCCGTTCGGGTGCTCGCGGCAGCGGTGCTCCGCCTTGGTGCACTTCGTCGACGGCGTCGGGGGTGCGGCCGCCTACTGAAGTTTGCGACGAGTATCCGATCAGGATGTCGGGAATCTTGTTGAATTGCCCTACTTGATATTGAAAAGTGTTTTCGATTTTGAGACTAAAATGCGGGGTTTATAATTGTTAGGCATGCGATGTCTAAGTAATTCATTTGGTCAGGCATGCGATGTCTAAGTAATTCATTTGGTCAGGCATGCGATGTCTGAGGTGGTTGCGGATTCCAACTGTTGTAGTTTTACACTTTCTTTTCTGTGACCGAAAGTGTAATATGTGATATCGCCGGTTTCGTTGCTATATGTCAACGACAATTGGGATGCGCATATTTACTTACGTTGATGACATGTGATGTTATGTGTTGCTGGATATGTTATATTGGATCGTCGTGTTTGAATGGCCGGGGGTTTTTTATGTGAGATGAGTGTTTTTTCATTTTCATTCATGTAAAAACTTGTATGTAATATTCTTTTATTGGGGCGCTTCCAGTTTGCGGAAGTTGTCACCTTTTGTATATTATTTACTTTTCCGCACTAGGATAGACCCAAGGAGGAGGGAACAAGTAACCGGGTTCTGGAGTCCAGTGGAAGACCAACTTGAGGAGTCGAGGCCGGGTCTCCTAACTCTAGAATTGGTAGGGTTGCTTGCCGCTCTCGTAGGGGTCTAGGGGTGTGGGTTTGGCTATTCATCGCGACCGTGGAATCCGTGTTTTATACTGGCTCGTATTAAAAACACGGACGTCCTAGTATATCCAATATTTCATATGTTTCTTCTGCAGCGATATCTGTGATGTGATCATGTGATGTTCTGTGATAGATACAGTATATAGTATATATGATATATTATATAGACGTTACTTATGTTTTACACCCGCGCTAGCCCTGCCCCGCTCTGCCGTTAGTTACCTAACCTAACGGTGCACGAGGGTGTAGGGTTCCTAGGCACCCTAATGAGGTCTCACAAGGCATCAACCATGCCAATTTCAAATTTTAACGGTGCCGAGAAACCCTAATACGGATCGTTGGCTAAAGTTTAGGCGAAACTAGAAACTAGTTAACAACTTAACTATAAAGAATACGGAAATACAACCTTTGTAGATCCGGTGCTCCACCTCCATAGCTCCGCAACGAAGTCCCCTCGCTGTCCAAATGAGTTCCCGGGCTCTAGTGTCGGCTTCGTCAGAGAATGGGCAAGCTAGGTCGTCGATGTCCATGCCGAAGATGATCTACGTCGAGGCATCGCAAGATCAAGCTCCAAACTTCACCAAGTCATGAAAACTTGTGAAGGAAACACACTCTACTACTTGGCAAGAGGTAGAGGATGAAGAAATAGGAAGTGGGTTCAATTTAGAATTGGATTTCTCACTCTTTATCATCAATCACCATTGATGACCTAAGCTTTCTTCATGATAGATATGAAGAAGAAGAAGAAGAAAGTTATGATAAGTTAATTCAAAAAAGAAAAGAATATCCAAACTTATCATAACATGACCATGGTTAAGTGTAGAGAACTAATTAGGGTTAAATGAAGTGGTTAGGTTTAAGCATGAGACAAAAGGGTTACAAAGTCAAAGTGTTCAAGAAAATTCATGAACAAAACAAAAATGCCACCATTTTATCATGCTCTTTTTCTTTTCCAAAAAGAATAAACAAATGAATGAAAATGAATAATCAAATAGTAAACCCTAACCATTCCATTAACCAAGGTTTAATTCTATACACTTAACAAATAAGGCATATATCATCAAACATGATACAAGCAAGTGCACAAAATCATATCGCATATGCAATGCGCACACCCGAGTGAGAAAATCCATTTTAAATGAACCAATACTAGTTAATGCAAAGTAATATATCAAATACATAATTATGCATTAAATCATTAAATCAACACTTGATTCAATGATCCGGTCATATCGCATATAACCGGCTAGTATCAATAGTAACAACTTACCGAATCAACACTTGATCCGATAACCCGGCTATATCGCATATAACCGATCAATGTCACATATCGCGAGAATTGAATACAGTATCACATAATGGTATTATTCTCGGTCCTGCACATATCTCATATGCGCTCCTATTTCGTTTCGCTTGAGCCAGGAAACCTCTGTGTAGGACTCTAAAGACTCGTCAATACGCCGGCAGCAGATGATGATCATATCAAACACCCACAAGCCGCAAGCGGTCTGCTAAACGTAACGGCCACCCGGGTATTGAGCGATCAGAAGATCGACGAGCAAGCCCGCTCACACTCCAGTGAATCCAACCAGTAACACTACCGTACAGTCCGGTCTGTCCGTCTGATATGTCGCATATCTCGCGTAGGGTTGGTAAACGTCAGACCCCAATAGCTCGATAAGTCGTGTCGATATGAGGTCTATAACAATTCGAGAAACTACTGGTAACACTTACCAGTAAATCTCAGCAACCATGGCCAAGGATTTCCTGTTATAGCCAATCGAACACAGCGCAACATCAACTCCCTATACCGGGAGAGACGAATCCCCTCCTATCGCTCATTGCCTC
Organism: Agapanthus africanus; assembly: GCA_030015575.1. Lineage (NCBI taxonomy): Eukaryota > Viridiplantae > Streptophyta > Magnoliopsida > Asparagales > Amaryllidaceae > Agapanthus > Agapanthus africanus. Next base: position 343,262,430 of record JASDDO010000012.1, read on the forward strand.
CATGTGACTCGGGACTGTACCCAAAAACCACCGTTTTGCACGCCCTCTTGGACGTGGTAAGATGGAAATCAAAGCACAGTGGGAACCACACAAGACTCTATGACGATCTCGGGTCAACAGACTACTCTGTACCAGTGTCACCAGAGAACTGCCATCTGACGTGAGGTATAATACCATCTGGGAGTTCTCGGCGAGTCCGTCCAGTGTACCCAGTCTTTATTGAGCACCCGTATATCATCTCCGATGTCAAACACCAATGGATATGGGATCATCCATCGCCCATCTGTATGGGTCGAGAAGGTACACGCTAGTCTACTCTGGTATATCGATGCCCCGTCTCGATACACCCACGACTAGGGACTTTGAAGGATGTACTTATGGACTACCATGTCCCCACTAGTATGATCCGCATCATAGTCCAGATAGTCAAGTACACATCCTAAGGGCTTTACCAACATGTAATAGAGAGACAATCTGTGTACACGTTAAGGTAAAGAGCAACCAGATAGCATACTATCATGTCGAGCAAGAAAGTCCTCCCTATATATGTCCCAGCATCCACTACAATATACATCCTATGTACAGTAATAGCCTCTAGGGCATACATATAACTAACAGAGGGGACATCGAGGCGAATGCGGATGGCATAAGTGTACGTCGTATTTATCTGTGATGTTTAGGTACTTAAATGATGGGACTTCATTAATGAGATTAATGAAATAAAAGAAACCTAAGATGTTGTAGAATCAAATTTCAAAATAAAACAGGTAGCTATAGTTCTTGCTTTGCACAGCGGTATATGTGATATATCCTGCACCTTATTCGATAAGGAAAGGACCGAGATCCCTTCACCGGGAGTGACTCCTTTAGCAATAACTGGCAGATGCTACACACTCGGTTTGTCTTTTGATAGCTTTTAAGTGTTTTGCTTTGCACAGTGATATATATGATATATCCCGCACCTCATTCGACGAGGAAAGGACCGACGATCCCTTCACCGGGAGTGACTCCTTTAGCAAAACTAGAAAAGCCTCAAAGACACTCCATTTCAAAATTCATTCGATCCTACAACGATATCAAGTTCATTACGCAATAGGTTTTCAGAAAAACCTGTCGTAGCCCTCCGTCATTTCAGATAAGTACTAGTTAGTATTCGTGCTACGTTTGTTGACTATGTTAAGGCGTAGTGTGCGGTAGCTAATTAGTGCTGATCTGTATAAGCATATGATGCGATTGGATTAGGGTAGTCGTGCGACTTTGTTGACTATGTTAAGGGTCGTGCGGGTGGGTTTAATTCAATCTGGAAATGACGGGTTGAACTTGACTAGCACTTATGATATGTTGACTATGTTAAGGTCATATAGCTGCTAGGGGCAAAATATTATCGGGAATTTCAAGTGTTGAAATTTGCAATGAGATTGCATACCTTCTATGAGATAGTTGGATCCCGATACCCGATGCGAGTAAGAGTTACTCCTGGGAGAGTTTTACACATTACAATTAGCCCATCAAGTAGGTGTCTAGAAAGGTTTTAACGAGGTTACGCCTCTGGGAAAACGAGGTTTACATTAATTAGGTTCGTGCGAAAGCACGGAGGACCTCCCTCAAAATACCGACACTGGCCTGGCTGAAAGATTGGCGAACTTATAGTGTGTAATTAATCCCGGCTAGTCTTTCCTTTTAGGGTTTGAAGGAAGATTTGATAAAAAGCAGTGGGAGCCATCCTGATTAGATAAAATAATAACTAATCTATTCTTGCAAGAGCGCACGCTGAGTGTTTTCTTCTCTCTCTCTCCAGGTAGCGACCATATCACGCCTTAATCAAGATAATAATACGGATTATTGACCGAACCCGCTTGTTATACTGAGCTGGGGAACGTTGGTCCCGCTCCAACTTATAATTGTTATAAGACAGAGCAGGAAATTGGGGAATACCAGATTTCCCGTGCCGCCCAAACGAAGAGAGTGCATGTTAATGCATCATCTTCGGGTGTGTTCATTACAAAGAACTGTTTCTCAGTATCCTCCGCATCCTGGGTATATGATACCGGATCAGGATCCCAGATATGTAATCTGTTACATAGGGCTACAAAAGGGTAGAAAAACTGAGAACGGGTGATAAGTTTCATGAGGCAGAAAACGGGGTAAGTGTTGCAGCCAAGTCTGTCGGTCACTGTCACCCTGTATTACCAATACATTGATTCTGAACGAATGTTATTAGATACCGAACCTGATATACAAAATCCTTATTAGTAAAGAAATGATAAAATTTTGTATTGTTGGATAATGTTTTGAACATTTCCTATATCAAAAGTTGATCGGTTCAGGCACGTTATCTAAAAGCATTAATGTTCTAAATCAAACTACAGTTCTTAGTATATAGAACACACACAAGAGGAAGAGTTCAGAAATGAACGAATTCTTCTTGAGGTATTGTAGACTAGGTCAGATCAATGTGACCCGACTAGCTAGAGTTACATATAGATGCATATTTAAATCAGTTTGAATTTACATCTTGTGAAACTCACCAGTCATGTCACAAAGATAAGATGACCATAGCTCTATTTATTGGAAACAGAGAAAGAGTTAGTGAACTCTTGGGACTGATACATGATGATGTATGTAAGGTCTCCTGTCTACACATGCCAGGACTGATTCTTTATACTTCATTATATTCTCTGATAATCTCTCAAGATTCAGATCTATGTTCCTGTTGAAACACAAGTCCGAATCTTTTGAGATATTCACAGAATATAAGTTAGAAGTAGAGAACCAAAATACGGGTATAAGTATTATGTCCTATGATGAGATCAGGGAGGAGAATACTTGTGCATGGAATTCCTGGACTTTTCTAAAGGAGAATGAGATTCTCTCTCAGCATTACTCCTCTGAATACACCATAGCACGATGGTATATCGGGGCGGAGCAGATACACCCTATTTGATATGGTGTGCTCTATGATGTGTACTACTGAGTTACCTATTTCCTTTTGGGAGTTATGCGCTTGAGAAGCTGCATACCTATTGAATAGGGTCCCGATCAAATCAGTAGCCTACCATTTCATATGTGATATAGAAAGGGAAGAGCCCATCTCTTAAGTCAGTTAAGATTTGGGGTTGTCCGGCGAATGTCTAAAAGCAAAATCCGGACAAGCTCGAGGCAACGTCTGTTATGTACAACTAGAAATGTTCCTGCTATACAAACTGCAGCTGATGATTTGTCAGAACCAAAGGATTCAGTAGATTCCAACGAACCTCAGCCTCTCCTCCGATCTAGTAGGGTTCCTCACCCACCTGAGAGATACTTCGGTTGCTCTATGACAGTGGGAGCGAGGATTGCATCATGAGATGATGACCCAACTAGTTTCGAGCTGGCCATCAGGAGTAAGACTCTGTAAGAATGGCTGGATGCTTATCGATCTGAGATGGAATCCTTATACACCAACAAAGTATGGACTTTAGTTGCTATATCTGAAGGGTTAAATCCCCATCAGGAGCAAGTATATCTTGAGAAGATTACTTGGTGTACATGGAAAAGTTGAGACTTTCAAAGCTAGACTTGTTAAAAGTTTGCATCATTGACCAGGTGCGGATAATGATGAATCCTTTTCAAGTAGCTATGCTTAAGTCCATCCAGATCCTACTTGTCACGGCTACATACCATGACTACGATATCTGGTGGTTGGGTGTCATGACTGCTTTTCTAAATGATGTTTTGGAAGAGAGCGTCTATAAGTACACAGCCAGAGGGCTTCGTAGACAGTGGGAGCAGCGGAAACGTGTGCAGGATGCTTTATAGGATTAAAGCAGGAATCGCGGAGTTGGAACATCTGTTTTGATGGATTAGTCAAAGAAGTTGACATCATCAAAATGGTAGATGAACCTTGTATATACAAAAAGGTAGTAGGGAGTATGGTGACGATCCTCGTAGAGTACGTGGATGACATACTCTTGATAAGAAAGGAGTTTCTTATGCTACGCTCGATCAATCTCCGCTTATCACAATGATTCTCTATATAGGATCAATTTGATACCTCCTATATCCTGATTTTGGATCTATGAGATAGATCTAATTGGATGTTAGGATACTCACTAGTAGTAGTGAGATGGTATCAATCGATCCTGGGGAGAATCACTGGAAGTGTTCCAGAGTGATAAAGACGACTGAATGTCAGTCGCAGGCATTGTCTTTACCCTCAGTAAAGGGACGGTATGTTGGAAGAGTTCCAACCTAGATACCGTGACATACTAGACGATAAAGGCTGAATACATCGCTACTTATGATGCTACCAAAGAGGATGTTTGGGTGTATATTAGTTCATGAGATGAACTACGTTCCTACCATTGTGAGACAATGGAGTTGTGGCTTATGCCAAGGAACGCCGTTCCCATCAGTAATCCAGACTTATTCTAAGGCAGTATCACCTGATCATGGAGATGGTTGATCTCCAAGGTGATCGAGGCAAGGAGAGCAGACTCAGAGGATAACACAGCGGATCCACTCACGAAGGCCTATTCCCAGAGAGAGAATTTTATGGGATGGTTGAGTATGAGATACTTCGACCACTGCTACAGATGGCCCTAGTGCAAGTGGGAGATTGTTAGTTATATGTATGCCCTAGAGGCCATTACTGTACATAGGATGTATATTGTAGTGGATGCTGTGACATATATAGGGAGGATTTTCTTGCTCGACATGATAGTATGCTATCTGGTTACTCTTTACCTTAACATGTACATTGATTGTCTCTCTGTTACATGTTGGTAAAGCCCTTAGGATGTGTACTTGACTACCTGGACTATGATGCGGATCATACTAGTGGGGACATGGTAGTCCATAAGTACATCCTTCAAAGTCCCTAGTCGTGGGTGTATCGAGACGGGGCATCGATATACCAGAGTAGACTAGCGTGTACCTTCTCGACCCATACAGATGGGCGATGGATGATCCCATATCCATCGGTGTTTGACATCAGAGATGATATACGGGTGCTCAGTAGAGACTGGGTACACTGGACGGACTCGCCGAGAACTCCCAGATGGTATTATACCTTACGTCAGATGGCAGTTCTCTGGTGACACTGGTACAGAGTAGTCTGTTGACCCGAGATCGTCATAGAGTCTTGTGTGGTTCCCACTGTGCTTTGATTTCCATCTTACCACGTCCAAGAGGGCGTGCAAAACGGTGGTTTTTGGGTACAGTCCCGAGTCACATGGAGGCAATGAGCGATAGGAGGGGATTCGTCTCTCCCGGTATAGGGAGTTGATGTTGCGCTGTGGTCGATTGGCTATAACAGGAAATCCCTGGCCAGGGTTGCTGAGATTTACTGGTAAGTGTTACCAGTAGTTTCTCGAATTGTTATAGACCTCATATCGACACGACTTATCGAGCTATTGGGGTCTGACGTTTACCACCCCTAGGCGAGATATGCGACATATCAGACGATCAGACCGGACTGTACGGTAGTGTTACTGGTTGGATTCACTGGAGTGTGAGCGGGCTTGCTCGTCGATCTTCTGATCGCTCAATACCCGGGTGGCCGTTACGTTTAGCAGACCGCTTGCGGCTTGTGGGTGTTTGATATGATCATCATCTGCTCCGGCGTATTGACGAGTCTTTAGAGTCCTACACAGAGGTTTCCTGGCTCAAGCAAAACGAAATAGGAGCGCATATGAGATATGTGCGGGACCGAGAATAATGCGTGTATGTGATACCGTATTCTATTCTCGCGATGAATGTATCGAATGGTTGTATGCTATATAACCTAGTTATCGAATCAAGGATTGATTCGATAAGCCGATACATTGGATACTAGTCGGTTATATGCGATATGACCGGATCGTTAAATCAAGTGTTGATTTAATGATTTAATGCATAATTATATATTTGATATATTACTTTGCGTTAACTAGTATTGGTTCACTTTAAATGGTTTTTCTCACTCGGTTTGTGCACATTGTATATGTGATATACTTTTGTACACATGATTGTATCATGTTTGATGATACATGTTTACTTGGTTAAGTGTAAAGAATTAAACCATGGTCAAACATATAATTAGGGTTTTATTTTCCATTACTTATTTATTCCTTTATTTATTTTTTTATACATTTTGGAAAATAAATGGAAAAGAGAAAAGAATGGTGGCTTTATTTGTTGTTTAGTTGAAGCTTCATGAAGCTTTGACCTAGTCCACCATTCTTATCTCATCCTTAACCCTAACCATTCCTTTAACCTTGGTCAATTCTCTACACATAACCATAGTTAGATTTATGATAAGTATTGTTTTTCTAATATATTCTAATAACTTATCATAACACTTTCTTCTTCTTCTTCATCTTCTTCCTTGAAGAAAGCTTCACTTCATCAATGGTGGATTGATGAAATGAGTGAGAAATCCAATTTTAAAGTCTACCCACTTTCTATTTCTTCATCCTCTACCTCTTGCCAAGTAGTAGAGTGTGTTCTCTTCACTAGTTTCATGACTTGGTGAAGTGGGAGCTTGATCAAGTGATGCCTCGACGTTGATCATCTTCGGCACGTCGTCGATGACCTAGCCCGCTTTTTCTCCGATGAAGCCGACGCTAGAGCCCGGTATTTGATATGGACAGTGGAGAGGACTTCATCATGGAGCCGTGGAGGTGGAGGACCGGATCTACAAAGGTTGTATTTCCGTATTCTAGTAGTTAAGTGTTAACTTGTATGCTTTATCGCCTAAACTTCTAGCCAACGATCTAGTCTAGGGTTTCTCGGCACCGTATTTTTTGAAATTTGCATGGTTGATGCCTTGTGAGACCTCTTGGGAGTGCCTAGGAACCCTACACAAGTGGGAGATTGTTAGTTATATGTATGCCCTAGAGGCCATTACTGTACATTGGATGTATATTGTAGTGGATGCTGGGACATATATAGGGAGGACTTTCTTGCTCGACATGATAGTATGCTATCTGGTTGCCCTTTACCTTAACGTGTACACAGTTTGTCTCTCTATTACATGTTGGTAAAGCCCTTAGGATGTGTACTTGACTACCTGGACTATGATGCGGATCATACTAGTGGGGACATGGTAGTCCATAAGTACATCCTTGAAAGTCCCTAGTCGTGGGTGTATCGAAATGGGGCATCGATATACCAGAGTAGACTAGCGTGTACCTTCTCGACCCATACAGATGGGCGATGGATGATCCCATATCCATCGGTGTTTGACATCAGAGATGATATACGGGTGCTCAGTAGAGACTGGGTACACTGGACGGACTCGCCGAGAACTCCCAGATGGTATTATACCTTACGTCAGATGGCAGTTCTGTGGTGACACTGGTACAGAGTAGTCTGTTGACCCGAGATCGTCATAGAGTCTTGTGTGGTTCCCACTGTGCTTTGATTTCCATCTTACCACGTCCAAGAGGGCGTGCAAAACGGTGGTTTTTGGGTACAGTCCCGAGTCACATGGAGGCAATGAGCGATAGGAGGGGATTCGTCTCTCCCGGTATAGGGGGTTGATGTTGCGCTGTGTTCGATTGGCTATAACAGGAAATCCCTGGCCAGGGTTGCTGAGATATACTGGTAAGTGTTACCAGTAGTTTCTCGAATTGTTATAGACCTCATATCGACACGACTTATCGAGCTATTGGGGTCTGACGTTTACTACCCCTAGGCAAGATATGCGACATATCAGACGATCAGACCGGACTGTACGGAAGTGTTACTGGTTGGATTCACAGGAGTGTGAGCGGGCTTGCTCGTCGATCTTCTGATCGCTCAATACCCGGGTGGCCGTTACGTTTAGCAGACCGCTTGCAGCTTGTGGGTGTTTGATATGATCATCACCTGCTGCCGGCGTATTGACGAGTCTTTAGAGTCCTACACAGAGGTTTCCTGGCTCAAGCGAAACGAAATAGGAGCGCATATGAGATATGTGCGGGACCGAGAATGATACCAGTATGTGATACTGTATTCGATTCTCGCGATTTGTGATATTGATCGGTTATATGCGATATAGCCGGGTTATCGGATCAAGTGTTGATTCGATAAGTTGTTACTGTTAATATTAGTCGGTTATATGCGATATGACCAGATCGTTAAATCAAGTGTTGATTTAATGATTTAATGCATAATTATATATTTGATATATTTGTTTGCATTAACTATTATCGGTTTACTTAAGATGGATTTTCTCACTCGCATGTGCACATCGTATGTGTGATATATTTTTGTGCACTTGATTGTATCATGTTTGATGATGCAAGATTGCTTGGGTATGTGTAAAGAGTTAAACCTATGGTTAAGTAAATGATTAGGGTTTTCTTTTATTCATTCATTTGTCTTTTTATTTGGATTAAAAGAAAAGAGAAAAGAAAAACAAAAGGGTTTCTTTCATGAAGCTTGTTGAAGCTTCATGAAGCTTTGACCAAACTAACCCTTTTGTCTTCATCTCATTAACTCTAACCATTCATTTAACCTTAGTCAATTCTCTACACATAACTATGGTTAATATTATGATAAGAATGATTTTATTATTCTTTTCATAACACTTATCATAATATTCATCATATTATCATCTTCTTCTTCTTCTTCTTCATATGAAGAAAGCTTGCCTCATCAATGGCAAGTGAAGAAATCAAGTGAGAAATCCAATTCTAAAGTCTACCCACTTCCTATTTCTTCATCCTCTACCTCTTGCCAAGTAGTAGAGTATGTTTTCTTCACAAGTTTCTTGACTTGGTGAAGTTGGAGCTTGATCTAGTGATGCCTCGACGTAGATCATCTTCGGCACGAAGCCGACGACCTAGCCCGCTTCTTCTCCGATGAAGCCACCGTGAGAGCCATGGTTCGATTTGGACAGCGAGGAGAGTTCATTGCGGAGCTATGGAGGTGGACGACCGGATCTACAAAGGTTGTATTTCCGTTCTCCTAGTTAAAGTAGTTAACTAGTTTGTTTTGTCGCCTAGAAATCTAGCCAACGATCCGTATTAGGGTTTCTCGGCACCCGTAAAATTTCAAATTGGCATGGTTGATGCCTTGTGAGACCTCTTGAGAGGGCCTAGGAACCCTACATGTGCATGGTTGCCAGATCACTTGCTCAGGCAATTGAGTCAATCATGAGATGTCAAGTACCACACCAGATGTTGTTCTTGCCCTAGATGCAATAAGCTGACATTGATCCAATCCTGGAGAAACAGTCGGAAGCAGTTTTAGAACATAAGTGGATGTTCTAGGGATATGATAACGACAGCCTCATTCGGGAGACAGTTATCATTCCAGGCTTCCAAGGTGACATGGACGACAAGGAGGTTGTCAGAGTTATAGTTTTTCCTTCTGACGAGGGGCAGTATTTTGGACAGGTGGTCCAAAGCAATACTGAGGGTGGCATGGCGCAGGATACTGATTAAGTTCAGTTGACGATACAGTCTAAGAAGTTTGGATTTGGAGTTCATTTATGAGCTAGGTCCCATCAGACATCCAGACACATTCTAAGACAGGTGTTACTCTTTTCGGGAGATGGCTTTCTCCGCGAACTTGAGATATAGAGAGACATAGAAAGAAACAACAAAGCGGATCCACTCACTGAGGCTATTCCTCGAACGCAATAGTTTCGCAAACGAGCTTTGTGAGACTGACTAGTAGAGGAGTTGGGTGTTCGGTATCACACGGGCTGTGAGTATGCGACATCGCAATAATTAGCCTTGAGTGCAAGTGGGAGATTGTTGGAGATAGTGCCCTCAGAGTCAATTATTAGGTCACAGGTACGTGATTGCAATGATTGATGGAGGACCTATCCCGGTAGGACAGTCTTACTCGAGATGATAGTATGCTATCTGGTTTACCTTTATCATCGTGTACTGCTTTAGGTGACCTGACAAGTCGCTATTACACGTTGATAGAGCCCCTAGGATTCTTGCTTGACCACCAGCAGTATGAGGGCGATCATATACGTGGGAGCTGGCAGTCTATAAGCATATCCTTAAATGGTCCCTAGTCGTGAGAGTTTCGAGACAGGGCATCGATACTCCAGAGTAGACTAGTGTATACAGTCGAGACCCCGACGAGGGGCGGTGTCCGGTCTCACAAGCCACTGGTGTCAGTTGGTTCACCTAAGATGTATACAGGTGCTCATTGGGTTATGAGTACACCGGACATGACTCGCCGGGAACATGCCAGTTGGTCATATACCAGACGTCAGATGGCAGTTCCCTGGTGACATGTGTACAGGTTAGTTCATCGATCTGGGGATCGTCATTTGTATTGTGTGAGTTCCCACTGTACTTTGATTACTACCCTACCACGGCTCAAAGGAGTCGTGAAAACAGGTTTTAGTTGGGTACAGTCCCGAGCCACATGGAGGCAGTGAGCGTATCTTCAGGGTTCGTCTCTCCCGGTATTGGGGGTGAGGTCGTGCTGTGTCTAGGAGAGCCATTACACGAAGCCCTCGGCCGAGGCAAGGAGATTTACTGGTAGGTATTCCAGTAGTATCTCAGGGTGTTCTGGGCTACACTCCGACACGACTTGTACCGCTTTTGGGGGTCTGACTTTTATCAACCCCCTAGGCCCGCCATGCGATACTCATAGACGAACGGACCGGACTGTACGGATATTGTCACTGACAGGCTCAGTAGGGTTGTCAGGCCGAGTTCGCTCACAGACGTCCCTTTTAGTCAATACCTGGTAGCCCGTTACGTATTGGCTTATACCTCTGACGTGCTAGTGGTTAAATCCACAACCAAGGTGTTGACGAGTCTTTAGAGTCCCCCACATTCAGTTACTCAGCTTTCGGGCGAAAAGTTGTAGAGGCCGTATGGAGATATGGTAGGGTCCGATCAGATACGTGTGGTATTGCACGGATCAGGATCGGACAGTTTGTACTATAGGCCGTATGGATATATGGCAGGGTTCGATCAGATACGTGCGGTATTGCACGGATCAGGATCGAACGGATATTACTAGCCGGCTTTGGTTTAAGCCGGATCCTAGTATAGTACAGTGTAGATTTTACCTCATTGCATTTGTATTTCGGTCGGAATACAAATGTGGGTGTGTATGCACAGTATCGGGGTTTTCCTGTAATTTATTACGGGACCAGTTTTCTGGAGTGACCAGTTTTCTGGAGTTGCCAGTTTGCTTTCCGTTTCGGCCAATTTCCTTTGTATCGTTCATTGGCCGAAGTTTGGTGGAGGAGGGCTTATTTGCATCTTGTTGTGGAGGGGGAGAGAGTGACAAATAAGTGTTTGTGGAGGGGGTTCTTTGCATCTTGTTGCTTCATGATGACTTCCCCATCATTGACTTGTTTTGACTCCATCATGGCTTGACTTTTAAAGTCATGATTGTTGATGATGATGAGGGGTGAGGTTGGTGGAGTGTTGGGTTTATGTTTGTGATGATTTCTTTTCATATGATAACCATTCCTCTCTCTCTCTTGCATGATATGAGTATAGCTCCCATTATTTTTGTCACTCTCTCATTCTCACTCTCCCCTCACTTGCATTGGCCGGCCACATATGTGTGGGGGCTGTCCCATTTTTTGCATGAGGGATTTTATCTCTTTTGGCATTGTAAAAATCCTATAGCTCCACAAAAATTACATGTATCATCCCTCCACCAAAATGGCATCTCCATGAACCCCAAATGAGACTTGCTCACTAGATATTCTACAGCAAACCTTGGGCACGTCGACTAGCCAGCTTCGTGCCCGAGTTGCCTCGGCATTGAGGTGGGAGCCCGTAAAAGAAGTAGGCGATGTGGTGCACTTCCGGCGACGAGGTGGAGACCGGAGCTTCCGCAGGAGATCGGGACGACGACGAGAAGACTGGAGGACTTGGATCAATCGGTATATCTCTCTTCCCCATCTTGTAGTTAGCTAGGACTAGTTAATGGTTCGATCCGGGTATTAGTGCGCGGCAATTTGCCAGTTCAAGAAAATTAAAGTTTATCACCGCTTCCGCAATTGGCCATCGGATTGACAGCCGGGGCGCCGCCGTGCACTTACAGATAGAATGCGTTGGTTTGAGACAGTCGTACTGCCATTTTGGCCTACGTCAAGGGTAGGTACGGGTGGGTTCAAATTAACCTGGATAATGATGGGTAGAACTTGACATGTGACTTATGACATTCTGACCTCACGCAAAGGTCATAAGAGCATGGGGTAAAAATCCGCATCGGGAGTTTCAAAAGAAACTGAAACTTGCTAGCGCTGCATACCATTTGGAGTGTGATGATTCTGGTAGGATTCCTTCAGTTTTGACACACGATGATATTTGGATCCCGATCCTACTGTGAGTATATGCTACTTCTCCGGAACTTTCTCACTTAACGATCAATGCTATAAACCAAGTAGGTGTCTAGAAAGGTGTTAGCGGGGCTACGCCCACAGGGAAAAGAGGTTATTTAATTAAGGAACTTCGCGAAAGCGTTGGAAAACCTCCCTCGAAGTACCAACACTGGCCTGGCTAAACGGTTAAGCAAGTATTGTACGGTGAGATTGATCTCGACTAATTCTTCCTTTTTGGTTTGAGGAGGGATTCGAGAGACAGTGGGAGCCATCCTGTTTAGACAAATTAAAAACCACTCTAAACTTGCAAGAGCATCATGCTAAAGTGTTTCTTCTCTCTCTCCTAATTGCAGCGACCAAACATCATGATTGGACTTAAGTTACTACTAGATAAAAACATACTGACAGGGCCAAACTACAAAGATTGGCTCAGGAATGTCAAAATAGCAATCACTTATGACAAGTTGGGGTATCTCCTTACCACCAAAGTTCCCCCTGTCCCAGGTCCCAAAACCATCGTCGCGGATAAGGAAATCCGTAAGACATGGGAAATCGACTGCGCGAAGGCCAAGTGCCTCATGCTTGCCTCTATGGACAATGAATATCAGAGGAGGCACGAGAATATGGACCTCGAATCCATATTTCTCCATACAAAAGAACTGTATGGAGAGCAATCCCGTATCGCCAGATACGAAGTCTCGAAAAAGCTGTTTTCGGCGAGATTGGCCGTCGGATCATCGGTAGCGGAACACGTGCTTAAGATGATTGGCTATATTGAAGAGCTCGCGGACCTTGGGACCACGTTAGAGAACGAGCTCTATACTGACTTGATTCTCCAGTCCCTTCCTTCCACTTACGCCCAGTTTATCCTGAACTTCAACTTGCAAGAAAAAGAAGTTGAACTTTCAGAACTCATCAACATGCTGAGGAGTGCAGAGGGTACCCTACAGAAAGGTAGGGAAACATCCACTTTGTTTGTAGGAGGATCTTCCTCTTCTAGGTCCAAGGCGAAAGCCAAGGGAAAGAAGAAGAAAACCCCCACCAAACCAAGGGGCGGTGTTAGTAAAGCGGATACGAAGGGAAAGGCAAAGGCAACAAAGGTAGCGGGAAAGCTTGTGGGGAAGGAAGAATGCTTTTACTGTCACAAGAGTGGACACTGGAAGAAAGATTGCAGGGCTTGGAAGGCCAGAAACCAGGATCTGAAGCAAGTTGCGGCTTCAGCTTCAGGTGTGTATGTTATTGAAAATTGTCTATCAATAAACTCTACTTCCTGGGTATTAGATACCGGATCAGGATCTCATATCTGTAATTCTTTGCAGGCACTGAGAAAGCGTAGGGTTTTGAAGGCAGGTGATATGACCCTCAAAGTTGCAAACGGAGCAAGCATGGATGCTGAGGCCGTGGGGGACTATCACCTGGGATTGTCAGATGGACATGTTTTGGTTTTACGTGATTGTTATTTTGTACCCAATGCAACTTGTAATATCATTTCTGTATCTTTAATATCTAAATAAGGTTATGAATTTGCATTTATAAGCAATGTTGTAAACATTCACCTTAATCAAGTTCTGATTGGGTCAGGTACATTAAGCAATGGTATATACGTATTAAACCAACCACAGATTTTCAATGTCCAGAATACACACAAAAGAAAGTCTCCGGAAACAAATCAAGCTTTCTTATGGCATTGTAGACTGGGTCACATCAATGAGAGAAGGTTGACGAAGTTACATACAGAAGGATATTTGGATCCGTTCGAATATCAATCATATGCAACTTGTCAATCCTGTCTCAAAGGAAAGATGACAAAGACTCCGTTCACTGGACACGGAGTAAGAGCGAGCGAGCACTTGAGACTCGTACACAGCGACGTGTGCGGTCCAATGTCTACACATGCGCGAAGCGGTTATTCTTACTTCATTACTTTTACGGATGACTTTTTAAGGTACGGATATGTCTTCTTAATGAAACATAAATCCGAAGCCTTTGGAAAATTCCAGAAATATAAGAATGAAGTAGAAAAACAAACAGGCAAAAGTATCAAGACACTAAGATCTGATCGAGGTGGTGAATACTTAAGTGCCGAGTTCCTGGATTACTTAAAAGAGAATGGAATTCTTTCTCAGCTTACTCCTCCATATACACCGCAACATAACGGTGTATCGGAGAGACGGAACCGAACCCTATTAGATATGGTACGGTCCATGATGAGTAACGCTGAGTTGCCGCGATCATTCTGGGGATATACGCTAGAATCAGCTGCATACCTTTTGAACCGAGTTCCAACTAAGACTGTGCCTACCACACCATATGAGATATGGAGTGGGAAGAAACCCTATTTTCAATATCTGAAGATCTGGGGATGTCCAGCTTTTGTCAAAAAGCAGCATGCGGACAAACTCGAGGCACGCTCGATACTGTGCAAGTTTGTGGGATACCCAAAGAACTCCAGGGGGTATCTTTTCTATTACGCAGAGGAACAAAAGGTCTTTGTTTCTCGTAATGCCCACTTTCTGGAACACCAGTTCTTAGAAAAGGAAATAAGTGGGAGCGCAATAGAACTGGAAGAAATTCCAGAACCACAAACTATTACTGAAAGCTTAGTAGAACCAGAGGGCTCAAAAGAACAGGACATTCCATCACCGCTCCGCAGGAGTAGTAGGCAGTCTCATCCGCCCGAGAGATACTACGGTTTTCTCATAGACGGGGATAGAGAGGATTGCATCATTAATAGTGATGAGCCGACTAGCTTCCAGCAGGCCATTCAGAGCGTTGACTCGGTAAAATGGCTGGACGCAATGCGGACCGAAATGGAGTCCATGTACACCAACAAAGTATGGACGTTGGACGTTGCTCCAGATGGGGTAAAACCCGTAGGATGCAAGTGGATCTTCAAAAGGAAGATTGGTGTAGATGGACAGGTTGAGACCTATAAGACTAGACTTGTTGCAAAGGGTTTTTATCAAAGACCTGGTTTGGACTATGACGAAACCTTTTCTCCAGTGGCTATGCTGAAATCCATTCGGATCCTTCTTGCCATTGCTGCCTTCCACGATTATGAGATTTGGCAGATGGATGTAAAGACCACTTTTCTAAATGGAAATTTAGAGGAGTGTGTCTATATGGACCAGCCAGAGGGTTTCATTCAGAGTGGGAGCAGCGGAAAGGTGTGCAAGTTGCTTAAGTCCATCTATGGACTAAAGCAGGTATCGCGGAGTTGGAACATCTGTTTTGATGAGACGGTCAAAGAATTTGGCTTTATCAAAAATCCAGATGAACCATGCATCTATAGTAGATTTGTAGCAAGAACTGTCGTATTCCTCGTTTTATACATGGATGACATTCTCTTAATAGGAAATGACATTCCTATGCTACAATCTGTCAAAGGGTTCTTGTCACACAGGTTCTCCATGAAAGACCTGGGTGATGCCTCTTACATTCTGGGGATCTGGATCTATCGTGACAGATCCAAGAGAATATTAGGACTTTCACAGTCCAGGTACATCGACACCATACTGAAAAGATTCAGTATGGAAGATTCCAAGCGCGGTAATCTACCGGCTTGTCACGGGATCACCCTCTCTAAAGAGATGTCTCCCAAGACTGATTTGGAAAGGGATCGCATGTCTATTATACCCTATGCTTCTGCGGTAGGCTCCATAATGTATGCGATGTTGTGTACCAGACCGGATGTAGCTTATGCACTGAGTGTGGTAAGTCGGTATCAGTCAAACCCTGGGAAGAAACACTGGATACCGGTAAAGAACATTCTCAAGTACCTGAGAAGGACTAAGGAGATGTTCTTGGTGTATGGCGGAAAAGACCTCCAGATCAAGGCCTTTGCTGACTCCAGCTTCCAGAGTGACAAGGATGATTCCAAGTCCATGTCGGGTTATGTCTTTACCCTCAATAGAGGGGCGGTGTGTTGGAAGAGTTCCAAACAGGAAACCATTGCTGACTCGACGATGGAAGCGGAATATATCTCTGCTGCAGATGCCGCAAAAGAAGCCGTCTGGATAAGGAAGTTCCTGACAGAACTTCAGGTGGTTCCGTCCATTGTCGATCCAGTACCTCTGTATTGCGACAACAACGGGGCTATAGCTTTAGCGAAGGAACCCAGGTCCCATCAGAAGTCCAGACACATCTTGAGGCGGTATCACCTGATCAGGGAGATCGTGGGTCGCCGGGAGATCGAGGTTCGGAGAGTTGCTATGGAAGATAACACTGCTGATCCATTCACGAAGGCCTTACCCTAGACTCAGTTCGAGCGGCTAATCGAGATGATAGGTCTTCGATACGCCAGTACATGGCCTTAGTGCAAGTGGGAGATTGTTAGTGTATATGCCCTAGAGACCATTACTGTATCATACTACTTTGTATATTACTTAATGGAAGCTTGGGATATTCACAGTTGTATAGACAATCTTGCTCAAAATAGTAGTATGCTACTTAGTTTGTTTCTACTTTAATGTGTGCATGTGTTTCTTATAGCATATCGCCTTTACACATTAGTGGAGCCCTTAGGATCTTTGCTTGATTACCAGCGTTGTGATGGCAGTCACACTCGTGGGGGCTGGGTAATCCACAAGCACATCCTTATGCAGGTCCCTAGTCATAGGACTATCGAGACAGGGCATCGATACTCCAGAGTAGACTAGCGTATGCGCTTCTCATCCCAGCATGGGAGACGGTCTGTCCCACAGCCGTCAGTACGTCGTACTTGAGATAGTATGCGGGTGCTCGTTAGGTTATGAGTACACTGGACAGGAATCGTCGGGAACTGTTGGTTGGTATTATACCTATCGTCAGTTATCAGTTCCCAGGTGACATGAGTACAGCTTAGTCCGTTGACTTGACACTGTCACTTCGCCTCGAGTGTGTTCCCACTGTTCTTAGATTGCTACCCTACCACGGCTTAAAGGAGTCGTGCAAACAGGTAGCAGTTGGGTGCAGTCCCGAAGCACTTGGAGGCAGTGACGGTTAGACAGGATTCGTCTCTCCCGGTATTGGGGGTTGATATCGCGCTGTGTCTAGGAGAGCCAATACACAAAGTCCCTGGCCAGGGCAAGCGAGATATACTAGTAGGTTTCCAGTGTTATCTCAGGGTGTTCTGGGCTACACTCCGACACGACTTGTACCGCTATTAGGGGACTGACGTTTACCGCCCCCCTAGGCCCGCCATGCGATATTCTCATACGAACAGACTGGACTGTACGGAGACTGTCACATTCAGGCTCAGTAGGAGTTCAGATGGGTTCACCTCGTCAGTCTTCTTATCCGCATCTACCTGGTGACCGTTACGTACAGCTAGTACTGCTTGCGGCCTGTGGTTAAACCCACTGCCAACGTAGTGTCGAGTCTTTAGAGTCCCACACAGAGGGTTATTCGCCTTTTGGCAAAACAGAGTAGAGGTCGCATGGTTTTGCGACGGGGTTCGTTCATATCCGCGCACTTGTGCACGTTTGGTGTCCGGACAGCTTATACTAGCGGGCTTTGGTTTAAGCCAGATCCTAGTATATGTTTTGGGATTGGTTTTATCTCATTGTATTCGTGTTCCTCGGAACATGGATACGGGTGTGTATGCACAGTTGACTGAGGCAGAGGCAGAGGACTTTCATTAGGGTTAATGACCGTTGTCTTTTTCTTAACCCTAATGAATATGTGAAATATGATTATTGATATTAATTAATTATAATTATGTTATGGTTAGGGTTGTTGACCATTTGACTATGGTTGACTTGTTGACCTATGTTGACAAATTGACCATCATCATTTCACATAAAAGATGCTCTTTGATTCTTCCAAAATTCATTAATGTGAAATGATAATGGTCATTTCAAGTTAACCATCACTATTATCTTTGATTAATTATTTAATTATCATAATTCACATATATGTGAGAAGGTTTGATATTATCCTCATTCTCTTATGCTCATTCTCTCTCATCCTTTCCTCTCTCTCAAAGCTCTCCCCTCTCATAAGTTGAGAACCATTTAGCTTTTGAGATAAAACACCAAAATTACTCTCTACTCGTCCTAAGGTTCTAGGTTTAGCACACCAAGCACTTTAGTTACCTCTAGATTGAGGTAGGAGCCAAAGGTAGAGGCCCTCGGGTGGATCTTTCTTTGGCAAAAGAAGGCGACGAGGACGACCCGTTCATCCAACTCCAAGGAGCAAGAAGAGAAGGAGTTCAAGACTTAGGTATAACCTTTTAACCGAGTAGCTAAATCTCTTAGCATGATTGTTAGTTTTTGTTTAGCGAAGATCCTCCTTTTAGTCCATGTTGCCTTGAGTTCTAAAAATCGAATTTTTATACCGTTTCCGCCTCCCCGTAAGCACCGGGGTGGGCAACGTGGACTTACAGTGTGATTCCCACTGTGGTTTGATTTCCACCTTACCACGTCCAAGAGGGCGTGCAAAACGGTGGCTTTTGGGTGCAGTCCCGAATCACATGGAGGCAATGAGCGATATGAGGGGATTCGTCTCTCCCGGTATAGGGAGTTGATGTTGTGCTGTGTTCGATTGGCTATAACTAGAAGTCCCTGGCCAGGGCTGATATAGAGATTTACCGGTAAGTGTTATCAGTAGTTTCTCGACCTGTTATGAGCCTCACATCGACACGACTTATCGGTTACTGGGGCCTGACGTATACCACCCCTAGACTAGATATGCGACATATCAGACGAAGAGACCGGACTGTACGGGAGTGTTACTGATTGGATTCACAGGAGAATGTACAGGCTTGCTTGTTGATCTTCTGATCGCTCAATACCTGGGTGGCTGTTACGTTTTGCTGACCGCTTGTAGCTTGTGGGTGTTTGATATGATCATCATCTGCTACCGGCGTATTGACGATTCTTTAGAGTCCTACACAGAGGTTTTCTTGACTCAGGCAAAACGGAGTAGGAGCACATATGTGATATGTGCAGGACCAAGGATAATACGATATGAGATACCGTATTATATTCTCGTGATATTTTGATATGAGCCGGGTCAACGGATCAAGTGTTGATTCGATGAATCGGTACATGATATATTAGTCGGTTATATTCGATATAGCCGGATTGTCGGATCAAGTGTTGATTCGATAAATTAATGTATAATTATATATATGATATATTACTTTACATTCTCTAATATTGGCTCGGTTTATTGATTCATTTTCTCACCGGGTAATACATTGATATATATGCGATATATGTTAATTGTATTATTTTCTTTTGTTACAAAATATGTTATATATATGATATATAATATTGTAATATGTTATAATTACTAATGCAACATGATTAGTGGAGATTAAACATGGTTAGGGTTTGATTTGGGTTAGTTCTTTCAAGAAGCTTCTAGATGCTTTTCTTTTGTTTCTTGTAAAGATATTATGATGGATATTTTGTAAGATATTTTCCTAACCCAAACCACACCCACAACCCTAGTTAACTCTCTACAATGGTTTTCCTTGTCATTCTTGACCATGGTTGCATTTTTAATCATATTAACATTTCATTATTCATCACAAAAAGGATTATTCATTTCATATTCTTCATCTTCTTCC
This sequence comes from Agapanthus africanus, assembly GCA_030015575.1. Taxonomy (NCBI): domain Eukaryota; kingdom Viridiplantae; phylum Streptophyta; class Magnoliopsida; order Asparagales; family Amaryllidaceae; genus Agapanthus; species Agapanthus africanus. The sequence continues at coordinate 343,282,250 of JASDDO010000012.1, forward strand.
TTGAGCTTTGAAAAAGCTTTCTAGGTTTTCTTTATGTGATGATTAAAAGTGAGAATTTGATAATAAAAGAGAGCATAAATCCTACTTCATCATCCTCATCTAATCTAGCCAATTTGATTAGGGTGTTCACCTCATTAGTGAGAAAAAGCTTGAGTTAAAGAAACTTCGAGGTAGATCATCGGAGAAAAGGAAGACTAGCATGGATCATCGGGTTGTGGACTTCTCTTGAGTCCGGGAGATCGTGGATCGCGGCGAAGGGACTTCTACTCGGAGCTTATGAAGCGAAGGAGCGGACTACAAAGGTTGTAATCCCTCACTCTTAGTTGTAAAGATGTTTACTTGCATGTTAAACCCTAATTATCTAGCAAAGATCCCGGCATTGGGTTGTTCGGCACGTCTAAATTTTAAATCGGGCATGGTTGATGCCTTATAGACCCTTGTATGTGAGCCTAGGAACCCTACAGTGGTATCAGAGCCTAGCTAGAGCATTAGGCGACGTGTATACGAAGTTAAAACTCCGATCGAACCCCGAAACATCGAACATGACCCCCTCTGTGGAAATTTTGTAAAAATGTGATTTTTTCTGCATTAAAAATACTCAAAAAAATCAGCAGGGTATTCTAAGGATAATCATGAAACATGAGCCCCCAACTCTCTCAAAGAGCCGCGGAACCGCGGCAAGAACATGCTTGTCGCGGCGGTTCCGCGGCCAGAACAGTGAATTGGGGACACGTGTTTACACAGTAATATCCGTAAGTGTTTCTTCATATTCTGGGTATTTTTAATCTTACTCAAGTGTTGAGTGTTCTGGGGATTATTTTGAATTCGTTGATTCGATCGGAAAGTTTAATTTCGTTATGTTTTCCGGATAATTTAGAAAGTATTAAAATGTTCGAACGGATATCATTAACTCACTTTTTCCCGACACGAAAATCTTTCAAGTGTTGATTTTTTCTTGAGTTTAAATCTTTCGGAAACGTGCAAATAACGCGGTGGACCCTCTAGAAGAACACAAACCTTAACTCGATTATGTGACCGTCTGAACCGTCTCTAAACCTTAGGGTTTGGGGCAGTACGGTGTTGCCACATGTGAGGCGTTGGCTTGACCCTTCTACGGCTGGACCATTGGTACTGTGACATATTCTGGGAATTTTTGAACTCCGCTCAAGTGTTGAGCTATTTAGGAAATCTTGGGTATTTGATTATTCGATCGGAAAGTTTAATATTGTCTATTTATTTGGAATGTGATACAATATGTGGAATTCATATAGGTAGGCATGAAATGCGAAGTATGTGATATTTCAGATTTACGATGTCTAAAGAGATTATGGATTCCAAATGTTGTAATTTTACACTTTCTTTTCTGTGACCGTAAGTGTAGTATGTAGTTGTATTGCCGATTTTCCTTCCTATACATCAACGACGATCGGTGTATGCATACTTACTTACGTTGATGATATGGGATATTATGTGTTGCTGTGATATGTTATATTGGATCGTCGTGTTCTGAATAGCCGGGTGTTTTATGTGAGATGAGGGTTTTTATTTTCATTCATGCAAAATTCATTTGTATGTAATATTCTTTTATTGGGGCACTTCCGGGATGAGGTTGATGTCACCAGTGTATATTATTTACTTTTTCGCATTAGGTAGACCCAAGGAGGGGAGTACAAGTAACCGGGTTCTAGGGTCCAGTGGGAGGCCATCTCAAGGAGTCGAGACCGGGTCTCCTAACCCTAGAATTGGCAGTGTTACTTGCCGCTCTCGTAGGGGTCTAAGGATGTGGGTTTGGCTATTCATCGCGACCGTGGAATCCGTGTTTTGTACAGGCTCGTATTAAAACACGGACATCCTAGTATATCCAATATTTCATATATGTTCTTCTGCTGCAATGTTCTGTGATGAGATCATATTACTGTCTGAGACGAAAGCTTATACTATATATATGCTGATATATAAATATTACTGCTTTCGTTTCTACTGTGATGCTTAGGAAGCATAAGCTGATGGGATATATTAATAAGATTAATAAAAAGAAAAGAAACCTAAAAGATCTTATGGAATCAAAATTTTATAAAAAAGGGTAGCTACAGTTTTGCTTTGCAAAGCGGTATATATGATATACCCTGCACCTTATTCGATGAGGAAAGAGCCGAGATCCCTTCACCGGGAGTGACCTCTTTAGCTAAACTGGCAGATGCTACAAACTCGCGGTTTAGTTTTTGACAGCTTGTATAGCTCTTGCTTTGCACAGCGGTATATATGATATACCCTGCACCTTATTCGATGGGGAAAGAGCCGAGATCCCTTCACCGGGAGTGACCCCTTTAGCGAAACTAGAAAAGCCTCAAAAACACTCCTTTTCAAAATCACTTGTTTCTACAACGATATCAAGTTCATTACGCTCATGGTTTTCTTAAAAACCTGCGTAGCCCTCCGTCATTTTAGATATAGACTAGTTAGTATTTGTGCTTGACCTTAGCCAAGGCGTGGTATACGGTAGCTAATTAGTATTTATCTGCTAAAACATGAGATGTGATTGAGTTAGGGTAGTCGTACGACTTTGTTGACCTTAGCCAAGGGTCGTATGGATGGGTTTAATTCAATCGGGAAATGACAGGTTGAACTTGGCTAGCACATATGATTTGTTGACCTTAGCCAAGGTCATAAGTTGCTAGGGGCAAAAATATTATCGGGAATTTCAAGTGTTGAAATTTGCAATGAGATTGCATACCTCTTATGAGATAGTTGGATCCCGATACCCATTGCGAATAAGAGTTACTCCTGGGAGAATTTTACACAGGACAATTAACCGATCAAGTAGGTGTCTAGAAAGGTGTTAACGGGGTTATGCCTTTGGGAAAACGAGGTTTATTTTAATTAGGTCCGTGCGAAAGCACGGGGAACCTCCCTCAAGTACCGACACTGATCTGGCTGATAGATTGACGAAATTGTAGGGTGTAATTAATCTCGGCTAATCTTACCTTTTAGGGTTTGAAGGAAGATTTGATAAAAACAGTGGGAGACATCCTGATTAGATAAGATAATAACCAATCTAATCTTGCAAGAGCATACGCTAAAGTGTTTTCTTCTCTCTATCTCCAGATAGCGACCATGTCAGGCCATAATCAAGATAATAATATGGATGTATTGACTGAACCCGCTTATTATACTGAGCAGGGGAACGTTGGTCCCGTTCTTTCTTATAAGAGTTATAAGACTGAACAGGAAACGAGAGAATATCTAGATTCTCATGCCGCCCAAACAAAGAACATGCATGCTGATGCATCTTCTTCAGGTGTGTTAGTTATTGAGAACTGTTTCTCAGTTCACCCTACGTCCTGGGTATTAGATACCGGATCGGGATCCCACATATGTAAATTGTTGCGTGGGCTACGTAAAGGTAGAGAACTGGGAAAGGGTGATCATTCCGTATAAGTAGGGAATGGTACAAGTATTGCAGCCAAAGCAGTTGGCGAATATCACCTTGTATTACCAAGTAGTAATACACTGATTCTGAATGAGTGCTATTATATACCGAACATGATGTGCAACATTATATCAGTTTCTTTATTAAGTAAAGAAGGATATAATTTTGTAGTACAGAATAATATTGTGAACATATTCCTAAATCAAAAGTTGATTAGATCAGGCTCGTTACATAATGGCATATTCATTCTCAATCAAAATACAGTCCTTAATATACAAAACACACACAAGAGAAAGTGTTCAGAAATGAACGAATTCTTCTTGTGGCATTGTAGACTTGGTCATATCAATGCGACATGACTAGCTAAGTTACATAAGGATGGATATTTGAATCCGTCCGAATTATCATCTTCTGAAACTTGTCATTCATGTCTCAAGGGCAAAATGACCAAAACTCTGTTTAGTGGATACGGAGAAAGAGTTACCGAACTCTTAGGGCTGGTACATAGTGATGTATGCGGTCCCATGTCTACGCATGCCAGGAACGACTCTTCCTACTTGCCATTCATGTCATGAAAGGTACTCTAGAAGGTGCAACTAATACATGAAGCAATGCATATAAAATAAATGCGGAGTATGGGGTAAAACATGTCATTCCCACGGAATCCTGACATCGTGGTAGGACCCAAGTCCATCAAGACAATCCAAATCTCAATTTCCTCAAATCAGCCCCCAAATTGGCTCTCATATCATGTAAGTCTCATAAATCCTGAATGTACAATATCAAGTAAATCTCATATATCCTGAATGTAGACTATTAAGTAAATCTCATATATCCTGAATGTACAATATCAAGTCAATCTCATATATCCTGTATCCAATTTATCAAATAAATCTCGTATATCCTAAGTGTCCAATATCAAGTAAGTCTCATATATCCTGTAAGTCTCAGCGAATCCTAACTGCCAAACACCGACACTCATGATCCAAAACAGATTTATACGTCCTTCGAATCTTAAGTGCCAAACATTGACACTCTCGATCCCCGTATCGGTATTATACGTCCTTCGAATCTTATGTGCCCAACATCGACACTCTCGATCTCCGTATCAATATTATACGTCCTTCGAATCTTAAGTGCCCAACATCGACACTCTCGATCCCCGTATCGGTATTATAACAAATCTCGGAGTGGATGCATACAAACAACAAGTAATGAATAAGTATAAATGCATGAATCAATATATATATATTAGCATCCCATTCCACTAATATATATATATATATATATAGGCATATAACAACGTCCCACTCCACTGTTATATATACGAAGGAGTAAAAATATCAGAGAATATCATATGAAGTTCGCGCAAAGTTCGCACACTAGCTTTATTCTAGCTAAACTAGGTGCCGGCAGTCTATATTG